>CM077518.1:27345061-28545061 GCA_039654895.1 Mongoloraphidia duomilia | reverse complement strand
TTCGGTCATAACGAAAAATGAAATTTGTGACCCATTTCTATAAATTATAAGCTTATAACAATAGGCTTCGATGTAGCATAATATGCTAACGATAGTCGGTACAATCAGATCCGTAAAGACTGCATGTTGCAGACAACGGATGTCATGGAACTAGGAAATGAAACCTGAGACTGTAAACTTGTCTGCTGTTATAAGTTGTCATGTCTTTATTATAACTTTATCTAAAAACTGGATCGACTACAGTGTTGCCAGATTGGGGATAAAATTTAAAAAGATATTTGCAGTTGCATTCTGCCACCCAGCTTTGTTTCCTTTTTCGATAGACGTAGTAGAAACACATAACATTGTTTGTTAAATTTAAAAGATCCAACATTTTCTGCGCAGAAAATGAAATGAGGTCCTTTTTCTAAATTCGTCCAAAAAATACAGGATGCTACTTAAAACAACAAAGTTGTGTGAGATGGGGAAGGGGGTTGACAACGATTCGACACCTATGGCAAGTCGTGTCCCCCTAGCGATTATCCAACCTCCTAAGGTTTCCAATTTTTAAGTGGAAAGTTTTCGCCTAGACACCCGGTATAAAGTTGTCTTTGTCTAACCAAGAAATGAGTTTTACAGCTTAAGAGAGTGGAAAAGCATTTTCAATGGAAAACTCCCTTTTTTGTGTAATATGCTTTAAAAGGCAACCCGTTGTTGTATAAAGAGATTTTACTATTATTTACTTATTTCGTAGTATGTCATGATCAAAAATTCTATAACAGATTAATGAAAATATAGATTTAATAAATAATAACCATTAAAAAAAAACTATAAACTAATAAGTTTGTAACACGCTATTCATGTGTTCGCGATTTTAACTCGGTACGCTCTTGACATTCATTGGCTAAACATAGCAACAATCAAGGTGATTCGGTTTTAATATTAGAACAATGCCTTATCTCCCATTGCAACATAACTGTAATAAAAACACAAACATAATGTTGCACGCTGGTAAATAATAGTAGTAGATAATAATATGTTGATAATAATTGTTCACTTTTCTAGTCTAATAAAATTGATAGACTTAAATTAAAACATCTGAAAAAAGAATAATATAGGGATGCGATGCTGAAAAGAGATCCATTTCTCAGTTCTCTTCTAGCAACCGAACGTATTTTTTTGCCATACCCACTACAAAATAGCTACTTTCCATACATATATCAGGCAGGCGTGCAGAAAGTGTTTTCAATACAAGTAAACGGTTGCCATAGTAACTTATGTTTAATCACTCTATCCGCCTGCTATTAAATACTAGTGATGTGCCGGATCGTTAAAAATGTATATCCGCGGATACGGATCTGAATACGGATATTTGGTCTCAAGATCCGCGAATACGGATACGGATCTTAACTTTCTTAGAGTACGCGGCGGTAAATACTAAATATTGCACATCGACCTTTGGAAAGAGACTATCTGTTATGGGAAAAAGTTATTGACCACGATATTAAAAAATAAAAAATAATCTGAATGGAATTTAACTGTTTTTTATTATTACCTAATTACCTATACAGTGTGTCCACAGACTCATCCTCAACATGGGGATCTCCGTTGTTATGGGAGATAGAGATTTGGTTAAATGAGACAAAATGTGCAGAATCTCCAGTACTACTACCCTGCGTAGTCAAACTTTCCATATTTTGCTTGGTTCGCGACCGACAGTTGAAAAACGAGATTTACCCATTTTCGTTTTTTGTTTATAACTCGCTTATTAAGTAAGTTAGAAAAAAAATATTTTCACTTTC
The DNA here is from genome assembly GCA_039654895.1 of Mongoloraphidia duomilia. Taxonomy (NCBI): domain Eukaryota; kingdom Metazoa; phylum Arthropoda; class Insecta; order Raphidioptera; family Raphidiidae; genus Mongoloraphidia; species Mongoloraphidia duomilia. The sequence goes on along the minus strand of CM077518.1, from coordinate 28,543,280 downwards.
TTAAGGCCCTTTTTTATGAAGATTTCAAATCTCTTTTCATATTTTTATTTACTTTTATAGTTTTGGAGATACTTGTATTAACTTTGTTTTTTTAAATACACGTCAAAGATGGCCATGACACCATTCGAAAGAGATTTTTTTTCTCTTTAATTTGATATGAGGGTTGATGGATTTATTTTCAAAAATAACAGAGTTATACGTAAAACACTGATTTTTAATAGTAGGCTATGCTAAATTAATTGATAAAACAACAGAAGGCTTAGCAAACAGTTGAAATTCGCGTTGGCGTAGTAAACGGCTGTTTTGTTTTAGCTGTCAAAGTGTAGTTTGTTGCTAATTTGTCAGTTTACTAAGTGATTTATTAAATTTACTTTTGTTATCAAGGAACCATTTTGTAACAATGAAAAATAAGCGATTTTCAACAATTGATCGTAAAACACTAGTTTTGTCTTCTTCACTTATTCGCGTTGACTTAGTAAACGGCTTTTTAAATGATCCATAGTTTATTAAATTTACTCGTAAGTTTGTGTAAATAGACGAATGAGGTTGTCTTCGTTCTGGATACTGATCGAAGTACATTTCTGCAGCTCTGGTCGAATTTTTGTGACATAGAATGTAACAAGATAACATATCAAATTTTTCATTGTTACAAAATGGTTCTATGATAACAAAAGTAAATTTAATAAATCACTTAGTAAACTGACAAATTAGCAACAAACTACACTTTGTGAGCTAAAACAAAACAGCCGTTTACTAAGCCAACGCGAACTTCAACTGTTTGCTAAGCCTTCTGTTGTTTTATCAGTTAATTTAGCATAGCCTACTATTAAAAATCAGTGTTTTACGTATAACTCTGTTATTTTTGAAAATAAATCCATCAACCCTCATATCAAATTAAAGAGAAAAAAAATCTCTTTCGAATGGTGTCATGGCCATCTTTGACGTCTATTTAAAAAAACAAAGTTCATACAAGTATCTCTAAAACTATAAAAGTAAATAAAAATATGAAAAGAGATTTGAAATCTTCATAAAAAAGGGCCTTAAGAAAGTGAAAATATTTTTTTTCTAACTAACTTTATAAGCGAGTTATAAACAAAAAACGAAAATGGGTAAATCTCGTTTTTCAACTGTCGGTCGCGAATCAAGCAAAATATGGAAAGTTTGACTACGCAGGATAGTAGTACTGGAGATTCTGCACATTTTGTCTCATTTAACCAAATCTCTATCTCCCATAACAACGGAGATCCCCATGTTGAGGATGAGTCTGTGGACACACTGTATATATAAAATTTTATCTATGAATTGAAAATTGATAAGGTAAAAGATCCGTAAAAGATCCGCCAAAAAACTAACGGATACGGATACGGATCTTTCTTTTCCCTCGGATATCCGCGGATACGGATATCCGGCACATCACTATTAAATACTCACAGCCTTCTGTAAATGTAAAGATGGCGACGCAAATGAACTGCACAACATTTTTTGAAAATACTGAAAAGTACTGTATTTTGTAGTGAGTATTGCAAAAAATACAAAAATACCATATACCTTCAATAATTGTATTATGACTCGTGTGACAGTAAAAATTCGCTATTGCTTGTTTTTACATACTGTCACAACTCGTCAGTAATAAACCTCATTACGACACTAGAAAATAGAAATACAATATTGTAAGTGATTTGTTGCACAATTCCATGTCGCACTTCCGTACAATGCATCTTTGCATTGAAGGAAAGAAATGATTTACGAGTATAGTAGGCACATACGCACTATCATTTGGGAGTGAACGAGTATGAAAGACCGTTGTGTGTGACACAATCTTATAATGAAATCGGGACGTGCTAAGGTGTATTCTAGGGAAAGATAGGAAACGTGTCCGAGGAAGGACATGGTTCCAGGAATACACTTTCGGAACTACCCAAATCTAATTAACTGTTATAAAACAGAGTAACTGAAATCTAGACGGGCATTATCGTATGAAGGTTGGCAAATAGTTCGTCAAATGCCAAACATTTAGTATGCCACATATGTAACGCCGCCTTTCGCTGGTGCCAATACCTTTTTGAAAAAAAAAATTATCTACAGGCAAGGATCAGCCGGAATATTTAGTTAAGGTTATTATAACTAAGAGAAAAAACAAAAATTAAACACGAGATAAAGTAAAATTGTGAAATGGGGATGCTTTTTAGGGGTTGAAAGTAGTTACTTGCGATTATTGGCGAAACTTGACCTCCTACCGGAAAATGTTCTACACAAAAGTTGTAGATAATAAAAAAATCTAAAACTCTTGTAAAAAGAATTTTTCAACATAGCCTCAAATTTCCCGAGAAAATGGCGGAAAACCGATTTTTTGGTTTTCAATTTTTTTTCTCTTGTAAGAATAACTCAATGTACATGAAATTTTGTGAAATTATACCTTTATTGCATTGAATACGCTTGATTTTTTTGGATTCTAGGAAAAATGTAGTTTCCAAGAGTTTTGCATTTTTCGGAAAAAAACCCAAAATCTTCCACGGAAAACTTTATTGGTGTTTTTTAACCGACTTCAAAAAAAGGAGGTGGTTCTCAATTCGGTTGTATTTTTTTTTTTTTTTTTTTTATTTCTTTTTTTTTATGTTTGTTACCTCAGAACGCCGTCATTTATAAACCGATTTGGAATTTTTTTTTTATTTGAAAGGATATACTTTCAGATTGGTCCCATAGAAAATTCATCAAAATCGGTTCACTAGTTCGGCTGATTTTAATAAAAGTGAGTAACGGCGTGTGATTCCTTAAGGTAAATGTCACGTTTTGACATATCAGACAGCATAAGAAAGTCGGTTTAATAAAAGTGAGTAACGGCGTGTGATTCCTTTAAAGTAAATGTCACTTTTTGACACTAAAAAGTAAAAAATAAAAAACTTTTTAACAAAAAAAAACCTTCAAAAAGCCACTAAAAAGAAGAAAATAATGAAATTTTGAGGTCTGCGCCAATTTAATAAAATATGAAGTTGGTTATAAAGAAGATATTAATCACTACTATACTTTTTAACCGACTTCATATTTTATTAAATTGGCGCACCTCAAAATTTCATTATTTTCCTCTTTTTAGTTGTCTTTTTGAAGGAGGTTTTTTTTTTGTTAAAAAGTTTTTTTCCGATTTAAATATTCTATCTGGGCTCATTTTAACCGTCGAAATGTCTACTTTAAAATGGTTTATACCGGATGGTGAACTGCTCAGGTGTATATAGGGATTTAACACGTAAAATCATAAATATGCAGTTTCCTGCTCTCCTGATTTTTTTAGAACAAAAATTCATTTAACTAAAAATGATCACTGTTAAATTATCTACATGATATGTCACTTAGTTACAACGAAAATAATTTTTATACAGCGTGATTACAAAAAATGCATATTTTTGACCTTTTGACTATTAATTTGTCAGAAAAAATTATTCTTGATAAAAATTTATTTATGCTCTAAAACCTAAAAGGAGATAATTAAAATCGATATAACTCTTCTCGTGTACAGGGAGGATCTGAAAGTTTGATTTGGTCTAAGAATAGAAAAACCTAGTTGACACACCTTTTAACGGATTGAAACCAAATTTAAAACTTAAGGCTTTTAGAGGATTCCTCAAGTAGATTTTTCTCATTTCCTCCCTACTCCCTTAAACAGGGGTCGTTTATTGATGTACAAAAATAGAAAATTGCGATATTCTCCCATTCTGAATTTTTACAAAACAAATGAATGAAGGCATATTGTACAGTTATTAATGACGTAACGATTTATGAAATATGATGGAAATCGTTTGAGCCGTTTTCGAGAATATTGCAATTTTCTATTTTTGTTCGTCAATAAACTACCCTTATTTAGGGGAGTAGGAAAGAAATAAGAAAAATCTACTTGAGGAATCCCCTAAAAACCTTAAGTTTTAAATTTGGTTTCAATCCGTTTAAAGGTGTGTCAACTAGGTCTTTCTATTCTTAGACCAAATCAAACTTTCAGATCCTCCCTGTACACGAGAAGAGCTATATCGATTCTAATTATCTCCTTTTAGGTTTCAGAGCATAAACAAATTTTTATCAAGAATAATTTTTTCTGACAAATTAATAATAGTCAAAAGGTCAAAAATATGCATTTTTTGTAACCACGTTGTATAAAAATTATTTTCGTTGTAACTAAGTGACATATCATGTAGATAATTTAACAGTGATCATTTTTATTTTAATCAATTTTTGCTCTAAAAAAATCAGGAGAGCAGGAAACTGCATATTTATGATTTTACATATTAAATCCCTATATACACCTGAGCAGTTCACCACCCGGTATAGGTATGTTGATGGTTTATTTTTCATGAAACGGCTCAAAATTGAGAAAAACCAACAAAATGATTTTTCGAATCCACGAATTTTTCGTACTTTTTATGATTTTCAACTTTTTTTTGTTTATGTAAATTATGGATTAATTTTCAATGAGAGAACTTTACTTCAATGTGTTAGTATTACTAAAGTTTTGCTGTAGATCTTAGATACCGCGCAAACAATAGAGGGGAGAAGAACGTGCTCTGCGTTATCTGTCCGATTGACTCACGATGCGCTGTCTTCTATGCTGTCACTCGGTAAGTGTTTTGAATTTCGGGATAAAATGTTTACATTATACTCTCAATATTTGGAGAAGAACAACTACAATGCATTAGAATTTTATAATTTTTCATAATTTACTTCCCACCTCTACTATGGTAGGGAAATAATGGATTTAGTCCGAAAAAAATATTTCGAGATTTTAACAGATCTTCACGTTTTGAGACCCTAGCAATCGTTTAAGATCATTTTCTGACTGATGTCTGTATGTGTGTGTGTGTGTGTGTGGTCAATTTTTCGCCTTCGATATCTTAAGAACGGAACAACATACGGGCATGCCGATTGTTCTATTGTGTTTATCAGCCTTTAACTTAGATCTGATTAGATTTTGAGTCAAATCGGTTCAGTGGATCCTGAGATATTCAAAAAAACGTTCTCAATGTCACGTATTAACATAGGTAAAAAAAAAATATAAATGAATTCTAACTGTTATAATATGAAAAAAATGTAAATATTTATTTTCTCTAAAATATATAGTTTTCGAGAAAAAAAATATTTTACTAAAAAAAGAAAATTGTACGTAAATCAAGGTAACCATGATTTTTGCTATAATAAGCTAGCCATCAGTAGATCACCAAACAAAAAAGAGGGCCATGCTTTTTTTGAAAGAATAAAAATTAAATTGTATTTTAAAGACCACCAACAGCTAAGGTTATTTGGGCCTAGTCAAAGAATAAAAAAAAAGAGTGTTTATTTTTTGCAAATATTTACTAGGTGGGAAGTATAGGACTGGTCATCAGTCGAATTTTTTTATTTTCATACAAAAATGACAAAACAATATTAAGACAAAACGAGTCAAAATTTGTTAAAAAAATTGAGTTATTTTTACAAGAGAAAAAAACTGAAAACCGAAAAATCGGATTTCCGCAATTTTCTCGGGAAATTTGAGGTTAAGTTGAAAAATTCCTTATACGCAAGTTTTAGATTTTTTTATTATCTACAACTATTGTGTAGAACATTTTCCGCTAGGAGAAGTTTCGCTAATAATTGCAAGAAACCACTTTCAACCCCTAAAAAGCACCCCGATTTCACAATTTTAATTTATCTCGCGTTTAATTTTTGTTTTTTCTCTTAGTTACAACCTTAACAAAATTTTCCGGCTGGTCTTTGCCTGTCGTTATTTTTTTTTTTTTTTTTGCCTCCAAAATCCGCTTTGGCACCAGCCTAATAAATTATAGTCACCATAATAACCATCGTTTTATCTTACTGTGAGTTACTGACACTGTTAATGTTTTTAACTTCCCGCTAAGAAAATTGAAAATTTTCAAAAATAGGGAAGTTATTGATTTCACCCCGATTTTCGAAAATGGAGTTTTCATCAGATCTCGACGTTTTGTGATCGTAGGAAGCTATTCTGACTATTTTTACGATGATGTCAGTCTCTCTCTCTCTCTCTCTCTCTGTGTGTGTGTGTGTGTGTAAACCTCTCATAACTTTTGAACGGCTTGACCGATCGAATCGCGATTTGCGTCATTCGAAAGGGTTTCACTGAACTTAGATTTTCTGAAAATTTGAACCGATTCGGCCCAATAGATTTTGAGAAATTCCAAAAAAAAAAACTGGAAAAAAAAGTTGATAAAACGATGTTTTTTCAAAATAACTTCGAGATTTCTCAACCAATCGATTTTGCACCTCTTACAATATTTTTAGAGCTTAAAAAACTGCGCCGAATGCCGTTTTAAAGATCAAAATCGAACAACGCGTTCAAAAGTTATAGCTTTTTAAAAATTGGGTATATTATCAAGTGCTTCGAACTCAAAGCGCTTGAAAATAGCGGGAAGTTGCAGGGATGGCCCGCATGGGTCGACCGATTTACAGATTTTTTTCTTCTTTTTTTACAATTAGTAATAACATTGCATGTCTGATAAGCAAAATCATTTGAGAATTTGATGGGCGTCTTGTTTACGAAATACAATACAATGCCAACAGATAGAATGCAGACACATGATTGTTGCGAGTTCATAATGTAATAGCGATCGATTACATGGATTGCATTGCTCAGTTCATCTCATGGGAAATCGTCTGGTTAGTGGTTTGTACTAGCGCTGGATTTTTAAATAATCGAATTCCTAAGTCTTGACCCTATAATAGCTAACTTTTTTGTCGTCCAGAGAAAGAACACGAATTGTATTAAAAATCATTTTAACCTAAGAGATAAGAGTAATTGGCATCACAATTTATAAGACATTTATGCTGGGTTGGAGAAAGCATTGGCAAAAAACTTGATGTGACAATGACTTCAGATTGTGATAATATAATTACAGTTTTTATACATGCAGGAACAGTCTAATGTCGTTGTCAAACTCTCTGTCTCTTCGAGCTCAAAAATATTAGTTATTAATCTATTCTTTTTTATTATTAACTAAATAAAAAAAACGTAAAAAAATAATATTTTTGAGCTCTTCGAGCGCAAAACTAAAATGCTGTCGGGGATTTTTTTGTAGGAAATTTTATACTCTACAAAATTACTAGCATACAATTTTGTCCTATCTAGCATGGTTCTCACACAAATTTGAGTGAGAGTTGGAAAACCACATTTTTAATCAACTTCAAAAAAAGGAGAGAGGTTCTCAAGCCGACGCGTATATTTTTTTTCCTCCTCACTTTTATGTATGACCACGCATAGCTTTTTATAGCGTAGTTCGATTTTGATGATTCTTGTTTTATTGAATAGCGTATACCTCGAAGTTGGCCCCATTCCCATATAAATTTTACCTAAATCGCTTCAGTAGTTCGGCTGATTTTAATAAAAGTGAGTAACGGCGTATGATTTCTTTAAGGTAAATGTCACTTTTTGACACATCACACAGCGTAAGGGTTATTACAAAGTTTGTAGAAGTGAATCCACTAAAAAGTAAAAAATAAAAAAACCTCCTTCAAAAAGCCACTAAAAAGAGGAAAATTATATATAATTTATTAAATTGGCGCAGACCTCAAAGTTTTATTATTTTCCTCTTTTTAGTGGCTTTTTGAAGGAGGTTTTAACTATTTTTTTCACCTTGAGAACGCTATTTGGGGAGGTTCCGCCGCAGTAATCTTGGTCCAGAGTATCCTGACCTGACCCACTTTCGATAATTTTGCGAAAGAACGAGTTATCTGGAAGTTGCCAGTTACTCGATTTCTAGGAGTCTTTTAAGAGGTGAGTTGCAGGCCTATATTTTAGACTTCGATAATTATAAACTTTTGTAAACGTATAAAATCATATTTTTCTCACAAACCTTTAAATGACTTCTTTTTTCTCTTTCTTGGGGGGACTGCAAATATTCATTTTAACCCTAGTAGCTGAGTCTGTCGACGACATTTTTATGGATTTGTGTTTCTGTTTGGAAATATTGGTGTATGTTGTGTAACCAAAATAATAATTGTACACGTATATAGCACAGATGTTGAGTTTTCTTTAAAATTCCAATGTTTACATACATACATACATATATCTATACACATATACACACACGCACACGGACGTCCATCCTAAAATGGTCCTAGGACCTCAAAACATCGAGATCTTTTGAAAACTTGGTTTTCGAAAATCGGACTGAAACAAAAACTTCCCGAATTTTTGAAAATCTTCAATTCTCTATAGCAGGAAGTTAAAAAAGTTTTGAGTCGTCGACGATCAGTCCAGACATTTCCGAGTGATGCTGGTACAAATTTATTTAGATGGATCGAAAAAATATCTGTAAACACGCTTTTCACCTCTATCATACAAAATACCCAGCAACCTGCAAGAAAGCGAAATTACACACAGGGATCCCGTTAGCTTTACATAATATTTACTATTTTAAAGTTGTGACGTAATCCATTACATTGCGATCCGCAGCCATTTATTGGAGTACACATGAACTTATTATCAATTAAGATATGAATAATACCATATTATAATACGATATCAGTTATTGAGTCTGTGACATTGGCACATTATGAACATTGGAATATCGAAAACAATAAATAAATGTATTGAAAGGTCTCTCAAATTGAACTTGTCCTTAATTACCACGGCATTAATTCTATGTTCCATAGAACCATAAATGTGACGGGATACGTTATTAGTGATCTGCAAAAAGAACGAAATTGACAAGAAATATACCCAACGAGACGCTATACGATCTACAACATGTGTTTTTCTTTACAAACACGTTATACGAGAAAAAACATATTTGCTTGATATACCTACATATTTCATTAATGTTGTAAAAGGTATACCTATCAGAGGCCAGAGCTGTAGCTAGAATTTTAGGTAGAGCGTCGAAGGTAAAAACCGGTCAAGTGCGTGTAGAACTCGCGCTACGAGGGTTCCGTACCGTTACAACAATTTAATTAGGTAGCTTAACCTCAAACCTCCCGGGTTATAAATAAGATAGTATAAAATAGATGACGTTACTAATTATATGGTTTGATGCAATCACCGTGTATAAGATGGCGTTACTAGTTATATTGGTTTGATTCCAAAAGAAATAATATAGTTAATGGGATGACGCCACTTCACTTTTAAGTATAAAAATTAAAGTTAATTCCATTTTTTTTTTTTCTTTTTGTTTTTTTTATTATTTGTTAGGATATTTGCCATAATAAAACATATTCTGTGAAAATTTAAACCGGCTGACTGTTACGGTGCAAAAGATACAGCCTTTTAAAGGTTTTTCCGTTTTTTTGTATGGAGACTCCTCGTAATTTTTCCTTTCTGTTTTTCTTTTATTATTTGTTAGGATATCCGCCACAATAACACATATCCTGTGAAAATTAGAACCGGCTGCCTGTTACGATTCAAAAGATACAACCTTTTAAAGGTAGGACAGACAGACGGCGCAGGCTTAGTAATAGGGTTCCAGTATGGAACCCTAAAAAAAAGTTGGATATTTTGGATATGTTGTCCAATTAGAGATGTACAGCCAAAACCTGCACTATTTGGAGTATTTTTCATAATTTAAGAAATTTTTCGTTTCTTTGAAGCTGTGTATCTTGGTGAATATTTGGAGTAAAAGCGACTTTGACCAATGAAAATTGTAGAAAATTTAACGCTCTATAAAAAATTATTGAGAACGTTTTGTCGTAGAATGCAAGGAAAAAAAGTTATAGAGCATAATGCCAAAATTTTTAACAAAAAAAAACTTTCAAAAAAGCCCCTAAAAAAGGAATATCTTAATAAAATTTTGAGGTCTACGCCAAGTTAATGAAATATGAAGTCGGTTAAAAAATATAGTAGGTACAGTAATTAATATATTACTTTTTAACCGACTTCATATTTTATTAAATTGGCGCAGACCTCAAAATTTTATATTTTCCTCTTTTTAGTGGCTTTTGAATGTTTTTTTTTTTTTTTGTTAAAAAGTTTTTTTTTTTGTGGCAAGTCCTCCTGTATTTCACAATAAAGAAATTGCATGTTCTGCCTTCACTCTACATTCTACAATATTATACACGGTGTCCCAACGAAAACTTGTACCCCCGTAAATCTCGGCAAAATGTACGTTTTGACAAAAATCCAAAGACACGTCGATTTGTATATCAAAGGGGATCAATTTTTATGCAAAAATCATTCTTGTGCGGAGGGTAGCGACTCCCCCCATCTTTTAAAATGGAATGGGGGGTCAAATGATTCCTAATTTGGAAGAGTTTTTCATTACTTACACAACCGTATTTGTTTTTTTCAATTCGATCGATTTGTTACCGAGAAAGTTTCCAAGTTAAAAAACTAATAAAAGCACAAAAAGGTTTAAACTATCGAATGTATTGCTCGAAATGACCTCCACCAATTGCCATACAATAATAACTTGGAAACTTCAAGAAGCAATTTCTCGGTAACAAATCGATCGAATTGAAAAAAACAAATATGGTTGTGTAAGTAATGAAAAACTCTTCCAAATTAGGGATCATTTGATCCTTCATTCCATTTAAAAATTTGGGGAGTCGCTACCCCCCGCACAGGGCTAGAGTTGCAAGAATGATTTTTGGATAAAAATTGGTTCCCTTTAATATACAAATCGACGTGTTTTTTGATTTTTGTCAAAACGTTCATTTTGCCGAGTTTTACGGGGGTACAAGTTTTCGTTGGGACACCGTGTATACACGTTCGCGTACCCGTACAATAGTTTTGTGTTTTGGATAGAACCTATAAATATGTATATAGATTTACATTTTACGACATATCATTACAGCATGTTTGTTACCTAGGTGATAAACAACCTGTTGAATTACCGTTAATATTTTAAGAATGTCAATTTCCGTTTACTTTTAAATTCAACGTTGTTTTTTCAACAAACTACAAATTATTTCAACATAACTGTTGTACAGTATAAAATAAATGCACATTGAAACTGGGGTTTGGGTTCTTATGTGTGTGTGTTTTTCCTAGGGATGTTCCGATCCACTAAAAAGTATCGATACTAGGTATCGGTCTGGATCGTATTATAAAGTATCGATACAGTTATAAAGTCGTATTATAAAAGATCGATACTCAATATATTGATCCAGTATCCCAGAACATAACAAAAAAAAAAAAAAAACAACCTGTAATCCGGCTAATAACCATTCTCTAAGAACTAAACTAGGCATAATGTATCGATACGCACCAAAATGTATTGATACTCATTTGTATCGCATTAAAAAAATCGATACAAAATATCGAGTATCGAAAGCTCAAGTATTGATATACTAAAAGATCGATCTATACCGCGCATCCCTAGTTTTTCCTAATTTTGACTCCCGGAATTCAAAAATACCTATTTGTTCTTTCTTCCACCCATGAAGCATTTTTCACAAGTAAGTAAAAAAGGAAAGATAATTGTTAAAAACCCATTGGATAGGGTTTTTAACAATTAATAGTCCGGTCGCTGAAAAACCCAAAAAAATCGTAGTAAGTTTTTTTCTCGATGTGAAGTAACAAATATTTTTTTTGATACAGAGAACAATAATTTCCAGGGATAGGCAGTGATTATCCGATGCGCCGTGTATATGTGTGTGTGTTAGCAGACACTGATAAGGTGATAACGAGATACGAACACGCGACTCAGTCGTCCCTGCGGAAGGCCGTATCCGCACAAATAATATATGTACATAATAACACATGCAGCAACAATAATTATCTGTTGTGCTTTTATCTTGTTCTGTATTAACAATACAATATTATACATATTGTTAATTATATCATTACTTACAGTGCTTCAGTACATAAACATGTACGGTATATTATGTAAAGTATTGTAAACAGGATGTAATGAAATCACTTCGAAGTATTTAAGTGAGTTTCCAATATTTACAATTGAATTATAGGCCATGGGGGGCAGATCTGTTGCAAAATTGGCGTATACGAGGTATCTCTTCTGGAATGTTTTACTGGGTGATAATAAACTATTTCTAGCTTAGTCACAAGATCCCTAATCTCGTCAGTTTTTTTTAAATGACTGCTAACACATTGATATCAGTCAACGCTCCTATTTTTTTCAAAAACGATTGACTTCTGAGACAAAAATTGTAGTTACAAAAATATTTAAAACAACATTGTGCGCAAGTTTTGTAATATATGCCCTAAAGTTAATCGTTTTAGATAAAAAACAAAATATTGTTTTTATAGCATACCCTAAAAAATAATAACATGAAGAATTAATAATAATTAAGGTTCCGTACCTCAGAATGAAAAAAACAGAACCCTTATATGATTACTTTTCTGGCCATCTCTGTCTGGTCGTCAAGACCCTTCTTTGCAGGAACGGCTAGAGGTATCAAGTTGAAACAATATCAAATACTAAGGTCTAGAAGTAAGAACTCATAGATATAGAAATCTGGGGATGTAGTATAAAGTCCCACTTTAGACGAGGGGGGGAAGCTCTTCAGAGGAGGGTGCGTGTCTGTCTTATGGACATGTCCATGCTATGCATTCGCCCACGTTCTATTGGCCGTGTTTTTGCGCATGCTCAATTGCGCCAGATGCAGTCGTCCGCGTCTTTGCGCATGCTCCATTGCTCGTACAGCGCTTGCGCAACTGAAGCGAATCCCATAAGTCTTGTAAAAAATTCAACTTCAATGCAATAAAAAGATACGGCCGTTCAAAAATCACGTATTTTGATACTAACTCACTCATCCAAACCTATTACTATAAGGTATAAGGTGTCTCAGAGAGCTTTGCACTTTTCTTTCTCATTTTGCTCAGTTATCATCAGTTTTCACAACTAACTTTATTTGGAACTTAAAATTATATTTATTGAAAATTCATGCCTGGAAAATTATATCATCTAAATGTCGCCCATTTCGCCGTTGGGGCACTCATCCAAGCGATGCCTTAAATTTTCCATTACGCTTGTGCATAAGTCAGGAGTAACGGCTTCAATCTGTTCCTGAATACGATTTTTTAGCTGAATCAAATTTGCTGGGGCTTTATTATAAACTCGACTCTAAAGATAGTCCCACATAAAAAATCGTTTGGGGTTTAGTCCGGGCTTCTTGGGAGCCAGTTGATGTCGCCTCTTCTTGATATCAATTTATCCGAGAACCACTTTCTTATAGCTTCTAATGTGATATTTGATGAGTGGTTAGTAGCCCCATCTTGCTGGAACCACCACCGGTCATTATAAAATCATCAAATTCTTGGAGCGAGGGGTCAAAAAATTCACGGATCATTGCGGCGTACCTGTCAGAATTTACAGTAACTGTTTGCCCGTTGTTATTTTCAAAAAAATGGGCCTATTTTCTTCAAATTTATGTATCCAGGACTTGATTAGATTGGTACTACCTACTAGGTGCTTCATTGGCGTTGTGAAGACCATAGCGAGCACGAAATCGACGCCGCACTATGATATAAGAAATGATGTAATTCAAAAAAATTGCGAACACAAAACGCACGTTGTTGGCCATCAAACCGTTCCATAGCAATAATGACATTCTATTTTCAGGACTTAATTTACTCATTGCAAAAATTAGGCAGTTGTATCTCAACAGGCTTTAAAACTAAATAAAATTGCAAAAGTCTCTGAGACACCTGTTACTTCCCTTTGACCTAGAATCTTAAAATTTAGCACGAACAATGGTCTCATAGCACAAGTAAAGGAAAAAATCCGAAATTCATTAATTTATAATTGTATCTGAATTGTTATAACGCTAAGGAACCCTCATTGCACGGATCCCACTTGCACTTGCCGGTCTTTTTAACTTCCCATTGGAAGTTATTGTAATGGGTCCGAAAATCGAAATTAAAATGGAGAAAAAATTTTTATGTTTCAAGGTCACTACACTATTTTTACACTATTTTTAGAAAGATGTCTATGTGTGTGTGTACGTACGTATGTGTCCATTTCTTTCTAAGACGAAATCTCGAGAATGAAAAATGATATCGACTACCTACGTTAGGGTGCCAATCGACGCGTATTAACGTAAATATGATCTGAAAGAAATTTTTTCAAAATCGGTTCAGCCGTTCTTTTTTCTTAACCAAATAACCTCCAAAAAAGTAGATTTTACACAATATCTCGCGAATAAAAAATTATATCGACTTCGTAAGGGTGTCAATCGAGGCGGGTTAACGTCGTTTTGATCCGACATAAATTTTATAAAAATCGCTTCAGCCGTTTTTTTTTTTTAATTATTGTTAAAAATAAATAATAATTATGTTTTAATGATTAAAATGATTACTTTTCTGTGTAATATCTAATTTAATTATTGTTCATAAATATTTATCAAACTGGGAAGTTCGTCGTGTGGACCTCAAGGGTCGCACTTTAGTTCTAATAAACGACCCACCTCACGGCTTGTTTTATATGTTCTGAATCCCGTCATTATTATTTTTTTCACATCATCTTCACAAAAAGTGATTAGTGAATAGTGATCATAATAATTAATGAAAATGCAAAATACATTTTGTTGTTAATTAGGTGAATAATATATTATGCATGATTAAATTGTCAATAAAATAAAGATATACAAATGCTTCGTAACATATGCTTTGAAATTGCTTCATTTCGTAAGTTTTATTTTAAGGTAAAATAATCCATACATAATAAATTATGATAGTAAACATTCTTCGGAAATTAAACACTTGGTTGTAACTATAGGTAAATATTGACTCAGTTACAATGTCAATGGTGTGACTAACATAAACGTCAATGCTTCTCATAATTTCATGGCAAATTTGCATAAAATGGTCTTAGTCGCTTAGTTGTCAAAAACCAATATGATTGAATTGTTTTGTAAATTCCCCATATTATAGATATTTATGCAACAAGCGTCTGAAGTGACGGATTATATGACAGTCGCGATGTTGCAATACGAGCCTAAGGTTATGTTGCATTCATACCAGAACGAGTGTGAGTTTATCGCGCGAGCCAAATATTATTATTTGAGATATTAGGATGTCCAAAATTTATACACTAACAGTATTCTTGAGAAATTGGAATAGAAAAATAAATTTTAATTAAGTTTTATTTTGAAATGTCAGAAAATCGATCGAATTTTATAGAATGAATTAGATTACAAGCCTTATCTTAAGTTTTCATTCAAATTTTGTGAACATTAATGCCTGTCTTGAAAAATATGTTTAAACATTCTCCACAAATACAAACCCATTTTTTAATCGCAATTAACTATTCATATTAGTATACAGAGTTCACTAGTTAGTTGTTACGTTCATTTAGGTGTGTATGTGTGTGTCAAACGGCATCAAGATGGGGTATTCGACTAATCAGAATGGACCCTGACAGCAGGGCCTAGTCGCTTGTCTTCGTAACGGTACTTCTTACAGAAAATTAGTAGAGACGCTTTTTGTTTAGAATCGAATTCTCTACAACTTTACTAGATACACTTTTTGTCGTAAATTGAATAATTAAAAAGATATGCCTTATAGAAATTAGAATATTTTTTGTTTTTCTGTTAAAATTGAAAAAAAAAATTAATTTTTTTTCTTTAAATTCGTCGGAGAAAAAATCTAAATAATGAAATTCGTAGGAAATGTTATTTACTTTCATTTAGAATAGAGAAGTTATTTACGAAAAGTTGGTTTCCGAGTTATAAGTAAAAAACCACAAAAAAAATAAGTTTTTTTACCTTTTTTGCATTTTTTTCTATGTTGCGTCACGAAATTTTGTTAGCAAGCCTCAGATTCGATTTCAGCACCCCAAAAAACATAATATAGAACGGAAGAAATCAAAACTACTACACAACTTTCCCGCTAGGGGCCCTTTTGAGCACAAATTGACTGTATTAATAGATAGTCAAATTGAAAACAAATAGTCGATGCTGCTGCTCTCCAGTGATGGGCGAAACGATTTTATCGATATGATTGTTTTCATAATATCTGTGTTATAACGGATATTACGATAATTATGAAAAGGTCATTTCTATTGAAATATAATCGCCGATGCGTTACAAAAGTTCCCATAGTATCATATTATCTTTTAACGGATCAAGTCAAATATAATATAGCTGTCCTATTTTTTTTTAAATTCAGTCACGGGATCAAAGATTACAAGTAATAAAAAAAATACTACTGACAATAGGTAAATTCCTTCATTTTTACTGTATTGCGACCATTAGAAACCAGTTTTAAACAGAAATTATTATAGAACTTTGAGCTGGTGTTGTCCTGATTCGGGTCTATAGGCCGCCGTTGGTTGGAATTGCTTCCTAACGTTTAGCTAGCTTCTTCAGAGGTCCTTCCATCTCCGATTCTGGATGTAGAATGACAAATTCTCGGGCGCAGGTTGTATTTATACCTGTGGGTAGGGGGCGGAGCTTGTTCCGCTTCGGTTGACCTTGTGATATCGGTCGGCATTACTCGGGAGTGCCTGAGTATCGGGTTCCAGATCTGGTTGAGCTTGAGGGTTTCCTCCTTTCTGTTGAAATTATTGGGATGTTTGTGGATCTCGATGGCTTCTCTGACCAGTTTGTTGTGGTAGCCGTTGACTGATGCTAGCAGCCTACAGTTCTCAAATTGTATCCTGTGGTCCCCGTCAATCAGTGCGTGTTCGGCTACTGCAGACTTCTCAGTTTGTCCTAACCGACAGCTTGTTTTATGCTCTCTGAGTCTCGTTCCCATTGATCTCTTGGTAGTTCCAATGTAGATCTTACCGCAGGAGCAGGGTATGCTGTAATAATACTCCTGCAGCTGAGAGTGGGTCCCTCTTGTCTTTCGCTGATCTAATGGTCTGTTGGATCTTCTTCGTCGGCCTAAAGATAGTTATGATATTATGCCTTCTCAAAACTTTGCCAATCCTGTCCGAATTACTCTCGGAACATACAGAAGGTATGCTTGAGAGGTGGTGGTGCTGTTCGGTTTCCCGTGGCCTTGATGATATCAAGCCCATTGATCTCTCGATCTCCCTCTTGCTTTAGCCATTTGCCCCGAACGCAGGTTCCCCGGTTCGCATATCCACCTCTCAAGCACACCTTCCGTAAATTGAAATATATGCTTAAAACAGTCGCCGTAACACCATATTAAAATTTGAATCTTGAACTAATAATATAAATTTCGTCGGGTACATGACACGTTTAGGGTGATCTGCCACCCCTTTCATATTTACCAATCGATCTTCAAATATTATAATGGCATTACTTGGGTCACCGACAAGCTATATAATTTATAATATAATATATATAATTTTAGCCTTGAAGCAATAATAATTATTATGACCATTTTTTTTACATGTTGGGGGCGGTCTGCATCTCTCCCATACCGCTATCCAGCAAAATCCCTTACTCAGGGCACTTTAATATGCCTCCCTCAACATCTTCACAAAAATAAGATCTTGAATAAACAACACCAAAAAATTGTCACTAGCTCTCGATCTATATGTGTGTGTCAGCTCTGGTGCGCCTAGCGATAATAGAGCACATATTGTTGGCGGTGTGTGCAATAGGTTTATTTTAACCAAGTTCAAAAATTTATTGTGAAGCCAATGGCATTATTTAAGTTAGACGGAGCTCATTCCACTGATTTAGTAAAAAAAAGTCGTTTATAGGTCCATTTCGAAGGCTTATGCTTTAAAATTCAACAAACATCGATCGTTCTCAACAAGAAACCAATTTACCGATTATTTGCGAGTACAATCATTCCTTGGGCACCAAACATGATGTCGACGAATGATATTGATTATTGATGAATGGAAGTCAGACTCAGAAATTAGACGTGAAGACGAAAGTTTAGGCGATGTCGTAAGATAAGTGGATGACGGGTTGGCATTGAGCCAACCCTCCGTCACAACAGCTGGTGCTGGCTCATTGCCAAACCGACGCGATGTCGCGTTAGCAAGTAGAAATCCATGAAACGCATGTGATTCACACTGGATATGTAGCTGGATCAGCGAGCGATGTAGGGTTCAATCACCGGTGACTTATGAAGGTAGTTGTCACACAACATGATTTTTCTGCTACTATATCGACGGTTAGATGAAAAACACATTTAAAGTTACATTTTGTTAATCTTATAGGAAAGCGTTCTTTCTACATTCAATAATATCACTGCATTTATATGTACTGAAAATGAAAAAAAATATTTGCTCATGGAAGCCGTAAGTTGGAGAGGTCGTCATACACGACGACGACAATATTTTAATTATCAATTTATTTTGACCCAGCCCTCGTAATAACGTTCAGGTAGGACTAGGCAGGCGACAATTTTTTATTGAATCCCTTCTCACAAAGGAAGCTTCTTTTCGAACACCTGTATTAATGTATTACCTATAGTACGATTCGGAAATATAGCTTTGTTTCAACTTCCAACCTCTCTGAAATTCGTAATATTAGGTATCGTCACGCCTATGCGCAGTAGATAGAACGCTTTCCAATAACGACGGACGGTTGTCGAAAGATTCTTCAAGCGTTCTAAGTTCTAACCGAATTTGTGATCGTTTGTTAACGGTTTCCGAAAAATCATTTCGATACATGGTCTAGACATGAAACCAAAATGAAACTGTGAAACTGACATGCGCATTAAGCACTTTGTTACGTGTATCAGCTGTGTTCAATACCAACTAAAAGAGTTTTTTATTTATTTATTGTAGATTAGCGTCTTAATAACATTAAATAACAAATTACTTAAAACTAAATGACATCACAAAACACCCATGAGCTGAGGTGGGATTTGAACCCAGAACAGTCTGATCTAATAGACCGCTACGCTTACCATTAGACCAGTTCTTTATTCATTTGTAATTTGTTTTGTTTTGCCTCTGTTGAGACTGTTCAATACCTCTTTATTCTTCATTTATGATTTGATTTGTTTTTATTTGTTTTGCAAAATTATTAACTTACAGTATTTATTTTGATACCTAGTTAATTAATAGATATTTATGCAACAAATGGCTTAAATGACGGATTATATTATGACAGTCGCGATTTTGCGATACGAGCTTAAGGTTACGTTGCACTTATACCAGAATGAGTGTGTTTACCGCGCGAGCCGAAGGCGAGTGCAGACTGCGGTAATCACACGAGTTCTGGTATAAATTTGCACAATAACCCTAAGAGAGATATTGTAAAATCGCGACTGTCAGATTCGTCACTTAGCCACGCGTTACATATACAATATTTTTTGAAACAACTGCTTCAAAAGTTCAATTTTAAGCAAATAAAAAATAATTTGGATAAATATTTTATTAGTGACATTATAGCAAAGTAATCTATAAAGTACTTTATTACGCACGTGTGTTATAAAATAAAACAAAACAGCATTACTTTATAGAACGGAGTACGTTAAAATTCACTTTAAACACTACCGTTCTAATGTAGTAGAAGCCTCCATAAAGAATCACTTTTCAAAGGGTACACAGCCATCTAAAATTGTACTTTTGATGCGTGTTGCAAAAATTTAATTATATTATATTCGCGTAATTCTAAAAATTTTAAATAGTATGTAAATAAATTTTTAGCAAACGCTCAAAAACATCACTACATTAATTAATAATTTGCATATTTTTTATTTCAAAAAAAAAAAAAAAACGTAGCTAGTATACTTTATCAAAAAACTGTTTTTTACTGTTAAAACATTTACGTTTATTTATTTATTTTATTCTTACGACTAGCCATCAAATAAGTTATCCATTTTTAAAATATTTTAACAACAAAAAAGTTATAATCCTCAGTTTGCAAATTGGAATTTACATTTGATAAAATATGACAATTAGGTATTTAAGTTTAAAAAAAATTATTAATTTTTTAATTTTTTCTAATAATTTAACATAAATAATATTGAAAATCGAAAAGAAAAAAGTTTTTAAAGCTATAGATAAATTACTAAAAATTAATTAAAATGTATAAAAATTTAAAAAATATCACGTGACTTCAAAACGCGCCAGGAATGTTTGTGACGTCGTTATGTTAAAATGTGTCTGCATTTGTTGGTATTTGTGTATATGTATTACACATACTATCAAAAATAATAAATTTTTAACTTGGTAACCATGGATACAAAGACCACAGATAACATAATGACGCCACCCGCGTTCGGATTCTTTCGGCGCGTTATCGGAACTGAGTTTAAAAATTAATTTTTATTTAAATATAACTTTTTAATTAGTAAGCAAAAAAAATAAAAAAAAAGTTTTGCTATAAAACTTGTATGTGGTCCTTCCATTTAAGTAAAAAAAAAAATTCATTTAAAAACCCAATTATTGATATTTGATGCAAGGTCGACGCAAGCGCACAAAACCGATACAAACTGTTTCGTACCGTTTCAGTACAATCCATTTAGAGCAGGTTGAAATTTAGAGAGTGAGTCATGCACTTATACTTCACTGTTTGGGTATATAAGCGGAACATTTTTTATGCATGGGACGCATATTCAGATGCGCATGCTTTACATTGTTTCATTGCTTTTCGCTCCATTAACCCTGCTAATAACTATGCATGACTCACTCTTCATTATTTACGAACCGTGCTATAATATTAATGTTGTCTATAGTTATTATATTACGCAACTATAAACGCAGTATTTACTTCTTCTTATGAAATATGGTAAACAGGATTTGTGTCGTAAACAACGGTGAGTTAGTAAAGACGCCAAAATTCGAAGTCTAATTTAATATCGTAATAATTTATTTGAAATAAATAAGCGACAGGGAAAAATTTAGACTAAAAATAAAATTTCCGTGCTTATTAATATATCGTATCTAAAAGAAAGAACTCATAAAAAACGACGAAATTGTTCTAAAAAGTGATCGTTCTTAAAAGCAATGTTTTATTCTGAGATAAAATAAAAGAAAAAGAACTAAAACCCGACTACGCAAAAAGAAGTAAACAAGCAAATCAAAACGTAAGACAGTATTTTTTGTTATCAATAGTTGGGGATTCGAATAACGAAATTTTTTTCTTCAACTCCCGAACAGGTCCCCGACTATCGATAACAAAAAAATAATGTCTTACGTTTTGATTTGCTTGTTTACTTCTTTTTACATAGTCGCGTTTTAGTTTTTTTACTTTTATTTTATTTACTTTATTTTTTTAAAACATTTTGCGAATTTCTCTAATTTATTTTGAATACGTAGGTATCGTAATAATAATAATTTGATACCAAACTCGATACATTTGTAAATATTTTTTTTGCGTTGTGTTTTTTTTTTTCGTAGCCGCCATATTAGATTTAACGTAACGTCATATTATAGCCTACACTACGCGAAGCATTCATACCTTTAATTTGATAGCAAACTCGATACATTTGTAAATATTTTTCTTTTTTTGCGTTGGGTTTTTTTTTCTTAGCCGCCGTATTAGATTTAACGTGACGTCATATAGCCTATGTTACGCGGAGCATTCATACAAATCCAACGACACCTCATTTGTCCAAGTCTGATGGGTAGTTTAGGAGCTACGAAGGAACAGATGAACATCAATACACACATTATCACATACATACATACATACATACATAGGCTACCAAACTCATAACCCTCCGTGCCATTGTCGAGTAAAATTTCGGCTGTAAAAACATTAGAAAGAAACTGAAATAAATTAGATATGAGAGAGCGGCTAATTTAGTGCAGGCTCCGTGGGTACTTCTGTTTGCAAAATATGAGGACCGCAAACTGAGACAAGCTATAAGAAAATGTTGTCGGGTACGTTCTTGTATTGTCTTGAAATTGTGTATGACCAATAAAGTGAATTCTGAAAACTTTTTTTCATTCGACATTTTCACAAAATATAATCACATTTTTCGAAAATTTAAAATTTCCCGCCATATTGACAATATAAACACTTTTCTAGACGCTTGTCTATATAACGAGCGCATCTATGACAAGTAACGAAATAAAATGTAAAATTTCATGAAAACCTATTCGTTTCAAAAAATATTAGAAAATTTTTTGTTGGTATTAATTGTCACGAATCTATATTTTTTCGTTGAAGTATAAATATTATTTGAATAAGTTTTCTGTTTTACTCAGTAAACGATTTTTCTAGCAGAGCGTATTGCAAACATTGCAGACAGGAAAACACACAGTATAGGTACCTATTGCTTTTGGCATAGTATTAAACTAAAACAGCTCTTTCATAAAACTACGTCAAAATCTTTTCAATATTATACAATTCTTAGAAAATGTTGTTAGCCAGTTAATTTGAAGCGCGCTTGATTAATAATTAACCCCTCTTATAACTATCAACAAGTAGAATGAAATTTAAAACCAAGAGTTTGGAATAATTCATTGTAAAATAACACAATAACTCTTCAGTACATAGTCGATCTTATATTCCATCACAGGTACAAATTAGTGATGTGCCGGATATCCGTATCTGATCCGTATCCGCGGATATCCGAGGGAAAAAAAAGATCCGTATCCGTATCCGTTAGTTTTTTGGCGGATCTTTTACCTTATCAATTTTCAATTCATAGATAAAATTTTATATATATATAGGTAATTAGGTAATAATGAAAAACAGTTAAATTCCATTCAGATTATTTTTTATTTTTTAAAATCGTGGTCAATAACTTTTTCCCATAACAGATAGTCTCTTTCCAAAGGTCGATGTGCAATATTTAGTATTTACCGCCGCGTACTCTAAGAAAGTTAAGATCCGTATCCGTATCCGTATTCGCGGATCTTGAGACCAAATATCCGTATTCAGATCCGTATCCGCGGATATACATTTTTAACGATCCAGCACATCACTAGTACAAATTTAATCAAACTTCTCAAAAGTTTTTGTTATAGTATCCCGTCTTTTAAGTATTGAAATTTATTTATATTTAAATTTCGAAATCCGGACGGATTTTGTCCGTCGCTAAATCAAAATGAGCGCGCTCGACATCAAAAGTCCTTTTGAAATCCTTTTGAAAATTGATATCTGACATGAAATTAATCATCCGTTCAATGCCCCTTTATGGCTGGGTTAGGTGAATAATGTAAACACTAACTGCAACATAATACTCGTATTATGTTATATTGTAATAAGTAGGTAAGTTACTAACCTCAAAATATTTGTATACACAAAATTAGTCCTAATTTTGTCAATCATCACTGATTTAACTATTGTAGTACAGTATGATAATGAGTACATCTTATTTTAATATAAAATATTTTTTTAATTCATAAATACAGTTTTTCCACAGTTCATTAGAAAATAATTCGCTGTAAAGTAAGTTTTACAAGGCAATAACTGATTGTGTTTATTGCCATGGTATTAGAAAACGTCGCGAATTCCATTTTCGATAAACTTTTTGATTATTTTACTTGTTTTATTTTTGTAATAAACAATTTCACGATAAATTTGCACTGTTAGAATGTAAAATTTTCCCTCGTTTTGAGTACAATTTTCTGCCATCAGATGTCATAAGCTCATTTGACGTTTATATATGCATATTTTATCAAAAGTTTTCCAGCTCGACGTCAGATTAGCTAAGTAGGTATAGGTACCACAAAATTTAAAATAAACGAGCGTCCATAATTTACAAGCCAACGTTTAGAAATAGTATATTGTGCGACTAGTGAGAGAAAGAGGAGATTCCTCGAGTGTGGATTTTGCCGCACGAGCGTAGCGAGTGCGGTAAACGTAAAACACACGAGTGGAATCTCCTCTTTCGACCAATAGTCGCACACAATATTTTGTTCAACTACCGCAAGAAATATGTCATTTCGTGGCTCTGCTGAACGTGGGCGAAATAATGGGTGACCTGATTGATTGACGAAACTATCAACACTTGCGTAAACGTTCCTCGTAATGAGCGTGGGCGAAATGGCATTTCGCCCACTCTCTACGTCTACAGTCAGAGAATTCATTATTTCGCCCACTCTCAGTACAGCCACGAAATTACATATTTCTTGCGGGTGTTGAACAAAAATATATTTTTATTTTTACATAATACTTAGGTCAAGCATAACGAATATAATATAAAACAAATATTTTATCGATTACACTTTGACATTAGTTAAATCCTTTATCTGTATGTAAATAAAAATAAAATTTGAAATATTTTTGATGTGAAACATCTTATGGCGAGGGTGTAAAATCGTTTGAATGGGAAGACGCTCAGAACGCAAGACGCGTCTTCCCCATAGACATAGAAATCTAGGGACATATTGCAAGCGAGTGTGGTGGTTGCTATTGAGGGCGGGGGCGGTAAGGATGCAAGAAGTGTGCCCACATTCTATTGGTCGCTTCAGTTGCGCAAGCGCTGTACGAGCAATTGAACATGCGCAAAGACTCGGATGATTGCATCTGGCGCAATTGAGCATGCGCAAAGACGCGGCCAATAGAACGTGGGCACATGCATAGAATGGAAACGTCCATAAGACAGACATGCACCCTCCCCTGAAGACCTTCCGCCTCGTCTAAAGTGGGACTTTATACTCATCCCTATAGATTCCTATGTCCATGGTCTTTACGCACACAAGAGTCTAGTTGTCAAGTACAGAAGATTCCCGAACAACCACGAAGTATCTTTCGCATGTCAGTAAATCGTGCAGGCGAGCGATTGTGTATTGTAACTATAGGTACTTATACTCATTGCAATGAGGGCTACCAGGCTTTTTTCTATCATCAGATAGCGCTAGTGGGAAGTGAGGTATAAAGTTACTCAATTTAGTAACTTTACTAAGATATACGTCACTTTTGTTATTTAACTGTCAGTACTGTTTATATTTTCCGCTACCTGATGACGCCAATAGCAAGTAAAGTATCACTTATTCAATGATTTAACGGCAAAATCGCAATTTTGTATTTATTCCTTAATAATGGACAAATGAAGAATGACTGAACACAAATCGGTAATCTTAAACCACTTTAAACCAAACACATACCTTGCCTGCCACTAACACCATCTAACGAATAAAAAAGTAAGCATTTGACGTATACCTCACTTCCCATTAGCGCTATCTGATGAATAAAAATACGGTAGCCCTCATTCACATTCAGGACGTTAAAGTCTTAAAAGATTTATTTTGTGTTATTTAAAGGTAGGTACTTCTTTAAAGTAAGTTTCCCGCACTATATTGTTACCATGTACATAAGAAATCTGTACTGCTGATAGATCAAAAATCGTGAAGCCAACATACGTGCGGGTATATATTTCTGTCTTTTTTTATGGGAACCCAGCTGGCAGGTTCTTGATTGGCTACTTCCATAGACAAAGACAGAATTTTTAAAAGAGAGAAGGTTTGACCACTGGGGCACTGAGGTTTTACGTCAGGGTCAGTGGCATCCATGACATATTTCTTTGTCTTTATATATTACGTTTCAAGTGGTGTTTATACTTCAGTTCATGGAATACTTCAGTTCACAGTTGATAGTGATATTATTATACCCAAAAAGCTCCGAAACCTGTGTTTACTTCTTATATCACTATGAATTTCAAGGAATATGAGTAAAAAACTGTTTTTAACAAAATTAAACTAGGTTACGTTATAACTTATAATGACAACAGCTGTCAAGCGTTTTGTTTACATTTTGTTCTGATGGAACGTCCGTACATCGACCAATGACATCATCGGAATAAATGCGGAATAACTTCGTCAAAAGAGACACAGATATATTTTTGCTCTCTTTGTGGACTTCACTCACCGCACATTGAGTAAATGGACAATCCGCAGTATATAATTAAAGTATATGATTGTTACACAGTCGCCATGTTACGCGTGTGTGTGGGGGGGTGTGTGTGTGTGTAAATATCTATGTATTGCATTTCAATACTTTCACAGGGTGAGACTTTCTCGCGGGGCGCGGGGTAATAAATCATAAATTCTTATCTCTACAACGACTGAACCAACTTTAAAAATTCTCTCACTAATAATATTATCTTTACATCTGCCAGGCGTACCACGACGGTTCACATTTTTTTGATTGCAGCCGAAACATATCGGATATGGCAGAAATCATAATTTTAAACATTTTTTTAAAATAAACATTTTTCTAATTTCACATGTAAAACCGTATGTTTACTCAATACTTTCAACACCATGTATATGAGCTAACGTCAGTGTGTATGTGTGTGTGTTTATAAATGTAACGCATGAATATAGTTGCAACTTGATAGTATAATATGTATTAGTAAAGTAACCATGGAAACGAAAAACAAACGTCATAAAGTAAATTACTTAAATTATAAAACTAAGCTATCTACTGATACCACGCATTATCAATTAACCTAACACGTTGGTCCTATTACTTATCAAACATATCACTTAGGAGGAAAACTGGACGGTCGAATTCCCATTTGGCCCGTATCGTGAAGCGAGAGCTAAAATGTTTGCCTGCACATCAAAAAACCTATGTCTAACTTACTTTATCAGTAGTCTAACTAAACACATTGTAACACACTGTAACCTATATATAACTTTCATTTCACTTTCATTTTTCAATAATTTTATATACCTCATAATGTAATATGCATATTAAACTATACATTTGTATATAATAATATAATAAATCATAATATTATTATAATGCGTTGTGCAACGTCATTTTACAATAATTTGCGATATTAGCCCCGATTCATACGTGGCAGGCTTGAAAAAAATGCAACGTCTTACAGTCGAACATCGACTTTCCCGATTGCCGTCTCGTATGAAATTGAGTGTGCTGAATCCAATGAGACTACCCCCAGGACTGTGCGAGGAACGGTTGCTGAGTTACAAGCATTTTGCCCCTGAAAGTTACTCAACCACCCCGCCTAGGAGCCCGGTCGCGGGGCCCAAAATGGCTCCACTTCTTAAAGTGAAGATATGGGTCCGACCAACATTCGTACCGAGTGGTATCTCTCTATCACAAAGTGCAAGGTTGAAACACTACATTAAGGATCGATATAATAGCAATGTGTTGCTACCGCTGTTTGCAAGGTAACTAATAAAACAATAATCTCCCCCATTTTATCATTGTTTTCCTCCCTTTACATTACTTATAGCACGCATGTTAACCCTTAATGTTTAGATATTAAAAAATAACACGAGACGAAAGCAGGTAGTTTCACTGACTTCAAAATGTGTATTTGGTTACTGCTTGATACCAGAACAACACCTGCACAAACCTTACTTAAGAGCATTTAAAACCTACAAATACTCTTCATCTCAAATCCTTTCCCCTCGCCTAAGACGGTTATGGCTCTTCCGATGATATTTTTAAAGCTAAAGGGTTCGGGTAAACGAAATGAAGGACCAAGATACTCACTAGATCCTTTAGGTGAAAATTGAAAAAAAATTCTGGAAAAACTTACAACTTAAAAAATAAACAAGCCGTGAGGTGGGTCGTTTATTAGGACTAAAGTGCGACCCTTGAGGTCCACACGACGAACTTCCCAGTTTGATAAATATTTAATAATAATAATTAAATTAGATATTACACAGAAAAGTAATCATTTTAATCATTAAAACATCAATAATTTAAAAAAAAAAAACAGCTGAACCGATTTTTATAAAATTTATGTCGGATCAAAATGACGTTAACACGCCTCGATTGACACCCTTACGAAGTCGATATAATTTTTTATTCGCGAGATATTATGTAAAATCTACTTTTTTGGAGGTTATTTGGTTAAGAAAAAAGAACGGCTGAACCGATTTTAAAAAAATTCCTTTCAGATCATATTTACGTTAATACGTGTCGATTGGCACCCCAACTTAGTCGATATCATTTTTCGTTCTCGAGATTTCGTCTTAGAAAGAAATGGACACATACATACGTACGTACACACACACACACACACACACAGACATCTTTCTAAAAGTAGTGTAAAAATAGTGTAGTGACCTTGAAACATAAAAATTTTTTTTCCTTTTTGATTTCGATTTTCGGACCCATTACAATAACTTCCAATGGGAAGTTAAAAAATAGATTGCGTAATCTGTCACACGTAAATAGTCAAAACTTTTTTTTCAAAAAATTCGCCTGTATAGGATCTGTGGAGTGATTACATAAAAAAAATTCCAGCAAACAAAAATTTAAAAATTTAAAATTTGCCACCCCCAAAAATATTTCGCTCTAGGCAATTGCCTAGTGGTATATAAAGCAAATTTTTTAGGAAATATTTTATTGTTCAAATATGTTTTGGTTTTCATTTACTAAAATACATTCATGCTTCTGTGTAACCGGGCATAATTATATCCTGCGGTTTTTTTTAAATAAATACGTAAATTATATTATTAATTATTTTATAATTATTAATTTACTAACTCAATTAACATACAATTAATTATAACAATCGGATGTGCAATAAGCCTAATTAAATTTCCTGAAATAAATATCAATTGGATATAAAAAAACAAGACAATTATATTAAAAACCAAATTCAACTAATTTTTTATGGAATTTCTAACTGAATTAGCAATAGATGTCAGTAGGGTGTTGTTTACACTTACGTTAGTTCTAATCAAATATTACCTACCTATAGCTAGGTATTAAAAGCATAATATGACCACAGAATTTCGTAACTTTAGAAAAATATGTTTAGTTCTTTTGGGCAATTTCTAGATTTGATCCGCTTTATACTCAATTTAATTTTTCATCTAATTGCAAGATTTTCAACTATATACTCAAGAGTCAAGAGAATGAATATTATGTACATTCACGGTCGTGTAGTCAGCTATTCACTTGATGACTTGAGGTTGTGGGGTCGTAAAATTAAATTTCATTCATTTTTAACCGACTTCAAAAAAGGAGGGAGACTGTCAATTCGACGCGTATATTATTTTTTATGTATGACCACGCATAACTTTTTACAGAGTAGTCCGATTTTGATGATTCTTGTTTTACTGGATTGGATTTTGCGTGATTCTTTTAAGGTAAATGTCACCTTTTGAGCGTAAGAAGTCGGTTAAAAAGTTTGTAGAAGTTAATCTATTGGCAAGCGACTAAACTACGTATTGTAAAGTCACTAAAATGTAAAAATAGAAAACTTTTTAACAAAAAAAAAACCTTTTCAAAAAAGCCTCTAAAAAGAGGAAAATAATAAAACTTTGAGGTCTGCGCCAATTTAATAAATCTCGGGTCGCAATGCCAAACCCTGTCGACAATATAGTGTATTTGCTAATACAGGCATTGTGGCTTAATTACGTAAACTTAAGATTTTTTTCTCAATTGCAATATTATCAATGAAACCTCTGTACCAAATTAAATACAACCTTCAGTAAGTAAATCACTATATCCGCAAACCAGTGTTTTCATAAAACTTGTAAGTACGGTCCTGTCGGGCCGATTGTATTACAATTTTAGTAGCACATTTTAATCTTTACTAAAGGGTTAAATTTCAATTTTGAAACGGTTCTGAGAATTTTTTCGGTATTTTTGGGCCCAAAAATAATTTGAAACCGCTAAAAACCACCCTTAAAATGGTCCGATTGGGCCCATTTTAAATAGGCTTCGTGCGGTGATGGATTCCAACGTGCCTACCAAATTTCGTCAAAATCAATTAAGTCTTTCGAAAGTTATTGCCTGTACTTATATACAGGATGAGTCAGACCACCCGTATCAGTCGTTTTTTTCGAAAATGGTTAGTCGTAGAGAGTTGTGTCAAAAATTTGTATTATAAAAGCCCTAATAAAGAATCGAATGGTGATAATTTTTTTTCCGGGAAGGTCGGCTTCCCTATTAGTTTGCTCCAGAATGTTCAGAACTCCGGAATTATAAATACAACGATAGGTTGAAAGTGGTATTGTTGAAAAGATCTTTAAAAAATAAGCAAGTTTTGTAGGGAATTTTTTTTATGACTGCCACCCCTGTTAAGTAATATTTTTTTGAAATTACTAAAATAAAATGTCATAATAACGAACTTAATAATTAAAAGTCGGCATTTAAAATCTGTTTATCTATCTATCGATCATTATACACTGAAGAAGTACTTAGAGACACTCACAGTATAACCAGAAGAGTTCAGTAGTATGTATTAAAGAGTAATAGTGGGGCCGCCAAGCGACGAATCCAACTTCAACCTTGCACTTTGTGATAGAGAGATGCCACTCGTTACGAATGTTGGTCGAACCCATATCTTCACTTTAAGATGTGAAGGCATTTTGGGCCCCGCGACCGGGTCCCTAGACAGGGTGGTTGCGTAACTTTCAGGGGCAAAGCGCCTGTAAGTCAGCAACCGTTCCACGCACAGTTCTGGGGGTAGTCTCATTGGATTCAACACACTTTATTTCATACGGGACGGTCCTCAGACCGCCTTCGAAACCTCCACCAGCCCGCGTATAGGGGTGAAATACAAGTAGTCCATTGAAATGTTAAATCTTTTTAGGCTACGTTTGCATTTTGGGTAGGGCAAGGTTTTTTTTTCGTTGCGTGAAGGGAGGCGGTGTAAATTTAAAAATGAGTTTTCGGGGTCAGCAGCCACCCCATTTGGCCGCCACCTTGAAAAGGGGGTGTAGTGGGGCCATTAAGTGTTTAAACCATGCACGACGTGATAGAGAGATGCCACTCGGTACGAATGTTGGTCGGACCCATATCTTCACATTAAGAAGTGGAGGCACCTTGGCCCCGCGACTGGGCCCCTAGACAGGTGGTTGTCGGGGCCGTTAAGCATTTAATCTTGCACTTTGTTATAGAGATATGCCACTCCGTACGAATGTTGGTCGGACCCATATCTTCACATTAAGAAGTGCAGGTACCTTGGCCCCGCGACCGGGCCGTTAAGCGTTTGAATCTTGCACTTTGTGATAGATAGATGCCACTCGGTACGAATGTTGGTTGGACCCATATATTCACTTTAAGAAGTGGAGTCATTTTGGGCCCCGCGACAGGACCCCTAGAAAGGTGGTTGTTGGGGCCGTTAAGCGTTTAATCTTGCACGACGTGATAGACAAATGCCACTCGGTACGAATGTTGGTCGGACCCACATCTTCACTTTAAGATGGAGAGCCATTTTGGGCCCCGCGACCGGGCCGCTAGGCAGTGTGGTCGCGTAACTTTCAGGGGAAAAACCCCCTGTAACTCAGCAACCGTTCCTCGCACAGTTCTGGGATTGGATTCAGCACACTCTATTTCATACGAGACGGTCCTCAGACCACCTTCGAAACCTCCCTAGCCCGCGTACGGAGGTGAAATATAAGAACGTAAGTGCAAATGATCGTCCAATATGAGTAAATGTTTATATCATATGACATGAGAAAGTCAAAAAGGCTCTACTACTTAAAGTGAAGATATAGGTCCGACCAACATTCGTACCGAGTGGCATATCTCTATCACGTCATACATGGTTTAAACACTTAACGGCCCCACTACACCCCCTTTTCAAGGTGGCGGCCAAATGGGGTGGCTGACGACCCCGAAAACTCATTTCTAAATTTACACCGCCTCCCCCACGCAACGAAAAAAAAAACCTTGTCCTATCCAAAATGCAAACGTAGCCTAAAAAAATTTAACATTTCAATGGACTACTTGTATTTCACCCCTATACGCGGGCTGGTGGAGGTTTCGAAGGTGGTCTGAGGACCGTCCCGTATGAAATAGAGTGTGCTGAATCCAATGAGACTACCCCCAAGGCTGTGCGAGGAACGATTGCTGAGTTACAGGCGTTTTGCCCCTGAAAGTTACGCAACCACCCTGTCTAGGGGCCCGGTCGCGGGGCCCAAAATGCCTTCACATCTTAAAGTGAACATATGGGTTCGACCAACATTCGTACCGAGTGGCATCTCTCTATCACAAAGTGCAAGGTTGAAACGCTTAACGGCCCCACTATAAATGGAAGACAGTTTGAACACTTGTCATATTGTCTAAGGTTGCTAGATTTTGAATGCCGACTTCGTTCGTTATTATGAAATTTTAACTTATATTAATAACTTCAAACGAATGTTACTTAACAGGGGTGGTAGTAATTAAATAATTTTTCCTACAAAACTTGCCTATTTTTTAAAGAGCTGTTCAACAGCACCACTTTTCAACCTATCGTTCTATCTAAAATTCCGGAGTTCTGAACATATAATAATTTATATTTATACTTATAGAAATTTATAGGGGTGGCAGTAATAAAAAAATATAGTATTCACAAATTTGTCACTCGGCACTTGGTAGAACTTGATTAAGTGTTACAATACTGATGGTAATAAAAAAAAATTTCCTATAAAACTTGCTTATTTTTTAAAGATCTTTTCAACAATACCACTGTCGACCTATCGTTGTTTTTATAATTCCGGAGTTCTGAACATTCTGGAGCAAACTAATAGAGAAGCCGACCTTCCTGGAAAAAAAAATATCACTATTCAAATCTTTATTAGGGCTTTTATAATAGAAATTTTTAACACAACTCTCTACGACTAACCGTTTACGAAAAAACGACTGATACGGGTGGACTCTCATCCTGTATAATATGTATATCTACAGGTGTCCGGATTTCAAGTGTACATGGGACATTTACATGGGAAAATGGTTTTTCTCAATTTCCTGTTTTCCTATACATTTTACAAAAAAAAACATAAGTACTTGGCAAAAATGAAAGGAATTCATGTGTGGAATAAGATGGTGTTTTTTAAGATTTTTTTGTTTTTTTTTTTTTTGAAAATTTGTATTTTAATCTACCATCGTAATCAATACCTTAAATATCCTGACTAATACTCAACACTTTTTTTGTCAATTTTATTCATAGATTACGTTGGTAAAGTCAGAAAAAAAAATTAAAAAAAAAAAACTATTTTTTTTCAAATTTTTTTAACTTTTATTTATTAAAAAATATTATGAATATGAGACACAATAAAAAATAATTTCCTATTATGTACACCCTAAGTATGTATGAAATTATCATTAGTAAGGAAGGCTCTTCTAACAAATATTCATAATAATTTTTAGGTTAATTTTAGCTACAGCTTCCGTTGATAATAAAAAAAATTTCAAAAAGTTTGAAAAAAAATGGGTGTGTGCTTATGACCACACGACAGAAGTGAAAACTTCAGATTTTCATTCAACTGTCTGTACCAACGATACAGACATACCCACCTTTTTATTGTTTTAATTGAGAATAAATACGAATATTATGGCTTGTGTAATTAACATATTATCATTTTTTGGTTCCGTAAGTACCTCCGAACGGAACCCTATTACTGAGCCTACGACGTCCGTTCGTCGCAAGGTGAAGGGCTCTATCAGACTATTTCACAAACGGTAAGACCGTAAGAGGTAGTTAGTAGCTAGTAATAACATTATTTTCCAAACTTCACTTTAGAAGTCCTATTTAACGTTGGTTTACCCACAAAAAACGGGAGGCTGAACAACAACCTCCTTACGTCAATAAAAATATTTTTATCAATAAAAATCTAACCTACGAAAAAATTGTCAGCAAAATTTAAGACGTCGCTTAATAATATAGACATAAGTAGTACACACAAAAATGTCAAGTTATATGGAATATAGATCTCACCAAACAAGGTGTAAATTGCGAAACTACTTAAAACAGGTATCAAGAAATTATAATGTAGCAAAAAGACATATCTGATATCGTCGATGTAAATGGCTGCAGGTAAAATACACATATACTAAAACCATATTGATGTGGAATTACAAATGTACATGTGTGATGTTTTACTGGAGTCAGGTAAGAGTAAAGAGAATGACCTTAAGTTTCACATGATGACTGTATTCCACGAGTAGACAGTTATGCAATTCACACGTTAAAATTCCATACGTAACCCCAAAATATTTAGGACACGATAATTTCTGAACCTAATTATATACTTACAATCTAAATGCTTCTTTTTTGGTCCGATCATTTCTTCTGTAGTTGATTTGCATACTGATTTAGCTAATCCTTGACCGGCGATAGTATGCCTAGCCGCTATAATTCTGTCGTTTATAGTTTGTCCTGCCATTTTTATTAACACTAATTTGCACAAAATATACACAGCACTTAATTTGGGTCCAAAGCCCTAAAAAAATGCATTAATGCACACCTTAAAATCGTCACGTCAGGCAATAAACAATTCCACTTGTCTAAATAAAATGACAGATTCTAGAATCACATACACCCTACCACATCGCACTCTACAATTCAACTGAGTACGTCTGTCGTTTTGTCTTGATGAACCAATAAAAACATGGCGATGAAAAATTTGATGACGTCAAAGATTTACAAAATTTTAATATTAATGCAATTAATTAACAACATTTACATAAGTAGAAATTCAGTTAATACAATATTTACAAGCATAAAGTCTTTTATAATAACATTTAATTAGCTTTTAAAAAGTTTTGCAAAATGCCGCTAGTTTTTAAATTAACAGGACTGCTCCCGGCTCCGTCGTGAACATGAACTTTTGCAATGCTGTCAAATGCTTTAATTAGTTTTTGTGGTTATATACACTTTTTTTTTGTAAAATGGCTAGAAAAATTAAAAGACATCTTATACAAAGGGTATGTTCTATTGTTAGTAAATATTTATTATGTAATTTTATAAATAATTTTAACGAAAACAAAATCTATGTGGTCATTGAACTAAAACATGTTTAATACGGAATGTTTCCAATGTGATCAAATGGTACTATAGGTACCTATAACAGATAAAAAATTTTGCGGGAAATATCAAATACTATTATGTTACATGGTAACATAACATGATAATATTATGTAACATTGTTTCCTGCAAAATTGTTGTTATTATAAATTATTTAACAATACCTACGTTTGTTTAAGATTTTTGAAAACCTCAACAATTCAAAACAGGGGACTGTAAGCCTTCCTGCACCTAACATAAAATTAGGAAAATCAAATAAAAATAATGATATCGTTCTCGAATATACAAATAATGCATTCAAAACAGAAAACGGACAATTAGATTTTAAATCTGATGAATTTATTGAAGATGTAAATTACATTGGGAATATGATACAATTTAACATAAATAAGGAAAAGTTTGTGGAAAATATTCTAAATGAAAAATCAATATTACCAAGTTTTCCAGACACTGAAAAAATCATAGTCGAATTCAGTTCTCCAAATATAGCAAAACCATTTCACCTAGGACATCTACGATCGACAATAATTGGAAGTTTTATTTCAAATATTCACAATCGTATGAACAAAAATGTTACCCGATTAAACTATTTTGGTGATTGGGGTACCCAGCTCGGATACTTATTTGTCGGTTTAAAATTAGAAAATTTGCAAAATGAAGAAATTAAAAAAGACCCAATACAATATTTATATAAAGCGTATATTAAAGCCAATTCTATAAAAGATCCAAATATACATAGAGAGGCTCAGAAAATCATTGCAGAACTTGAATTAGGCGATGAAAAACTAATTCAAAAGTGGGATATTTTTAAAAATTATACAATAGAAGAATATCAACAGATTTATCGTAGATTAGATGTAAACTTTGATGAATATCATTGGGAATCAATGTATAAAGTTAATAATTTGAAAGATATTGTTGAAATATTAGAAAGAAATGGTGTTTTACACACAGATGAACAGGGTAGTAAAATAGTTAGAATGGCGGATCACTACGTCCCTATTATAAAACGAGATGGAGCTGGAACGTATTTAATAAGAGACATTGCTGCTGCTATTGATAGAAAAAATAGATTCAATTTTGACAAAATGATATACGTGACAGACATTGGACAGGCCAATCATTTCATCGATTTAAAATATATTTTGACAGAAATGAAATACGACTGGGCCAGTAATATCGAACATATAAAATTCGGTAAAATCGTAGGAATGAGTAGCCGAGAAGGAACAGCTGTCTTTTTAAAAGATATTTTAGATGAAGCAAGAGACAGAATGATAGAAAAACAAAAATTGTCGCCTAGTGAGTAAGCTATGTTAATTATAATTTCACTCCTTTCACAAAAATTGCGCTTTTTGTGCTAATTGATGGATATATTTAATAGGTGTATGTACAAAGTATTTAAAAATAACTTCGTTGAATGATATAGCGGAGACATTAATTATTATCTGAGTAGGTGGCCTTAAAAAAAAATACAGTTCAAGGTCAAAACGATTGGTTATACTTACTGATATAGACTTGTGCAGGTTGTACGTTCTACACATAACACAGGTTTCGCGAAAACCTGCAGAAACAGCATACGTGACTGTATTTATTTTTCTGTACTGATATAATAATTAGAAATGAAACGGATAGCTGTTTTGCCGGATACCGGTTATCCGGCCACCCTATAAGCTGGATAACCGGTGGCCGGATATTAAGTCGAACATTACCACTGCCATATCGTAACATGCAGATCTGAGCGAGCCCGTGGAGGTCGATAGGACGGAATCGAATGTATATTGACCTACTATCCAGTATCCAACCGGATAGTAAATTTAAGCCGGATACCCGTTTCATCTCTAATAATAATCACTGTTCTACATAATATGTAACTACATATGAAGAAGGTGTTGAGAAGATTTTCCGACTTGTTAAATCCATTTTAGTTCGTCTCATTTTTGCGCTTGTAGAGTTGCCAGTTGTTGATTCCATCTATAGACTTTGTCCCGTTATCGACGGAAGAACAACTCGTTAAAATGTTAAATTGTTACAGCAACAAAAATTTCACTGGACCTTCATAACGATGCATCAGATGTTTTAGCTGTTTCATGCGTAATTATAAACGATTTAAAACGCAACAAAATACGGAATTACAAGTTTGATTGGGATACTGTTTTACAGGTAAAGTTTTTTTTACATTTTTATAAATATGCATGCGGGAGAAAAGTCTAATTTTTTTTAATGAGTACAAAAAAGGCAACAAAAATGTATATTAATAAATTTTGCATTATTTGACAGCCCCATAAGGCAGTTGTCAGCTGAACCTGTGCTTTTATAATAACTTTGCTTCCAGACTGAAGGCGATACAGGCATAAAACTCCAATATACACATTGCCGCTTGGTGAATTTGAAAAAGAATTCAGGAGCAACTCTGCCAGAAAATATTGTTCCCAAATTGCTAGCTGATAGTGAGTTTGCTATGCAGTTAATAATACACATTGCTAAATACGAGGATGTTGTTTTAGATGCCTATGAAAAACGGGAAGCTTTCATTTTAGTTAATTACTTGTTTAGATTATGGTAAGTTATGACGTGTATTATTTTTTAAAATAATTTTGGTATCTATATACTCCATATAGGCGAAGAATGTACCCTCATTTTCGTTCACCTACTGACTAATCGCGTATTAGTATCAAGTTTTCATTAAACTATACAATATACTTTTTGGCCTCCGTACCTCAGTATGGAACCCTATTCCTCTACCTACGATGTCCGTCCGTCTGTCACAGGGCTCTATCTCACAAACGGTAAGAGGTAACTAGTTGAAATTTTCACAGATTGTGTGTTGTTATGGCATGAATCCTGGCAAATAATAATTATAATTAAATAAATAAACGATTAATTTTAATAAATTAATGTTGTACACATTCACAGTACATTTAGAGTATAGAGAACTCTCTGCTTACTACTACATAATATGACACTGTGCGCGTAAATACAGTATAGCTATAGCGGACAACCAGGGCCG
Organism: Mongoloraphidia duomilia; assembly: GCA_039654895.1. Lineage (NCBI taxonomy): Eukaryota > Metazoa > Arthropoda > Insecta > Raphidioptera > Raphidiidae > Mongoloraphidia > Mongoloraphidia duomilia. The sequence goes on along the minus strand of CM077518.1, from coordinate 28,505,820 downwards.
GCGCGTCAAAATATGCCGCCTAAGGCGAATACAATTTTTGCCGCCCCCCCCCCCCCACATATTAAAAAAATTAATAAACCGATGATATATTTTATTTAGGTACTTAACAAATAAAAAACAAATGTAATTCTAATAACAATATTTACAAAAAATAATATAGGTATAGACACTTTGAAAAAATATAATCATTTTTAAAAAGTAGAATACCGCACGAAAAATTCGCTGCTACAAAAATATGCCACCCTAAAAATATGGCGCCGTAAGGCGATCACCTGTTCGACCAGGCGCACGTGCCGGCCCTCCGGACAACTGGAGTCTTACATGTATTGAACGCATACTTAGTGTACCGTTTCTGCTGTGCACTGTAACGAGTTTGTTTCTAACACAATGGATATGGCGTTCAGCTGTCACATCAAAAAGCTGGATTCAAATCCAACCGACGATACCTGTATTTTTGTTTTTTTTTTTTATTCATCAAATATTCTGTTAATGCATTTTTTTTACTTTAAAAATTAATTTAGTAACATAGACGCGGTTTACACTAATTAAATTGTTGTAATGATACGGAACCCTCGTGGCGAGATTTCTACTCGCACTTGACCGGTTTTTTAAAGAACATTTTCAAGTGGGGAATCCTATAACCAAATAGACTACAGAAGTAATTTGAGCGCGAAATTTAAAACGGAGTCGATTGGCGTTCAAAAATGAATGGGGTTTAACAGAATATTCGTTACTATTCTCTTAAAACACATTTCTTACCAAAACAATGGCTGTTTCATAAAAATAATTAATAAATCCCGTCATTATTGGCTACAAAACTTTATTATTTCGTGTGAAATAATTTTTTATTTGAAATTCAAGATTTATAAAAAACGTATGTCCTAACAGCTAACTTGATTCACTGATTCAGCCAGTGACGTTTAATTCTAACCGAACTTCCACGTTGATGTTTGTCGAGGTATAATTTAAGCAATTATAATTAGAAATTGCGTTTGTTCTTTCCATTTGGAGTTGAAAAAATGTTTTGAAGTCGTCTGAGTTACGCTAGATCAAGTGAAGGTACGCTAAAAGTATAAAAAAAAATGTTTTCACCAATTAGGTATTGGATATCTAGGTATTATTTTAGCTTTTTCTTCAGTTGGAAATGTAAACTTTTTGCAGTAATAATTTTCATTATGAATGCAGTCAGGTACAAAACACCACCCCATAACAAATTGCTTTAATTATTAACGACGACGTGTTTAAAAAAACGAGGTTATGTCAGTAGAATGAATGAAACTTGACAGTTGCCCTGCCAAGGCGACGGGAAATTCAATTCAGAACGTACGTTTCTAGTTAGAAGAAGACAGTTGCGACTCAGAAGGAGACAGTTGCGACTCCGCCACGCCTTCCTTTCCTAATCTATTGCTTTGAACAATACATAACGGACCAACAACTACAGCTGCATGTTGCTTTACCAACATATAACTCAGAAGCAGTTAATTTTAGAATAAAAAATAGGACAGCTGATAAAATTTCAAACAATCAAGTTTTAAATACCACTAATCGTTACTAAAATCAAATAGCGTCAAATGCCCTGTCTGTTTTTTCTTGGTCTAAAAATGATTGTAAACCCCAAAAAAAAACAGTCACTCGCGTGGAGAGGGTTCCATACCATTCCGTTTCCCGTGAGAATTTTAAGACTTAGGATTTTCGTGTAGGTTTTCCTGTAAACTATGAATGTGTCCTTATATTCCCTTTTTTTCAAAATTTTAGGCTGTGTTTCGGAGATAAGGGTGGAGGGGTGAAGGTTAATGCTCGATTTTCGTATATTTTTTATAATATATTTTAACCTATGCATTTTAAAATATATTTGTATTTCTCATAACGAGCCCTTTCATTTGATACGTCACAATATGCCGCTAATGACCTCTGTTGTCGAGCGTCTATAATCTACAATTGGGTTTTTAAATTTTAAATGAATTTTTTTTTTACTTAAATGGAAGGACCACATACAAGTTTTATAGCAAAACTGTTTTTATTAAATTTTTTTGCTTACTAATTAAAAAGTTATATTTAAATAAAAATTAATTTTTAAACTCAGTTCCGATAACGCGCCGAAAGAATCCGAACGCGTATGACGTCATTGTTATCTATGGTCTTTGTATCCATGGTTACCAAGTTAAAAATTTATTATTTTTGATAGTATGTGTAATACATATACACAAATACCAACAAATGCAGACACATTTTAACATAACGACGTCACAAACATTCCTGGCGCGTTTTGAAGTCACGTGATATTTTTTAAATTTTTATACATTTTAATTAATTTTTAGTAATTTATCTATAGCTTTAAACAAATTTTTCTTTTCGATTTTCAATATTATTTATGTTAAATTATTAGAAAAAATTAAAAAATTAATATTTTTTTTTAAACTTAAATACCTAATTCACAATATGCACCTGAAATTTTTTTTTAATTTTCTAATTTGCCCCCAAAATCAGAATTCGTTTATTTACGCTATACGTCCGTTATTGGGTCACCTAACTCCAGGCGCAGATCCAGAGTGGGGCAACGAGATATCGCCCGAGACATTCTTAGTAACTCACCCTGTATAAACTATATAGTTAAATAATAATATTTAACCCAATTTTTGGTTTCATACTCACAAATCACAAAATCAGAACGTATCTCCTGGAAAATAGGTAACTCTCATAAAAAATGACCCCCCTTCCCCACGAGCGAAAACCTGGATCAGCGCCTGCCAAATTTTATACCGTATATGTACCAAATTTTAACTTTTTTCGTCAAGTAGATTGGGAGAAAATAAGCTGTGACAGACAGTAGATAGATAGACACGAGAGTGATCCTATTCGCGTCTAGCATTAAGGTCGAAGCCCTCTATTGGGCTTAGTCGCGAACTACTCGAGGAGGTCGTAGCAACGGACCAAAGCGTTGAATGAAGGTAAAATGCACAAAATATATGTTTTTCACGAATGACAGTATACAAATGTAAGCATATTGCAAAAAGATATTGTTCAGTTTTCACTTGAAGTTTTGTAATAAATAATTTTGTCGTAATACGACTTTTAACAGTTGCACATAACCTGATTGTTGTTAGTTTACATTAGTAGAATGTTTTACAGTGTGTAATTACTAATTTTGGTTTTTATATGTAGATTTCTCGAGCTTTTTGATCATGTCAAGCTTTAGTTAGTGAAGTAAATAAAACTGAGAGCGAATTCCGTGAGGTACTTGGAAGGTAGAGCAGACGGAAGCAATCTTTTTTTCATTTTGCACTGAATTCTGAAAATATCGAATAAATGAATTGTGAATTATAGACGCTCGGCAACAGAGGTCATTAGCATCTGAATGATCACTGTACAAAAAAGTGCTTTCTGTTATCAGTCTTATTCCAGTTAAACCCATCTATAGCTTCCTCAATTCACTATTTTCAGGAAATTTGTGATAGGAAAATGCTGTCGAAGTATTTCGGCAACAAGGAATTGAACACATGTAAGGCATTTCTGAAACTATTTAATACAAATCACATGTAAGCTAATGTAAACAAACAACGATTAATAGTCGTATTGCGACAGAGTTATTTATTACAAAACTTCAAGTGAAAACTGAACAATATCTTTTAGCATTGTGCTTATCTTTGTAAACTGTCATTCGTGAACAACATATATTTCGTGCACTTTTTACCTTCATTCAACGCTTTGTTCTGTTGCTACGACCTCCTTGGATAGTTCGCGACTAAGTCCAATAGAGGGCTTCGACCTTAATGCTAGACGCGAATAAAGGTTCCGTTTTTTCATTGGATGTACAGAACCCTAAAAATCAGAAGTTCATGCATCTGAGAGATTTTCCAATTTTTTTAGTTTTCTCCAGAAATTTAAATCTGATATTTTTCAAATTCATAAAATTACATTACGGGTTCAAAAACTGAAGAAAACTTGTTCATCTTTTTTTTTAGTTTTCAAAGTGTGCGTTCAAAAATTTCATTTTGAGTTTTTTAAACAAGACCAGTCTCCAGAACTAAATAAAGTGCTGTAATTAATATACAAGGATCATTTTTGGATTAATGGGCTCATAGCGACTTGAACTTTAACCATTGCATTTTGCCCCCTTAGATTCTGAGCGGAAGGCATCAGAAAAATCACAAATAGGCAGTTTTCAAGTTTCGCGCTCTATCGCTGACCCCATCATGACATTCGACAAAATCATAGAGCGCTTTTTTGATCTCTATAAAATTACAAAGAAAATTTGAAAAAATTATAGGTAGTTAAAAAAAAACTAGAAAACACGCTTTTACTTATAGCAATGTGAACTAAAACGTAAAAAAAATAATAATTTTTTAAATGTAAAGATTTTGTTCAACAGCGATAAGAAGTCCCCTAACTCGATATAATAATATTAACTTTAATGTAAAAATTGTTTGGAACTTACAAGTAATTCAAGAATTACAAGGCGCGACATTCAATAGGTACTGTGTGTAAACGGTTTTACCAAACATAGGGAAAATAATATTGAGAACATTTACAATTAATTTTGTAGTAGGCTATGAGCCATAAGACCTAATGTAAATATGTACAGTCGCGGACTTAAAAAAGTTTCACCTGTATCATCTAGTTACCGGTTTTTTTAATTTTTGCATATTGTAATTTGGCTTTTGATAGTAATGTACATGTCTGTCACCTATTTGTGATTTTTCCGATGCCTTCCGCTCGGAATCCAAGGCGGCAAAATGCAACGCCTCAAGTTCAAGCTGGTATGAGCCCATTTATCCAATAATTTGCCTTGTATTAATAAATTAAGGTATTTTATTTAGCTCTGGGGATTGACCTAAACCTCTTGATTAATTAATAATTCAGTTAAAACATCTTTTCTTTATTAAAACAACATTTTTATTTCATAGCAATTTTATTAGTGTTGCTCTAAAGAACTTACAAATTAAAAACGAAGAATCAGAACTGGCTTCTCAACGACTGTTGTTATTTGAAAAATCAAGAGCTGTACTCAAAGATGGGATGGAAATCTTAGGATTGAGGCCATTAGATAAAATGTGAATATAATTTTAATGAAATTAAACTACGATGAGTGAGTAAGTAGTCAAGTAAAAATTTGTTTCTAAATATATTATTTTTATTAGTATATATAATTTTAGTTGTTTAATTCTTCGTTTTGTAAACTATAATACTGTAATATTGCCGAAAATACATTTTTTTAATGATTACAGTCAAACCTGAGTAAGTGAGAACTGGATAAGTGAGAAAACTCTATAAGTGAGAGTAATAGGCAGGACCCGTCATTTTAAGCTTCCAAAACCTCTATTAGCGAGAAACAGAAACCTCTGTAACAGAGAGTCGTTTTTCCCTCATGGACCTCCGTAAGTGAGACTGCTACTTATCTATACCTCTATAAGCGACAATATAGCTACAATAAAAATACATACATACATAAAAGATACACACATACAGTAACAAATGACAAATTTAACATCGTGGAACTTCCTACCATTGTTTTTGTATTGTTTTCTCGTCAATATTGTACCTAAATACCTACCCTTATAAAATACTTATATGTCGAATGTGACTTGTTATTGCTGCGTACCTCTATAAGAGAGAAACGCTACCCATGTACCTGCATTAGCGAGAAACTCGGGTGAAGGTGCATTTTCATGTGACGCTCGACGCTGACTTCTAGCGTCAAATGTGGTCACGTGACATAAACGCCATATTGAAAAAAATGTAGCGTCAAAGCTAAACATTGTTTAGCTTTTACGCTGGCGTCATTATAGTTGTCTCTGGTCATTAATGATACGAGTTTTCTACAGCTAGGTACTGAGTTGTGCATCAAGTATCAACACACAGGCTTGCTAAAGAATTGCTTTATGTTGCTACTAGGGGGTTGATTCTACGAATTTAACCCATTGATTTTATTACTTCGAAAGTACCTATTTATTAAGGAAAATACTATCACCTGATGGTTTTTCGATGGTTAATTAAAATTCCCGTCTCACTTAGAACAAAACAATTTTTTTTTATTGAATACTAAAAACATTAAAATTTCTCAAGATACAATTTATTTTTTTCTCATATTCTGGTAGTGCATATAATTACCTATAAAAAAGTAAGCATAGTTATATTTTTAATTTTTATTCCTTATAATTCGTGTACTTTTGCCGGTTATTTAAGTCAAAAATATGGGAATTTCATTTTTGATAATCGTATTCAGACATTGTCTTTTCTGTTAATAAATTTACAAAGAGCTTATTTATTAATTATTATAACAAATTCACCAGGGTTTTGATTTATGGATGTCTTTATTTGACGCTCTCTTTACAAGTTTACAACTGTCAAAACCTTGCTGTCTGTTGACGCTAAAATTTGACGCTGGAACTTGACGCTACAGTTTTTCAAGATGGCGTTTATGTCACGTGACCACATTTGACGCTAGACGCCAGCGTCTAGCGTCACATGAAAATGCACCTTTAGTGAGAAACCTCTATAAGCGAGAATGAGATTGTGCTCCCTTGAACTCTCGCTTATTCAGGTTTGACTGTACATTGTTTTCGTTCTTTTATTTTTTATTTGCAGCACTGCAGTTGTACTGTCATAATAATTTGCCTTATGTTATTGTTCTGTGGTTTATTTCATATAGTCTGTCGGACGGACGATTATTCAGTAATCAGTAGACACTAGATAGACACTGTCAGTACCTACTATCTACTTGTCACAGTACTTATACGCAACATCCAACGACGCATAGTGTTCGAGTAGTCTGAACTCCAAATACTTGTAACGAATAGTAACTAACGAGTATTGTATCTAAAAGTAACGAATAATTACAAGTACCTAAAAGTAATCAAAGTTTGTATCACTAGCCGAGACTACAGAGAGAGATACAACCTCAGAACAGATGCAACAAAGTAAGGACTTGTATAGAAGTATCATGTGTACATGTGTATCATGTGTACAGGGAGTATGCTTCTGTGTGTTAAATGTTTCACTGTAATCCGTTGAGCCGTCAGGTCAGAAAAAAGGGAGTTGGCTCCCATGGATCTTCTGTTGGAGTCGGACCTTTGAACCGGTTCAGAACTGAGTTACCCAACTCTATAATGAAGAGGAAGGCATACCATTTAATTTTTTTTCTGAAATAATGAAAAATGTTTCCGAAAATAATAATAAAACAGTTCAAAATTATAAATTGTTTAATATTCTAGAATTATTAACCACAAGATGAAAATGAAAGACAGACACTTTAACGTTTTTTCCACGTATACTTCCTTCTGGCTTTAGCTTGTCCCCACTTCTTTCTTTCTCTTGTTCTGTAATCTCTCTGAAGTAAACCAGCTGTAAAAAAAATTATTTTTTATAATGTAGGTATGTTAAATACGAATTTCTTTGTAAAAAAGTAATGTATTTAATGAAACTTCAATCCATCATTTTTTTTTTAATTTTGAAAAAATCCATGTAGGAAAGCAGATACATTTTTCTGCATTTATCAAACTGCCGGTATTTGTTTCCATTCTCAATTCTAACCTTACTGACTGAATAGTTGATACATGTATAAAATTATATATTTTTTAATTGTATGATCGTTGATCACTCGGAACAGGAAAGAATTAAAAACCCTTGTTTGTGTGGAATCTTCCTCTTTTATTATCATGAAAATTCCACACAAACAAGGGTTTTAAATTCTTTCCTTGGTTACGAGTGATCGACCACACAATATTAACGGAGTGTCAGCCCAACATATTTTTTTTAATAATATAATATTCCGTCTAAGCAATTCCATTATTGTATAAAATGTGAAATATTTTTTTTTCGTCTTTTGAAAAACAATAGATTGAAGCTGTCATTCGTTTTTTTTTTTGTCAATTGGAAAAATAATAAATCATATTACCAAGTCTCATTTTATCAATTGTATCCTGATCAAGAAAACTGCGTAGACTCATTGCAATTCCCCAACGGATTGCTCCAGCTTGACCAGATGTACCTCCTCCCTCTACATGTGCTTCAACGTCTACAGCCTTCACCAGTCCAGAAAATAAGAGCGGAAATAACAACTGCGTAAAAAAAAATTAAAAATGATTTTTAATAAACCTATCTAGCCTTGCAAATATGATGAATTTGGGTTTACTTCCATAATAATGACCAAGTATAAGTACGTCATATTAACCATTATAATAAGTTTCATTTCACATGAACGCATACGGTCAGCACGCATACCACCAGCGGCGGACTGTAGGCATTATTTAAATGCTAGCTTACACGCGTGGCCTGTGAGCCCCACGTACTGTCAGCGCGTTGAAGGGCCATTGGCAGTATGTATGCTTTCACATAAACGTGACAATGTGACAGTTGCATGTCTTACAAATCATAATATATTACGGTCTTCACAATTGGATATTTGAAATAAAAAAAATAATTTATTTTTTATTTAGTAGATTTCGCGTCCATATTTATATAATTAAAGTAGTAAATTCGCAGGTATGTAGACAGTAAATAATAAAACAGATAGTTTTTTTAAAAGTATGACGTTTCTTTTTTTATTGTAGATTATAGACGCATCGACAACTTAGGTCATTAGCGTCTTATATTACATTAATTAACAGCTAACTTAAAACTAGGTAACATCACAAAACATCCATGAGAGCAGGTGGGATTCGAATCCACGACAGTCTATTCTAGAGGCTGGTACCAAGTACGCTATCCAATAGGCTACACTGCCCTCAGTACCACGTTTCGTTTATTTATTTAAATCAATAAACGAAACGTACTTTTAAAAAAACTGTCAGTTTTATTATTTACAGTCCACATACCTGCGAATTTACTACTTTAATTTTTTTTTATAAATTTATAAATAACATTGAATGTTTGTGACGTCATAATATTCTAATTCTACTTCTATGTTTACGCAAATTTCAAGGCGGAGTGAGAGCGGCGCGGGATGAAATTATATGGCGGATTTTGTAAGCGAATTTCGCTTGAATGTAAATGCTAACATGTCCCAATCCCGCCACATAATTTGATCCCACACTGCTCCCGCATTCCCGCGTTAATTAAACTGAATACTTATTAATATTGGGACTACATGCAAGTGAGTATTCAATATTGCGAAAAATTTCAAGGGGAGATTTGGATAAAAATAAGAAAAAAATTCCTAGAAACATTGTTCTGAAACGATTAGTTTCCGAGATAAATAAAACTTTTTTGTTGTATCTCGGTTCGTTTTAGAGAAAAAAAAATAATAACCTCTATCCTGCACTTATTTATTCCAAGTATTAATACACAGTACTGTATAATATAATAATGTATAAAATAATTTAATAGAATCAATTTATGAAACATGTAACAAAAACGAAGCGAGATATGACAAACATTCCAGGGACAAAAAAGTGTTATATCTCGGAAGCCAATCATTTCCGGACACATATTCATAAGAACCCTATTCGTTTTGTTACTATCCATCAGGGGGTTCATGTGAAAAAGAAATTGTCATGCTGATCATCTTCTGATGGCATCCATAGAGACGACGCGTTCATATTGCCTCAGGACTAATTGAACTATTTGGAAATTGAAAGTATTCATAGTTAATAATAATGTAATTAAAATTTTATTCCTTAAATTAATAAAAGGAAGCAAGAATAATAATAAAATTTATTTTATGATGTAATATACTTTATTTACTAAAACAGTAACACAAAAACAACAGAAAAAGAATAACAACGAATAAGATCTATACTATTGTGCTGCACAGAAGAGGCATTCAATTTTATTTACAGTAATCTGTAATTTGCATAAATAATTCACAAAACATAGTAAGAAACTCAATCCAGCTGAGGTATGCACGGTAGTCACTTGTGATATCGCAGTGCCTATTTAATTTAATTTAAAAGGAAATTCAATTTTTAAATTTGTATAGCCTCTTCGATGCTGTTATATTTTTGTTTGCATCAAAGAAAATATTATCTTCTTTAAAATGCAGTGTTTAAACAATTGGTGTATGCCTCACCCACATAAGCGCACGGTTGAAGTGAAACTTGATTTTTTCGTCTTCATCAACCATGCGAATTTATTTATTTATTTATTATTATCATTCCAACTCCACAAGCGGAAAATGGTACTAACTTGGTTTAAAATTCATTTTTCAGAATTTTACAATACTTTTTTATTTTGAGGTCCCCTGAATTCAAAAAACACATTATTGGAAAAAGTCTGTTTATCTGTGAGCACGATACAGGTCGAACGGCTGAGTGGATCGAAACCAAATTTTGGTAGGACATTAAACATGTAAATAGGAAGAGCTCTACTTTTTTTGGGAAAAATCAGCGCATGCGCCGAGTTATGTGCTATAACGATTTTTTCTATTATACGGTATACTTTTTATAACGGTTTATTATTCTATTCATTTTTGCAAGACAGTTTTGTAAAAAAAATTTTTTCTAAACATTGTTTCGTATTTTTAAAATAAAAAAAATCGAATTCGAAGTTGCTATATTTAAATAGAGCAATTTGATCCTTGAAAACAGTTTTAAGAATTGTTGGAAATGAGAACTTCCGTGGCACAAAGGATCAATAAAAAGCAAATTTAATAAAATCAGTATTGCTTTTTATTGATCCTTTGTGCCACGGAAGTTCTCATTTCCAACAATTCTTATAAAAAAAATAAGCAATTCTTTTGTTCTGAAGTAATTGATCTGTCAAAAAGAAATGAGTTAGAGCTGACAAGCATGCTTTGGTTAATTTTTACATGTGAAACCATAATATGTAACTATGGACATGAAAAGCATATATTGGGATCCGTCAGATGGGTGGAGCTTAAACATGGCGTAGATGGAAAATTTCATTTGTGGGGTATACTTTTGCGTGTAATTTTGTGATTTTCAAAGTGATAAGAAACGATAATGATTGGGCCGGTACGAATCCTAAACAAAGGAATTTCGTTGAAGGAGAACGGGTACTCAAAGCCGGACATATGTGAAAAAAACAAGTAAACAGAGCTGTCAAAAGTAGTGATCTTTACGGCATATTCCTTAAAAACATCAAAAATAAAAGAAAATCTCCGCGAAATTCTCTCAATTCGTTCAATGCTCCTTTAAGGCTGGGTTTGGTGAATAATGTAAACACATTGCAACATAATATGTTATATTGTAATAAGTAGATAAGTTACTAACCTCAAAATATTTGCATACATTAGTTAGTCAATCATCAGTGATTTAACTATTGTAATTTGTAGTACAGTATGATAATGAGTACATCTTATTATTAATATAAAATATTTTTTTAATTCATAAATACAGTTTTTCCACATTTCATTAGAAAATAATTCGCTATAAAGTAAGTTTTACAAGGCAATAATTGATAGTTGTTTAATGCCATGATATTAGAAAACGTCACGAATTTCATTTTCGATACACTTTTTGTTTATTACTTGCTTTATTTTTGTAATAAACAATTTCACGATAAATTTGCACTGTTAGCATGTAAATTTTTCCCTCATTTTGAGTACAATTTTCTGCCACCAGATTCCAAAATTATCTCAATACTAAAAACCAAATCTATTTTAAATAACCAAATCTGGTTACTGTGCAGTTACTGTTTTGTTGTAATTGTTACAACAAAACAGTTAACAAAGTAACCAGATCTGGTGATTTCAATTAATAGATTTAGTTTTTAGTATACCATAAATAGAAATAAAAAATATTTATTACTAGCCATTATCCGCGTCATCGCACGCGTTAACAGAATTTTGATTTTATTTATTATAATATTGTCAAATGTCAGTAGTTGGAATGACTCCGTTGTCCAAGTGGTTGGAATTTTTTTGACATTTGATAATTTATAAAATTTCCCGTGAATGACAGCCATGAAAACAAACGGAATTGCTAATAATAGTATCAGTGAACTCTATACTATAGTAACTGGAAGGCCGAAGGGACTCAGTGCTATCAGTGTCAAGTCGGTCTTATAACTATGTCTTTCTTACACAAAAGTATATGTTGTGTCTTTTTCCACAGGCAATTCAGTCGTTAATTCGGGTATCCATGGGGCCGATTGGAGGCTCCAAATTTAATAAAAGTGTACTTCCATCAGGAATACACTTGTGTGTAAAAATTTCACATCGCTACATTAATTCTAACTAGTTTAAAATTGAGTTATATATAATTTGCGTGCGTAGAAATCGGCCCACTGTAAACTATTCATCAGATCAAAAAAAACTATATGCTGTTTGAAAGACAATGTAATGCTTTGATATGAGTTTAAATTTATTAAAATTTATTTCGGCTTACACTTAATTTTTAATAATGGGTATGACCCCCTCTTGCCCTAATTACATCTCTCATACGATTAGGCATAGATCTAGATATTGTTTCTTGTGGGATGTTCACTCTTCTTCTACTGCAACAATAAGCTCTAAGATCGAGGTTGAGGCACGAATTCTTTGTTTCAGTTCATCCCATAAATGTTCGATTGGGTTTAGGTTGGGACTGCATGCTGGTTACTCCATAGCCGAAAAACTGACTTCTGTAATGTACTCTAGTACGATTTTTGCGGTGTGCGGGCTCGCATTGTCACGCATAAAATTAAATTCGTCTCCAATGTAGTCGACGAGGAGTGGCTATTAGTCAGTGGACAGTAAGACGAAGACTGCAGGAAAGTAACCTGACCCCTAAAACACCAGCAATTGGTCCAAAACTTACCCCAGCTTATCGTCAAGCAGGCCTTCGTTTTGCACGGGATCATCTAAATTGAACATTAAAACAGTGGAGTTCTGATCTGTTCTCAGTTGCGATCAGGATATGCCTCTATGGTAGCGACCGAAGAAAAAAATGTGTACCGAAGACCAAGAGAGCGATTTGCAAAATGCTGCATTGAAGATTGGATTGCTTATGGAGGTGGCTCCTGCAGTCCTGCATGATCTGGAGTGAAATTTCTATGGAAGCAGTGAAGCACGAACCGACCCTGTTTCCAACCGTAGGAACACTGAGGAGATTTTAGCAGTTCATGTGGTACCTTACATCAAGGTCGACTACATTGGAGACGAATTTAATCTTACGCATGACAATGCGAGGCCGCACACTGCAAAAATCGTGCAAGATTACTTTACAGAAGTCGGTTTTCGGGTTATGGAGTGGTCAGCATGCAGTCCCGACCTAAACCCAATCAAACAGTTTTGGGATGAACTGAAACAAAGAATTTGTGTCCCGTACCTCGATCTCAGAGCCTATTGTTGCAGTAGAAGAAGAGTGGCTTAACATTCCACAAGAAACAATATTGAACTTGATTAGATCTATGCCTAATAGTATGAGCGATGTTATTAGGGCAAGAGGGGGTCATAACCATTATTGAAAATTAACTGTTAATTTAGAAAAATTATCAATAAGCCATACTTCTTTTAGTAATAAAAAAAGTTAATTTGTTTCATGCATTAATTTCACAATTTTAAACCTAAGAAGCCAAAATAAATTTTAATAAGCAAGATGAAAAATTCTTCCGGGCTGATGAGCCGTGGTCAACTGGAGATTTTCTTCTTCCAGACGCTAACTGCGAGAGACATCTTCAGTGGCACAGTAACAACGAGGAGAGCTTCGGCGTAGATGATGATTTGATGATCATCGAATTATCATCTACGCCGAAGCTCTCCTCTAGCCTCGCTAAAGAAGTTTCACCTCAAAAAATATTATAAGAAAAACTAATTTTATAATCAGCAAGATGCTATATTTTTAAATAACAATAATAAAATATTTGGAAATACTATAATGCAATTATATTTTCCGGATCATTTTAAAATAATACATTTAAAATATAATCTAAATACACTTTTTTTATCCTAAATACTTGTCTATAATGTCCCTATATTTTGTTCTAAAATATTTTATGTGTATAAAATATTTACGTAGAATACGGCTACTAACTAAAAACATTCTAAAAATTCTGGAATGTAATAATAAAAGTTATAAAAGAGCCCGAAAAATAAAAATATATTTTGAGATTTATAAAAATATTTTTGACGTACTTATTTATAAATATCAAGCTAGAAACTAATTAACAACGAAATACATTATTATATCACTGAGAATAGTAAAGCTAAGTTTATTATCTTTTTAAATGAGCGTTTCCCAACTTTAATTATCACTTATACGGGTGTTCATAAAACTATCAGTAATTCTTATTAATTCTTCTTTACTTTATCTACTATATGTAGAGTTACCATAATAACATTTCCAAAACTAGAATTTATACGTCAAAAACGCAGGACATTTCGCTTGCATCCCTGAACTTGTTATACGCCCCACTAAGAATGACCTTTTTTAATCAACTATGTTTCGTTTTGTTATATTCATTCGTTGGGTTATTATCTTACCCACCATCGACGTGAAAACATTTTTTTTATAGTAAATGATTTTTCGTCTGTGACTGTGTAATAATAATTTGAATTAATAAAAACGACCAAATTGACAGACATAAATTAATAGATATAATAAAAAATAATATACAACGTTTCGGCAAAAGATATATGCCCTTTTCAAGTATAAAAATTATTATATAAAATCTGAAAAGAAAAATTAAAATTAATAAATTAATTAATAGATAAAAAACATAAATAATAAAAAGAAAGAAAAATAGAGTATAAAACAAACCTAATGAAAAATATATCAAAATAGATTCAGAAAAATTTGAAAATTAGAAAAATATGAATTGACAAAAGTATTTTATACTGTGAATTCATATTTTTCTAATTTTCTAATTTTTCTGAATCTATTTTCATATATTTTTCATTAGGTTTGTTTTATATTCTATTTTTCTTTCTTTTTATTATTTTTGTTTTTTATCTATTAATTATTAATTTAATAATTTTAATTTTTCTTTTCAGATTTTATATAATAATTTTTATACTTGAAAAGGGCATATATCTTTTGCCGAAACGTTGTATATTATTTTTTATTATATCTATTAATTTATGTCTGTGAATTTGGTCGTTTTTATTAATTCAATACATTTTTTTTATGTCACCCAGGCTACCTTTTTTTTAAACTTAAACGCCTACAAAAATGCGAATAGACCAGAAACATTCGTTAAAACAATAAATGAATAATTATTTTTCATCTCATTTTCACTAATATGATTTAATTTAGAAGTTTCCTTAAACCCCGGACACATTAAAAAAATCTCCCCGGCCTTAAAAAGGAGGACGGGCGCCAACCCTAATAATTATTATTATTATGCCACTGTAACATGAAACAGCCGTATTGATGGGCTCTATTCAAAGAATATATTATGCTATCATATCGAATTTTATTTAAATAACCTACAACTGTCTATGTAATGTTCTTTAACGAAATTATTTTCTCCTTAGACGTCAATGGCCTCAGTTGTCGAGCATCTATAATCTACACTTTGCTGTATTCTTTCTTTAATTATTATAATTTAGTTTGTTATGAGTTCCAGAAGAATCGATAAACATTACAAACAATTTTATTGACAGAAACAAAAACAACAATGAAATTGTATCTTTAGAGATAATTATTTATGTTAAGATATTAGGAATGGTACCCCGTAACAGAAATTCAGTATTTATTTTTCCTGTTAGACGCCCATAATCACAAATCATAATCATTACTCATGAGTCAATTTCATTTTTTGTAAGCAAGCGATCATTTAATAATCTAAAGGCAACATTTCTGCTACAGCCATTTTCTTTATATTTGCTGTAATGCAATAATATTTATTCCATTTACATCACAGCATACTAAAGGTTCTATATTTTCAACTAACATTAACAGTTACCCCTAGGAAGGAACTTAACTTACTTATTTAATAGATTATCGGATTCCAACAATAATATTGTTCAATGTTTGTTTAGCGGACTTAAAGCAAATATTATATAGAATTTATAATACGTCCAACTCTGATCTAAAATTTGCAAAAAGCAACACTAGCGCCGCGCACGGCTTGGAATTCTAAAACAGTTTTCACATAAGCAATTACTATAGAAACAATAGCATGTAAAAATCTCGCGCGTTTGTTATGAGAATCGTTTTCACTATTTTTATGTAATCTTTGTAATTATTTTTAGGGTTCCGGACCTCAGATTGAAAAAAACGGAACCCTTTTAGGATTGCTTTGTTGTCCGTCAAGAAGCTTTTTCTCAAGAACGGGTAGAGGTATCAAGTTGAAATTAATGTCAAATACTAAGATCGACAACCCCTTTCCAAAATCACGTTTTTTTTTTCAAAGTGGCGGCACCCTATACGATGATTATAAACTATATTATTTATAAATGAATGCATAACGTATGCATTAGTATATATGAAACACCGATTAATGTTAATGGGTGTTTCATATTATACTAATACATACGTTATGCATTCATTTATTTGTATTGAGTCACGGCGCCTTTAAATCGTGTTAAACTTGTATATACAGTGTTGGATTTAGGCCAACATTTGAGGGGCGGCAAAATTAAGAAGGCGACTGAACCTAAACATTTTTCCCAGGCGCTGGAAAGTCAAAATTGATTGTGAGATTGAATTTTATTATTTTCTCTCTCACTGTTACACTGTGGAAAAATAACTAATATGTGGACAAAAATAACTCATAATATAATTTTGACAATCACTTTTACATAGAAAAGAAGGGCGGCACATCGGCAAGGGCGTAGGGCGGCATCGAACCTAAATCCGCCACTGTGTATATATGTATACTCGCCGTTGCCCGTGGCTTCGCCCACGTATATTTCGATTTATGATTTATTATCCCAACCCAGCGAGAAATTCTCCTCCTGCGAGCCAGACTGGTGGTATTTATTCGCTCGATTTTATTAAAACATTACTCACTCGCTTCGCTCGAATATTATTAATATATTACCCACTCACTTCGCTCGTTCGCTTGAATATTATTAATACATTTCTCACTCGCTTCGCTCGTATATTTATTTTCAAAAAAAAATTTCTCAGTGCTTATCTACGTTATATAAAAAACGCCTATGCAAAATTTCATGCTTCTAACTTCAAAAATGACGAACTTCATATAAACTTTCATCCCCTATTTAACCCCCTTAGGGGATGAATTTTCAAAAATCCTTTCCTGTTGCTCACCTACGTTATATAAGGAACTCCTGTGCAAAATTTCCTGCTTTTAACTTCAAAAACGACGAATTTCCATACAAACTTCATCCCCTTTTAACCCCCTTAGGGGATGAATTTTCAAAAAAAAATTTCTTAGTGCTCACCTACGTTATATAAGAAACTTCTGTGCAAAATTTCATGCTTCTAACTTGAAAAATGACGAACGTCCTTTTATCCCCTATTTAACCCCCTTAGTTCATGAATTTTCAAAAATCCTCTCTTAGTGGGTGCTTACGTCACAGAAGGAGAACCTACTGTCCAAATTTCAAGTTTATATCTTCAGCGGTTTGACCTGGGCGTTGTCTGTCAGTCAGTCAGTCAGTAAGTAAAGGAACTGTTTTATATATATAGATTATTTATATTGGAATTACATCATCAGTTGACCGTGAGGTCAGAGCTTACACTGTGCTTTTTCACGTAGACTCGGGAGCTATTGTGTAACTTTTATGAACTTGTTCATTTTCACATTTTCATGTCGTGAAAATTTTCACTCGATTGTGTAACATGGGCAATGATGGTGACAATTCATGAATCTAACAAGCCAATTATTGCTACACTGCTGACACCCCGAGCCCATATAGGCTAGCTGAGAACTTCAAAATTTAGATCGTTGTGTCGCTTACCAACCAAGTAAGGCAACTCTGGCGTTTAGAAGTTACAGGAAATGGAATGTAATGGATAGAAGTTAATGGAAAATAATAAATTTAGTTAAATGTTTTATATTGGTCTTTATAACTAGGGATGCACCAGTTACCCGGTCAGTACCCGGTAAACTTGAGCTACAGAGCTAGCGTATATATGGTATTGTCTCTTTGACTGCTGTAGAAATGCATGCAAATTGTCAAGAGTTGCACGTATTTACTTGTGTTTTCTTATAGTTATTGGCAATTAAATCGAACTATAATAGGTGGCAGCAAGGGTAATGTTCTAAGCGGGATGAACTTGAATTTTAATAAGTCAATTGAGTTCTCCGCCTGCTCTGACAGATCATATGCATAAAATTATATCGATATATGGAAATACATTGAACCAAGTGAAAGTGACATGCATAAAAAACGTTGAGTGCCATTTCTATATCTATGGTCAGCAGCGGCCATATTTGTGTCGAGTTCATCCCGCTTAGACTGAAATTCAGTTAACAACAATAGAGGTCAGCCACTTTAAATTTAATCGCGAATAGCACCTATAAAAAAATTGTTTTCACTCATTGCACTTTTGTGTAGTAAATATAATATATTATCTATCATTAAGTTATTTTTTATCGATCTCTAATAGCCAATTGTTCAATGAGAATTAATTATTTATTACTTCTTCAAATTTTCTTTATTCAAGCTTTCGGCATTTTATTCCGCCCTCATCAGGAACTATACAAGCTATTTAACATTAAAAATCAATAAAATAAAAACTAAAAACTACAAAAAACAACCTAATGATAATATATATGAAGCATATCACATTTTATATTATCTATCCTTTGTTATCACCTGACAGCAAACAATGGAAATACATTCAATTCGTAAATGTGAAATAAGTGGAAAACATTATGATATGTAACTGTAGTTCTTATAGATATGTAACTGTAGTTCTTATAATAATTTTAATATTAATTTACGAAATATGAACGACTTTTTGAACAAAATTACTTCGTTAAAAATTTAATTTGATACACATACACCAATATAAATTACAATTAATAAAAAAAAATCAGTGACAAAATTATTAACACAGAAAAAAATATTTCGTCTTTTTTATCACACGTGGGACTTAACACAATACATATCACAATAATATTTCAAGTAAACTATATTACATATTTATTATTTATCATATACTATTATTATAAATATTAACCACGCAAATACGTATTATCAACGCGTATAGAGTGGGGAGGGGCGCAAAATTCTTTTTTTTTTTGTCAGCCTTAACTTCTCGACGGGTTAACCGATTTGAATAATTTCGACGCCGTTGTGTTCAAGAACATGATGGAATGGTCCCATATAATTTTTATTTAAATCAGTTCAGTAGTTTTTTTTCCTACTAATCAAATATAATTTATTTTTTTTGTTCGTTCAGCCTTAACTGCTCGAGGGTTTAACCAATTTGAATGATTTCGACTCCGTTGTGTTCAAGAAGATGCTGAGGTGGTCCAATATAATTTTTACTTAAATCAGTTCAATAGATTTTTTTTCTAGTTTAGTAATAAAATGTTAAGAAAGAAGTCGGTTAATAACGTATGAGCTACGTATTGCAAAGTCACAAAAAAGTGTCATTCGGCTTTTGTTTTTGTTTTATTTTCAGCTAAAATAGTGGTTTCGGTTACTGAAATGAAACGATTTTTAACGATTACCGTTTCGGTTTCAATCCTTGTTTATAATATTATAACTCATGTGTACTTGTTTGGTTTTAAATTTATTTTACAAAAGAAAAAATAAATAAAACTTGAAAATTAGAATGTTAGCGGAAAATGTAAATTGTCTGTTTTAAATGTGATTAAAATATTAAAAATGTATCTTAAGAGCTAATTTCATTCTTGAATGTAATTTGATTTAATTTATAGACCAATATTTTACTTCCACATCAACAATGAAAATATTCCGCTATCACCTAACTGGCAAGCTATATTTTAATATTATAAATTACTTTAGTTAATTTACTATAAACTAGGTAACTAGGGCAAAACAAATAACTGCTACCTACCGAACTTACTTTTTTTCATTCTACTACAGATTTATTTTTAGTTATGATAGCGTATAATATAAAAAAAAATAAACAAATTCTTCAACATCTCTCGTTCAAAATAATGGCTTGAATGATAGTAAAATTATATTAGATCAAAAGAAGAATTTTTATATTTCATTTGTTTGTAAGTAGGGTACATGTGTGTGTGTTTTATTATTTAATTTTAATAATATTATATGGTTGATAGGAAATTATTATAAGTAAATTTTAATCTTCAAGTTTTACCCTATAGTCTATACCTACATCTTAAAATATCTCACTAATAATCAGAACTCGTATATACCTAAATATGACATTCTATTATCAGGTCTTTAGCAAAATTAACAAATAAGTCAATCGTACTGCTCCAAACTGTTTCTTCAACTATTTTGTTATTATTTTTTTAACTAACTTTGATGCAGTCACATCAACCAACTGAATACTCAAAAAGTAATCAAAAGATTATAATAATATGACACTAATATACTCTAATAGGGAATTACTCTTTTTGGTTATCACCTACTTATTTCAAGACATGTCAATATGTAACACAATAAATATTCAGTAGAAAGGAATTGCATGTCTCAAAATATAAATCCAAAAGTTTATACAACTCAAAATTATCGAGCTATGGTACCGAGTTCAAAATTTTAAATTAAACAATTATCGCTACCAACATAATTCTGCTAAAGAGGACGCATTGTTGTACGGCCAAATTCTCAATAAATAATAAATAACTCATGCTACATAACCATCAAAATTTATTTAATTGTCAACAGTCGGTGCTGTTTTTTCTGTTCTGTGTGTGCTGCTGACTCATAGACATCATTAAAAGGCTTTTCATTTCTCTGATTTCAGTTGTCAATTGCTCAATTTGTTCAGTGCTTTTTTCGACCTTCATTTGTAGCATTGTTACAATGTCGGCATTGTTATTGTGCGTTTTTCTGTGTCCGAAAGAAGTTTGATTGGATCCGTATGACGAAACAGTTTGCCCGTAATTTTTTCTACGTTTAGCAATTTCATGAGCTGCCTTAAGAATATCTCTTGGTAAGCGTTTTTCACGAGGATTTAATGGTTTGACATTTAAAACAACCCTGTATGCTTTGGGAGAAACTAACGCAGTCCAATGTAAAAGGTTCAACAAATATTTTGGTAAATAGCCATTAAAAAGGGCCAATTCCATGTATGAAATCAATTTTGTTTGTCTGACTAATTTTGAAAGACCCGCTGTCTTTTGTAGACCTTGAATATCATGGACTGCAATACCCACAAGGAGATTCATTAACATTACCGTTACAAACAAAAGAAATAATATGTAGGTAACTTGAGCACTGATCTCTAATAAAAAGGGTGGATCTTCCGGGTCGTCATCTAGTAATAAGTCGAGATTTAACTCTCCGGTCATCATAACCAAGACAGTAATAAATCCTAGAAAAGGGTTAGCAAAAGAATCTGAATCAGGAAATATTACACAAAAACTGATCGTAAAGCCAATTAAAAGACAAGAATAAGCTAAAAGCAGTTTAGCAAATTCCCCTTGCACTCTAGTATACATAGCAACATATGATCCAAAAACAGGCAACTGTCCAATCATCAACATTAAATTTGTCCATCCAAACAAAACGGCAAATGCTCCAACATGGTTCTGCCACATGTATGTTCTTCCAGTATAAATAAAAGAAATAACAAACACACTAGCGATAACTGCCCATTCAATTATATTTTCTGGCTGCGATAAATATTGTCTTATTGACGGATATCCGGCTATTCCGTATATTTTACGTAAAATTTCACAAACTGTAATACCGACTAATACAAACCACTGCATTTCAATTACAAATGGATTGTTACGTAACATATTACCCATAATAGATTTCTTTTGACACAATTCGTATTCTTTAGTATTCTCTACTTCGTAAGATTCTAATACACCAACGCCCTGATTGTAACAATTGTGGGCCAAAGCAGTTAAAACATATAAAGATAAGCATAAAACAAAGATCAGACAAAATAATATTCTAGCTATATAATATTTACGTATTTTCTCCCATTTTAAATGAAGAAATGCTGAACACAATGGATGCAGCAACACTTCCTTCTGGCCTTCATCGACGAAAGTATTAAGGAAAGTAATTTCCCTGGGATGGCAATGCTGTAAAATGCACCGGAAATCCAATCTTAATTCAACCTCGCGATTTGAAACTTCCGGGTTGTGATGCAGTGTTATTGCATAATCTAATTTTTGGTGTATCATTGCAATCGAAGCTGGTGTCTTTCTTGTAATTATTCCCAACGCAGACATTCCGTATTTTGATTTTGCAGTAACATCTGCTCCATGAAATATTAAAGTCTCAACACAATGAGACAATTCATTTAAAGCTGCTATATGTAATGGCGTGTAGCCATACTGATCTTTGCTGTTAACATCAGCACCCCATCCTATCAAAGTTTCGATAATGTCGTATGACTGCGCTGCTTTTCCCACTGCAGCATGCAACGGTGTCCTTTTATCCAAATCGCCAGCATTCGGATCGCAATTCCCCTTCCTCAGTAATATTTCTATACAATCATTCGCCTGAGAACGAGCAGCTAAATGTAATGCGGTTTGACCGCGGTAATTTCTCACTCTTGGATCAGCGCCTTTCTCTAAAAGTAATTCAATACAATCTGCATATCCGCTTTCAGCTGCCAAATGTAATGGAGTAGCTTCCTTTTCTGGTTTCCTTATGTTTGGGTTCGCGTCTTTTGCTTCCAACATTGTTTTCAAGCATTGCGTCTGACCTAAATCTGCCGCTAAATGTAAAGGCGATATGCCGGCAGGTTCAACCATGTTAACGTCAGCGCCTTCGGCAGTAAAGAGTCGGACGCACGTAATCGCGTTGGCTCTGACGGCGCAATGCAAGACACTCTCGTGAGGGTTGTTTGGACTGGTAGTCAATGCATGAACTTGAGCCCCGTTATTTAGAAGAAGCATAGCAGTATCTGGAGAGTCGCCGAATGCAGCGCAGTGAAGCGGACTGTAGCATTTGTGGGACAAATTGACGTTTGCACCTTTAGCTATAAGGAATTGACAGCTAGGTATACAACCGCTGAACGCTGCCAAGTGCAGAGCGCTTAAGCCTTGATTAGGTTCACAATAATGTATATCGGCACCTAATATTAACAGTTCATCTAATAAGTCCCATCGTCTTAAAAAAGCCGACCACAGAAAAGCCATATTTATTTCTAATTTCGTCGCACCCTTGAAAATGTGTTTAACGTTATTCCCTGTTGTTTTACCCGATTCAATATCTTCAAGTAAATAATGTCTGCCTGAATTTGCTTTCATGTGTTCAACTAAATTCAGTTTAATCGTGTCGCTACATATTTGAACAGTTAATTCTTGGCTAGAGAATTCTTCGAAACTTTCATATAGGTGCGGTGTGCTATCGGCAGGGGGTGACGGACCACACTCCATGTATTCAAAATCATCGGACGCGTACTCTTCCTCGAGAATGTCTTCTGGATCTCCTACTTTAGTATTTCGACGCCATCGCAACAGCATGGACGGGGCACATGTTTTATATTTGCCTTGAATTTGTAATGGAACAGCCTCTGTCTCAATATTAACGCTGACAGCTCGTCCCAATTTACGATCGGGTTCTTCCATAAATCCTGGATTGTCCATCTTGACGCCGATATAAACAAACTGTCCAAATTGTCTTTAACGAATACCAATTCTGAAAATAAAACACTTATGTTTCATACTCATTCATAGTGAATTTAATAAAATGTTAGGGAAAAAAACTAAGCAAAATATCTCATTATTATTCCTTTGTTGGTTAGAAACATTTGGAGCAGTTAGATACACTCACTCAGAATAGCGCTTGGAATACTGATTTTTGCCGTTCGAATCATTATTTAAAACTGGTGAATGTACTGATTTACCGCAAATTATAAAAAAATATACAGGCTTATACATAATATAAACTTGGACTTAAGTACCTAAACAAGGTAAGTAGCTAGAATACAATTTATTATTTATTTTACTCGTTACAGTCATTTATTGTCTCTTTCTAATATTACATTTCCTTATTTATTTGCCGTTTATAGCCTAAGGGCCGGCAACGTTTTCACTTACGACATTTCAGTAAGCGCATAATTTCTTAGGAAGACCCTCCATGACTTATCGAAAAGAGAATGGAAGTCTGACAACCCTGCATTGGTGTGTTAGCAATACAGAACTCTTCGGACACAACTGCTTGTTGTTTTTTTGATCAAATTCCCGGACTCTTCGAACTGTTTGAACTTGGTTCTAACTTCTAAGAGCCTAGAACTGCTAAAGCCAAGTTCAAACAGTCCGAGAATTCGACCAACAAACACGCAGTTGTGTCCAAAGACTGTATTTAACACATGCATTAGCAGTTCAGAACCAATTCAGAACTTGCCAAGAAACACACCCAAGATGGACGTGCGGTGTCGCAACCATCGACATACACTCTTGGACATGCTCTAGTGGTACATCGTAACAGTAAATTCTTAGCTTGACGGGAGTAAGAAAGATAGAGCATGATTTCGGCCCATCGACATAATATTTATATCATATTGAGAGAAATAGGAATTGACCAAACACTCATTCCATCCCTTTCTTTTGAGAGGATATATTTTACACTGCTAGGGCACATCCAGTACTGCACACATACCTCCGGCAATGTTGTGACCATCGACATATATCGATGGTCACAACGTTGCCGGAGGTATGTGTGCAGTTCTTCATCTAACTTTTACTCAAGAAGATTAGAGACTGTCTTCTTGCTTACATGATGGCTTTATGGAACTTGCAAATAAGTATTTCTAATATTACAAAATAATAGATATGTTTATTTTAAATTTAATGCTAATTTGTTGCTTTTAAAAACAATTTAGTAAAATGATAATAAGTAAATATATATTATGCATAATGAACAAATTTGAATTGGGCAAAAAGCTGAAAGTTACAAAAATAAAAAAAGCGGCCAAGTGCGTGTCGGACCACGCACAGTGAAGGAAGTTCTATTTCCTTAAATTTTTTCAGAATTTTCCACCCCATAGTCGAAAAGTTAGAGGGGGAGGACACACTTTTTACGACTTTAGAAGCGCATATCTCACCAATTTAACTTAGGTAAATAAAAAAATCATTTTGAAACTTCTTCATTATTTTCGAAGACCTATCTAACGATACCGCGCACAATTATATGCACTGGAAAAATTTTTTTTGTCCCTCATTTAGATGTAGTATAGAGTGCCACCCCTAATTTTTTTTCGTAATTTCACTTTATCATTGTATAGCGGTTTATAGAAGACACCTAGCTTTCAAATTTCATCTATAATAGTGTCAGTAGTCTCTGAGTAAAATGGCTATGACATAGGGACGGGCAGGATGAAATTATAAGGGTTCCGTTTTTGCCATTTGGCTACGGAACCCTAAAAATTTAACAGAAGAAATAATAACATAACCAAATAAAAATAATAAAATCAGTTTATATTATAGGTTTCGCGTCCATTCGCGTGTCATTTGTTTACGCATTTCATACATTTATACCATTGGGGACATTCCGTACCTACTGCAATTTGGCACCAAAAGCCGTTCCGTACATGCATTTGGCACTCGGGTTCTGATTGGCTAGGAATTTGATTCTGACCAATGAAAAAGCCCTAGGTGACAAATACACGTACGGAATGCCTAATTGTAACCCGATCTAGGGACACATGGTATAAAAAAAAACTTTTAAAAACAACGCTTTTATTATATTTAATGTACTAAAAAGCGTAAAAAATAACTTTTATCTGTAGTCCATTGAAATGTTACATTTTTTTAGGATAACCTTGCATTTTGGGTAGGACAAGGTTTTTTTTCCTTGAGTGGGGGGGGGTTGGTGTAAGTTTAAAATTGAGTTTTCGGGGTCGGCGGCCACCCCATTTGGCCGCCATTTTGAAAAAGGTTTTGCACTGTATCTCCGAACGGTACATCTTACAGAAAATTTGTAGAGAGGTTTTTTGTTTGGAATCGAATTCTCTACATCTTTACTAAAGACACTTATTGTCGTAAATTGAATAATTAAAAAGATATGCCTTATAGAAGATAGAATATTTTTTTGTTTTTCTGTTAAAATTGAAAGAAAAAAAAATATTTTCTTTTTTTTCAATTTTAACACAAGAATAACAAAAAAATAAAAAAATAAGCAAAGGGGGTGAAGGGTGGGATTTTTAGTATGTTAGAAAAGGGATCACCCTCGACAATTTTCCGCAAAACCCCCTTTGTTAATACGTTTTTCCTCAAAATGCCACTTTTGTATCTAATTCGTCTAGAATCTAGACTATTTCTATTATGTTCAAAATCAAAATATACTGAACTTTTTGATTTGTGCTATATTTGTGTTATTTGAACATTATTTTGTAAATAATGTTTAATATTATTTAATATTTAAAGAGATTTTCATAGCGAAATTTTCTCTTACACCAAGGCAGGTTTTATATATTTTATTAAACGGCTTTATTTAGCTTGACCCCGTATATTTTATATGTTTATTTGTTTCAAATCTTGCGACCGATTTTTCACCCACTTCCCGTGATCCGATTGAGTTGAAATTTTGCACACATGTATAGCTCCGGTGACAAAATAATATTATGGTAACTAGCTGACCGGCCCGGCTTTCGTCCGGGTGTAAATCGTACTTTTGAATTTTCACCCACTTCCCGTGATCCGATTGAGTTGAAATTTTGCACGCATGTGTAGCTCCGGTGATATTATTACAATATTACGGTAACTAGCGGACCGACCCGGCTCCCGTCCGGGTGCAAATCGCATTTTTGAATTTTCACAGGCAAAAGGTCTTGCTCCGGTAGGTAACGTTTCAGTGGATCGGATAAATGTAATAAAATCAGACTAAACAAATAAAGCACCCTAAAAAATTAAAAATAAAAATAGGTAAAAAAACTTTTAAGTTAAACGGTTTTATAAATGTACTAAAAAGAAAAAAATAATATTTAATTTAGGTTCATAAGCATAAAAGCGTGTGTCGTGACTATAAATAAATTATCATAGAGTTTACGACCCAGGCTTTTATACTTGTGAACCTAAATTAAATATTATTTTTTTCTTTTAGTGCATTTATAAAACTGTTTAAGTAACTTAAAAGTTTTTTTTACCTATTTTTATTTTAATCGGATGTAAATGTAAATATGAGGTGTTGTACGACAATTGAGGAATATTTTGTTAAATGATACGTCAACGATTTTTTCATGGTCCGTATAATGTGCAATAATAATACACAATATAATTTAATATCAATAATAGTATAGTATGCTAAATTTGCATTTTTTTCAATTATGTGTATAATTATTTAATAATAACATCAAAACAATTCAGTTATAAATTGTTTTAAAAAAGTACTTAAATTAAAATATTGTTATACAGTGACAAAAAGACGTTCTGATCTGATAAAAAACTGTAAATTCAAAAAAAAAATCTTTCAAAGTATAATTATTTAGAAAAAAAATTAAATGACTTGAAAAGCTCAGTTTAATTCGTAACGCATTTATTAATTGAAACTATACACCATAGTTCAAGAATGTTCGTTGGTTACTTTTTTTAATGAAAAAAAAAAATTAATTAGAAGTTATTTGTTGTTTAATGGCCATATCACAAAACAATAGCTTATAAAATACCAAATAGCGAAGGTCAATGCCGCTTACATTTAGAGACAGGTCTAACCACATCATAATATTATCATCGTAATTGTTAGTAAATAATTTATTGCACAAATGACGACCATTCCGAAATTTGAGGACAAGGGTAAATAACAATAAAAACAACAAAATCTTCTCATCAAAAATGTTGTTAAACACTCAGTTCGCTTCCGAAATTTCCATCAAAACCAACGCTAAACTAGGATGCAATGCGTACATTTAAGGATGCAAGATTTGGAGGGAGGTAAAAGTCACTTTTCACAATTTAATTTGATTGTTTGATGCCAACAACAGCTAATTTACAAAGTATAATAAAGATTCTGAAGGCCTTTGCTGTTGAATTTTTTCAATTATTTTTATTTATACGACGTTCGTAACACTTTATATATAAGAAATCGAATGTAATCATTAATTTAGTTGTACTTGATAAGATTCTTAAATAAGAGCGAAACGTATAAATAAAAATAATTGAAAAAATTCAACAGCAAAAGCCTTCAGAATCTTTATTATAATTTAATATTTAATTAATCATGACTAATGAAGTTTCATGGGCGAACGGTTGCATGCAGTTATGACTAAATATTAAAAGACTGAAATTAATCCAGGCACATTCATTTCATTTGGGAAAAATTAAAACAAACATTTTTTCGGGGATGTCCTTATTTTATTATTAAAATTAACTATTAAAAAGATGTATGCGATTTTGTGCTCTATCCAACAACCTAGACTCTGGAGTCTGGGATTATTATAGAAGGTCTTCGGAACTAATCTGCAAAAATCTTGCAACTTTTAGGCATCACCTCCAAATATTCAATAGATATAAAAACAAGAAACCTTTACATATTATGATGTACACACGTCCTTCCAGCCGATTTTGTCTAGTTTTTGACGATCTACAGAGCTGAGATTTGGGGGTTTAATAGATTTGTCTGGAGTTGTAAATTATATACCGACTATAATTACTATTCTAATAAATTGTTTAAATCAGGAACATTTTTGAAATAAAATTTTTAATTAAATACCTATGACTAAAATAAAAATACTGTTTTCTATCTAACTGCAGTTCCTATTGCACACACTGCCAACGGTATGTGCTATTATGCTGCTGTATTATCGCTTTGCGCACCAGAGCTGAGTTTCGCTCATACAAATAGTTACATCTAGGTTAATTTCGCAAGAAGTTGATTCAAATTGTAGCTTTTAGAAAAAGGGAGATTTTTTCTGTAAAATGGAACCATTTTTAGATTGATTCGAGTTTATAATAAGTCCTAAAATTGTAACTGAAAATCGAGAACAGCAGTTGTCGCTTGGTCTATACGTACTAAGGCGGTCCTTATTTATACTTGACGAAAAAAAATAATGAATTTAGTTTGCGGCACCCCCCAGAATAGTTCCATTCCTAAAAAAATAATCCCTGCAAAATTTTAATCAGATCGGTTACGGGTAAATCGTGCCGTAAGCACCCCCAAGATTCCGAATTTCTTTGAAATTTCCCATATTGTGAAAATGAACTTTTTTAAGCTAAAATAACAGAATATTTAACTTTATTTGACTTTATATTAGTTCAGAAAGGATTTCATGATTCCTAAGTAGTCTACCCCTGAAGGAGAGATATTTAATTTACCCCCATTTTTTCAGAATTGATTGCTGTAGATGAGAATTAAGTATTCAGTGGAGAATAATCCACTACCTACGTGCTTAAATTCACAATTGACAAATTTAAGAATAGTTCCTCAGACCCGGTAGGGTGGCCCCTTACAAATTTTTCGACAAAGTTAGATAGCCCATGAATTGATCTATAACCCCCATATGGGAATCTCATTTTTGTATTACACATGCGGGATAAGTACCTACTATCTTGGCGCACGTTATTTTGGTCGGCAAATAGATCATTACTCTACTGTTTCCATAAACAAATTCTGCATTTGGTATTTTTTTTATTTTCATTGTGCAAAACTGCCTTCAGTCCTTCATACAAGGTGATAAACTAACGTCCCGGTTTAAAACTGTATTTTCTAAAAAGAAGACGAAATCAAATGTCATTGTTGCTGTCATCTATTCACTGTTGCATCATAAATCGTAATGCTGTATTGATTTACCGTTTGAATCTTTGTAACTAACCTACATGAGGAGAAAGGCGAAATGTTCAAACTGTATTCACGCGAAGTATTTACACATATGATGATATGGTAAAGGCACCAGTTCCAAACTACTCACCTGTGAATGACAACTTTTATACTTTAGTATTAAATTATAGTTGACAATAGATTATTAGTTATTACATAATATTATAATGTGTAATAATAAATACAGCGACGGCCTTAGTCATCCCGAGCGAGATATTTTCATTGCCCTTATTATACATCGAAGCATTCGATGTATTATTTCTTATTTAATAACTAGCATTTTAGAGGATAATATTATCCGTAAAATACAAAACTGAAGATATAAAATAACAATAGGTACAACCGTACATTTTAGTTACTCTAAAAAATAGTTCCATTTCAATTTTGAAATAAAATCAATATATGCGTTGCAATTTATTAATAAAGAGAAAATACAGTTTTTAAAGGAATATTCCACAAAATATTTGCATACCTAAAACTTTTTGGATTTTGCTGAGCCTGTTTCGAAATATCTCAGATACGGTCGACTTAAGCGATTTTTTCATTATGTAATGTTTAAATAGGATTACATTTTCTACAATTTGCATTCCCACAAATTTTCTGTGGTACGAAAAATATGGATTGCCACCCATCACCCTGGCGGCGGACCTTGACCACCCCTCTGATATTCGAATTTTTTGACAATTACGACACCTTCACCTACCTGGTAGCGAGTTGAAACTACAGTAAAACCTCGTTTATCCGAGGTAATGTGGGGAGGAGGTACCTCGGATAAGTGAAAACTCGGATAACACGGGAGAAATAAAAAATTTGAAAATTTTAATCATTTTTTATGTATTTGAAAAGGTCGAATTAAATTTAATCACAAAAGTATATATAAAAATACTTCGCGCGTACAGCATAGTCATAGCAGGTTCCTCCATTTTATCCGAGTTTTTCCGTATTTTTCGAGCATACATCGCGATTAATGCGGAGTGCTCGGATAAGTCCGTTGCCTCGGATAACGCGGAGACTCAGTTGATCAAAGGCCGGATAAACGAGGTTTTACTGTACGTCAAATTGTAGTTTACAGTGTATATTCAACAAATAATATGGGTTGCCAGGGGAAAAGTTGGCAACTTATTAGTGTATTTGCCATATGGCACATACACTATTGGCGTCGGTCGGATGGCGGGACCTAGGGGTCGGACCAAAATTTCTCGACGTTTCATAGCCTCCTGAACACTTTGGCACCATTTTTGGAAATGTCTATTTATATATATATATATATATGTGTGTGTGTGTGTGTGTGTGTGTGTACGGGCTATAACTTTCGAAAGAGTTAATTGATTTTGACGAAATTGGGTAGGCACGTTGCAATCCATCACCGCACGAAGCCTAGTTAAAATGGGCCCAATCGGACCATTTTAAGGGTGGTTTTTAGGGGTTGAAAAATGTTTTTGGGCCCAATAATACCGAAAAAATTCTCAGAATTGTTTCAAAATTGAAATTTAACCCTTTAGTGAAGATTGAAATGTGCTGCTAAAATTTTAATAAAATCGCCCCAACAGGTCCGGACTTACAAATTTTATGAAAACACTAGTTTGCGAATAGTGATTTACTTACTGAAGGGTGTATTTAATTTGGTACAGAGGTTGCATTGATAATAATATTGAAATTAAGAAAAAAAATATTATTTTAAGGGATGTATTAAGGGGTTAAATTTTTTATTTTGGCCAAAAACAAACTTATGTTCACATAATAACAGCACAATGCCTGTATTAGCAAATACACTATATTGTCGGCAGGGTTTTGGCACTGCGACCCGAGTTTTTATTATTAATTGTTGAAGATACACTGTAAACTTCAATGTGACGAAGTTTCAACCCGCTGCCAGGTAGGCGCGGTAAAAGCGAACTTCTGCGCTACGGGCTGCTTGTAGCATCGGTTGGGGCACGCTTCCGCCACCGTTTTCCTTAGCAACCCATATTATTTATTGCAGATATCCTGTAAACTACAATTTGACGCAATTTCAACTTGCTGCCACGTAGGTGAAGGTGTCGTTATTATAAAAAAAATTGATTTTTGGAAGGGTGGCCAAGGTCCCCCGCCTGGGTGGGAGGTGGCAACCCA
Organism: Mongoloraphidia duomilia; assembly: GCA_039654895.1. NCBI lineage: Eukaryota > Metazoa > Arthropoda > Insecta > Raphidioptera > Raphidiidae > Mongoloraphidia > Mongoloraphidia duomilia. The sequence continues at coordinate 28,474,034 of CM077518.1, read as the reverse complement.
TATTTTTCGTGGAAGGTTACTAACGACCTTTCATTTGATATTACACTAATCTTGATATTATGGTATACCGGGGGGTTTCACATTGTCGGTTATCCTAGTATAAAGTGAATATGAAATGAAGCGAACAGTTTTCAAGGTTTAATTTTTTTCTAGAAAATATTCCAACCTGCATTTATTTCAAATGACATGTTTTAATCTCTTACATAAAATTATTGTAACTAAATCACGCAAAAAAGATAAAGCATGATTATAAAACAAACATGAGACCTCTATTAGCTTTTCTAAATTCAAACTTCACTTGACTTTTCTACAAATGCATTACAAAATCTTTAGTAACGAATTAATGTAACTAGTACTACTAAATACTAATACTTCCATATTCCATAAGTAATTGGAAATACGATAGTAGGGCCGAAAAATTGTGTCCGAGATAAGGTCAGATTCCGATTGTACTATGTAACTATACAACCTCAAATGTTGAAATTTGAACAGTAAAAACGGATTTTTCGAAATTCAAACCCTAAGGGAATTAAAAGGGGTTGTACTGCACAGCCTAAACCACTGGAGATAGAATTATAGAAACATGAAATTTGGAAGTAGTGTTCCTTACAGGGTGTAGAGGTGTACTAAGAAACGATTTTTTGGAAATCAACCCCTAAGGGGATGAAATGGGGTGAAAATGTTTGTATAGAAAATCGTATTCCCTGCGTGTATCAACTTGAACATTGGGGTTTGAGAATAGCCGAGAGTGTAGCAGTGCTGTTGTTTACATGGCGTTGCTATAGTTCCTCTATTACAAGTCCCCAGTTTCCGAGGTCTAGTCCGAGAGCTGGTAAAAGTGTCAATTGGATTTTCAATTTATTATTAAAAAAAAATAATAATGAATTGAAAATATGAATTGGTGCTAGGCCCAAATAACCTTAGCTGTTGGTGGTCTTTAAAACATACACAACTTGACATTGGTATAAATACTCTTCAAAACATAATAGTACACGCATTTTAGAGACAACCCCTAAGGAGGGGAGTAACGGGGTGTTGAAGTTACATTTTTTCCATCGTGTTGTTAATTACTGTACTTGGCCTTATTTTACGCGAAAACCTTACACATCATGTGTGTGAAATGAACAGTTTCAAAGAAAAAAAGCGAAAAAAACGGGCAAATTTATTCGCATTTATAGACTCTAATAAGCTATTATTAGATGACAGTACCGATTATTATGACTGTCATATTATTTATCTAATTTTGCAATTATCATCAACTGAAGTAAAGTAGTTCCTTTTTATAATTTTTACATTCAAGACACGTTGACTTAGCCCTGCTTCACAATGACACACTACGTCCGGCTTTTTATCTAAGACTATCTATACCGACGCCACTTTTTCTTTTAAGGCAAGTTACATTTACCTTTCTCACAACAAAGTACAAAGAAAACTATACTAGTTACCTTTAGGTAGAGAACTATCGATAAAATTATCTATATTTTTGACTTTCGATCGCTATCGATAGGTACTGAAAACTATCGACAGTTTTCGTTATTTTTTTTGTTTTTGAATATTTAATGGCAAAAAACGAAATTTTTATATGGTTTCATTAGATAGAACAGATTATTTAGTGACTATTTTATTTTTTGATTTATGAAATACCGTATAGTATTCCTGTCAATTCAGAACAAGCTTTCAGTACCAACGGGAAAATAATTTCAGAAAGGTGCTCTATGTGAAACCATGTAAGGTAAATAATATGAATATCTTAGCTTTTAATTAATAAATGCTGTAACAGTTAGGGTAGCCACAACTAGTGGGGGGGGAGCAGTGTAAGTTTAAAATTGAGTTTGCGGGGTCGGCGGCCACCCCATCTGGCCGCCATCTTGAAAAGGGGGTTCTAACAGATTTTGTACTATATCTCCGTAATGGTACATCTTCCAGAAAATTTGTAGAGGTTTTGTGTTTAGAATCGAATTCTCTTCAACTTTACTAGAAATATTTTTTGTTGTAAATTGAATAATTAAAAATTTTGGAGCATACAAGTAATTCAAGAATTACAAGGCGCGATATTCATGTCGGTATTGTGTGTAAACGGTTTTACCAAACATAGGGAAAATAACACTAAGAAGATCAATTTTGTAGTAGGCTATGGCCATAAGACCTAATGTAAATATGTATTGGATTACATAGAAAAAATAGTGCAGTGAATTTTTTAAACAATTTTCCATAGCAACGGTTGACTATTAAGCGTAACTCGGAACCTGCTAAATAAACAAAGTCATTAGGTGTCGTAAGACACCCGACAGAAGCTATGCTTCTTACCTATGCATAGTATGTAAAACCGAATTTATCAAAGATATAAACAATACAATTAAAAAGTTATAATTTGACCGCCATTTTGAAATCAGACGCCATTTTATTTTTTTGTGTCTTATTAAACTCTCAAATATCAATTTTTAAAAGGATCGGATAATTTTTACAAAGAAGTATATACCTATGGCGCCATTTTAAAATATGACGTCATTTTATTTTTTTGCGTTCTATAAAACTCGTCAATATCAATTTTCAAAAAGACCGGATAATTTTTACAAAAAAGTACATATTGCCGCCATTTTGAAATCTGACGTCATTTTATTTTTTTGTGTCCTATGAAACTCTCAAATACCGATTTTTAAAGGAATCGGGTAATTTTTACAAAAAAGTACATTTGGCCGCCATTTTTAAATCTGACGTCATTTTATTTTTGTGTGTTCTATGAAACTCTCAAGTATCAATTTTCAAAAGGATCGGATAATTTTTACAAAAATGTACATACGGCCGCCATTTTGAAATCTGACGTCATTTTATTTTTTTGTGTCTTATGAAACTCTCAAATATCAATTTTCAAAAGGATCGTATAATTTTTAGAAAGGAGTTCTACATATTTCCGCCATTTTGAAATCTGACGTCATTTTATTTTTTTGTATCCTATGAAACTCTCAAATATCAATTTTCAAAAGGATCGGATAATTTTTACAAAAAAGTACATACGGCCGCCATTTTGAAATCTGACGTCATTTTATTTTTTTGTGTCCTATAAAACACGCAAATATCAATTTTTAAAAGAATCGGATAATTTTTACCAAAAAGTATATATAATGGCCGCCATTTTGAAATCTGACGTCATTTTATTTTTTTGTGCTCTATGAAACTCTCGATAATCAATTTTCAAAAGGATCTGATAATTCTTACAAAAAAGTACATATGGCCGCCATTTTGAACTCTGACACGATTTAATTTTTTTGTGTCCTATAAAACTCAAATATTAATTTTCAAAAGAATCGGATAATTTTTACAAAAAAGTACATATGGCCGCCATTTTGAAATATGACATCATTTTATTTTTTTGTGTCCTATAAAACTCTCAAATATTAATTTTCAAAAGGATCGGATAATTTTTACAAATGTGACATTACACTGATTTTATTACATTTATCCGAAACGTTACCGGAGAAAGACCTTTTGCCTGTGAAAATTCAAAAGTACGATTTGCATCCAGACGAAAGCCGGGCCGGTCAGTTAGTTACCATAATATTGCACTGTCACCGGAGCTACACATGTGTGCAAAATTTCAACTCAATCGGATCACGGGAAGTGGGTGAAAATTCAAAAGTACGATTTACACCCGGACGAAAGCCGGGCCGGTCAGCTAGTTACCATAATATTGTATTGTCACCGGAGCTATGTGTGCAAAATTTCAACTCAATCGGATCATAGGAAGTGGGTGAAAATTCAAAAGTACGATTTACACCCGGACGAAAGCCGGGTCGGTCAGCTAGTTACCATAATATTGCACTGTCACCGGAGCTACACATGCGTGCAAAATTTCAACTCAATCGGATCATAGGAAGTGGGTGAAAATTCAAAAATACGATTTACACCCGGACGAAAGCCGGACCGGTCAGCTAGTTATCATAATATTGTATTGTCACCAGAGCTACACATGTGTGCAAAATTTCAACTCAATCGGATGACGGGAAGTGGGTGAAAGTTCAAAAGTACGATTTACACCCGGACTAACCGGGCCGGTCAGTTAGTTACCATAATATTGTATTGTCATCGGAGCTACACATGTGTGCAAAATTTCAACTCAATCGATCGCAAGATTTGTAACAAATATACGCGATCAAGCTAAATAAAACCACCGTTTAAAAAACAAAGCACTACCTACTTATTTTTGCGTGATGCCAGAACATACGTTTTTATTTGAGAATCAGTTCGGTTGCTTTTGCGTGATGCCAGAATATTTTAAAACTCGCAGTCGCATAAAAAGTTATTTACTTAAAAAAATCATGTAAATCGGATCAGTGGTTCTCGAGTTATAAGCGTACAAAGGGACATACAGACAGAGAAAGTCAAATTGTTCGGGAAGGTATGAACGTCGAGAAATTTTGGTCCGATCCCTAGGTCTCGCCATCCGATCGACGTCAATAATTAGTTACAAGTCATTTTAACTCAGTAGGCCATGGTTTTTAAACTTAAATTCAAACATCAGCAGTCAAAAAATTGAATAACTATATTAAAATAATGCAATATAAGACAGAGCATACGCTATCTTCCAATTTCCATACCATACTGTGCAACAGACAAGGACAACCGAAACAAGTTCGCGATTTATTAGAGAAAGTCGCATTTATATGTTTTTAAATGCATATAAATCTGTACAAAAAAATCTATCTAGAATTTTCTCCTCTTTCGTTTAAGACAGGTTTCGAATCGATCTGACTTAAATTGAGCAAACTATAAGCAAAAAACACCGTTTTTTCTAATTTGCTCCCCTCTGGGGCCAAAATTCAAAAATCGGGCGACGTTAGGATCAAATAGACCCCGAGAGGAATCGAACAAAAAAAAGTTTTTAATAATCGGATAACCCGTTTGGGCTGTACGACTGATACAAAAAATCCGTTACAGATTGACAGATTCACAGACGTACAGACAAAGCGAGTGTATATAGGCGCTTCTAGCTTCGCTAAGATCGCGCCTAAAAAGATATGCCTTATGAAAGACAGCATTTTTTTGTTTTTCTGTTAAAATTGAAAAAAAAAAAATTATAGCACAAGAAAATTTTGTGACACATTTCAATCTTCTATAAGGCTTATCTTTTTAATTATTCAATTTAGGACAAAAAATATATCTAGTAAAGTTGTAGAGATTTCGATTCTAAACAAAAAATCTCTCTACAAATGTTCTGTAAGATGTACCGTTACGGAGATGTAGTGTAAAACTTGTTACCTCCCCTTTTCAAGGTGGCGGCCAAATGGGGTGGCTGCCGACCCCAAAAACTCAATTTTAAACTTACCCCCCCTCTACGCGACGAAAAAAAACCTTGTCCTACCAAAAATGCAAACCTAATAGACCAAGAGGCGGGCGTTAATATATGAAGCTCATTTGTGACAGGATGAAATTTTCAGGGAAGGTAGTATTTATTATGACAAAGAAAAAGCGCTAGGGTTGCCTAGTCAAATCCTGGTGCGACGGCCGGGATAAGCCACTTCCGGTGCAAAATGTCAATTTTTATATGTATATGTATATATGTATAAATTCAAACAGCTCAAAATTACAAAGTGGCCCTTGGTCCAGCATGGTAACCATAGTTTTTAAGAAAATGACATTTCGAAAATTATAAATTGTTAATAACTGCTCAAAATTGGATAAAATATAATAGTTAAATCCTGTATCACGGAAAAGAAAAGTTATACATTTTGTAAAGTAGTATCAGTATATGCAAAAATTTAATTTTTTGATGTGAAACATCTTTAGGTACGGGTGTAAAGTCGTTTGAATGGAACGTCGCCAAATGTCATTTGTTATTGCATTTTGAAACTACATGGTCAATAATTATAGTTTTTTTACTAACATTATCAGCGGTAATGTGTCATGCATCGTTTTTTTTTTTTTTTATTAAAAAAACAGATAGATTATTATGTATTGTTTTTTTTCTTATTGAAAAATTATTAATGTGATATTTTTTAGCACCTTACCTATATTAAAAATGTTAAAAATTCAATTTTCAACAAAAAATATCTCGCATTATTTTCTAATTTAACTAGCATAAAGAGATACCTTTATTAAAAAAATATGTATAATTTTTATTTCATGATTTTCTTGACTTTTTTTCAAAGCAACTACCTTAAACTACGTTTTGTTTAAAAATGTTTACATATTGTTTACATATTGTAAAAAAAAAAAAAAAATATTTTAATAGCACGTTAATATAAGTATGCTTAGAATAAGTAATTTAATAATAATTCATAAAATGTTATTGCCTTTGTTCGGAGCATTTTTGAATAGTTTAATGTATAGTAAACTATATTGAAACTCATGTCGATCACTCACGTATGTAATATAATAAAATTAAAAAACCGGTTGATTTGTGAATCAGAATTGTCAATCATTGGCAATGTTTGCCTTCTTCAGGCCTAAAATTACATAATTTTAATAATGTAATTTTAGGCTTGAAGAAGGCAACAAAATAATTGCTGAAAAGTTGCCATAATAAAGATTGACAATTCTGACTCACAAATCAATCGGTTTTTTCTTTTATTATAGTAAATTATTATTATTTTCCATTTTTTCATTATAGTTATTTTGGTTTTATATTCGCTTAATTAACTTTATACCTGCGTCTGATTAAGTTGAATTTCAAGAAAAAATATTAATCGAGGTTCAGTAAAGTCAAATGCTTCAATTAGTTTTTAGTGTCAAACCAAATTTAAAATCACAAACAAAAATCAACCTTTTTTCTCTTTTCGAAACAAACTCCAAACCACCTTTTTTAAAACTTTTATTACAGGTTACGACCTTCAAGTAAGTAATTTATACTAATTTATATAAGAGGTGCACGTTGAATTACGTTGAAAAATAAAAATAAGAAATTGCTACCCTAAAATACATAAATTCTTGGAAAAATTGTCAATACCAGATTCAGGCAATTCCTGCGTAATTATACGGATATGAGTTAGAAACCAAATGCGTTGAAAACATAAAGTTATAAATAACTAGACATACGTATGAATGTTTGCCAAACACAAGGCCGATAACTCATTTCAGAACGGTTACAATATATAAGTATACATATATACATAATGTTATTTGACAGCTTTAAAAATGTCAAAAAAACAAATATAATTTATAAGTTTTCAATGTGTTACCCAAAATTTCCTTAGGCAACCCTATGTATTTCAATACAGCTCTTCGAGATCTACAATATGGCGTCAATTGTATGCTGTCATATAATGACGAAAGATAATTATGAGCTAATGAAATATGTGTATTTTGTACCGGTAGTGAGCTCCTCCCGGCCTTCGCACCAGGATTTGACGAGGCAACCCTAGCACTTATTCTTTGTCATACTAGATTCTACCTTCCCTGAAAATTTCATCCTGTCACAAATGAGCTATATAAATTTACGCCTGGCTCTCGACCTATAATGTAACACTTCAATGGACTATTTTAATATTTCATATAAAACTAACTATTACGGACTACGGTTGGAATTTTTTTTCTTCTAAAGCGGGCGGTGGTCCAGAAAAGGTTGGGAGCCTCTGGTTCACCTCCTGAAATCTGAATAAAAGTCCAAAGAGAAAACGCGTTGCTCTATTTCTGATGCTCAATTTTGGCTACGTCCGCGTCCTAACCGGTGCGGCGCATTGACTTTTTAAAACGTTCACTTAACGCGATCAGGTAAAGTGACTCAGTGTGAACGAAGTCAACAACTGGTCTGTTATAAAAGTGACAATGATACTTCTGTTCTTTGTCCGACCACGCACAACGAATCGAATGGTTATTAAGAGGTGGAAATCGTTACACTTGCCTGTGTTAATTAAGGAACTACGCTAATTATTTCAACAAAACCGACAATATTATTATCCGTTCTGCTCATCCGAAATGCCTGATTAATATCGGAAGTTGAATTATCGTTTTTCATGAAGGTAATGTAAATTAATTAATTAATTTATATTAACCATGGCGGCACATTTTTATCTAGTACTAACCTTTATCCACTGCTTCACTCGCATTTGTCAGTTTTGATGGAATTCTCATCTTAACCCTAACCGGCGTTGCGGAGTCTCTGGGACTCTAACAAGTATAAAAACGGTTTAACAACTTTCGTATTTGTTGATCAGGAAACTAGTTCAGTAGCTTCCTATGGTAGGGTGACCTGTCGCGTGCTCAGTCGACTTGGGTCTAGTATCAAGGCAAGTGCGTATTACAAAGATCTTACGAGTCCGTGGGACTCCGCGACGCAGTTAATGTGATATTTTCAAATTAGTGGCTATGTCCGAGAATCCAAAAAAAGTTGACGTTACAGATCCTAACTTTGAGGCATGTGTCCAAAGATGGTTTGAGGAATGTTTTTCAGATTTTTCAGACCAAGATGGCGATCCTGAGAGCAACATTACTATCGAGAATGCTATCATTTTATATGTGTTTTTGGTACATTGCCAATTTTTTTAAATTTTAATTTAGAAGTTAATGTTTTCTTTTTTTTGTAGTTTACAACTTACCAATCATGGTTTCAAAATGAAAAGTTTTTTTTTTTAGTTTTTTTTTGCAAAATAAGAATAAAAAAACAGTGTTTATTTTGGTAAAAAATGTTTTATGTTAGTTTTTAGTTTTTTTTTGTTGTAATTGATTTAAGCTGGTTATAAATGTTAGTTTGTTACCTTACAATATGTCTTTTATTTTTTATACAACAAAAAAAAATTAGTATTTCATTACTTAACAAAAAAAACACACCTTTTTTATTTTAGAGTCCCAAGGACTCCGCAACGCATTGAGTGTTACATTTTCTGGCCACGCCGGTTAAGGGTTAACCCGAGTGTAAATGGACCAAAAGTACCTTATACTTTACTAGCGACCCCGTCCGGCTTCGCCCGGGTGCAATACACTACTCACTCGCTTCGCTCGTTTGCTTGAATATTATAAATACACTACTCACTCGCTTCGCTCGTTCGCTTTTATATATAATTTTTAGTTTCAAAAAAATTATAATTAATGTCAAAGAAAGAATGTAACAAAAATAAAAAAATATACAAATAAATATCATGTAGAATTTAGAAAAAAAGCCAAAAATTCTACGATGTCATCAGTTTCCGAACCCGGGTCCCTGTGCATAGAGTGCTGCGACGTTATCTCTACGCTACGAGTGAAACAGTTATGTACGGTCGTTTTTATGATATAAGTATATGTTGCGAATTCTTACGGTCGGGTTACGAATTTAATTAATTAATTGTTAATTATTATTATTTATTAATTATGTTATATATATAAATCTTCCGTGAAAAATTATCTAACTGATGGTGAAAACCGCATCAAAATCCGTTGCGTGGTTTAGGAGGAGTTAGCGGTTAAACAGACAGACAGACAGACGCGAAAAGCGACTTCAATTTATACTATGTAGAGATAGAGAAGAGAAGTCTGAGTACCTATAATTGAGTGAAGAGTTCCGTAGTTCCAATAGTTGAACAGTTAGAGCGGGGGACACACTTTTTACGACTTTAGAAGCGCATATCTCACCAACTATTGACTTAAATAAAAAAGTCATTTTGAAATTTCTTCATCATTTTCGAAGACCTATCTAACTATACCCAACACGCTTATGTGCACTGGAATTTTTGTTTCGTCCTTCATTTACATGTATCCTAATTTTTTTCGTAATTTTACTTCACCATTGTATAGCAGTTCATATAGAAGACAATCTATCTTCCAAATTTCATCTATATAGTGCCAATAGTCTCCGAGAAAAAAAAAAAAATAATGAATTGAAAATATAAATTGGTGCTAGGCCCAAATAACCTTAGCTGTTGGGGTCTTTAAAACACAATTTAACAATTTTTCCGAGAAAAATGGCTGTGACATACAGACGGACAGGACGAAATTGTAAGGGTTCCGTTTTTGCCATTATCCTAAAAAATGGGTATGTCTGTATCAAATAATTGTATTCATTGTCTTGAAAAGAAATAATCCACTTTTATTTAAATGCTCGCAGGCTATGTGCCATAAGATCTAATGTAAATATGTAGTGGATTACAGTAACTCGGAATCTGCAAAATAAAAAAAAAACAAAGCGTCTACTACATATTATTTACATTGAATCTTATAGTCCATAGTCTAATACAAAATTGTAAATGTTCTCAATGTTATTTTCTCTATGTTCGGGTCTACCGTTTGCACACTGTATAATAATTATATATTAACGAACCTCGGTTTGGCGGTTGTATCTGTCGGTAAACTCGTACTTTTCTAGACGGCCACCTAGTTTATTGTGTTTGAGACCTGAAAATACATATACATGCTGTGTTTTGTTTCACGTCAACCACTTCCGACTATTTTTGTTACATCTAATATTTCTAAAATGCTACCCTATAGTATGTGACATTAGACGTTATTTACGTCAAAAATCGATCCAGCCGTACCCAAATGACGCTGATACAAACAAACGGGCAAAAATTCTAGAAATACGTTTTACCGTCTATTACACAGCATATTCAAAACCCCGAAACACCGCAAGAAAACAAATTTACAGATAAAGTTCCGTTACTTACTGTTTTGTATATTAGTAGGTATCTATTGATTATGCACATCCATGAGTCATAACAATATCATGTAGAACAAATCAAGTTATTTGCAAAGAAAAGATTTATCGTAACATTTTGCCTGATAATATTATAGTCGATGCAGTCGTATCACCACAATTTATATACAACCATTTTCATCAAAATTGCACCAACATTTTGAACTATTGATACCCGTAAAGAATCTCCCCCTTGTTAACTTTGAAATGGAATTACGTTGAATAACCAAATTTGGGATATCGACCCCTAATTATTACGCCAGGGCGTCATTTTCCTTCTAAACTTTAAATAACAAATGTAAGACGCTTAATTTGAAAAATCTTTTCAAAATAAATATTATTAGTTAGGTATTAGATATACAATATATACACCTAAAAAGACTGTCAAACGTCTCAGGAATCAGGCTCTTATAAGTTTCGTTATAGCTGCGTATAACGCAATTAATTATTTCATTAGTGGAGGTGCTTTCAAAACAAACTTTTCGAAAAATATGAGATAGCTGGCACTACATACCTCAAATGTTAGTCTGTCGAATATAATATGATAGCAATAGTTTTCTGTAAGTAAGTATTTACTCGGCAGATTTTTATTTCATGTTTTGAATCATAAATACCTACTGAATGAAGTCGATTATCTCATTCCTTTACAGTTATTTTTCTAGTTTTATTATGAATGACATACCATATAATGATATACTGCATAATGTCAGACAAGCATTGTCTAATTGAGTATAAATATAAATTATTAATGCAAAGGTAATAAAGCATTGCGTTATTAATTATACCCCGCAATTTATTCAGCTAGAAAACAAAACAAGACAAATATTTCTCTCACGGGAAATCACATGAACTTTTGTTTATTAAGAAAGTTCAGTAACAACCATCGAGATTTTAACTTTTGTTGTTAATTATTTAATAGCAATCAAGAGATAAAAGTTTACGTTTTTTATATTTAAAAAAAAAATTTTAACATAAACGAATCACGTATTTGATTTTTGTTACTATATTTTATACACTCACCGGAGTTTTCCCTAATTAGATTAATCAAATTAGCTCAAAAAATGGGCTAACCTAGAACTAATTGTAATACAATTTCTGTGACTGGATTCTAATTGAAAATTTTCCGTAGAAAACGGTGATGAAAAGTCTATGACTCTACGATGACGCGTTAATCCAATATGGTGGATTTTTTGGGGGTTAAACAACCTTCGTGGATGTTTTTCAGCAAAAATCTCAAAGTATTAAATATACAAAAAAAAAGTTTCAAACAAAAATTGTTCCATAGTTAGATATCTTAATATTTGGTTAGAAATCCATAGGAAATTTAATGCTCTAAAAGATGTTTTTTGTCCTATCTGGATAACCACAGACATTTTTAAATTATAAGCATTTAAATCTAAGCGATATGAATGAAGAATTGCCGCAAATAGAAGAAAAAAACTAATTTTTAATTGAAAAATGCTTATAACTTGAACATTTTTTTATTTATCGAGATAGGACAAAAAGCACCTTTTAGGACATTAAATTTATTATGGATTCCTAGAAAGATTTTTTCTTCGGTGTTGAAGGTACTCGTTACTCGTGTTAAAAAAACACGTAAAATAACTTCTAAATTTTTAAATATATCGATATGGGACCAAAAACACGATTTAGGGCGTTCTTTGCTTTACGAGCATGTGTATTTTCAATTTAAAATTCGATAAAGAACATAATAAATAAAGCCGAGCACGTTGGTGTCAGTTAAAACTCTCCTCGTACCCTTCCAACACCCCAATCAGACAAGAAACAATAAGAGAGAAGAAATTAATTTTTTTAACCAAAAATTATTGAAGCTCCAAGTCTGACGATAACGTGTTTCATTTTTTTTTCAGAATGTTGATTGCAATTGTCTTTCTTTCCCCTCTAGCTGCAAAACAAGAATTGCATACTTGCAGTTAAAATTGTACGTGACAAATACAGGTCTATTGAATCATTGATACATAGAAAACGAGCGGTATATTTATTTAATCGTTGATAGAAGAAAAAACATATTTCACGTCTTTCGAGGGTGTTTTTTGTCTGTTTGGGGGGTTCACGAGGCGACTTTTAACCACCACTGTCTTCAGCATCCTCGAAAACGGGAGATCAGGTAGGTCTGGCTTGTGGAAATAGTAATAACAGCGTATAACCCTTTTTGGGGTGGTTTTTGGCCAATTGGGTGGTTGTGCAACTTCAAAGAGAAATTCTTACACCACCACCGTACTCAGCATCCTCGAAAACGGGAGGAGGAGGTAGTCTCGTTCCATTGCAAAATATTTGCATTTTTCGAGGTTTTTCCGACTCACACACTCCACTGTGTAGTTTACAGGCTACTTTTGGTGAGAAGTTACCCTTAACATAAATAAATGTCATTTCTAACACAAATTTATTTACATAATAATAATAATAACAAAGATAACAAAACAAAACACTAACACAAACATGGACTTATAATATTATATATCAGCAAAGTTATTATTGCACTGTATAATGAATGAATTGTAAATTATAGACGCTCGACAACTGAGGTCATTAGCGTTATTGCACTGTGTCTTCATATCAAATTATACAGGGCGTTAAAAAAATTGTTCGGAATTTTTAAGGGCGTATAGTATAGACCAAAATAAGTGAAAAAAGCCTAATAAACATGGATTCGCAAACTAACCGTTTCAAAGATATGAGCTATTTTCAGAAATGTACTATCTAAGAAAAAAGAAAACAGTGTGGTATCAAATGTACGCATTTTATTTAAGCCATTTTACAATATGTGTTCTACATGTCTCCCTTCCATCTCAACACAAGATTCACATCTTCTTATAAACGAGTTTCGCAACTTTTCAAAAATTCCCGGTTTTACTCGAATTATCTCACAGGCATGTTCTATTCGCTCTTGTAAGTGCACTACATTACTAATTGGAGTAGAATAAACTAAACTCTTTAAATATCCCCAAGCAAAGAAGTCCAAGGGCGTTAAGTCAGGAGACCTGGGAGGCCATGCCACTGTGCCTCCTCGTCCTATCCATCTTTTATTGTATCTTTGATTGTTCATCACAGCAAACTTGATTGCATGTGTAGTAACTTGTTTTTTTATAAAAGCTCATATCTTTGAAACGGTTGGTTTGCGGACCCATGTTTATTAGATTTTTTTCACTTATTTTGGTCTATACTAGGTATACGCCCTTAAAATTTCCGAACACTTTTTTTTAACACCCTTTATAAATAAACCGCATAGCCTGAATAATTATACGGTGTTTGAGACAACCCACCCCTCAATTTCTTTCCTAATGAATTTAGTATAAGTCTTTATATTCCGATGGTATCTACTTTATTATTGAAGTTGGCAGCCAAATACGAAAAACTCCCTTTGTATTTAGTTGTTCTATGTGACTGTCTCGTGATTTCTAATTTACATTTAGCACGGAGTTTGGCGGAATACAATGAGCCATTTTCCTGAGAGTATTTCCTTCAATTATCCACGAGAGGCAGCACTTGTGATAGGTACAAACATTATTTATTCCCCATTAGTGTCGTGTCATTTCAGTGGCATAATTTAATAATTTAATCATTATTATTAAATTAATTAATTAAATTAAGTTATACCACTAAAATGACACGAAACTAATGGGGAATAAATAATGTTTGTACCTACTACAAGTGCTGCCTCTCGTGGAGGAACTACTCTCAGGAAAATGGCTCATTAATGAACATCACGCCAAGTTATTTTTTCAAGTAAACAGGTTCAGTTTTCGAAAATTAAAATTTTCGAGCTATGACCGTTATACAGACTAGAATTTCAAGTTTCTATTCATCAACAAAAATAAACGATCGTTCTTAAGTATGTTTAGGAAATGAAGTACCTATCTAGGTATGTTTTATCTGACAAATTATGAAACTGGGAAAATCAACGTGTTCATTGTTCCAAAAGTAAATATTATAAAAATAAAACAAGATCATACAGTTACATGTTTACAATGATAAATATTTTCCAAAAAGGTATGTAGGTAAAATTTATTTAGACAACTGAGAAATTATGTTATCTTAGTAAATTCCTCAGAATTGGTTGTTGTATTTACATTATAATGAAAAAAAATAATAATGTGAAATCAGTACGGTTTGGAGTACGAACTCATATTTAACGAAAGCGGCAAAAACGAGCATTTGTATGGCAAAAGCTTTTATTAATGTTATTCAAAACCGAAAACGCTCTTATCACATTAAGACTGGTGTAACGACTAGTTATTACTAACGACTAACTTCATGGTGATAAATTTTCGTGACTATCGACTAGCTTCATTCGTGACGCGATGCGTGCGCATCCTAAAAATTCACTCTCATCATTTTTCCATAACGCGCCAAAAAAGTATAACTAATTTGAATTTATACTTCATGAAGATCAATAACTTTGTTTCAATGTTTCATTTTTTTTAATACTAAGATCACCAGCAGTCAGGGTTTTTTGAGCCTAGCACAAATTCATATTTTGGTTTTACCAGTTCTCGGATTAGTATCTGAGAACTGGGCTCTAGCGGCTGGTAACAGACGAGACATGGAAGCGCCAGGTAAACAACGACATTGATACACGCTCGGCAATTCTCAAGCCATTTTATACTTTTAAAAAGCGGCCAAGTGCGTGTCCGTAGGGTTCCGTAGTCGGTCGAAAATATCCCACATCTCAAAAACTACATAACAACATATCTTATTCAAACCAATTTTCGCTGAAAGTATTTTATAAGTTCTACTTCCTTATTTTTTTTCAGAATTTTCCATCCCATAGTTGAAAAGTTAGAGGGGGAGGGGAACACTTTTTACGACTTTAGAAGCGCATATCTCATCAACTACTGACTTAAATAAAAAAGTCATTTTGAAACTTCTTCATCATTTTCGAAGACCTATCTAACGATACCCCACACGCTTATGTGCACTGGAATTTTATTTTCATCCCTCATTTACATGTATGGAGTGCCACCCCTAATTTTTTTTTCGTAATTTCACTTCACGATTGTATAGCGGTTCATAGAAGACACCTACCTTCCAAATTTCATCTATATAGCGCCAATAAAAATGGCTGTAACATACGGACGGACAGGACGAAATTATATGGGTTCCGTTTTTGTCATTTGGCTACGGAACCCTAAAAAATACCTACATTGTAAAACTTCTTTGCAACGCTCCCATTTATTACTCGGATATAATGCTTTTTTCTCGGTCCCAAATTATTTTTACGATTTTCCTCCTGTATCCAACAGGATCATAACAACTATTTTTACATTAAACATTTCTATAAATAATGATAAAAAAGCCAATCTTCTAAAACAAATTGCAGTCCACAACGCAAAATAATATCCGGACGACCTTTGACCTTGTGAGACGCAGATTAACTTCATTGTTTCGCACGCGCAAGTTATTATTATTGTTTTTACTAATGCAAGGAGACTATAACTTTAGAATAAACCAACAATTAAATAATAATGAGAAACAGAATTAATAAATAGGTACATAAAATAATGACAAATACCTATTTCAATTTTCAATGAAAACATACATAGGTAAAAATGTGCGCAAACATACAAGAAAACCGTTATTAAACTTACCTGCAGATTGGTGATTTATCCAAGCTACACATGTATTTTCCACGTGTAATTAGACATTTCATGAATCCGTTAATAATAAGCAAATGAATTCATAAGAGCGAACCGGTACTCGCGTTATCAAATGTCGGCTCCATCTTGATTTCAGTTAATCTTCTCTACACATTAACTTGATATGATATTATCACTTGTGACATCACGGCACTATTTTCTTTTATAATTTGATGACTTATTATTCCTTTCTAATATTATATTATTTTTAACACAGTCATTTATGTAGGTAATAATTTTAAATTCACTTAAATCGAACTGATTGCTTTAAACCACAACGAACTTTATTAGTCGGTTATTGTAACATTAACAAAATACTGTTGAATTAAAATATTGTAAAAATTGTAATTTTAATTGTATATTTTTTAATTTCTAATAAGTAGGTACTATAAATTTCAAATATCATCCTAATATTCATTGAAGCATCAGTCCAACCACCAAATTAGGTACCTACGTTACTTGATTTCAAGAATCTTTAAGTATGCATAATGTCAATCATCTGAATTATATTCAGGTAGGTAGGTAGGTATAATAATCACTTCTAACCAAAAAATTATAAACTATTTAGTCAATTGAATATTTTATTGTTCATTAAAGGCAATTGCAATTTTTGGGAACTACTTTTCAATTTACTCATTAAATGAATTAAAATTATTATAGCGTCTATTGTGTGCCAACAATTCGCGATCGTGAATTCTCTAGAAAGAATAAGTTAATTAATACAAGCATTGTATTTGTAAACCATTGCATATTTAAAAAATTCAAAACAATTAATTTCAAACTGTCGACACCAAATTGATTGTTAAAATAATGGTGTAAATAAACATAAGAATAACAACGTCTGCACATACACTAAACAGTCTACAATAGTTTAATATGATTATAGATTGAATGTATTCGTATAAACGTTAGCAACGAAGAACTGACAATGATTTCGTATTCTTCGTATAACTGACTAATTATATAATCACTTTATCAAAGATGGAGCACGATGTGACCTTGAAATTGCGCACTATTTGTCCGCCAATGTATGTATCACAAAACAGCATAGTACAATAATACAATATGAAATAGGTACACGAAATGGCCGAATGCGATCTTCCAACTGTCGACCAAACATGACCCGCGCGCAAATTACAATAATACTGGTATGCAGTCATAGTTCGAATCGAACCAACAAGGATGATGGCTGTCTTGAACATCGCTAGTCCGGCTGTCACCGACCACCGTAGAGCAATGCGCCGATGGGAGAACGACAATAGTGTATGCGTGCCTTTAGTACAGCCGTACAGGTATGTTTACACGTGCGGAACGGGACAGATGAAATCTCGCAACAATATTAATTAACAGAAAGCATGTTGATCAATTCTCAAAGCAGACAAACGATCTTGTATGGGAAATTTCGTTGTCAACACATTAATTTTCAAGTTGTCTAGAATCTCAAATCAGTCCTATGGATAGTTTTTAAGTTAGGCGTGTAAACTAAACATACTTTCTGTAAAAAATGTATCTGATAAACTGAATGCAGATTGATTTGTTAATCGTTAACATATTATTAAGTTCAAATCACGATCAAGGTCACATGTGCTCCGAAAACCACCACAGGAAAATATTACCTATTCGAGTTCGTGTAATTATTAAGAAATATGTTGTTCTCTTTAGTCTAATAACCTCCACCGTGTTTGTATTGTCCATGAATTTCTAATCTTAAACTAAAACATAATTTTGAAACAATTAATAATCGATATCTAAAGTATCAATACTTTCAGCACTCTGGTGAAGGTAGGTACCTAGGTATCACGACTTGAAATATGGATGGTTGTTCTAGAAGAGTGTTTTTTAATTCGAAACGATTTCAAAGATTTTGTCATCATTTTGTAAATTGAGACATCATGAAAGCAGTGGTGACCAAATGGTCGTGACCTAATATGTACATTGTACAATGTACAAGCCATTAAGCTAAGTGCCATATAAATGCGATAGCCAGCGAAATGTCAGGAACTGAACAATATTATAGCAAACAATCTTGATTTTCAGAACTGAACATCAATTAATGTTTTAAAAAAATTGTCTTGATTTTAAAAAAATCGAAAATTTAGACTGCTTTGGGAAATAAAATGCTTTCGATTTGTTCTGAATTTAGTCGAAGGAATTCAACCGATAAATGATTTAGAAAACTCTCGTAACAATACAGGTAAAATAAAGCAAAAAATCACCTTAATAGTGAAAAAATTCCTCCCCTCATGAAATGTTGGTTATAAGTCCTCTTTGGCATAAGAATCAAGAATCCGAAGAGTCCATAAAAATTCAATGTGGGGAAAAGTTTTTTTTTTCGGGGAGAAGAACCCAAACCAAATTTGCTTCATTTTGTCAAGTGTTATTTATGTTTCTTTGGATGCTGAATCGAATGAAAGCAATACTAAGACTATAGAACCTATCCTTATCTACGAAAATTAAATTTAGCTATAGTTTGTTTTTTATTCTTTGATTAGGCCCAAATAACCTTAGCTGTTGGTGGTCTTTAAAACCCAATTTAATTTTTATTCTTTGAAAAAAGCATGGCCCTCTTTTTTGTTTAGTGATCTACTGATGGCTAGCTTAATATAGCAAAAATCATGGTTACCTTGATTTACGTACAATTTTTATTTTTTTTAGTAAAATATTTTTTTTCTCGAAAACTATACATTTAGTTTCTAATAATAAATAAAAAAAAGTTATTCCTTTAAAAATTGCCGCTTTTCGAAAATCAATTTTTTTTTTTGTGAAAATACAGCAAATATATAAACGCTCTAGTATATGAAGAGTGTTCAAGAAATATTAAATTGGCACATAGAGGTTATAAACCAATTGATGGGTTATCTAACTTCATCAAAAAAATTAGGAAAATTCAAAGCGGCTACCCTAGAAAAGCAATTTTATCAAAATAGTACCTTTTGACTAAAAATGGAAAGACGCGGATTGCTTTACTAAGAAGACTGTTCAATAAAATCCCATGTAAGGATTATAGACATATCCATATATGCTATCTAAATGTGTCGAACAATTTCGAAAATTTGTTCATGGCCACAGGTTACAGAAGTAATTTTTTCAAGATAGTATTTTTCGACTAAAAATGAAAACACTTGATGCAGAGTGCTCTAGTAAGAAGGGGTGTTCGATAAATATAAAATTAACACACAGACATTATAGACATATTTATGGGCTATCTAACTCAGTCGGAAAATTTGGAAGCGGCCGCCCTACTGAAGGAATTTTTTCGAAATCGTATTTTTAAGGTAAAAAAGTAAGATCTCTGAAGAGTTGATTTTTTAGGGTGACCGCTTCCAGGTTTTACAATTTTTTTTAAACTCAGTTATATCTAATATATAAAATTCTCGTGTCGCGGTGTTTGTTGTCGAACACCTCCGAAACGGCTGGACCGATTTTGATGAGATTTTGTGTGCTTATCGGGTAGGTCTGAGGATCGGCCAACGTCTATTTTTCATACCCCTAAATGTTAAGGGTGGTCCACCCCAAAAATTTTTTTTTTATTTTTTGGACAAATTTTTTTGTTTTTATTTTTTCATGATTCAGCATTGAAAAATACATACAATTCTAAATTTTCACCCTTATACGATCAACCCCTAATTTTTTATCGCGATTTTTATATGTCGCAATGTTTGTTGCCAAACTCCTCCGAAACGGCTGGACCGATTTTAAGGGTTGTTTTTAGAGGTTGAAAAAAGTTTTTGGGCCCGAAAATACCGAAAAAAATTTCAGAATTGTTTCAAAATTGAAATTTTACCTTTTAGTAAAGATCAAAATGTGCTGCTAAAATTTTAATAATATCGGCCCGACAGGACCGGACTTACAAATTTTATGAAAATACTAGTTTGCGAATAGTGATATACTTACTGAAGGGTGTATTTAATTTGGTACAGAGGTTGCATTGATAATAATATTGAAATTAAGAAAAAAATATTATTTTAAGGGATGTATTAAGGGGTTAAATTTTTTATTTTGTCCAAAAACAAACCTAAGTTCACGTATTAAAGCCACAAGGCCTGTATTAGCAAATACACTATATTGTCGGCAGGGTTTGGCACTGCGACCCGAGTTTTTATATACTAGTCTAGTTCACATCTTGAAAAACGTTATAATTCTTGATACTGCTAGTTAAAATATGTGTGATACCTCATTGGATTCGTAATGACGTCTAGAAAAATGTACGAAAGTTTGAAACCCGCGGATAAAAAATTGCAAAAGTTATTAACATTTAAAGACTCCAAATAAATGGGGATCAGTTTTTTGCAAATAATTCTAAAACTATTAATATTTAAGAATTGAAACACAAATATTCTTAAAGAGGAAGAAATTTCCAAATAAAATGTCGACACCCGGAATTTCTTCTCTGTTTTTAATACTTTCAATTTAATGTTGAAAATAGGTCTTTTCGCGGAGAGTGTTGTGCCGTAACGTAGCCACGAAACCGGCCGTTGCAGATAAAAAGTATTTTTTACCGTATAAAATATTAATTTAAAAATCTGAAAAAATTAATGTATTATCTAGAAACTTGAAGGAACAATATTCCGGTGATAAAAAATTGTTTCACTCATTTTTTCATAAAATGAGCCTATTGTTAATTAAAAATTTTTTTAGAGTTTTTGTATACATTCCAAGTCGGATATTTTTTTAACAAAACCTTCTAAAATTATTTCATTTCGTGGAGATCTTTTGACAACTATACTAAATGAGATCAACTTACGGTATTTTTAATTGTTATAATCTACAAATTATGACTTAATTAAGCAACAAAAAAATTAAAAGGTTAAAAAAGGGGGTCGAAATTTTTTTATTTTTTATTTATTGTTATCACTATTTTTAGATATGAAGAAGCTATAACATAACAGTAAAAAAAAAATTTTCACGCAATTTGTTTAAATAAATTTTTTAAACAAATGGACCAATTAAATTTTTTTGAAATTTTTTTTTTTTGCCATTTTGTATATTATTATAAAATATTATGATTAAAGAAAAAATTGCGTCTGTAGGGTGGCCGCTTCTAAATTTCTTTAATTTTTCGACACATTTAGATAGCCTATAGTTAGGTCTATTAAGTCCCTACAGGAGAATTTAATATTTATTGAACACCATTCATATTAGAGTACCACATGTCAAATGTTTCCATTTTAAATTTTCGAAATTTTTCGACACATTTAGATAGCATATGAATAGGTCTATAATCCTTACATGGGAGTTTATTAAACAGTCTTCTTACTAGAGCAATCCGCGTCAAGTGTTTCCATTTTTATTCAAAAGGTACTATTTTGATAAAATTGCTTCTGTAGGGTAGCCGCTTTGAATTTTCCTAATTTTTTGATGAAGTTAGATAGCCCATAAATTGGTCTATAACCTCGATTTGCCAATTTAATATTTCTTGAACAGATATATTTGCTGTATTTTCAAAAAAAAAAATGGATTTTCGAAAAGCGGCAATTTTTAAAGTATTAACTTTTTTTACTCACTATTAGAAACTCAATGTAAAAAAAAATCATGAAAATCCATCACTATAACTGAGTTCCAAGGTTTTTGATTTTTTAGTCTAATTGAACTCTACTATAGCTAAATTTAATTTTCCTAGATAAGGGTAGGTTCTATAGCCTTAGTATTGCTTTCGTTCGATTCAGCATCCAAAAAAACATAAATAACGACCCCCACTTGACAAAATGAAGCAAATTTGGATTGGGTTCCTCTCCCCCCCCCCAAACTTTCCCGGTATTGAATTTTTATGGATTCTTCGAATTCTTGATTCTTATGCCAAAGAGGACTTATAACCAAAATTTCATCAGAGGAGGAATTTTTTCATTATTCAAACCTTATTTTACCTGTACTATAATCCGGGAAGCTGACACAGCAATATTAATATTTGGAAAAACTAATATAGTGGCTTACGAAAATAAAAATGGTTGTACAACCACCAAACAAATATACCTTCTACAGTTTGATTGTTGAAAGTTGATCGGGTCAAAGAATGCTAATTTTAGCCGTTACCGCTGACCGTTCAGACTAGGAATCTTTGACTGTTTTATAACAAAAACTGTTATTATCACTCATAAATTAGGTACTTACATAATATTATGCGTTCTATCACATTTATACGTAAAATGTATACAAGTTCTTTCTATGCCGTGATGTTTCTATGATGTGTACCTCTGGCTTTGCATTACGACAGAGACCCATCATACAATCAAGCGCCTTTGAAATACAGGCTCTGATTTAAATAATATTATTGTTATATTATCAGTACCTATTATTATAACACAATTAAGTCATGTATATGCTCTTCTTAACGCGGCAATCAGATGTCGTGACGTAACTTCCTTTTAGAGCTTTAACAATAGATATACGTACTTCCGTTTCAGTTTCGTATATTCATTTGGGACGCCATTTTAAAAACACAATTGTGCGTAACTTCGCACTATTCAATTACTGGCATGTCTAAGAATCCTGGCATTCTATATGGTTTTTGCCTTACTTGGAGACATCACAGTCACACAAACTGCCAGTCGATAAATCCAAATGCACGCGTTACTGTTAAAATAATATCTGAATTAAATTCACAAAAACGAACAACAGATCTGCTTTAGTTTACGTCACAAAAGGAACTTACTGTCCAAATTTCAAGTTTGGAGCTTCAGCGGTTTGGCCTGAGCGTTGATTAATCAATAAACCCTACATCCCCGTTTTAACCCTAGGGGTTTAATTTAAAAAATGCTCGAATATGGGTTTACTTATTTTCAAAGAAGAGTTAGTATGTTGAATTCAATATCTCTCACCTTAACGATTTGTGAGATATGAACATTTTGTTAAAAAACTACACCCCCTTAGAGGTTGAATTTCGAAAAATCCTTTCTTAGCGGATGCCTACGGTTCATAAGGAACATATCTGCCAAATTTCATGTTTGTAGACTTTATAGTTACTAGCGGCCTGGTCTGGCTTCGCCCGGATGCTATGAATTTATGATTATTTTATTATCTCTGCCCGCGAGAAATTCTCCCCATGCGACCCGGGCTGGTAGTGTTTATAATATTAGTAAGATTCCGCCAATACGCTAAAATGCGAGGAAATTGCAGTTACGTTGTGTTACTATCACACAGAAACTATACATTTTTCCGGGATGAAAAGTACCCTATGTCCTATTCCAGGACCTTAAGTAACTATATACCAAATTTCATGAAAATCCGTTCAGCCGTTACGGAACTGAGTTGTAACAAACATACACACACACACAACCTTTCTCATTAATTATAATAAATGAAACAGCCACGTAGAGGATCCGACGACAGCAGCACTACTAAGCATACATAGCTTAACAAATAATTAATTACACAACATACAAGTAATAAATAAATAATAATTAAAGAGTTATTGAGATCTTTTACGGAGAAGCGCCATATTGTGACTAAGGGCGATACGAGCAATAAAAGTTCTTAGGCTTTCAGAGATGATTCTCACCGACGGCAGCATTTATTGAGCGGCGGTGTTTTTTCTCGTTGTATAATATTTCCCGCTGCTCTTCGAAGTGCCGAACTCCACGCTTCACAGCTGTTCTCCAGGTAGTACGGTCTCTCGTAAGATTCTCCCAATCACTCGTGTATATATTGCAGGTTTTGAGTGATTTCGCTACCATGTCCTTATACATCTGTACAGGCGCTCCAATTAAGCATTTTCCCGTAGAAAGCTCTGAGTGTCCAACCCACCTCAGCTGGTTTTGGAGCAGGGTGCTTTCTATACACATAAGGTCACATTTTTAAGGACATATATGTTAGACATACGATTATAGCATCTTATCTCATGGATGGTGCGTAAGCAGCGTTGATGGAACCTTTCCAAGAGACGGATATGTCTTATGTACACACACCATATCTCAGACGTATAGAAAAGGGTCGTCAGCACAACTGCTTTATAGACAGATATCTTAGTGGACATCTTAAGATCCCGATTCAGCCACACTCTATCTTTTTAAACGACTGAATGCACCACCAGCCGCAGCTATTCGTTGTTTAATTTCTTTGTCGATCGTAGTATCCGATGTAAGTATGCTTCCTAAGTATTTAAAGTGAGAGACATTAGTCAACTCAGTGTCACCAATGTATAGTTTCAGGTTTCGATTGCCGGCAGATGCATGGGAAGTTTGCATCATAAGTACTGTTTTAGTGATACTGATTTTTAAACCAAATTGTGTGAATGCAGTATACAGTCTGCCTATTACCTAGGTTTTCTATATTATCACAATAGTGTGCAGTTGTCTGCATATAGGATTTTGCGAACAATAGTGTTGATAGTTTTTGTTTATGCTTTAAGTCTAAATAATAAAAATAGACTCCCATCAGTTCTGTAGCGAATTGATACTCCGCCATTGTAATCGCGATACGGAAAATTTAATACAGCAGAGATGTATAGTGAGAACAGATAGAGGGCAAGGACGCATCCTTGTTTAGTACCAGAATTGACATCGATTGATTCAGACATTTTTTACCATTGGACAAAACTCTGCTCTGCATACCGTCATGCAGGCTACGTATTACAGCGAGTGCTTTTTCCGGAAACCGTATTTTTCTAATAGGTACCGCCCAAAGTGCCCTGCAGGACGCTTAGTTAAATGCCTTCTAAAGATCCACGAAACAGATGTATAATTTATTTATACATTTATAGTATTAGTAGAGATTATAAATTGTTAGCCAAAATATTGTCATTATTAAAAAAAAAAACGTACAATTCGGGATTTGAACCCGGGTTTGACATTTCCAAGTCAGTAAACAGCCGCGCTAACGAATGTTCTTAATAGGATGCCCTTTAAAGACTGCTATACAAAGTGCAGTTATAATTTTATTTTTCAGGATGTGACGTCACTTGTCAATTTCCGTTACGGAAAATTTTGGGTTACTGCGAGCTAAAAAGTATCGCTTTAAAAATAAAAATAATGTTTTTCAGATAGTACCTAAGCCTCAGTAAATTGGATAAAGCTTTCCTTGCAAATTTCAAATTTCAATTTCAAATTTGAAAATGTACCTATTATCAAAACAAAAGAAAGTTACCCTGGGTGAAAGTAAAATTTATAATACCGTGCGAGTTTTTTCAAAACGTACATAGGCTGTTTCACAATTTGAAATCGTGGTATAGATATTGTTAGAAACTATGGAAACGAATGTTTTTATTTACAATATTTATTGTTATTGAGTTGTGATAATAAATTTTATAAGTTCAGAGATTTATTTATAATATTATTTTTTCTATAAAAAAATGTACACAGTGGAAGAAAAGGTTCTTATGTACAGAAATAGTTGTCGGCAAGTTTCTGCGTTATTTAGTGTGCAGTTTCCAAACAGATCAGAAATAGATACCAACAATGTCTATACCACTATTTTAAATTGTGAAACAGTCTATTTACGCTTTGAAAAAACTCGCACGGTATAATAATATGACGTAATTAGGGGTCGACAAGACAAGAATTCTTGTCTTGACAATAACTTCTTGTCTTGTCTTGAAAAAAAATCAAGAAATCTTAAAAAATCTTGTCTTGACGTTTTCTTGACATCTTATGTCTTGTCTTGACTCAAGAAATTTCAAGATCTTGAAATTTCTTGATTAACCGGTGACACCGTACATGGTGATTCCTCGCCGGCGAACATTTTATTGCGTTGCGTGCTAACACGGCAATCTGGTGGTTCCCCGATCTTTATTTGTTTTCTGACGAACGCAAATAACTCAGTATCTTGGAAGTATGAAATTGAAAAATACTTAAATGAGCCTAGGACAGAAAATTCTGAGAATATACTTGATTGGTGGAGAAGACACGAAAATATCTACCCGTCGTTATCGAAAATGGCCAAGGATTTTCTCGGAACGCCAGCAACATCTTACATTTGTAGGTACCTGCGGAAAGGCTATTTTCAAGACCAGCTTTAACAATAACAAAGCCAAGAAATCGGCTAGGCGTTGACTCCATAAGAAGTCTTATGTGCCTTAATTCATGGCTTATATACATGGCGTATATATGTGTGTGTGTGTGTACACGATAACTCTCGACAGACTTAATCGATTTAAACGAAATTTGGTACACAGATTGGAACCCATCACCGCACGAAGCCTATTTAAAATGGGCCCGATCGGGCCATTTTAAGGGTAGTTTTTAGGAGTTGAAAAAAGTTTTTGGGCCCAAAAATACCGAAAAAAATCTCAGAATTGTTTCAAAATTGGAATTAACCCTTTGGTAGAGATTAAAATGTGTTGCTAAAATTTTAACAAAATCGGCACAACAGGACCGGACTTACAAATTTTATGAAAACACTAGTTCGCGGATAGTGATTTATTTGCTGACGGGTGTATTTAATTTGGTACAGAGGTTGCATTGATAATAATATTGAAATTAAGAAAAATAATATTATTTTAAGGGATGTATTAAGGGGTTAAATTTTTTGATTTTGTCTAAAACAAACTTAAGTTCACATAATAAAGCCACAACACCTTATTAGCAAATACACTATATTATTGTCGGCAGGGTTTGGCACTGCGACCCAAGTTTTTTCATTTATTGTTTTTAATTTACATTTTTGTGAATCGGTCTAGCAAAAAATGTGTTCAATAAATTAAAATAATACGTTATGTTATGTTAAAATATGTTATCTTTTTCACAAATAAATATACGTTTTAGCGTTTTCATTGTTAGTCAAGATATTTCAAGATTTCTTGTTTTCTTGACAAGAAATCTTGGTATTGACATAACATTTCTTGTCTTGTCTTGAAATCTAAAATTACTTCTTGTCTTGATCTTGTCTTGAAATCAAGACAAGATCAAGACAAGATCTTGAAATTTTCAAGAATTTGGCGACCCCTAGACGTAATAACTAGCGGCCCGTCCCGGCTTCGCCCGGGTGGTATGAAATTATGATTTAATAGCGGTCACCCATGGCTTGGCTCACGTATATTTAGTGTATTGTTAATTTGTTATCCTCCCACGAGAAATTCTCCCCATGCGAAGCAAAGTCGGGGGCTGGTGGTGTTTATAATATTAATAGGATTCCGCTTATACTTACGCTGAAATGCAAAAGAATTTCAGAGTTACCTTTAGTTACAATCCCACAGGAGTTATCCTCCCCCCCCGGCGAGAAATTTATCAAAATAAAATATAGCCTATATCACTCAAGGATTGAGTAGCTTTCTATTAGTGAAAGAATTTTTAGAATCGGTTTAGTAGTTCCAGAGATAAGAATTTATTATCCCCCTGCCACCCCCGCAAGAATTTCTCCCCCGCCACCGCGAGAATCTCTCCCTCTGCGTAGCTTTCTATTAGTGAAAGAATTATTATAATCGGTTCAGTAGTTCCAGAGATAAGAATTTATAATTTATTATCCCCCTGCTAACCCGCCCGGGTGCTAAGAATTTATGATTTATTATCCCTCCTCCCACGAGAAATTCTCCCCCTGCGAAACGAAGTCGGGCTGGTGTACATATTTTTATTCATACTCCTAACTTGAGAAATGATGGGTTCCCCATACAAACTTTCATGCTCTATTTCACCCCCTTCAGTTTCTTTTTGAGACAAAAGGTAGCCTATGTCCTTCCTCAGGATGCAATCTATCTCCTTGCAAATTTTATCGAAATCTGTACAGCGGTTTAGGCGTGAAAAGGTAACAGACAGAGTTACTTTCGCATTTATAATATTAGTATGGATATGAATAAAATTTAAACTGAATCGACTGTACACTGTGACTGTCAAAATATTATGTACCTACTTGAAAAAAATTGATAGACAAAAAATACCTACCTATAGACTATAGAGTTATTGATAAATAGATTCGCAATATAATATGTGACCTTTCGTCTATCCCGGAAATTCGGAATTCAATTTTTCAGGAATGCAAACGGTCCTGCGAACAATACACAAACAGAATACAGATACCGGACCTGCAGCGTGAATGCAGCGAGCACACCTACAAAATGTGCTGTCCAACTGGTCCGTGATACCGCTATTCGCACTATAATCAAGTGCACTTTATAAACTGTCGTGTAGGCGTTGGCAGTGGCGCAACGCAATGTCAGCGCACTTTTAACCTGCCCGAACAGCGCAACATATTATCCGAATTTGAAGTTTTGAACAAACATAATATAACCGATTGCCTTCAGATACATTTAGGGTTTCAATACAAGAATTCCGAAATTTTGGACAAAATTTTTAAACATATCAATTGAGGACCTAAAGAAATTAATATTGGATTTCCAAAATTAATAAGATATCAAAAATAAAATATAGCATAAAAGCTCGTTTTTGCTTAATTTGCCGACCAAAAAGTGGGTCTTATTATAGATTTTTTACCAATAATTGATGATTTCTTTAGAGTTATATAAATAGTTTATATTATCTACGTACTTAAATCGATAATGTTGATTTGTTTGCAATTTCTGACTCACAGATTCAGTAAATATTTTCTGTAACAATAAACATATTACATGTTTCGATTATTCTCACGCTGTGTCCAAATCCGCATTTAAGAAAGAATACGTTAGTTCCGAACCAAGCTTTGCGAACTTAAATTCCATCTTCTTTTTTTCAATATTTATTATCACGAAATAATGTCCAACCACGCCACTATCTTCATAGCATACTTATAGAGCACGTGTATGAGCTGCCTACGTACTAGTTGTTTATTCAGGTTTTGTTGAATTTTCGACGCCTACTAATAATGTAGTTAATTATACACAACCACATCGCCAGACAGAAAATTTCTTCCGCAAAAATGTTACGCGAAAAACATGTGCACATCGAGGTTTAACTCACACCTGCACATTGTCATCAAATCACAAGAATTTTTTCCTTCAAATTATCACTTTTTTCGTGCGTTGTCACGAAAAGGAAATATTGTTTTCTAAATTATTTATTTTTTGTCATAACCACTACAATATAGTTACATTCGATGTATGTATAGCGGCCTTTAATAGTCATTTAGCAGGCAGGTGTGCGGAAAATGTTTTATTTTCCGCACTAGCGCAGAATATAACGGTTTCCATAGCAACTTCTGTTTATTCGCTCTATACGCCTGCGTACGCCTGTCATTACTTACTTGCACGAACTTCGCGGCACACTGTGGAAGGAAAGATGGCGACGCAAATGAATTGAAAATTACTTGAAAAGTAGGTAGGTATTTTGTAGTGGGTATGGCAAAAAATATCATATATATCTCGTACGTAATGGTATTACGGTTCGTGTGACTGTAATCACTCGTCGTAATATGCCATATTACGTATCTAGACATACACTCTACTATTAATTAATACGGTAAGGTTTCTTTTTTAGGGCGAACCGTGGGTTAGTTGTGAAGCAATATACAGGGTGTATCTAAAATGCTTGGCCAAACTTCACGAACGTGATGTATGAAATAAAACTGTGACAAAAGTTCCTATAGACATGTGTCCAAAAATGCTTACTTAAAAAGTTTCAAAATTGATACAAACATATAATAAGGTTGTTATTTCAACTGTTTATCCGAGTTTATCAAATGTGCTATACTCAAATTAGATATTACTGTAGTCATAATAGGCCATAGCACATTTAAAAATTTTTTGCTGTTTTAATAAAAAAATGTTACTGATTTATTGCAATTTTGAAATTGGTGTGTAACTTTTTAAGTAAACATTTCTGGACACATGTCTATAGGAATTTTTTTCACAATTATTTTGTTCCATACGCATCATGTTCTTGAAGTTTGGCCAAGCATTTTAGATACACCATGTATAACGCAACAAAAATATCGATTTGGAGAGCTCTATACTCATATTCCATGTTCCAAAGTCATTTTTCAAGAAAAAATGTAATACTATAATGAACCACCCCGTGTGTGACTGTTCGAGAAAGAGTGTAATGAACCAGTCTGTAATGACTCTTCGAGATGAGGTATGCTATGCAGGGGCGGAGAAAAGAGCCAAATTTCACCCCCAAAAAGACGCTTTTTGAGCCTATGTGATGATGTGTTAGAAGATTTTTTTTTTAATTTAAAGATATGAATTTTTAGATGTCAAAACACTAAAGGTTGACGGGCCTTTCCTTCCGTTTCCCCTTGCCAACCGCGTTTTAATTCCAGCCCGCAGAGGGAAACCCTCCCCCATTTAGTAGAAGGATGAATCTAGATGAAAATGAAAGATTATCACTTTTTCTTCCGTTTTGTGTTCGGTTGGCAGTGGGTTGGCGGCCTATTTTTAACAGACTTCAAAAAAAAGAAGGAGGTTCTCGCAGTTCGACTAAATTTTTTTCGTATGTTTGTTACGCGATTTCTCGTGCATTTGTGAACCGATTTTGATGATTATTATTTTATTGAAAAGAGCATACCTTCGGATCGGTCCCATATAAATTTTACTTAAATCGGTTCAGTAGTTCAACTGATTTTTTTTATTATGTATTTTTTATGTATGCTATGTATATATGTGACCTCATATTTCTTGCATTTGTAAACAGAGTTTGATGATTCTTGTTTTATTTAATAGGGAATACCTTCAAGGTGTTTCCACATAAATTTTACTAAAATCGGTTCATTGGTTTTTTTTGTGTTTTTGAGTTACCTATTTACGTGTAATTGTGAAATTATGCAAACAGTGGGTAATCTGTTTTGTTCCTATATACCTATAATAGTACATATACAATGTTCTTGTTTTATCAATTTTGTCAAAAAAAAGTAAGTATTGTTTGTGTTTTCGATACAATCCTGTCAGGTTGAACTGGGTTATTTAGTCTTGTTTTTTAATTGTAAAATAAAGAAAAATACGTTGTAACTGGATAAATCACTGGTACTTCCTCCAGTCTTTACTTGATATCCGGAAATACGGAAGGAGTGTGAAATTTTAGTAGCAACAAAATAAAGACTTAACCAGGCTAGCTCGTGCGAGGTTCGGGGGGCGGAAGAAAGCATGGACACGGAAACTTACCTGCCTTAGTAATGGCGTTGTTAAAGAAATTGGAGAAACCTAGCTAACTACAAGTAGATGAAAAAGCGAAAAAGAAAGAATTGGGCGCCAAACCGTTCAGTCATTACGGATCTGAAAGGTAATAAAAACACACTCACACACACACACTCACACACACAAACATTCGCATTTATAATATAAGTAGAGATTTAATTCATTTCTTATTTTTAATCGCGTGATTAATCATGCGCTTATTTTGAGGTCGGTGCCAATTTAATAAAATTTGAAGTCTGTTAAAAAATATAGTAGAAATTAATATCTACTTTTTAACCGACTTCATATTTTATCGAATTGGCGCCAACCTCAAAATTTTATTATTTTTCTTTTAAGTGGCTTTTTTGAAGTAGGTTTTTTTTGTAAAAAAGTTTTTTAATTTTTACTTTTTAGTAGCTTTACAATACGTAGTTTGCACGTTATTAACCGACAATTCTCTTGATATTTGATTATTAAACTTAATAAAAAAGAAAACCATTAAAGCGATTTTAGTAAAATTTATGTGGAAACACCCTGAAGGTATGCCCTACTAAATAAAACAAGAATCATCAAAATCTGTTCACAAATGCAAGAAATATGAGCAAGGGCGTCGCCAAGGGGGAGCAGGGGAGGGCAGCTGCCCCCCTCTAGAGGAGCTTTAAAAATTTTGATCGCAACCTAGAAGTAGTCGAAAAATTCACAAGAAACCCAAGAAGATAATGTTTTAATTAAGATTCTTGTAGTAAACTTTTTAAACTTTACAAATCGTATTTATTTTATTTACAATTATTCATATCATCTATCTATTATCTTGCCCCTCCCTGGCCCATTAGCTGGCGACGCCCTTGAATATGAGGTGACATACATACATACCATACATAAAAAATACATAATAAAAAAATCAGTCGAACTACAGAACCGATTTAAGTAAAATTTATATGGGACCGATCCGAAAGTATGCTCTATTAAATGAAACAATAATCATCAAAATCGGTTCACGCGGCTCGCGCGGTAATCACACACTTATTCTGGTATAAATGCAACATTTAACCTTAGGCTCGTATCGCATCGCGACTGTCATATTATTCGTCAATTAAGCCACTAGTTGCATAAATTACTATTATACACGGCTTTAAATATTTTATGCACGCATGCGTGCGCATGGAAACCTTTAGTATTGCTATGGCCACAAAGTAAATATTCTCAGCTGCAGTGAGATTTTCGGTGTTTAAAATTGAATAAATAAAGCTCTAGAGTTGAAATTGTTGTACCTACATTTCATACATGTGCATTGTTACAAAAAATAATGTATACAACACGTGCACTGAAGTATATGACGCTCGGGGTGTTGGTACGCTCGCCTACGGCTCGCATACCAGTATCACCCTTCGCGTCATATACATAATAATTGTACTTGTTGTATAAACTACCATTTTAACTGAATACTTTTATGAAATAAATTATAATTTAAAAAAACTAAAAAACACGCTTTAATGAACTAAAAAGTAAAAAATAATTAATTTTATTGTAACAAAGCGTGGGGTGCTTTGTATCATATTTTCATACTACCCCACGCTTTTTTACAATAAAATTAATTATTTTTTACTTTTTAGTTCATTAAAGCGTGTTTTTTAGTTTTTTTAAATTATAATTTATTTTTGCTTTTTAGTCCTGGAGATCCTGGTCAGGATAATGGGACAAACTTATGGAATTATTGTATTGTAATCGGTCCTTGATAAGTGTGCAAAGTTTCAGTTCAATCTGAAGTTTTTTGCTTTTTTTTAGTCCTGGAGATCCTGGTCAGGATAATGGGACAAACTTATGGAATTATTGTATTGTCATCGGTCCTTGATAAGTGTGCAAAGTTTCAGTTCAATCTGAAGTTTTTTGCTTTTTTTTTTAGTCCTGGAGATCCTGGTCAGGATAATGGGACAAACTTATGGAATTATTGTATTGTCATCGGTCCTTGATAAGTGTGCAAAGTTTCAGTTCAATCTGAAGTTTTTTGCTTTTTTTTTTTTTAGTCCTGGAGATCCTGGTCAGGATAATGGGACAAACTTATTGAATTATTGTATTGTCGTCGGTCCTTAATAAGTGTGCAAAGTTTAAACTAAATCTGACCGTTCAAAGTTGGTCAAAATCAAGTTCAAAGAAGTCGGTTACAAACTGACACACAAGCCCGCAAGCAAGCCCACAAACATACAGGTGAAGCTAATATAAGCGTGTTAAAAAGAAAACCTTCGACTCAGAATGACTATACAACTTAATCGGTATGAAATAATTTAATATTATTGTGAACTAGCATATTTAATATTCCTTACAACGTAAGTTTTCATAACTGATCATGAGTTTGTAAAAACACATTTTTGGGGACTGCACTCGACAATTTTCCGCAAAATCCCCTTTGTTACCTCATCTTTCCTCCATTTTTCCCAATCCACCTAGACATCCTTATTAAAATTTAAATTAAATTCATTTCTGAAACATTTCTCTCAATCATTATAATGAATGACATTAATATTTTTAAAATTAACTGAAGTTTAAAAAATTTGACATTTGTTGGAATTTATAAACGATACATAACTTACTACCGCAGGTGTTAAAAATTCATTTAATAAATTAATTTCGTAATTACAAATCAATTGGTCAAGGCTTCATTATGTCAGTGACAAATAAAAAGGATTAATTGAACGGCCAACACAGACTTCGATTATCAAGTTACCGATTCACCAGCTACCCATAATAATTTGTCTGCATTATATCACAGCATATTGTTTAGCAATAACAATGTCCATCCGATTCAATAGAACTCATTGAACCATGCATTCTAAAATTGATCTGACTCATTGAAATCGCGGAACAATTGGAAAATCTGCAACGAACTGATGCTATCACTGAAATCAGTGGTAAATAAAGAACACTCAGTTAAAATACATGGTGGTTTATACTTTTATTACATAGGCAAAACAGATGAAGTTTGGTTTGGAGAACATCGAAGATGAAAATATCAATTTCGGTCATAAAAACTGAATTACACCAGAAAAAGTACGTTAAGTTAAATTAAATCACTTACACTTATTTAAACCTTTTTTTCTATTGCTTATAATAAATGAGATATCGCGCGAGATATTCTTAGTATAATATATTATAAAATATACAGGTGTATCACAGAAAACCGAACATAGGGAAAACTCCATTGTGCAAATTAGTTAGGATCAACGATTACTTTGGCCACATATGAGAATGGGTACCATGGTAACGCTGACTAACCATTATTTAATAACAATAATAGCTAATAATGAATAATTAGAAAAACCAGTTAAAATAAATTCTTCAATATTAAATGAATTTATTTTTATTAATGAAACAATTTTTTATTAAAAAAATATTTTTTTAACTAATAATTAAACAAAACAAACAGTTAAAATAAAAAATTAAAGCAAATGTTCAAATAAACCTCCATTTTGAATTAAGCAGTGGCTTAATCGGTTACAAAAACTTTGTCTCACTTTATCTAACATTACAGGAGTCATATTGAAACATACATCGACGACTTTGTCTTTAAGTTCATCCAGATTTTGCCAAATTTTGTCAAATGAACAGCAAAATGCATTTGTTACTGTATACGTACACCATGGTAACCATGGTAACGACCTCTGAATAGAGGGCAAAGCAATCTCTGATCTTAAAAGGGCACTGCATAACAAGTTGCCGGTAATAAACCGTTAGAGGCGCTGTCGTCGCTGTAATTGTAATATTTTCTAAAATATTGTGAGTATTTCGTCTACTAGCGTATAGAGGACACTAATAGAACAATAATATTTATAATAAGAGTTGATCTATGATAATTGTTTTTCAGAAACTTCTATGGAAATAATGTAAATAAAAAATTTAAATTTTTTAGCAAAAATTATTATTATTACCTACTAATATGATAATATCTATATAATTTAAAAAGGAAGTCCAGACTGACAGATACGCTGAAGCTATAAACTTGTAATTTGGACAGTACATTCCTTTTTTGACGTAAGCACATAACTAAAGTCTATCCCATAATAGGGGTGTAGACACTTTTTTGAAAATGCTTTTATTTTGTAGCTTTATGTATATTATACCTAAAAAAATATATTTTATAATTTTATATTCCCATTTTCATTTAAAAAGTATGTTTTGTATTATTACTTTAAAATTTCCCACTAAAGCGTTCATAAACTATCATGGTGTCAAGATGACGTCACTCCCCGGTAAACGTGGACATTTTTCTTCTGTGATAGGGTGTTTTTTCGTATAAAATTAAAGTACAAATTATTAATCATGAATACCAAGTTCTACAAGTGTTGTGCTGTGTCCATGTGTCTAAATACTTCTGCAAAAACACCTCATAAACTATTTATGTACGTACCAGAGGATAAAAAAATGCGTAAAAAGTGGTTTCGGCTTGCCAAAAGAGATAAACCACTAACATCAAAAATTCTCAGTACTGTGATCCAAAACAACCAGTTTTTGTGAAGATCACTTTGCCGTAAATGCTATTTTATTACATTTCTATGGTATTTGATGGTACCTATATAGTTAGTTTAGAAGTAAAATATTAATGTGCTTGCAACCATACATTTTTAGGTTATGTCATCAGTGGACTTATTATATTACTCTTCTCTATGCTTTATTATTTCAGATTAGTGTTGGGCGATACGTATCGATCTTTTGGAATCCGATACGCGATATTTTGTATCGATACTTGTCCTTCTGAAGTATCGGCGGATCGATCCAAAAGTAGTAATAATAATAATAATAATAAATTTTATTAATTCATAAAAACTGAAAAATACAGATATGAACAGTCAAAAATAATTGGTTACATATTTACATATTCAGGGATGTCATAGAAGCAGTTTTTAATTAGGTATAATTTCAAATGTTTGCAAAATAGCTTTAAGTCAGAAATTTCTTGCAATCGACTTGGCAAATTGTTAAAAAGAGTAGGTCCGGCACATTTCGGAGACTTTGAATAGAATTTCGATTTATATTTGTAGATATGAATTTGCAATGCTTGTCTCGTGTTATGATCATGAATCATAGAGTTATCCGTATACTCGTCTCTACTCTTTTTAACATTTACCAAAATCTTATAAAGATAAATACAGGTAACAGTAAGTATATTATTATTCACAAATGTAGTTCTGCAACTTTCAAGGTTTTTTAAGTTAAAAATAAGGCGCAAAATACGTTTTTGAAGTACGAATACTCTCTGGAGGTCCCCACACTGTCCCCATACGATTATGTTATAGCTTAAGTGTGAATAAACAAGCGCGTAATAGAGTTTCAATAATTGCTCCGTAGTCATCGTCTGTTTTAGGTTTCTAATCGCAAAGTATGCACTGTTCAATTTTTTACATACACGGTCTATATGGAATGACCAACTTAATTGACTGTCCAAGACAATCCCTAAAAAGACGCAACTCGTAGCCACTTCAATTTTTGAACCATTTAATATGCATTTTATTTGAGGAGATATTTTCCTTTTATAAAAAAGTAAACACACCGTTTTATCCACATTTAAGACTAAACTGTTTCTAAAACACCACTGTGAGAATTCAGATAAAACTTTATTAATGCTGTTTTCAAGGTCAGTGGAAGTTTTTGCAGAAACAATCACCGAGGTGTCATCAGCGAATAGAATAACTTTGTCCGCCGTTAAGTGTTGGGGCAAGTCATTTATAAAAATGGAAAATATTAGTGGACCAAGCACGGAACCCTGGGGGACACCCAGAGAGCAATCGTATTTGTCCGAATAGTGACCGTTTGCAGACACTAGTAATTTTCTATTTTCAACATATGAAATTATCCAATCATTGACTGGTCCTCTAATGCCAAGGTTACATAGTTTATCTTTAAGAAATTTGAAATTAATGCAGTCAAACGCCCGTGACAAATCAAAAAATAATCCAGCAACAAATTTGTTATCATCTAGGTTCTTATTTATACATTCAATCAAATCTACTGTAGCAGTTTCAGTCGACCTGTTGGGTCTGAAGCCATGTTGGCAATTAGACAATAGATCATATTGCATAAGAAAATCAAAAATCACTCTATGCATAACTTTCTCCATAATTTTAGAGAACGTTGATAAGATTGCAATCGGTCTGTAATTCTTAATGGACATAGGGTCATCCTTTTTATATATTGCCTTAACCAGGCTAACTTTAAGTTGATCTGGAAAAATCCCTTTTTTAATTGACAAGTTTAGAATATAAGTCAGAGGTCCTATTATATATGCAACACAAGTTTTTATTAAAATAATTGGTACCTCATCAATTCCATAAGAATTTTTATTGGGCATTGACATTATAGCATTGAATATCTCATTTTCTGGCAAAGTAGGTACGAATATTGAATTAATTACATTAGGCGATTTTGTACATTGATTAGATATTTGATTTAAAAATTGGGAATTAACTATTTGACTCGCAATCCGTGAAAAGTAGTCTGCAAAGATATTTGAAATTTCCCTATCATTTTCAGTTTTACTACCGTTCAACTGTAGGGTAATTTTAGTTACAGAAGTTTGATTTTTACCTAATTTTTCATTGACCATTTTCCACAGTTGCTTTGAATTGTTAGAGGACATATTGACTTTGTTTTGATAATATTCATATTTTGCTTTTTTAATTTTTTTGTTATGTAACTTTTTTTTAATTTTGTATATATTCATTAAATCTGGATCATTATGATTCTTAGCTATAATATATAGATCTTTTAAATATTCAGAATCTCTTATTATTTCATTATTAACCCAATTTTTTTTATTTGGTTTACTAGTAACTACATTTGTACTTCTAGGGCAAGAGCAGTCCATACACCAAGAAAATAAAGACCAAAATTCATTGAAGCATTCATTAACATCCGAGAAAGAATAAATTCTGGTCCAGTTTACTTTCGACATCAAAGAATAAAAATAATCAATGTTTTTTGAATTAAAATGCCTTTTAGTTAGAAACTGTCTATCATTTGAGCAGGGAGCGCTTAGATTTTTATTCAAATTAATTAAACAAGTTTGCGCCTTATGATCAGATAAGCCAGGTTCAAATACAAATGCATTGCAAATTGTATCTGATATTATATTCGATACTATGTAATCCAACCCACTATTTAAACGAGTAGGCTCACTTATTTTTAAATTAAGCTTAAAACTATCAAACAAATCAAATAATAGTTTTTTTTCTTTTGATTCCTGGAAAAAATTTATGTTTATGTCGCCACAGAGAATTATTAAACTATGGGTTTTCGTAATAGTAGTAAGTATAGTGTTTAAATGTTCCAGAAATATTTTGAATACACCTCTATTGCTCCTATAAACACATAAAATCCCGATTTTCGTGTCATTAACTAGGTGGGACAGGGCTACACACTCAAAATGTAATTCTAGGTTAAATTTACACAAATGATTTAGCACTTCATAGTTAACACCTTGTTTAGCAAATATTACCACACCACCATGTATATGCGCAGATCTGCAATATTGTATCGCTTTGGTATAACCTTCTATTTGAACACATGTGGAGGATGCCTCTGTCAACCAAGTTTCACTGAGGCAAAGGAAACTAGGTATCGAATAAAGGGTATCAAAAAAAAAAACGCCCAAGCTAAACAAAATTAAATGCGATACGCAATCTCTTATAAAATATAAAAGCCGGGCACAATAATAATTGTTACAAAAGTTAATAATAAAATTGTTGTTCAATTATTCAGGTTTGAAAATTGCTTCCTTTAATAAATCCAGCTCCATTGTTATATAATAATATATTCCTTAAAATAACGCAGGTTAATCAAAGAATTTCTGTTCAGTTCGTAAAAAATACCACAATGCAATATATTATCTGATGTTGATGTGTCAAACGTCAGAACAGAGTGTTTGCAGGGTCACCAGGGAGTGACGTCACGCGCTGTGATTGG
Source organism: Mongoloraphidia duomilia (assembly GCA_039654895.1). Taxonomy (NCBI): domain Eukaryota; kingdom Metazoa; phylum Arthropoda; class Insecta; order Raphidioptera; family Raphidiidae; genus Mongoloraphidia; species Mongoloraphidia duomilia. The sequence goes on along the minus strand of CM077518.1, from coordinate 28,434,856 downwards.
TGTTTGAGTTCACGTGACAACAAGAAGGAATTATTAATTTTTTATGTATTTATTATAAAAATATGTTGAATATATAAATAAAAATTATATGATTTTCAGTTTTTAGATATCATAGACTATCGAAAAAAAATTAAAATGTATTTGTTTTCTTTTTTATCCTCTGGTACGTACATAAATAGTTTATGAGGTGTTTTTGCAGAAGTATTTGGACACATGGACACAGTACAACACTTGTAGAACTTGGTATTCATGATTAATAATTTGTACTTTAATTTTATACGAAAAAACACCCTATCACAGAAGAAAAATGTCCACGTTTACCGGGGAGTGACGTCATCTTGACACCATGATAGTTTATGAACGTTTTAGTGGGAAATTTTAAAGTAATAATACAAAACATATTTTTTAAATGAAATGGGAATATAAAATTATGAAATATATTTTTTTAGGTATAATATACATAAAGCTACAAAATAAAAGCATTTTCAAAAAAGTGTCTACACCCCTATTAGCAGATATGAATTGACGCTCGCATGTAGTGAAAATCTATTGATTCTGAAGCATATATGGAGAATATTAGTTTAGCAATCTTGTCACGATTGAGTATTGTAAGCTCATTCCGCCGCGAAAGTGGAAAGGTTCAGGTTAGAATCCTGATTGTGACCACTGGTTGGTAAAATGATTTTTTCCTATATGTTTCGAAACAATTATATAATTGGCTGCTCTCTAAAGGAATTATATGCTATAAAAAAATAAAATTAAAAAATTAACGAACTGAACTTAATTACCTATTTCAAAACGTCAAAAAAATATTTAATATTTTCAACAGAAAGCAGCCATGACTTTAATTCTTTTTTAAAGTTATTATAGCTCGAAATACTTGAAAGGTGTTTAGGAAATTTATTATAGAAATACGGTCCAGTGAATGCGAAATGTCGTTGGAATCTGGTTTTATGAGCCTTTGGCACAAATACAGCTTGTTGTCTAAATGAATGATTAGTTACTTTATAATTGACACAGCCACATCTTAAGTAGAAAATTTTTAAGACCTTATAAACATACTAGGGTCAAATAGGTAGAATAAACAATTTTTTTTAAATATTGGAAATGAAAGCTCAGTTGCGATTTTAAAACATATGGATCAAGCTATTTTTTTATGAATTATTGTAATTGATTTGAAATGCTTATAATAATATGCACCTCCCCAGCATTCAAGTACATAACCCAGCTTAGAAAAAATAAGCGCATGGTATACACATGCATTAAAACTACATGACATTTTTTTCTTAAATAGTACATTATACTGAGCGAATTATGTACAGACGTGCAAATATTTGATATCTGATACTGCCAGAAAAGTTTGCAATTCAAATGAGAGACCTTTTCTAACTTGATGCATCCTATTGTCTTTGGCCTTTGCAATCAGAGCAGACAGGTACATGATAAACAATATCCCAATTAATTCTGAACTCTGAAGAACTATGAATTTCAGATATCATATGTTTGGATTTGTCGCTTAATTTTAATTTGTGAGCATGGAACCATTTATTGATCAAATTTAAATGTGTTAACATTTTTAACTAAGTAAAACTGAGTTTTGATTTCGTATAAACGCTTTAACCAATATTATTGAGCATGTTGACAAGACATTTAGAGAATAAAACTGAACTGAACCAAAACTTTCCATGGTCCTAGCCAAAACGAAGTTCACCAAATAAAATTTTTTACATGTTAATATATTTCATATCCTTTTTTTCATATAAAATTTTTTACTTATTTGTTATTAGAACGATGGGTATCACAATTAACGTCAAATGTGTTTTCACATTTGAGTTTGACAGCTGATGACAATGGACGATGTAAGCAAAATGAACGTCGCGCCCTGCGCCATCTCTTAGATAATAGCTACACTTTTTTAGTTATTGATAACACCGCGGTTGCATTATCTGTCATTAGTGACTTTTTACTAAACAATTTGCTGTTATTATTAACAGTTTCGTATTGAACTTTAGCATATCCATTTTTTGTCCTTCAAAGTATGTTTTAAATGTCTTAAAATCCTTTTTCATTGAAAAAAATATTTCAAGTTCAATCTGAATTCCTACTTTTATTAATTTCAATACATGACCCCAAATAAGTTTAATACAAAGAATATCATCTATAGAATCTTACAGATCTCACAAATTGACTGTATTGTTTATATAAAAGCTGATTTTTTGATTAAAAAATTGGGAAAAATGACATATGGTAGCGCCATCTTTTGAAATTGGTGCCAGGCAGATTCCTATTAACTAATTTGTACTGTGTACTTTTCCCTATGTTCGGTTTCCTGTGATACACCCTGTATAGGTAGTCGAACTTCGATAACTCAAACCATGACTTGCCACAAAAAAATCTAGTTATCAAATAATATTAATTTTCACTATTGACGCTACCGGTAACCAATTTTGTTCGAGTTATCGCAGTTCGAGTTATCGAAGTTCGACATATTATACATAATATATATTATATATATACTAGCGGACCCGGCCTGGATTCGGCCGGGTGTTAAGAATTTATATATTAATAGCCGGGTTGATTTTATTAATACATTACACTAGCGGCCCGTCCCGGCTACGCCCGGGTGGTATGAAATTATGATTTAATAGCGGTCACCCATTGCTCCGCTCACGTATATTTAGTATATTGTTAATTTGTTATCCCCCGCGAGAATCTCCCCCCTGCGTAGTTTTCTATTAGTGAAAGAATTTTTAGAATCGGTTTAGTAGTTCTAGAGATAAGAATTTATGATTTATTTACCCCCCCCCCCCCGTAGAATCAAAATAAAATATTGCCCATATCACTCAGGGATGGTGTAGCTTTCTATTAGTGAAAGAATTGTTAGAATAGGTTCACTATAAGTTTCGGGGATATGATAAAAAATCCATAAATTCGCAATAAAAAATATTGATGGTTACTTGTCGGGATAAAAACTGTCCTATGTCTCAAGTTGGCGCAAACAATACACATTTACAAAATTTCATTAAAATCGGATGAGCGGATTCGGAGATTAGCGTGAACGAACATCGTGACACGGGATTTTTATCTAGTAAGATAAAAATTTCCAAAAATGGTGCCAAGGTGTTCAGAATGATGTGAAACGTTGAGAAATTTGGGCCAAGCCCTAGATCCCGCCATCCGACCGACGCCAATACACTAACAAAAACAACCACGTTTCGTCAGTTGGATTTGAACCCACGTCTTCGTAGTGCCATGCGAAGCCTCACGCCTTAACCATTACGTTGCGAGTGCTTGTTTCACGGCGACAGATACAATGGCATACGTGTGTAATGTGTACTATAGTCTACACTTTAATACCTATAACGGTATAAAATATAGAAATTAGCGCGAGCCCTACTTACACTTGGTCAGTTTTTATTATTTGTTGTTTTAGTTTCGAATTTGCACTTTAATAACACCAAGTTTGACGCTTGTATGTATTACCGTTTTTACGATAGAACGTTGAAAAAAAGTTTTTTGTATAATGACCCCCTTAATTTTTACTTTTTGTTTATTTGTTAGGATATCCGCCATAATAACACATATTCTGTGAAAATTTCAACCGGTTACCTGTTACGATTCAAAAGATACAGCCTTTTAAAGGTAGGACAGACGGCGTAGGCTTAGTAATAGGGCTCCAGTACGGAACCCTAAAATATAAATTTTTTGAATCCTTAAAGCAAGCTATTTCAAATGATACCCCACACGGCATATAATAAGAGTTTTTTTTTCGGGTTCTCAAATTGCACCCTATTTAATTTTTATAAAAATATTTCTGATATTCTCTCACCGGGAATAGATGCGGGGAAATGACTTCTACAATCTACAACTTTGCCAAATTTCAAGTCGATAGCTAAAGTAGTTATTGAGAAAAATTGCCATGATATACAGACAGACATCGAAGTTTCACAATAAGGGTTCCGTTTTTATCTTTTAGATACGGAACTCTAAAAAAGGCTTGTTAGTCGCTTTCCCGCCGAAAGGCATGTTTTAGGCAGTGAAAGTAAACAATAAAAAAATAGAAGAACCGCTATTTTTTTGTAATAAAACGAAACTTCATCTTGGTTTCATTCTTACAACATGAACGGAAATAGTTGCGTTTATTTTTTTTTATTTCCATTTTTCTCAATCAATCTTATAAGTTGTTTGAAAAACTTATGAATCGGAGTGTAGGTACTTTTCTCTATAAGAGGTAAAATTGTCGATTGTTCAAAATTTCGCCTTTAAAATTAATCACCTTCTAAATATTTCATAATGCTCTCTTTGTCACGATAAAACTCGATGTCCATGACTCCCTATGCACAGGTGTTGTATGTTTGTGAATTTTGTGAATGTATAAATTAAAGATAATTTATAACGCGCTCATCTTTGAGCCTAGAGGTCGTGTATTTAATTCTAAAGCGCCTCCTACACGCAGCGGAATGTTTGTACGACTTGTATGCACATACAAAATGTAGAAACAGTATGTTTCATCCCTACACGTTCATGCAAATCTCTACAAACAACTTTCAGCATTTTGTATGCACATACATGTCCACAAACTACATGCAACGACATAATGTCGCTACGTTTTGTTTGTACAAACAAAAGGATCTAAACATTGGTTTTAGTCCAGTTGGCAGCACTTTTTACCCTGCATCGAGTGCGAACTTAATGAAATTTTGGTATGTTGTATGCGGGTGGTATGTAGTGCAGAATCCAAGTTTTCGACCTCGAAAACCCTGCACTTGGGGGAATCCGAAAAACCGCACAATTTTGGCACTTTGCTCTATAACTTTTTTCCTTGCATTCTACGACAAAACGTGCTCAATAATTGTTTGTAGAGCGTTAAATTTCCTACAATTTTCATTGGTCAAAGTCGCTTTTACTCCAAATATTCACCAAGATACACAGCTTCAAAGAAAAGGCAAATTTCTCAAATCATGAAAAATACTGCAAATAGTGCAGGTTTTGGCTGTACATCTCTAATTGGACAACATTTGTAAATACCTGATGGTAGGTTCTTGTAATGGTCAACGTTTGAGCTATGTAACTGCGTCAAAAAATTTCAAAAAATAAAAGAGGCCATCCTACAGTAGCAATTTTATTAAAATAGTGCCTTTGACTAAAAATGGAAACACTTGACGGTAAGGACTATAGTAATAAATGTGTTTAACTCGCATACAGACGTTATAGACTTTATCCTTGGGCTATACAGCTAAGTTGAAAATTTTGAAAAATCTGGTAGCGGTCACCCTAAAGAATTTTTTTTTTCAATTCTGACAAAAAAACGGAAACACTTGACGCGACGTTCTCTAGTAAGAAGGGTTTTCAATAAATATTAAATTGCCATGAAATGATTATAGACGTATCCGCATGGGCTATCTAGCTGTGTCGAAAAAATTTGGAAAATTTGTTCGCGGCTACCCTACAGAAGTGTTTTTTTTTTCAAAATGAAACTTTTCGATTAAAAATGGAAACACATGACGCGGAGTGCTTTAGTAAGAAGGGTGTTTAATAAATATTTAATTCTCGTGTAGGGACTTGATAGACCTAACCATGGGCTATCTAAGTGTGTCGAAAAATTAGAAAAATTTAGAAGCGGCCACCCTACAGACGCATTTTTTTAAAGGTAGTACATTTTTATTTAAAATTAAGATACTTGACGCGAAGTGCACTAGTAATAAGGGTGTTCAAGAAATCTTAGCTTCACTACAACGCTTTATAGATGTGGGCTATATAACTGAGTTAAAAAAATTGTTAAAAATCAATTTTTCAGAGATCTTACTTTTTTTCTTAAACATACGATCTCGAAAAAGTTAATAATAAATGTTCTCCGCCAGACTTAAATAGGTCTGGTATTAATTTAGCCACGGAATTTTTGAATGGTAAATTAATTATGGTTTGTCTGATAGCTAAAAAATAACAATATATTAAAATTTCAGCTTCCTAAAATTACTTAAAAATGATTTTTTTTAATTTAATTATAAATCAGGGTCTGGCACGATGTTAATAACGGTGAAACCGTCTGGCAATAATGAATTAATATCATGAAAATGATAATGTTTGCTATTACCATATAACGTATTTTTTCACCTGCATAGCTGCTACTCCGAGAGGTAAACGCAACGTCTCCCGCCAGTCAGACCGTCCGCATGCCTACTACGCTATAAAAGGGAAAAGATTTAGAAGAATGAGTCTTGCTAAAATCAAGTGACAAAAACGTTGCTAGCTCTCGCACATTACAAAGCATAATGATAATTTAAAGTTCAAACCAAGCTCCTCACTCCTGAATTAATTATTCCATAAACATACTGACTTCACTATATCACTACGAATAATTGAAAACTGTATGCTGAATTGTATCGCTGCATCAGCATTAAAAAAAGCTCTAATAAATGCCAAAATTGATTGCTAATCTGTAAAATCCGCCCCTGATAAATTTAAACAAAAACATTTTTAAAACTATGACAAGAGTTTCGCTTAGTTTAAATTGTACTACTAAACTATTCAATTCAACAAGACTGTTGAAATTCATGCCCTAATCTAGTCATTGTGCCGTGGACAATAGCTATTAAAAGGTTAGTTCATGCCCTATAATATAATATACCTATTGTGATACAGATCAAAATATGTTTTATTATCTGAATAGAAAAATATAAAGTCAGGGACGTAGCTGAAAAAGGGTCTGAACTGTTAAATAATATAGTATGAATAAAAAGAATGACAACAATATACAATATAGTAGACGGAGAGCTAGCGGCGGAATTTCTCAAGCGTCTGCGTAAGGCAAAACAACATTGAAAAAAACTGTATAAGTGTTCCCCCTTTAAGAATCTGTAAGTCTGGCAGTCTTTCTCCCGTGCGTTTTCGACGACAGGTAGAAATTAGACAGGCAAAAATATACATTTTTCAAGTAATTAGGTAAGACTTTTTTAATTCCATCTTAAAGAGTAATGATTCAGAATACATGAAATCACATTGCCAGACATATAGCTCTGTACTAACATGTCGCCGGACACAATTATAATTAGAAAAAACAATGGGTGCGTGTACTTATGTACGCGCGTTAGAAGTTATACTTTAAAAATCGATGTGTTGGTACGGGCCTGTAGCACCAGAAATGCGACCCTACGGGCCGCCGTCAAAAGGATCGAATAATTTTTACAAAAAATCAAAATAGCCGCCATTGTAAAATCTGACGCCATTTTATTTTTTTGTGTCCTATGAAACTCTCAAATATCAATTTTCAAAAGGATCAGATAATTTTTACAAAAGTACATATGGCCGCCATTTTGAAATCTGAAGCTATTTTATTTCTTTTTTTCTGTGTCCTATAAAATGTTGTCAGACACAGCGAAGTTGGTGATAGTGATGGTAACGTTTTTTGTCGGTTTACTCCCCTGCTGTCGAGCGCACAACGTCCGTAAAAAAGTATAACTTCAAAAAAAAAATTTCAAGTGTCTACGTAATGTTTGGCATTTTTATTTTTATATAAAGGGCGACACATAATATATGGAACATATAAATTTCCGTTTGCAATTTAAAATTTTTATCAGCAGTATGACGTTGAGAATACGTAATTTTTGCAACTTTGAAAATTCGTAGGGCCGGAACGCAACCACTTAGAGACAACTGACCAGAGTTACATTGTGTGCTCGGTATCCTCTATCAGACTATCTGTTCCCTCAAACAGTGTATCAGCACTATGACGTATGAAAATCATCACTGGCTCTCGTATTATTATGTGCGTGATTCATGTTCATATCTTTAATCACTACTAATATACTAGAACAACAAAAAATAAAAACCTCCTTAAAAAAAGCCACAAAAAAGAGGAAAATAATAATAAAACTTTGAGGTCTGCGCCAATTTAATAAAATATGAAGTCGGTTAAAAAATATAGTAGGTATAGTGATTAATATCTTCTTTTTAACTGACTTATATTTTATTAAATTGGCGCAGACCTCAAATAGGCGGGGAGCCGGTGACACTGAAAGCCCCGTCATCGCGGATTGGAAAAATTTTAATGCTAATTAATAGTTTTGAAGTATACGAACTCCATAAGCTTGGTATGCGTGGTTTTATTAAGCCGAAGGAATGTTTAAAAAAAATTATTATATAATAAATAATAAAATGTTTTTCCATCATCGCGGATTCTAATTATTTTTAATTATATTAATAGTAAATTTCATTATCTTTCGAAATCTATTCACGCAAACCACTTTTTCTAGCCGGAAAGGTGTGGCATACCTCTTCAAAGTTTGTGATGACGGGGAAATTTGCTCCACCATACGTGCAACCTTTTTTTTTTTTTTTATTTTGTTCTTCGCGATCTAAATTTTAATAATATCTTGGTATGCGGGCTCAAAAACCGCCGGAAGTGCCCCGCATACCAGCTTTAATCTATAGAATCGAGTCACATCTACTACTCAATGTATCACGATTAGTTTATTCTTTTTAGAGTAAATGCTTTGATATGAGGAGATGCTATATTTTTTTATAAATTACAGATTCTACAAGGATAAATATGATGCAAGGAATGATGGGAGGATTTTGGATAGTACAATGATAGTAAAAGTTAAAACAATGAACAAGATTTTATGCTATAAAATAGATTTTTTATTCAAACTCATCAATATCAATTTCATCAATATTACAGCGACTTTCATCTTCCGATTCTTCATGTTCTTCTTGATTTAATTCGTCCCTGAGAATTTCTTCGACTTTTGAAGGTGCTGCTGGACCTTTATACCATAATGGTTCCAATTGATTATTTTCATTTATTTGCCATCCACATTCTGTTGGCTCATATGGAATACACACTGGTTCTGTAGCATTTTGCCACATTTTGTTTATAAAAATCGTACGCAAATTTTTTTGCGACAATGTTTTCCAGCACGGAGGAATATATAGGTATACATCTCTTCATTGCCTGAACTGTATATACGTACTATAGCAGATGAGGGATTTCAACCAAGGTCGAAATCTGTTTTTCACTTGTTTAAAAACTATAAAAGCTATTATAATCAATAGAACTTACCGTTAGAACAGCATCCTAAATTGAAAGACGTCATTCATTAAAAAAAAAAGATACAAAAGTAATTTAAAAAAAAAGAAAATAACTTATTCATAATATAAAAGTATAATTATAAAACACAAAATAATAATACTCTAAAAAGAATAAACTAACCGTAATACATTGAGTAGTAGATGTGACTCGATTGTATAGGTTAAAGCTGGTATGCGGGGCACTTCCGGCGGTTTTTGAGCCCGCATACCAAGATATTATTAAAATTTAGATCGCGAAGAACAAAATAAAAAAAAAAAAAGGTTGCACGTATGGTGGAGCAAATTTCCCCGTCATCACAAACTTTGAAGAGGTATGCCACACCTTTCCGGCTAGAAAAAGTGGTTTGCGTGAATAGATTTCGAAAGATAATGAAATTTACTATTAATATAATTAAAAATAATTAGAATCCGCGATGATGGAAAAACATTTTATTATTTATTATATAATAAATTTTTTTAAACATTTCTTCGGCCTAATAAAACCACGCATACCAAGCTTATGGAGTTCGTATACTTCAAAACTGTTAATTAGCATTAAAAATTTTCCAATCCGCGATGCGGGGCTTTCAGTGTCACCGGCTCCTGGACTAAAAGTTTTATTATTATTTTCCTCTTTTTAGTGGATTTTTTAAAGGTTTTTTTATGTTAATTTTTTTTTATTTTTTACTTTTAGTGGCTTTACAATACGTAGTTGTCGCATGCCAATAGATATTAGATTTACTTCTACAAACTTTTTAACCGACTTCTTACGCTGTGTGACGTGTCAAAAAGTGACATTTACCTTAAAGGAATCACAAGAAAAAATCAGCCAAACTACTGAACCGATTTAATTAAAATTTATATGAGACCAACTTCGAGGGATACCCTATCCAATAAAACAAGAATCGTCAAAATCGAATTACTCTATAAAAAGTTATGCGTGGTCATACATAAAAAAAAATGTGAGCCGTCGCGGGACGCCTGGCAGATGTGAAACATTTTTATAGCTTGAATCTTTTATTTATTGAACTTGACAAATTTATCAAAATAAAATCAAGCCTATATCACTTATAGGGATAGTGTAGCTTTCTATTAGTAAAAGAATTTTTAGAATCGGTTCAGTAGTTCGAGAGATAAGAATTTACAATTTAACACAATTTACTTTAATTTTCCCTCGTTTACCCAAATTTACCCTGGTATACCCTAATTTCTTGAATTTACCCTAGTTTCCCTAAATACCCTAATTTACTCTTATTTAGCCCCCTTTGCCTTAAGTTACCCCATTTACCCTAATTTACTCTAATTTGCCCTAATTTACTCTAATTTACCCTAAATACCCTAATTTACCCAAATTTTCGTTTTTTTTTAAAAAAAAAACAAAAAAATTAATTTTTGGTGTCATGAAATTTCAAAAAATTATAATTATTGTCAAAGAAAGAATATAACAAAAATAAAAAAATTTATAAATAAATATCATGTAGAATTTAGAAAAAAAACGTCAAAAATTGTACGATGCCATGAGTTTCCGAACCCAAGTCCCCATGAATAGAAGGCTAAAGTCGTACCGCTAGTCTACGGATGAACTTGTCTAGACAGCCGTTGTTACTGATATATGTATAACTTAATATATCCGGACAATTAATTTATATATTATTTATCCAGTACAATATAGGTAAGTGCCGCAGTGGTGGGGAGAACAGCATCGAAAGAGAACATTTCATTGCATATTTCCCCTCACGCGGCTATTCACAGCCCGACATAAGATGTTTCACATCAAAAATAAGTCGGTCAATAAAATATAGGCTATTTTTTATTTGTATCTCCGACTTATTGTTGAAAAATTTAATAAATTTGTTTTAGCTATGTACGTGTAGATAATAAGTAAATTATCTACTGTTCCCCAACGCGCATGCGCTGTTATGCAGTCTTTGTCTCTCTAAACACGATAAACTATGCAACTGAGTTTCAAGGGCTTTTTACAAATACCGAGATAAAATATGTGTGAAGATTTTATGCTATATTTCGTTACGCTATCATAACGGGGGGGGGGGGGTGTTATTTCCACGCAACGCCAAGTAAATACGGCTACTAAAAGATAAAATCCACTTTCCAATTCATTATAACATCATGTCATAATCACTGCAAATGGCCCATTTATTGATATATTTTCACTTGTAAAGACCCTTAATACAAGTTCAATAGTTAAGACCAAAAGTCGTGGACCACGCTTACAATTTCTTTACTCGGCAAAAGATATAGTATTGCAAATTTTTTTGGTATTGGCCACCTTTAGTTACGACTTAGAGAACAACATATTTTAGAAAACACCATAAAGGGGAAAAATCGCTCAAATATTGTCTCATGAAAAACTGTCTACATATACCATACAAATGACAAAAAATTATAGTATATTGTGTAACTAGTGTGCTAAATACATCTTTATACGTCAGACGCGATATTTTCAGCACAAGTAGTAGGCGAGCACACACGAGCCTTGGCGAGTGTGCATCGCGAGCCGCATACGAGTGTTGAAAACATCGCGCCTGACGCATAAAGATTTAGCACACGCGTCGCACACTATACTTTATATATCACATGCATGGTTTTAGACTTTAATTGAATTAAAAAAACAGTTACATAATGATTCATTATGCAACTGTTTTTCATTATAGCACTGAAAAGCGTTGCATAATGGATCATTATGTAACTAGTTACATAATGAACCATTATAGCACTGAAAAGCGTTACAAAATGGTCACTGGTCAATAAACGTCTATTTAAGGTTCGCAAAACAGATACGAAAAAACACTAAAGGCGTGCATGTGTTATATAAACATTTTTATATAACACATGCACGCTTTTAGTGTTTTTTCGTATCAGTTTTGCGGACTTTAAATGGCCGTTTATTGACAAGTGACGTCATGATCCATTATGAAACGCTTTTCGATGAATAATGGAAAAACATTTGAAAAACCCGTTATCTAATGAACATTTTGTATCTCTTTTCGGTGTTATAAATGAAATATGGTTACTATGGCAACGAAGTGATTAAATATTGTATCAAGCCCAATGTTTTTATTATGAGATGTACTTCTGTCAGTGACATAAAATTATTCAATTAAAGTCTAAAACCATGCATGTGTTATATAAAGTATAGTGTGCAACACGTATGCTAAATATTTATGCGTCAGGCGCGATGTTTTCAGCACTCGTATTCGGTTCGCGATGCTCACTCGCCAAGGCTCGTGAGCGCTCTCCTACTACTCGTGTTGAAAACATCGCGCCTGACGCATAAAGATGTATTTAGCATACTAGTCACACAATATACTATTTTAATTACCTACTCATTTTATCACACTTTAAAACATTATAAACGGATAAGCAAATTTAATTACCTTACCTAAATAGATTAACATTAGCAAACATCGTTTAAGTTGCTGCCAATTAATTTTAATGAACAATTAAAATATTTGTTTAGTACCTACATTGGATTTTTTTAAGTAGGTACCTAATAACCCAAGTGATTGAATTAGCAGATAGCCAGATAGCATCAGGCCCATCGCGTCACAAGTTGGCACCCGGTGCAAATATTAAATTTTACACTTTGAAGCGATTTTTTAATAAAATTTGTAACACAGCGCCGGTTGGATACCCCTGAATAGCATGATCTATTAATTAACTGATAATGAAAATTATAATGAACTGATGGCTTTAAAATCCAAATAAAACACGCATTAACATGTGCAAGTACAACATTCAACCTTAAATCTAGATTTAAGGCTGAAAGTCATACCAGAAACCCAGCATAAGTTTTCCCTAGCTTTTTGCAATACATGAATATCCCTGTATCCCTGTTGTCAACAACCGGTCGATGAAGATTCTGCAATTATGTGTGCGCGCGCGCGCTGATATTAACAATGCATCTGGGAATTCCTTAACTTCGTCAGATTTTTGGTTTGAAAATAATAAAGGAACGTGTATCAAAGTATAAAATGTTGTAGTATTTCTTTTCCCATATTTCATTTTCTTTAAATTGTTATCTTTTTCATAACATTTTCACGAAATGAAGGTTTTTCTAAAAGTTTGTCGTAATTAAGACCGGTATCTACTATAGTACTAAAAAACAGAGATGTTACAAATGTCTTATATCGGAATCGAAGTTTTTTAATGGATTATATCATAATCATTTTGCTCTAATTTTGGTATAATTATTAAATTATCACGTTGATTCAATAAAACAAACAAGAAACATGACCTGACTGATAACAAAACACGGCTACGCGGTGCGTGAGTATACAGCAATACGACAGTCATGCGCGGGAGAAAATTTAAAATCACGATATGCCTGAACATGCAAATGTAGAAATAATCGACTTAAATTGATTTTAAATAACTTGAAATTTGAGAATTATTCTAGAACATTTTTAAACCAGTTTATTAAATTTTAAAAGTTTCCAAAATATAAATAATAAACGATACCTATATCAAAATTATCCGATGCGATTTTTTTATATTGTATTGACTATCACAAAATGTTTCCTGGAAAAAACATATCTACATATTTAGAATACAAAAAGAATTGTAGGTACATTAATCTATATCCCAAATTTATAAAACTTAAGACCAGGCTTTTGTGCACCTCTCATTTAAAATCTCTGCGCTAATTGGCGGATTTACTGTCTCTAAAGGCTCGCTTCTTAGAGTTTAACATAGTAAACTACAACCTTACACAAATATTAGGCCACATCCGCGCGTTTTTCGATTTTATCTGCTTGTCAAAGCGTTAAAAAAAGTATCTCTTTTGAAGATATGAGTCACCTCACGTGTATATGTCAGTAAACGATTAGCGCGTTCGCGCAACTCCAGATATTAAAGGGTTAAAAAATAATGTTTTTATTTTGTGAAATTATTGTTATGGATTATGAATATTTTTTATAAATTTGGAAAAAATCATAAATAAAAATTTAAATATATCAAAATTTCTTAAGAATAAAAAACTTACTTGTTCTCTGCATTGAACATCTCCAAAGTAACGAATATCTTCTCCGTTGATAGTAATCTTTCCTGTTCCTGGAGATCGGACTGTTACATGTCCTCTTGCTGTTTTTCGTAAACACTCTAAAACCAAAATAAAATCTCTTTAAACAAAGCTTGTAGTCCTACACGTTCAAGGTAAATGCACTATATTTTTTGGTGGTTTGTGCCAGGGATCGCAAAAAATCGATATCAGAATATTTTTGAAGTTGTACTTCTTTTGGTGCGTTATGGAAAAATGATGAGAGTGAATTTTTAGGATGCGCGCGCATCACGTCACGAAAATTTACTAACACCATGAAGTTGCATACTCCTTGCATTTGCTGCATAATACAACTAGCTCTTTTATTTTAATTGTTATATTTTGATTTAATTTTAATTTTTATCATATAAGATTTATTTTATCCTCCCCTCACCCCTTGTCATCAAAAAGAAAAATCACAACTCTCCCACCCCTCAAACTTGCTTACGTAATACTAAACAGAACTTAAATTGAAACCAAAGCCGTTTTTAAAGATTTTTATATAGCCAGAACCGAAATGAAAATGGAACCGAAATTTTATTTCAGTTTATGTGCATCGTGCGAACTTCTCCATGACAGAGTCATGAAACAACTACGTCACCAAAATCCCGAAAATTTGACAAAAAGAAAAACAATATGTATTTCATTAAAAAACAATTATTATCCAAAAATAATCTTGTTCGATATTAATGATTGGCTAAAATCACAGAGTATTATTTATCAGTTTTACATCTCTAGTACGTACCGTAAGTTGTGACGTAAGCCACACCATTTTCATCATATTGTGGCTTTGCCACTTCTATTGCAGATTTTTGAGACATAAGGGGTTTACGGTAATTTTCTACAAATTCTTTTAATCTGTCACTGTAAGGATGTTGGATCAAACGATCCATTACCACAACAAAAGCATTATACTCTTTATCATTTATCTCTTCCATTAGTTTTCTGTTTAATGGATCTTTTTCAAGCCAAACAGAACCAGATGAGTCACTAAAAACAAAATGAAAAACCTGTTTCAAATTAAATAACCAAATGTATTGTTTTTTATTTATCACAATATTTTACTGATCACAATATTAATATTATTTAACGTTTACTATACAGGGTGAGTCAGACCACCCGTATCAGTCGTTTTTTTCGAAAACAATTAGTCGTAGAGACTTGTGTCAAAAATTTGTATTATAAAAGCCCTGATGAAGAATCGAATGGTGACAATTTTTTTTTTCGGGAAGGTTGGCTTCCCTATTAGTTTGCTCCAGAATGTCCAGAACGCCGGAATTATAAATAGCACTATAGGTCGAAAGTGGTATTGTTGAAATGATCTTTAAAAAATAAGCAAGTTTTGTAGGGAATTTTTTTTATGACTGCCACCCTTGTTAAGTAATATTTGTTTGAAATTACTAAATTAAAATGTCATAATAACGAACTTAATTTTAAAAGTCGGCATTTAAAATCTAGTTACCTATCCATCGATCATTAAACACTGAAGAAGTACTTAGAGACACTCACAGTACAACCAAAAGAGCTCAGTAGTATTTAAGAGTAAATGGAAGACAGTTTGAACACTTGTGACATTGTCTAAGGTTGCTAGATTTTGAATGTCGACTTCGTTCGTTATTATGAAATTTTAATTTAATAATTTCAAACGAATGTTACTTAACAGGGGTGGCAGTAATTAAATAATTTTTCCTACAAAACTTGCCTATTTTTTAAAGAGTTTTTCAACAGCATGACTTTCAACCTATCGTACTATCTAAAATTCCGGAGTTCTGAACATATAATAATTTATATTTATACTTATAAAAATTTACAGGGGTGGCAGTAATAAAAAAAAATCCTACAAAACTTGCTTATTTTTTTAATATCTTTTCAACAATACCACTTTTGACCTATCGTTCTGTTTATAATTCCGGAGTTTTGAACATTCTGGAGCAAACTAATAGGGAAGCCGACCTTCCCGGAAAAAAACATTATCACCATTCCATTCTTTATTAGGGCTTTTATAATAAAAATTATTAACACAACTCTCTATGACTAACCGTTAATGAAAAAAACGACTGATATGGGTGGTCTGACTCACCCTGTATACTTAAATAAACTGATAACTTAAATAACTCGTCCAGCGCGAATCTGAGAGTTTTAGGTTCATGTCCCAGGGTGTGCCGTTAGTTGATCCCAGCAATTTGATACCACGACATGATCCCAACGACAATTGATCCCACGACATTTGATCCCAAAAAATTGTCTATAAACTAACAGAGCCTGATAAGTAATAAAGTTATTAAATTTTATTAATTTAATGAAATAATTTAATCGATTATTCTCTTTGTCGGGAAATTTGTTTGAATTAAATTTGTAGACGTTGTGATATATTTGTAATTATATTGTTATTAGAATTCTAACGAATGTAATAGTATAATGTGTTTATGAGTTAATAATCCTTTAGAGATTATGTAATGATCAAGTTGAATAATTCACTTTTATTTATCATTGCCCAGGATACGTCGTAATTTTGTCAAATATTGTCTTTTATAAATTTTGTTGAAAAATTATTGTACATAGAAACTTTGAAACATCAGGTGTGCAGGCAATTTGTTCTTTCGTGCTTTTCACATTATAACGAATTGTTAAATATGCCATTAAAGTTTATGAAAAGTCAGCGTGATAATTTGTTATTAATTCATAAAATACAATATTTGACAAAATTATGACGTATCCCGGGCAACGATAAATAAAAGTGAATTATTCAACTTGATCATTACATAATTATTAACTCATAAACACATTATACTATTACATTCGTTAGAATTCTAATAACAATGTAATAACTAATATATCATAACGTCTACAAATTTAATTCAAACAAATTTCCCGACAAAGGGAATAATCGATCAAATTAAATTATATTAATAAAATTTAATAACTTTATTACTTATCAGGCTCTGTTAGTTTATAGACAATTTTTTGGGATCAAATGTCGTGGGATCAATTGTCGTTGGGATCAATTGTCGTGGGATCAAATGTCGTGGTATCAAATTGCTGGGATCAAATGTCATGGAACCATGTCCCAGCAGTGACATTTGATCTTTTTTAAATATCGCCTTGAAATCACTCATGGCAGCTTAGCTGTTTGATACTCTGTTATTCACTGATATAAGTGAATACGTTATGGATATAAGGGGTTTTAGTCGTTGGTTTTATTATTTATTTGCTATAAGTACTTACTACTGCATTCCTGGTTCAGGCTGATTTTTATTCTTTATCATATTATCTTCAAACTTATTTAAATTCTCCAAATGAGTTACAGAATCCTACAAAAAATATATAGATAAATACATAATGTATAATTTTGTAAGTATGTTTTACTTAAATTTTTTTAATTAATTTAAAATATTAAGGCCTTAATAATCTAGTCAAGGAATGATCCTAACCGGAAAGTCAATAAGCACAAAAACCGACTTCGAGACTTTGTTTGGACTGCTTAAAAAAAAAACATATTAAAAGTCCTTGACCCTCGGGTGGGTGCAAGAGGGGGAGGAGCACTTCAAATGTTCCTTTTTTTGGTTTTCTGTGTATAACTCGAAAACAGTTGGTCCTACGTAAAAATCCCATGCATGAAAATTGTAGCTGACAAAATTTCCTACATTTTCTAATTTTGAGATTTTTTCTATCTTCAACCGTTAATGAGTTACACGCTTCTGAAAACTTTGGATCAGGTTAAGATAAAACGGTAAACTGACATACCATTTTGAAGGAAATTTAATTCTCTACAACTTTTTTTTTAAATGAAAAGCTGAGGCACTAAAGAGAAAAGTTCGGCAAAAAAATATGGTGCAAAAAATGTTTTTTTGAAAAATAGCGGTTTTCAGAGGCGTACGTAACTCGTTAATGCTTGAAGATAAGAAAAAACCTCAAATATAGAAAATGCAGGAAATTGTGTCAGCTACAATTTTTATGCATAGATTTTTTTCGTAGAATAAACTATTTTCGAGATATACGCGAAAAACCAAAAAAAGGGACCTTTGAAGTGCTTCCCACCCCTTTTGCGCCCACCCGAGGGTCAAGGACTTTTAATATGTTTTTTTATTAACCAGTTCAAACAAATTTCCGAAGTCGGTTTTTGCGCTTATTGACTTTAGAGCACTCGTTGACTGAGCTATAAAGAAAGAAGAACCAACTGTGATGTGAAACGTCCGCTATTAAGTAAATATATTAAAAGACTAATTAAAAGGAACCAGTATACTGTCAGAATTTTAATTTAATTAATAGATGATTGTAGATTATAGACGCTCAACAGTTCAAGTCATAAGCGTCTATAATAATTTTAAAAAATGCATCTTTTATCAAAATTATGTCGATAGTTATCATAAATAAAATAAAAACCGGCCAAGTGCGAGTCAGACTCGCGCATCGAGGGTTCCGTACTGCAAAAAGTTTTTTTTACTTATATTTTATTTTGTTCTTTTAAGTGTTTCAAAATTTTTCCGTATCAAATAAATCATAAATTCTTATCTCTGGAACTACTAAAACGATTCTAAAAATTCTTTCACTAATAAAAAGCTACGTAGGGGGAGAGATTCTCGCGAGGGGATACTCGCGCGGGGGGGGGGGGAATAAATCATAAATTCTTGCCTCCGGAACTTCTAAACCGATTCTAAAAATGTTTTCACTAATAGAAATCTACGATAATTGAATAATATAAACATCAGTTTTCTAGATTTTAATGTTTAATGTTTTAATGTTTAGCAGTTGTGGTTGAATTATATTTTGAAAAACATGCGTTTTAAACGAGAGTGCCTATTGTCTACATGTTAAATATTCAGTTTTTAAAAATTAATTACAAAAAAACTACACGTCAGATCTTACTCAAAAAATCAAATTATATGTATTTAATATCGATTAATAAGATATTAAATATTTATTTTGATTTTGGAAAGATTCAGTCAAAGATTATAACCATTGACAAAAATAAAATTTTTGTAAAATTAGTCAAAAAATGTTATTAGTATAAAATTAGAAAGTAACATATTAAACGTTTCGCCATCAAGGGCATCATCAGTAATCTGTAAGAAAAAGTATTATTTTTTTTTTTTTTGTAAAATTAGTCAAAAAAATGTTATTAGTATAAAATTAGAAAGTAACATATTAAACGTTTCGCCATGAAGGCATCATCAGTAATCTGTAAGAAAAAAAAAAAAAAATAATACTTTTTTTTACAGATTACTGATGATGCCTTAATGGCGAAACGTTTAATATGTTACTTTCTAATTTTATACTAATAACATTTTTTGACTAATTTTACAAAAATTTTATTTTTGTCAATGGTTATAATCTTTGACTGAATCTTTCCAAAATCAAATTATTAATACAGTTGTAATTAAATTCTACATGCATTAAATATTTAGTTCGTTATCTAGACCTTGCTTTAATGCGCGAACAACCTTAAGTATTTAAGAAAATATAGTTTAATATTTTTTACCATATCCACTACAAAATAGCTACTTTCGATGCAATATATGTATACTGGCCTATATTGTGTAGCAAGTGCAGTAGGTAAACGGTTGCTATAGGTTGTGTGCACGAAGCCTACTAGCGCCGCTAGCGGGCAATAATGTACGATTGAACTATTTTTTATTGTTGTCTTATATCGGGAAATTTTTTAATAAACGATTACCATTTTATCTAGCTGTGTGTAAATAGTATAAGTAGCATAGCATAAAAGGGTACGTAAAAATTATTGATTTTAAGTTTTTTTCTTCTTCAATTTTGACGTATAATAAAAAATAACTAATTAATTTATATCAGACATGGAGGTGTGCCTACACCTATGTCTATGGTTTATATTGACAGATGGAAATATAACCTAAAACCATGGCGCCTGTAATCTTGCGGACCGGGTTTAAAAGTGTCAAATTTATCAGATTTATAATAATAATTTCCAAATAAGTTAGAAGTAAAATCATGGTTTTAATTACTTGACTTTTTGAACAATAATGCTCACTGACAGTTACGGAAAATTGCAGTTCAGAGTTTACAACGGATGTCACAACAAGCGCTCGCGTCGATATTATTATAACTCCGCCCCCCTGCACACAGTCTATAGCAACTTGTTTATTCGCTCTATCAGCCTGGGATTACGTACTCACAACCTTCACGGTCTACTGTAAAAGTGAAGATGGTGACGCAAATGAACTGTCAAACTTTTTTGAAAATTAAGTGAAAAGTAGGTATTTTGTAGTGGGTATGGCAAAAAATACCATATATATCTCGTTCGTAATATTATTATCATCTCGTGTGACTGTAAAAACTCGCTATCGCTCGTTTTTACATACTGTCACCACTCATCAGTAATATGTACCCCATTACGCATCTAGATCACTGAAACAGAGTAATGCTGGAATGTGCACTGACGCGTTGCTAGCAAGCCGAGACAGACAGATCTAAGTAAGCCACCTGTCTTTGTCATACAGTATATTAAAACTGTAGTGGAACAAGGACAGGTGGCCGTTTTAACTATGTCTGTCTTTACTCGCTTTCCACACACGGAGTGGTATAGGCAGTGCACATTCCAGCATTATTATATTTCAGTGATCTAGATATACAATCTACAGCTATTTCTGTTACTTTATTGTACAGTAAATAACTATGCAACAAAATATGCACGATATCGCTCTATCTAATGAAATCAAAATCAGATATTAGGCTTAAACTTAATGTGACTACTAAAATAACATAGCTATGTAGGTACTAATAATGGAATAAAATATAACTTACATATAATAATTTGTAGAAATTTGATTTTCCAGTATAAAACAAAAAATGGTGTGGTCTTCCAGATGCATCAAATTCAGCCGCTTTTCTTTGTGGAAAAACTTCTTCAGGCGGCCGCAAAAATGGTCGCGCTTTTTTATCAAATAAACCGGAAGGAAACAAGTATTCTATAGCGTTCTACAAAATAAAATGAGATATAATGCATATATTATTATATGACTTACTTACTATAACCTACTATTATATCCACGAATAATGTGCACTAAAATAGAAGTCAAGTTAACAAGAAATTGTTTAACTTTCACAGATTGTTAATGACAGTATTGCATATATATCTAAACGTCTCTATAATATATATTATAGTATATATTATATTATTATAGTATATAATATATATAATATTAATTTTCACTTAATTAATATTAATTTACTTAATTCAACAAGGCTGAAATTTTAACAGTACCTTCGAAAAATAAATAAAAGACGATATACAAAAAACCATACCGGTTGGGTGGTAGAAAGGGGGTGCCATACCACTAAACTGATTTCAATGAGTACGAGGAGGAAGGCTTTATGCAGTCCCGCGCGTGCGAAAAAGAGCGTCAATGGGAACTCAGTAAGTATTTCAATATTTTTAATTTATTTATTTATATACTCATTTTTTTATCTTACATTATTAATATTTACAATAATTAATTATTTAAGTTTTCCTGCCCAACTTGGCAGTGCCAGTTCTAATGTAGGAGTTGCTACGGATTAGTCATTTTACTGTATTTAATTAAAACAAAATAAAAACATAATTAAAAAATAACTTCGTAATTATTCTTGATGTTAATGTTATTAATCAGTTCAGTCAGATTAGTTGAGGATGTTATAATATTTGATCAATTTTGAGTTTTCGTCATAAAACAACCAGCTGAATTTTTTTTATTAAATATTTTCCCATTCCTTGGCTTCACAACGCGGTAAATATAATTTACATTAAGGACATAGTTCAGCAATTAATAACAAATTTCATTAACAAGTGCAAAAATAGTGAATTTAAAATTATCCAAGACATCGAAGACTATGCTATACTTAACCTATCCTATTTCGTTACCTAGGATTATGATCATATCGCTATCATAATCCTAGGTAACGTAATTGTCCTGCTGCTATCAGTGCAAAAAAGTGAATTGCGCAATATTTTACGTGTTTTTTTACAAGTTCATGCGACCAGCTGACGCCCAATCCCCTTTCCACGATGCAACTGACGATTATTTTTCAACTCACAATGATGTCAACTATTTATAAAAACAAGTTTCATCCGGCGTACTATTACTTAAACATTTTTTTTACCACTTTCGCAGCCTCTCACACCCAAACCCACCGCTACTTGAGCAGCTGACGGTCGGTTTACTGATTAATTGTACGAGATCAACTATCGATATCAAAATTAGCCGGCTTACTATGATTTTTTCATTTGCAACGCAAACTCCCGGACTATAATATCATGGCATTAAACACTATCAGGTTATTGCCTTGTAAAACTTACTTTACAGAGAATTATTTTCTAATGAAATGTGGAAAAACTGTATTTATGAATTGAAAAAATATTTTATATTAATAAAAAGATGTACTCATTATCATACTGTATGTTGTCGAGCGGCTATAATTCACAATTCATTCATTATCATACTGTACTACAATAGTTAAATCGCTGATGATTGACAAATTTTGGACTAACTATGTGTATACAAATATTTTGAGGTTAGTAACTTACCTAAATACTTATTACAATATATTATATTATGTTGCAGTTATGTGTTCACATTATTCACCCAACCCAGCCTTAAAGGAGCAATGAACGGATGATTAATTTCATGGAGATTTTATTTTCTTTTAATTTTGATGTTTTTAAGCAATATGTCGTAAAGATCACTACTTTTAACAGCTCAGTTTTCTTGTTTTTTCTCACACATTTGATAATATGTCCGGCTTTAAGAATCCGTTCTCCTTCAACGAAATTCCTTTCTTTAGGATTCGTACCGGCCCAATCACAAATGCACTTATATTTATCATTTCTTATCACTTTGAAAATCACAAAATTACACGCAAAAGTATACCCCGTAAATATATGAAATTTTCCCCCATCTGCGCCCTGTTTTTTTAAGCTTCACTCATCTTACGGATCCCAATAGTAGTCGTTTCATTATTTTGCATTAAAAATTTTTTTTTTTATTCTATGAAAATATAGATAAGAACGTTTCTGTAGTTTTTCTACCGAAATTTTTCATCCTGAAGCATATGACTGTGGGCACAAGCGGGTTTACTTTATTTTTTATTGTTTATTATTTTTTTATAGCCTGAACAAATAACTTTTTTGAAAATGAAAAAATCGTTACTAACTTAATTTTTCCCACAATCGTTACCATAATCGTTACTAACTTAATTTTTCCCATAGAATCGAATGGTGCTATTAAAAAAATTGTTCGACTGCAAATTCTTTAATTGATTATTTAAAAAATTTGAAGTTTGCAAAAAAAATAATTTTGTTTGAAGATTATCTGTCTTTTATCTCAAAACATCTATAAGACAAAAAATGTATCCACTGCTGAGATTGCCATGGGCGTTATTACATTAAAAGCAATTGAGACACTGGGTCTTTTAAGCCGCGTCGACACGAGAAGAGCGTACTCTGACCGAGCGCACTCGGATATCTACTCGGACGATACTCGGGTCGTGACAACCAGTAATCCAAGCGTACTAGGACGATTACGTCCAATCTGTGTTAACTCGGACCGCGTCTCCGAACATAGAATACTCTATACTATGTCTTAAGTTCATTTAAAATGCAAACATTATCTTTTTACCCGTGAAACTAAAAAAATATTAAATAAAACCATTGTTTAACATATTACTAGAAGATTTTGAACCTTATGAGCGTAAATGAGGCCACTTTTAATAGAGGCAGCTAGACGTCGCACTATTGGCCATCTGTTGACTAGCATCCTAAGTTTTATTATTTAATCTTTGAGTACAGAATAATTGTAGAGTTTTCAGAAGTGAGTTGTGTTGACAATCGTTAGGCCATCTGGTGACTAGCATCTTAATTTTATTTAAGACGATCTTGCGTCATTGGTTCATATTGCATAATATTTCGCGGTGACTATTAATAGACAACCCCTAACGTTCTTTCGAAACGCCTCTTTTTTGAGATGTTTATATTCACGAGGAATATTATTATAAGTATATAGAGGCAGAACCATAAGTAAAAGATTTTTTATAAAAATTTGTTTCATGCAAGTTTATAGACAATGTTGTATCCTGTGACATCGTATTTTTATTATTATTATGATAATCTGATAAATATTTTAAATTGCAATTTAGATAATCTGGCTGCCCGGTTGTGATCAAGTTGTCTACGAAGTATGCGATATGTAAATTTATGTTGTATACAATATATCTGAAGCATATATTTTAAAATTTTTGGATAAGCTGCGATGTTGACTGGTTTATACATGGTCCGTACACAATATCACAATAATTAAAAGATGATAAAATGAGCGATTCCACTAAGTATTTGTCTATGTATAATCCTAAATTTTTGCAATGGTCTACAGAATCAGTTTGATGACCAGACAGCGTTACAGCACTTTAGCCAACTGATTCCGGCTTTCTATAGACATTATATTGAATTTAATTGAATTTAACATTAGGGCAAGACTTTTGGACCATTCTGATATTTTATTTAATTTTAAACTTAATAATGTTAATCATTATTATGTCAAACTAAAAATATTCATACATAAGAAAATTAGATAATCAAATTCATTAAAGGGGCCTACACACGATCAGTTTAACTGCGCAGTTTAACCCTTGTGGCGTCATGTCTGAGCGATAAACTGAGATAACTGCATAGTTCCGACAAATTTTAACGCAGGCTTTTGGCCTGCGCATTTGACTCTACTTTGCACCGATAAACTGCGAAGTCAGCTCAGTTAATTGAACAGTTGGCACAGTCATGTGTAGTCTTTGGGTAAGTTCGGTTTTGCGCTCAGATCAATCTGAGCGCAAAACCGAACTTCCCTTTCTAGTCGTGTCTAGCCACGCACGTCAGCTCTTCAAACTGAGAACAATTGAGGAGCAAACTGAAATAGCCCACACACCGTACAGTTCACACAACTGTGCAGTTTGACTGCACAGATAAACTGCGAAGTTAAACTGATCGTGTGTAGGCCCCTAACGATTGGAAAAATTGTGAAAGATTTATTTTAAATTCTTTTATTTAACAACAAATTTTACAATCTTAATGAATTTGATTATCTAATTCTCTTAAACTGCTTGCTTTTGTTAACTAATTAGTATAAGTTGCTATGGTAGACTAAGAGCGGATAACACTTTTTTATGTGTTTTTAGAAGACTTGGAACTTTTTTTAAAAGATAACTTTTAAATATCTCTACAAGGGGTAAATAGTCTGTCATTCCAAACGCGGGGCAAAACTTTTTCTAGACTTTACTAATGATAAACACACATAAGTCTTTTTTCGCAAGAGTGAACAAAAAAATATGGGGTGGTTTTGCCCCGCGTTTGGAATGACAGACTATATACCCCTTGTAGAGATATATAAAATTCATCTTTTAAAAAAGTTCCAAGTCTTATAAAAACACATGAAAAAAGTGTTATCAGCTCTTAGCCTATGAATACATCAAAATATATTTTACGAGTGTTTGAACAATTTTTATTCAGAGACAAAGAAATATAAAATCAGATAGCGTTTACAGATAAATTATGTAACTAAACTAAGTTCACTTTATATAAGTTTTATACAGTCTCAACAAATTTCAAAACATTAAAATAATTTCAGCTGCGGCAGTGATGTAAATATCTTATATCATTATTTAGGATCAGTTAGAGGTAGCATTGACAATATCTGAGCTGTTAGTTCAACAATAATATAGGTGGAAGCACAAGTCAACATTGAGTTTGTGGGCCAGGGGAATGAAACGTAAGCGGGCAGCTATAGTATATTTTTCAGTACATGGAATCACTATCTTCCCATATAATATGTTAATCAATGATAAAACACACAGGTAGCTGTGTCGACCTCTATAGGTTTACATTTTTTATGTAATTGTTACTAAATAAATTCTTAAAATTCTAATTTAGATTGCTCGTGAATTCAGAATACCGAGTTTGGGCAAACACATTTAATACACCAGGAGCAAGTGAACTTATTTTGTAAGTAAATTGATAAAAGCTGAAACTTTGTAGAATGTTATTTCTACCTTCCCTGATGAAGGTATCGAAGACCTGCTAGGCCGCCAGTAGTACCTTTAGCAGCAAGAGCTGTTCAAAGTTTTGGAAGCTGTCACTTGATGGCTACAGATGACAATCGTTATTAAGAAAGTCGAGCCTACATTTTTTTACAAATAAAAGTGACAACGTAATAATCTTTTATGATATGCGCAAAAAGTGATAGCCGTCATTTTAAGCATAAAAAATATGTTTTTCAAAATTCCCTTAGTTCAACAATGGTCCCGTTCAGTGAAATTTTCTTCTAATTGACTTATTTAAGCGAAAGATATCTATGGTTATAATCGATAATTCAAATCAAGATGTGATCGACTAGTCGATTAGCAGAAAATTTCACTAAACGGGACCATTGTTGAACTCAGGGAATTTTGAAAAAACATTTTTTATGCATAAAATGTTTTTCACATCTTGATTTGAATTATCGCCATTAAGAATGTCAAGGCCTACATTTTTTAACAATTATAGTATGTAAAATGGCAACATTAGAATGTTTTTGGATGTGCTTAAGAAGTCTTAAGTACATCCAAAAAGATTCTAATGTTGCTATTTTACGTACTATATATTTTGTCAAAAAATGTAGGCTCGACATTCTTAATAGCGATTGTCATTTGTAGCTGTCAAGTGACGACTCAAAACTTTGAACAGCTTTTGGTGCGAAAGTAACCACTAGCAGCTTGTAGAAATACCATTCTACAAAGTTCAAGTTCTCAAAAGCTATTTGCATAGCATCAACACAACCGAGTCCATGCGGTGCTCGTAATGAACCGGAACGCAACGGAACACCGTTTCAGTTCGTGAACAATATTTTAATACCTTTCCGTTTCGTTAGAACGCGCCAGAATGCCGTTCCGTTTCGTGAAAATACCCTGCTGAATTGATAAAATGCATTTTGAATACTTATATTGACATCGAGTTTGTTTTCGGAACTTTCATCATCACAGCATGAAAGATTTAAAGTCTTTTAGCTTTCTATCCAGCTAGTAAAAATCGAGCTAGGATTTTTTTACTTGAAGATACGTCGATCTGAAAAAAGCTTGCATGTGCGAAAGTCCCGGAAAAAAAATCTGGGTAACCAAAATTTGAATGCCCGTAGGTGCACTCAAAGTTGAAATTTTTTTTGAAATTTTCCCAGATCCGTTTGGAAAATTAGAGGGGTGATATCATATCACCTAAATACTCCTATTTGCTAATTTTGTTTGTTGCGTTCCGCTTCAGGTTGGTAAATAATCCCATTTCGAGCACTGACACTGACTCCATGTAGTGTTGAGTAAAACCAGTCCATTTACTTACATTTATATCATCTTGAGTAAATGTTTCTGGATCCTCGCCCATCATGTTAGCTAGATGTCTTTTTCCTATTTGATACTCAATATTTTGCTGTTTCATAAATTCATCATGTGCCTCAGCTCTTTCTAAATATGCTTTCATTGCTTTGCTTATTGTTTTCTCTTTGTTGATTGTGCTATCACCACTCGATGGATTCGGTGACACATTTGCATCTGTAGTTAATTTTGCCTAGAAAAAATGTAATATTGTAGTTTCCGTGAACAAAAATATAACCTTAAAAATATAATATTTTAGAAAATAATACCAGTTGGTTGCATAAAATGTTATACTGGTTTTCCCTAGTCACCAAATTTTGCGAAACATTTCGAAAAAAACCTATCTTCAATTTATTTAAAAACATTTTGTAGATTAACTTTTATTTAAATTAGGAAGCCGAGTAAATCTTTTAATCTCTGGCCGAGTACATCTGTATCACGAAATCGGAAATACATAAAAGTGGAGAACGAGAAGCTACGTTATAAGTTTTGAACACGTTTTGCGCCATCTCTTTTCACCCGGGAACCCTATTAAGTGAGGATACAAACCGCTCCTATGACATATAATATATATTTTTTTGTTTTAATTAATTGAATCCCTATCTCTATATTATTAAACGAGCAAATCTTGTATATATGTACCTATGTACCTATATAAATATTTTCTCGAAAACGGCCCTAACGATTTGGATGAAATTTACTGAAAAGGGGTTTTGGGGGGCAAAAAATCGATCTAGCTAGGTCTCATCCCTGGAAAAATTCGTTTTCTTATCGATTTTATCATTTTAAAAATTAGTTTTTTTAACGTTATAAAACAGTGTCGTATGGTGAGTAGGCTTTGGAAAAAACAAACTATTTTCATTATTTATGTCAAATTACTCTGATAGTCAATTTTTAACTTATTAAAATTATCAGTAATTATTTGAAAATATGTAGGTACATACGTTATGTAGTATGACGTATACTGACATATAATAATATTATCTACTTATAGGTATGTAATTTTTTTTCTTAAAAACGACTAACGATTTTGATGAAATGGGAACTTTAAATAGGTACTATTTTTTTTTGAACTCATCAGAGCAAAGCTCGGTCATCCAGATATATTATTAAACGAGTAAATCTTGTATATATGTTTCTATGTTTCTATTTATCTATATAAATATTTTCTCGAAAACGGCTCTAACGATTTTGTTCAAATTTACCGATAGGGGTTTCGGGGGGCAAAAAATCGATTTAGCTAGGTCTCATCCCTGGAAAAATTCGTTTTCCTATCGATTTTATCATTTTTAAAAACGGTTTTTTGACCTGTCATAACATTGTAATATCGTGAGTAGGCTTTGGAGAAAACAAACTACTTTCATTATTTATATGTCAAAATACTCTGACAGAATTTTTAACTTATTAAAATAATCCGTGAACTATTTGTATAGTAAAAAATAACAGAAATAAAAACTAAACATAATTATGTAAGTAGTTTTAACTAATATTTAAATAAATAGGCACCTAAGTATGTTATTTTTATATTACCTATATAAAATAAGTATATTATGTACGTTAAATATAGTATGACGTATAATCTTACCTAGACTTTTTTTTCTCAAAAACGAATAACGATTTTGATGAAGTTTACAGAATGGGGATTTTTCGGGGCGAGAAATCGATCTAGGTAGGAATCTTGGTCCCAGAGGGGAGCAATTAAAAAAAAGGGTTTGTTTATTTATAACTCGGTCAATTGTCAGATCGATTCGAAGCCTATTTCTACATAGATTTTGTATAATATATCACAAGGGTTAAAACTGTAAATGAACACTAATATAAGAAGTGTCTTGCACAATATGTAAATAATGACAAACAGGCGGCCCGAAGGGCCGCACTTCTAGCACCGCGAGTCTGTGTAAAAACAGATACATACAAAGATACATACAAAAAAGTTTTGTTTAAAAATTTGCACGGCGGCCCGAAGGGCCGCACTTCTAGCGACGTCTGCGTCGCAAGAAGTGCGGCCCTTCGGGCCGCCGT
Organism: Mongoloraphidia duomilia; assembly: GCA_039654895.1. Taxonomy (NCBI): domain Eukaryota; kingdom Metazoa; phylum Arthropoda; class Insecta; order Raphidioptera; family Raphidiidae; genus Mongoloraphidia; species Mongoloraphidia duomilia. The sequence continues at coordinate 28,405,320 of CM077518.1, read as the reverse complement.
GCAACTTTTTAAACAAAACTTTTTTGTATGTATCTTTGTATGTATCTGTTTTTACACAGACTCGCGGTATATCAAAACACATCGATTTTTAAAAACTATGGTGAAGATGCATGCAAAAAAGTTTTGCGCTGCAGGTTTATAGTCTGACGTTTGTTATTAAAAGATATAATATGAATTCTATTTCTTCGAAAATCGATTTTTGTGAGTTTTTCAGTAGGTACCTACCTTCTATGCAAAAAAAATATTTGAAATTTACTGGAAGTTGCTAAGATGACATCACAGAGAAAAAGTACTTCGATAAAGTTGATATTTGGTATCAATGTTTAAAAATGGATTATTGAAACGGCAACGGGCAAGCAGAATTTCATCTGATTCGAACATTTTTACAAGATATTCAATCTATGAAAATCGGTTTTTGCGAGTTCTTCAGTCAACAAAACAATAACGGCGGTAGATTTGAAAATGGCGACCTAAGTAATATTTACAGGAAAAAATGCTTGATTCAAGTTGATACTTAGTTATTACGCTTAAAAATACACATAGGTATTTAAAATATTTAACAGAAACAATTATTTAAATTATGTTTCAGAAATAAATTCGTTTCTGAATAATATTCTGAGAAAATAATATCTCACAGCATACAAGTACTATTTTTTTGAACTCATCCGAGCAAAGCTTGGCACCCAGATATTATAAAACTAATTGGAACCATTTATCTAATTTGAATCAAAATGCGCTCTATTTTAAGAAATGCGAGTGACGCATTTCTCCTGTGGTATTAAATTCAAACTGATAAATAAATTACAATTACTTTTAAGTATTCCCTGATTAAATAAGTAAAAGGAGAATTTCAATGAAAAAACGTGTTTATTGTATTTTGCAGCTCGATATGACTTTTTTATTTGCTTAGCAACTAAGTATACAAAAATAGTATCAAAATCCTCGGTCGACAGTTGTGCCCAAGTACATTTTAAATACAAGAGATACTCTCTTCACTTCACTAACGTTCACAAATGTATGATTTGAATTTTTGAAGTTTCACAAACATATCACGAAACGTGGAAATTGGAAATGTTTACCAGTGAGAACGTTTAAATTACTACTCGAATTAAAGGAACCATAGACATTACATATACGTCTATAAACAGAACTAATTTACATTTTTACCGGTAGACCAGTGAAGTTGTCAAAAATGATATTTATAGCATAAAATCGTAAGCGACCAGTTGTCGTCATAATAGAGCGAGAGCCAGACCTTCGTCATTTTATAAACGCTGAAAGTTTCTCTGCGCATGTACCCAACACAGGTAAGAACAATAATCGACTTAAGAAGTTTGGATGGTGGTTACTTTGGCAGGTAGAGGGTACCAAAGGTACGATAAGCCACTTCCGGTGCAAAATGTCAATTTTTATATGTATAAATGTATAAATTGAAACAGCTCAAAATTACTAAGTGGCCCTTAGTCCAACATGGTAAACCATAGTTTTTAAGAAAATGACATTTCGAAAAAATTATAAATTTTCAATAACTGCTCAAAATTGGATAAAATATAATAGTTAAATCCTGTATCATGAAAAATAAAAGTAATACATTTTGTAAAGTAGTATCAGTATATTCAAAAATTTAAATTTTTGATGTGAAGCATCTTTAGGTACGGGTGTAAAATCATTTGAATGGAACTTCGCCAAATGTTATTTGTTATTGCATTTTGAAACTACGTGGTCAATAATATTATAGTTTTTTTACTAACATTATCATCGCGTAATGTATCATTCCGTTTTTTTTTTATTAAAAAAAACAGATGGATAATTATGTATTGTTTTTTTTCTTATTGAAAAATTATGAATGTGATATTTTTTAGAACCTTACCTCTATTAAAAATGTTAAAAATTCAATTTCCAACAAAAATATCTCGCATTCGATGATGTAAATTATTTTCTAATTTAACTGGCATAAAGAGATATCTTTATTAAATATATATAGGTATATAATTTTTACTTCATGATTTTCTTGACTTTTTTCAAAGCAACTACTTTAAACTACCTTTTGTTTAAATATGTTTACATATTATTGTAAAAAAAAAATAAATATTTTAATAGCACGTTAATATAAGTATACTTAGAATAAGTAATTTAATAATAATTCATAAAATGTTATTGCCTTTGTTCGGATACATTTTTGAATAGTTTTATGTACCTACAGTAAATTATATTGAAACTCATGTTGATCACTCACGTATGTAATATAATAAAATTAAAAAACTGGTTGATTTGTGAATCAGAATTGTCAATCTTTATTATGGCAATGTTTCAACAACCATTTTGTTGCCTTCTTCAGGCCTAAAATTACATAATTCTAATAATGTAATTTTAGGCCTGAAGAAGGCAACAAAATAGTTGCTGAAAAGTTGCCATAGTAAAGATTGACAGTTCTGACTCACAAATCAACCGGTTTTTTCTTTTATTATAGTAAATTATTATTATTTTCCATTTATCATTATAGTTATTTTGGTTTTATATTCGCTTAGTTATCTTTATAATAAATAAAAATATTTTTGTATACCTGCGTTTATTTAAAATTAATAAACTAATAAATACAAATTTAACACGTAAGTCGTGACCAAATACATAATTAAATGATTACAGCATTGTGTTACGTCATTGTTCTTACAACAGGTGTCTTCATATACTGTTTGCAGTCATTATGCATTCATTTAATTATGTATTTGGTCACGACTTACGTGTTAAATTTGTATTTATTGTGTATATGTGTTATAATCCAACCTCAGATTATGTGCTGTTCCAATTAATTTGCCTCGATATTTGATAGAAATTCTATCTTGTCTTGGTGTTATTAAAAATGGATACTTCATCTTTGTATTCACCTGTTGTGTTTACTTTACATGTTGAGTCGGTGTTCTAGCAGTGGTGTTGGAATATTGACTCTCGCATGTAGTTTCAGTGACAGAATGCTTTAAAGGGAGAAAGTTTGTCGTTTGAAAATGTGTCACTGTGTGAGTAATGTCAACTCAGTCCGCCGCGATAGTGGAAAGTTTAGGGTTAGAATCCCTACGGTGACATAGGTTTGAATTAATGAATTTTTCCTGATTACAGCATTGTGTTACGTCATTGTTCTTACAACGTGTGTCTTCATATACTGTTTGCAGTCATTATGCATTCATTTAATTAATAAACTAATGTTCAATAGGTACATTGTTTTTCGTTAAAACTTCATACATAATGCTTGAGTGATCTGTCTATAAATTTCAAATGTAGGAAATCAATACTCGGGGACTTTGTAATGCAGTGTATTTGTTTAATACATTTTATTTGCCAACGTTTCGACTTAAATCAAGTCTTTATCAAGGCTCTGTAACAATTAATAAATTTGTTTTTTAACTTAAAATAATCTAAAAATCATATAATTTTAGATTATTTTAGGTTAAAAAACAAATTTATTAATTGTTACAGAGCCTTGATAAAGACTTGATTTAAGTCAAAACTTTGGCAAATAAAATGTATGAAACAAATACACTGCATTACAAAGTCTACTGTTCCCGAGAATCGATTTCCTTCATACATAATATTTCTAATTCTAATAATTTTGATTAAATTGAATTTCAAGAAAAAATATTAATCGAGGTTCAGTAAAGTCAAATGCTTCAATTAATATTTAGCGTCAAACCAAATTTAAAATCACAAACAAAAATCAACCTTTTTTCTCTTTTCGGAACAATACCCCAAAATATAGTATACTTTTATTACAGGTTACTACGACCATCAAATAAGTATACTAATTTATATAAGAGGTGCACGTTGAATTACGTTAAAAAATAAAAATAAAAAATTGCTACACTAAAATATATAAATTCTTGGGAAAATTGTCAATACCAGATTCAGGCAATTCCTGCGTCATTCTACGGATATGAGTTAGAAACCAAATGCGTTGAAAACATAAAGTTATACATAATTAGACATGCGTATGAACGTTTGCCAAACACAAGGCCGATAACTCATTTCAGAACGGTTACAATATATACATATACATATATAGATAATTTTAATTGACAGCTTTAAAAATGTCAAAAAAACAAATATAATTTATAAGTTTTCAATGTGTTAACCAAAATTTCCTTAGGCAACCCTATGTATTTCAATACAGCTCTTCGAGATCTACAATATGGTGTCAATTGTATGCTGTCAAATAATGACGAAAGATAATTATGAGCTAATGAAATATGTGTATTTTGCACCGGAAGTGAGCTCCTCCCGGCCGTCGCACCAGGATTTGACGAGGCAACCCTAGCGCTTATTCTTTGTCATTCTAAATACTACCTTCCCTGAAAATTTCATCCTGTCACAATCTATCTCAATCTATCATAATTTATTGAAGTTTAGGCGTGTCTGGCAGGGGGTTGAAACCGTACTAAGTGTCTGGCAATGGACGACGTGATTTCTAATATTATTCCGAAGAAAATATAAAAAAAACTGAGCTTTATACTTTAACGAATTTGAGGTACTATTTTATAAACCTTTGCTACCCTCTACCTGCCAAAGTAACCACCATCCAAACTTCATAAGTCGATGATCGTTCTTACCTGTGTGGGGTACATGCGCACAGAAACTTTCAGCTTTTATAAAATGACGAAGGTCTGGCTGTCGCGGGCTCTTGGGCTATAAGCCTGGTGGGCCCTGGGTACCTATTGTGTAACTCATTTCTAGTGATATCACTAAAGTGAGATTGTTCACGCGAATATGCATTTTTCGCACTAGTGAAATAGAACCATTTAACGTGAATTTATTCGCCATCGAATTTGTCAGTGCACGGTGAAATATTTCACGTTTCACTGACAAATTCGATGGCGAATAAATTCACGTTAAATGGTTCTATTTCACTAGTGCGAAAAATGCATATTCGCGTGAACAATCTCACTTTAGTGATATCACTAGAAATGAGTTACACAATAGGTACCCTGATCTATATGATAATGTCATATGATGGTACCTTCAGAAGTGTCAATTATGTGAAGGTTGGAATAAAATTGTTACCGTAACGGCGTAACCAAGGTTATTAGAGTAAAGGTTGCCTCGTTTCATCTGACCAATCAGCGTAAGCGCGGGAATGACGTCAGCTGGAATTTAGTTTAAATCAAGTACAAAAATTGTTGAAGATTATGCTTATTTATATTAGGTGCTTCGTGCAGATTTTTTCTTAAAATTGGCAGGAGAGAATAAATAGAAGAATAGATGTTAAAAAATAGGATAATTTTTATTTTTATTACAAAATTTAGGTTTTAATATCTATAATATAAACAAACAAAAAATTAAATAATGCTCAAGAAATGGCAGATCTTGCTAATTATCTATTTTTTTAAATTTAAGAAACGAATAGAATTAACTAACAAATTGATAAATTATTATTTTATCTTTTATATTCACAAAATATTAAAAATAACCACAAAACACCATAACACTTAACAACTATCCATGGCGGAAATATTACATGGTGTGCTCATCAGGCAGGTTTCTCTCTCTAAAAATCGTTTCTCTCTTGCATAATTTTGTAAAATAATATTCAGGTGTGCCAACTCATAAAAATTCCTAAAATTCGTGATGATTTTTACATTTTAATGTTTTTGGAACTAGTAATTTGACATTTTATTGTGTCAAATTGAAATAACGACCGGCAACAGAATTTAGGTTATCAAAAAATTGTTAAAATAAATAGATTTTAAGAGCCCGTTTTCCCTGGTTTTCTCAATGCAATACAGTGGTCTGCGGCGTCCTATAAATCTGATCGTAAAACAGGGAATAAACTTACGTAAAATTATTTTTATAAAGATTTAGTGTCCTTCTATTTCCCTACTGTACCACTTTTTTTAATTTTTGTAGCAGAAAAATTTTAAAAAAATGTTAAAAACCGTAAAAAATGTCTTTTAAAAGCATTCACCATTAATTAACTGAGTACAAAATGAAAAATTTGTTACAATACGGCCGTAGATTGAACCTTAATATAACTAGAAAAAAATATTCTAAAGCCCATTTTTCAAAATTACAAGCCAGTTTATAGGATGAGCCGTACCTCTGCAATGAAAAAATTCGTAATATGTCGAACTGATTTGTGCTGTCACCACGGAAAGAATGTGTACTTTTGATGTCAGTATCGCTGCTGTTGGTATAGCTTCACTGTGCCGTTAAAATTAGGGCTGTGTAGTCTGTAGTGTGTATAGTGCATACAGTATACAGTGGTTTTATCGCGTTTGATTTATTCGTTGTATTGTTAGTTTTGCCTGCCGAGTTGGGTCCGATGTACATCCGTTGTCCTGATCCTTATATCATGATGGTCCATCCTTCTTGTGTCCCTGTTTTATGTGTGTATGTAAAATTCTCCATCTTATTAAGGCCGGTTCTCACGGGGCGATTTTAATTGATCAACTTTAGTTGATCAACTAAAATCGAATGAAAATGAGCGTGAGAACCTATATTTCAACTTTTGTTGATCAATTTTAGTCGGTTCCACAAAAGTTGGACTGAGTCTAACTTTATCGTTCAAGTATGAGTTATATTCAACTTCAAACTAGTTGAAACTGCTATTTGAAGCGTGTGAACTGCGAACTATTGTATTATCAGTCAACTTCAGTTCATTCGTCTGTCAATATGAGTACTGTCAAGTGTCAATGTCTGGTGTCCCGAAGTGTTATATTATTATTTATAATAATGAAGTGGTCAGAAAAATTAACATTAAATTTCTTAGAGTTGTATCAAAAACACGATTGTTTGTTGAATCACAAATTAGACTCATACAGAAATAAAGATTGCCGAGAAAATGCATTACATATTATAAAGAGTGAAATGAGGTTAGAAGACCTGTCTATAGCGGACATTAAAAATAAAATTACATTTGATATCTTCTCGAAATCCACCGTCTAACCCAAAAACGACGCTTTTTGCGTTGTTTCGTCATTTTCATTAAATTTTTTTTTAGTTCGTCCCTTAAAGTGGCTATTATTCCTAGACCTGCACGGAAAACTGCATTTGGCGCCATTTTGAAGTTGAAACAGTCAATCAATTTTCATTGAAACGTGGGAACGAAAAGTTGTTCAATTTAAGTTCAATTTTAGTTGATCAACTAAAGTTGATCAACTAAAATCGCCCCGTGAGAACCGGCCTTAGTTAGAATTATATTATGGTCAAAAACAAAATAAAATATAGTTACTTCTTACCACAACAGTTTTATTGATGGATGTACATTTCGAAAGCTAAGCTTCCATCTTCAGCGAACACTATACATGAATGAAATAATACAAAACGGGTATTTATATACTAATATTACAGGTAATAAAATAAATAAATAACAAATAGAAAACATAACTATAGACTTAAAGTATCACAGGAGGATAGAACGATCCGACAGTCCAAAACGACGCAGCCATTGACCTGAAACAAATTGACCTAGAACACACAAGAACAAAACGAATTATCTAGAACATCACTTATGGTCTAAAAGATCAAATAAAGCAGAATAAGGTATAGGGCCATTATCCGAATTCAAAAGTTTGGTACCATCGCACTTAGCAATGTATATGCTTTCAAAGCTATCTAAATGATGGGTCGTACTTACCGCGGTAAGTACGACCCATCATTTAGATAGCTTTGAAAGCATATACATTGCTAAGTGCGATGGTACCAAACTTTTGACCAAACTTTTGAATTCGGATCGAGGCGTGTTAACGTCGTTTTGATCCGACATAAATTTTATAAAAATCGGTTCAGCCGTTTTTTTTTTTTTTTTAATTATTGTTAAAAATAAATAATAATTATGTTTTAATGATTAAAATGATTATTTTTCTGTGTAATATCTAATTTAATTATTATTATTAAATATTTATCAAACTGGGAAGTTCGTCCTGTGGATCTCAAGGGTCGCACTTTAGTTCTAATAAACGACCCACCTCACGGCTTGTTTATTATGTATTTGACTTGTATTTAACCGGTACACGGTGTAGCCAATACAAATAAATTTATTATTATTATTATAATAGCCTCTATTAGTTTTTTTCAAATTACCGGAAAATGTAGGTTGGATGAAGAAAATTGGAGAAGTTAATATTCATGTATAATTTATGTAAAATTCTTGACTGATTTCTCATATGCAATTCATGTATAAACTGCGTACAATTTGCATTGATTTTGTGTATAATTTTTGAATGATTTCTTACATGGTTCATGTATAATTTATGTACACCTTGCATTGATTTCATGACTATATTTTTGTGGAGCTTGAGAATAGCCGAGAGTGTAGCAATGCTGTTGTTTACATGGCGTTGCTATGGTTCCTCTATTACAAGTCCCCAGTTCCCGGGTTCTAGCCCGAGAGCTGGTAAAAGTGTCAATTGGATTTTCAATTTATTATTAAAAAAAAATAATGAATTGAAAATATGAATTGGTGCTAGGCCCAGGGCCGCCGTAAGCGGGCGTGCTAAGCGTGCACCGCACACGGGCGGCACGCCCAGGGGGCGGCAAATCGAGCGACTCATACCTAATTCAAGTCATTGTACCCCTGACCGGTCGACTCCTACGCAGAGGGCGCGCATAGGATACCAACTTGGGGCGCCTAGCCCGCAGCGGGCTAGCCGGTCACCGGCTAGCCGGCGCGCGAGTCGCGCGACCAATAGGCGTTTTAATATAGGAAACACAACAATTTTTTATGAGGTAAAAAAATCTATTTTTTTGGTAAATTCTCTTATTTTAATTTCTAGGGGGGCTGTTTTTAATAAAACCTTGTTAATTATACATCAAAATGAGGGAAATTTAATGCAGATTCTAAAAATATATAGTTTCCGTAACCCCAAAGTAGCTCATATTAAAATATTGATTTATTTTGACAAAACCCCCAAAGGATAATAAAGCAATTAATGTCCTTTAGCCCGTCCTGTCCTTGGAGCGCGCGAGGCGTGCCCGTTGAGGGGATAAGAAAATATGTCATAGCATAGAAAAAAATCCGACCGAATGACGTTAAAACCGCCATCTATATAATTGGCATCCGTTAAAACTAAGAATCTTAGTTTTAACGGATGCCAATCAGTTGCATCTGGTGAAAGATCCTTTTTAAAATTAAAAATTATCAAAAACTATTTAAGATCAACAATGCTTCAGCAAAGACTAAGTTATTTAGCTGTAGTTTCAATTGAACATGAAATTTTAGACAGTTTGGATACAAGAAAGTTGATAGAAGATTTCGCAAATGTAAAGGCAAGAAGAGTTAAATTTTTGTAAACAAAAATAATAAGTACTTAATTATTTAAAATAAATGTTTTATCTTCGTTAAGTTGTTTTTTCCCCACCATAATGAGAAAACATTAATTATCCTTTTTTTGACAAAACTCAGAACATGAGAAAACATTAATTATCCTTTTTTTTGACAAAACTCAGAGTAAGTAGTCGTAGGGCGGCATAATCGGTATTGCACGCGGGCGACGAAACAGCTAGCGGCGGGCCTGGCTAGGCCCAAATAACCTTAGCTGTTGGTGGTCTTTAAAACACAATTTTAATTTTTTTTTATATTTTTGTGACGTTTTCTGATTTAATAATTTTCAATAAAAATAAGGAAAATACGCCCTAATCTTTTATTTACTTTATTTTTCTTTTTGTCTTGTCGTGCGTGCTTCAACTCTGGCTCCGGCGAGCAGGTCCGTCCCGACTCCCGACGCAACAAGAAGTTGTGGGTGCTTGTGGATGCAAAATTCTTTAATAAATAATAATAATAAATTCTTCATTTAGGGAAATGTTTAGCCGTAGCCGTTTTCAACATACTCTCTTATTATTAGTTAAGTTCCAAACAGATACACCACTGTTTGATTATTTTTTACTGATTCCATTAATTAAAACTAAATAAAATAAAGTTATTAGAAGATGAAAATGCATTCAGGATGCTTAGTCGGCGCGCATCACCGGACGGGTGTAGCTTTGTACTTTAGAATTGGCTTCAATCATGTATAGGTACCTATAGTATTTTCATTATAATAGCTCGATGATTTTGAAATTTACATACCCATTGCCCATGAAGTATAATAAACACAGAGTGACTACCAATACAGAATGGCATTCTCAATTCAAATACTTAAATAGTTAAATATATAATATAAATACATGTCATCGACAAATTTTTATTGACGGGTTTCATAGCGCCTCGTCTAATAATCTAGGCTCGTGTGCTGCATACTGATTAATCATCAAAAGCTTCCTTATTTGCTCCCACTACCACTTCCTAATTAAGATTCCTTAAAATCTATTTATTTTAACAATTTTTTGATAACCTAAATTCTGTTGCCGGTCGTTATTTCAATTTGACACAATAAAATGTCAAATTACTAGTTCCGAAAACATTAAAATGTAAAAATCATCACGAATTTTAGGAATTTTTATGAGTTGGCACACCTGAGTATTATTTTACAAAATTGTGCAAGAGAGAAACGATTTTCAAAGAGAAAAACCTGCCTGATGAGCACACCATGTAATATTTCCGCCATGGCCCATGGGTCGGACCAAAATTTCTCGACGTTTCATAGCCTTCCGAACACTTTGGCACCATTTTTGGAAATCTCTATTTATATATTATGACGCATTCTTGGGCGTTGTCCGACTAGCTAACAGCGAGGGTCGGGGTTCCGTTAATCTACAAGAACTTACCTTTAAGATGTTGTGACAGAGATAAGGGGAATATGGCTAAATAAAATTGATAGAAAAGCTAGGGGGTATAAATGGGCGCCAAGTCGAAAATTCTCTAGTAAAGCAATCCCTCTAGACGTCGACTTCGTACTGAAAAGAATCTTTTAAGGAAATTCTTGCAACAAATAACGACAACAAGGTATAAAGTAGTATTCAGCATAAGCAAAATTTAATAGCATAGTTAATAAAAGCAATTTAAACAAAATCAATCAAATAGGCACAGTCCCAGACGGGAACGGCCGGCGTAACCAACAGAAAAAATTAGCTAAATATGCTATCCAATCTGACATGCTAATATGACGTTATTAGCTTTACAATTTGAGAAAAAAATTAGGTATCCTACTATAAAAAACTCAAAGTAACATCAGATTCCGGCGATGTGATTGGTCGATATATAACACGTGTAAAATCCATTTATAATGTAAAATCATGGCAACGGTCAAGTTGTTTATTTAAAAAAAAAATTGTTTCTGTAAAATTTTATAAACTGTCAAAAATAAATTTATATTTTTAATTAAAAATTATTTCTAATTTTCAAATAATTTGGGCACTATATGCTCTGAATCCAACAGGTACGTTTCGTCAATTTTTTATTTTAGACAATTTTTTTCTAAAATTTGTGTAAAAAAAATCGACACTAGAAATCTGAATTGCTTCTTAAATTAAAGTAAGTTAATGACCGTAACGTTTCATACAAATTTTTTTTCTGAAAATTAAATCTAACGATAACTAAATACTTTTTTTTTGACAATTGAAAAAAATAATTTCAAAAAATATATATCTTAAGAAAGACTAAGTTTTTTTTCAATTACAAATTTTTTACGCAAGTGTTGTTTTTTTTTCAGACAATACGCATATCATACAAATTGTTTGCAAGAAATTCACATCAATTTCTCTGATTGACGGAGCTTCAGTGGCGGCTCGTGGGGTAGTGCCACAGTGCCATGGCACTACCCCTAATTTTTCAATTTTCTCTAAAAATATTTTTTGTTAATATTTTTATTAATATATTTTTTTAAATCAATTTATAAAATTGATCGTTCGGACAGCAGAGTTCAGCCTAAATCGCACAAATTTCCTAAAACATTTTCACCACGCGACCAGTAACACGTCTGTGCCATTAAAAATAGGTACAGTGTAAACAAAGCATACCTTACGGTCCTTATATGTGAGCAAGAGAGATAGAACTATGACTCATGATTTCCCTATGCTGTAATGCTAAATCTAAATGAAATTTGCGCCAGGCACATCATTGGTGATATTCTGTTTGGTCATTGTTGAAATTCACAACACTGTTTAAGGTAGTTGTCGTGTTACAATAACATCCAAAAGTTTCGTTCATAATACGCTGTAAAACAATAAATAAGTATAGTGTTAAATGTAAAAAAAAATTTGTTAGAGATTGTACCTAAACTGTTGTTTACATAGTTACACATATTTCTCCATAGTTTGTTCGCTTGGATTATATAAAAATATCAATCTTTTCGTTAAAATTGTTGAACTTTGCGTTATTATATCTCAACAATAAAAAGGTCAATAATTTTTGGATTTTCTTTTTTAAACTCAGAACAAAAACATCAATGAACAGTTAGTTTTTTGAAAATTTACTGTTACTTTTTTTTTTTTCCTATGGTCGCCGTGTTAATTATCCGAACTTTAATTAAGTTTATCTCGAGTTAGAGATGGTCAATCAACTTCAAATTTTAATGGTATTTGTATTATAGTATCCTTAATGAGTATACGAAAATTTAGAATTTTCTGACACTATGCCCATAGCACGACAACTACCTTAATCATTAGTTCATAAATAATTGCAGCAGATCTGATTACGCATTTTCGCATTTCGCATGTTTCGGTTAAATGTTATTGTTGATAACAATTTTGTTTTGTTATTTGACGGTTTGCTTTGTCAACATTTTTTTTTGTGTAGCTTTGTAGTGTGTGATTTGTGTGACTACTGACAGTATCGTCTTAACTCTTAATTTCCTTAGTTTGTTTTGTATATCTATTGGATATTATTGATAACTATTCTCCGCCACACAAAGTGAACACAAACAAAGTGAATTTTTTAAAAATCTCTTTTAGTGCGTTCTCTTTAGAGGAAAAACTTCAAATAAAAGAATTAGGCCGGCCATTACCTGATTTAAAAATTGAAAAACAAAGTGGAAGTGGACAACAAAAATCTCGCTGTCGCAAATTCAATAAAAATATTTATGATAAAAACATTTGGTTGTGCGGGTGTGAGGAAGAAAAAAAATTTAGGTATGCTATCGGCGGAAAAACATTTTGTTAGTGGAATTGACAATTTTAATAATAAAGTAATTGAAAAATTTACAAGAAATAAGGAAAGAAGGATGGACTTTATTTATCGGAAACTTTATGTCATAATTTATGTGTTGCGTAAAATATATTTTTCATTTTATTATTTTGCCAGAAATGTGTAGAGGTCTTGAACTTTATTAAACTGTTTTTTTTTTCGGATTTCTATTGTTGCACTTTATGCCAGTGTGTACTTGTTTAGTCAAACATAGACAGTTGCGTGAATAGTCACTAGGTAAGTTATTTTCTATGTTTTATAGGTACTTCTTTTCTATTTTGACCTTCGCTTTGGCACCACCTGTCTAAACAGGCACGAGCCGCCACTGCGGAGCTTCAATGACTAATGAGCAAATCATTATACAGGGTAATAAAATTAAGAAAAATCGCAGGATAGTGGACAAAATATTGGATTTATTTAATTAAATGTACGACGTTTCATTTATATATTTAAACTTTTTCAAGTACATAAAAATAACAATATTTATGAAAATTAATATAAGGTGCGTTTGGTATCAAGGTGTAGTGTAAAAAGTGTAAGCACTTTTGACACTATTACGTTTGTTATACAAAAGTGTAAAATAACTGATCCGTTTGTTATTTCAGTGTGGGACTAAAAGTGTAACAACTATTAGTCCTGACTTTTGAGCAGGTGCACGTAGTGTAGTGTAGGTCACGTGATATATGTCTGAATTGACAATCGCTGTGACAGATTTGATACTTTTTTCGTACTCAATTTTTTACATTTTTTGTCTCTTAAAAATGAATGAGCTTCAAAATGTAATGGTACAAGATAAATATGGCAGTGAGTTTAACATTTTTACGACCAAAAAAAACTGTAAAAACTAGAAATAATGAACTCATTAATTTATTTTGTAATGCGCATGTACAATCTACTCAGAATGTACACTAGCCCGTTTGTTACAAGTGTACATTTAGTTTACACTTTTGGTGAACTTTTTACACTTTTCAGTGAAAAATTATCTACACTACACTACACTACACCTTGATACCAAACGCACCTATTAATTACTAACCATAGCAATTAACATAAGATAGGGTACATAAGACAAAAACATGGTAACATGATAACAAATTATGTTGACTATAAATTTTAACAATCAATAATAATAAATAATACAAATGTTAGTATAATTTCATAACATAATTATACTGACTACTTAAATTTTGATTGTCTGTTCTATAATTGATTGAATTGTTTTTTCTAATAAAACACATTTCACTGATATTGCGTTTCTTCCAATTTGACTCTTTATCTAATATTTGAACTTCATTGAAAAGAAATTTATGCCCAGTGTCGAAATGATGAGATGACAACGCCGTCTTATTATCACTTAATAAGTTTATGTTTCTACAGTCCATTTTGTGCTGATAAATTCTATTTTTTAATAACTGTTTTGTTTGTCCTACATAGCACTTATTTTATAAATAATATTAGATTGATGTGAGATAGGCGTCTTATCTTTAAGTCTTGTGAATAACTTATCCAATTTATTTAAGTTATAAAACACCAACTTAATATTTGTGTTAGAAAATAATCTGTTGATCTTATAGGACAAGTTCTTTACAAATGGAAATCTAACATAAAACTTGGTAGACTTAGTTCTTTCATCCACAGTATCCAACGTGTTATTTAGGTGATTTTGGTCCTCTATAAACTTATTAACGCATTTAATTTTCATAAATATTGTTATTTTTATGTACTTGAAAAAGTTTAAATATATAAACGAAACGTCGTACATTTAATTAAATAAATCCAATATTTTGTCCACTATCCTGCGATTTTTCTTAATTTTATTATAATCACGATGGACACGATTTCTAATATAAATTATACAGGGTGTCTACAAAACCACTTAATACACTCCTACCACATGTTTCTGAAACCAAAATAAGCCGATTTAAGCAAACTTACCTTCTTACAAAATTGCTTAGCTTGGGCGCTATACGGCCCTGAAGTTACAATTTTAAAAACGTTTTTTTGTTATAAATTTAAAACGGCTTGTGCGATTTTGCTAAAATTTGGCACGTTGACATAGTTTTATGGAACAAAAAACCCCATATCAAATTTATGCAATATTAATCCATAGGCGTAGAACTCAGGTTTTTTAATATTTGAACGTTTCAAAATTTCTACGCCAATGGAAGAAAAGGGGTTTAAGTATAAAATTTAGATTCAGTAACTTATTTGCTACAAAAACGCTACTCTTAATAAAACTCGATTACTCTCATGGTTTTTAGAAATTTGTATTTTAATAATTCGCAGTAATTTTTACAAAATGAAGTAAAGTTACTAAAATATGAATAGAAATAAATAAATATGTCATAAAAAGTTGTCAAAGTGTCCACCATTTTCACGCATGCAAAGATTTATACGACGAAGAAAATTAATTTACTCTTTGCATAACTTCTTCATTATCTCCAGTTTTATTCTTAGAAAAAAGCATGGCCATCTTATTAATTGTTTATTGATCAATTTATTATTAAAATACAAATTTCTCAAAAACCATGAGAGTAATCGAGCCTTATTAAAAGTAGCTTTTTTATAGCAAATAAGTTACTGAATATAAATTTTATACTTAAACTCCTTTTTTTCCATTGGCGTAGAAATTTGAAACGTTCAAACATTAAAAAACCCGAGTTCTACGCCTATGGATTAATATTAATCATAAATTTGATATGGGTTTTTTTGTTCCATAAAACTATGTGAACGTGCCAAATTTTAGCAAAATCGCACAAGCCGTTTAAATTTATAACAAAAAAACGATTTTAAAATTGTAGCTTCAGGACCGTATAGCGCCCAAACTAAGCAATTTTGTAAGAAGGTAAGTTTGCTTAAATCGGCTTATTTTGGTCTCAGAAACATGTGGTAGGAGTGTATTAAGTGTCTTTGAAGACACCTGTATATACAGGGTGCTGAATCGTTTTGCGGGTAATACGAATTTAAGCCGTAAAATCAAACTTTTGCGATTTTCTGCTCCCCTAATTATTTTAGGAAAACTTCGAATAAAAGTTTTAGAACATAAAATTTTGCATCTAAATCATTAAACAAAATTAATTTTGCATGGTTTGTAATGGCTTCTAGAAATTTGATATGAAATTGTCAAAATTACCTCAAAAACAGATAGCGATAGCCATGGAATTTGAACAATATGATTAGAAAGTACAGTAAATAGAGACACAAAAATCGCGTTTACTAAAAAAAAATACTTAATGGCTGAAATTTTGAGGTGTTTGGGGGCATGTCCTGAGTCTAAAACCGAGTTTTCGTATTCGAGGGGGTGGGGGAAGTTACATCCCCGGTCAATTTAGGGGTAAGTTTGTTTTAATTTTTTATCTTCGTTGCTGTTGCCCGTACAGTCAAGTCCAAGAGATCAAACTTGTAGGAAATGAAATTATCTATCCAATGATAATAAAATCAAGGTCATAGGTCGATCAGGTCAATCACAATGGCCGGTAAAAGGTCAAAAGTGAGGGGTAGTTTTATTTATTAGAATGAAAACTACAGATAAAGCTTGTAATCTAATTCTTTCTACAAAAGTCGATCAATTTTCTGACATTTGAAACGGTTGTCGTTTTTATTGCGTCGGGACGGACCTGCTCGTCGAAGCCAGGGTTCAAGCACGCACGACAAAAATAAAATAAAATAAAAGAAATAAAAAGTCTGGCGTATTTTCTGTTTTTATTCAAAAAAAAATATAGAAATATGAAATATCACAAAAATATTACAAACATTGTCATGAGTAAATATAGCAACTTTGGTACAAAATTATACATATCATCGATCAATCAAAATGCACTGAGATTTCAATACAGCATTGTATTACATATATAGCTAATCACAAATACAAAACATATTGCAAAATACAAACAAGATTAATATTCATCAGGTTACCAAGTACAAAAAAATCAATACATAAATCATACAAACATGTTTACATCGATCTTTACAAATAATTTTACAATCGGTCCGTGGCTATTGCTTCTCGCAACGCTACCCTTCTCGGTGTATAGAACCACGATGAACAGGTCAGGATGTGGCTATTGCTTCTCGCAACAGTGCCCTTCTCGGTGCACAAAACCACGGCGGACGGACAGGTCGGTATGAGGCTATTGCTTCTCGCAACAGTGCCCTTCTCGGTACACAAAACCCCGGTGGAAAGACAGGTACGATGGCTATTGCTTCTCGCAACGGTGTCCTTCTCGGTACACAAAACCACGGTGGTGAGGCGGGCAGGTAGGTATGCGGCTATTGCTTCTCGCAACAGTGCCCTTCTACCGAGAAGGGCACTGTTGTGGTTCTGTGTACCGACACAGAACCACAACGGGAGCAGATCGGTAGGCAGGTAAGGAACGGTAGCTTACAGCCGGCAACGTAACAAGATTGCCTTCGTAAGCTGGACTTGTCTCTCTGAACGCGAGAGACGAAGTCGGCTTTAACAGTCGCGTTCAGGCCTTATATTCTGGCCGCAGTACCCCCACCACGTCGATAAACTAGTGGGAGCACAGTGGTCGAATGACCGATGCGCCAACAGATGCGCATTCGTAACTTAGGAAAGTTACTAACAAAACGACCAGACGGGTCGGCAAACGGTAAACGGCAAACGGTAAACGGCACCTTACAGCCAGCAAGTTATACAATACTTGCTTTCGTAAGTGGACTAGTCTCAATGACGGTGAGAAACCAAGTCGACTGGAGCAGCGGTGCTCCGGCCTTATATACACGTCGTTGCATCGCCACTGCCTCGCGAGTGCAGTGGGGATGCGACGATCGGTCAAACTTGCGCGCTAGCAGATGCGCTACGCATCTCCAGTATATGGAACTAAAAACAGTTCGGCTCGCGCATATACAACGGTGCGTTCATTTTTAGTTTATATAAGAAATACATTATTATTTCACGTCATGTTAATGATATAACATAATTGTTTAAACACAAATACTCTGCTTTTATTGTTCACTTCACTACAGTATTAAGCACAGAATAATTCATTGTGATCTCTACAACTAAAATAATATCCACTCTCAACGGAATTAGAAACTATCGTTATATTTATTTTATATTACACTGGTGTCTGGTTCACCTTTAATTTTTATACACAAAACAAAAGGCACTATTTCACAACACTTTCGGTTTTTAGTGGCGGTACTAGCACGTACCGTCACATCACCCCCTCTCTTCTGGGGCACGAGATGGGCCCATTGGAGGCGGTCCTGTTGGCGTGTGGTGTCTGTCGCTGTTGCCACGGTCGGTCGGCAGCCGGTATCGGACGAATGGGCTTTTGTGCCCTGTCGGTGTTGGCTGGTGTATGCGGATGAGTCAGGGCTATCGAATTTTCCCTGGCCCGCTGGTAGTCCTCACTTGCTTGTCTGGTTGCTGGCAGGAACGACAGATGCAAGCGCACTATTTTCTTGGCGGCGGCGTTTCCATCGACAAGATGGATCTAACTTTTGGATAGGTTTGAGATAGGCTTTAATATAGCCGGTTGTCTCATTCTGGATACTTTCAAAAGAAATTTTGGTATCAGGATTTCTGGAGTTCCAATTCAGGTAATTTCGGTTTTCTGGATCAAATTGCCGCGTCTGTACTGGAGACGTACGGTGCCTTCTTCCAATCGCAGCGGATTGGTGGGCTCATGTATGAGACTTCAATAATTGAGGTTTGTTGTCTGAGCTTACCTCATCTGGACAATTACTGCGTCGATTCATACTTTGGTTTCATATTGCATCAATGTTGCCGCCGGCAGTGGCGCGACGTAGAGGTCGCATCTCCACTCACCTGGTGCATTTGTCTGGCATGTTGAGAAACCATGTGTGTCCGTTTGCGTGCATACGGCCGGCGGGGCGCTGCAGGGCTGTCTTATATCGAAGACAGTTCTTGCACTAACGAGCATACTTGGCTTATTCCTCGAAACACGCCTGGTCAATTTAATAGAGTTGGGCCATCCGAGTAATCGTCTTAGCTACTCTTAGATGTCTCGCGGACAGCGGTCGGATCGTCGTGATTCCGTTTCAGAGTCAGTGAATGTAACTCTTTAGGAACACGGCGTGTTCACATTTATTCGACAGGAAGTTCAGTAAAAACGGAGATCGTAAAGTATACTGCGACCAAGGTGGCCCTCTCTATCGTCATAATCGTGATATTTGGTGAGGTCTTCCTTGCCAGCTCTATATATTCGACGGTACCACTGGCAGGTCGGAGTGGTGCTGACGGAAGGATAACCGGTAGGCTGCTGCTAGAGGAGAGACTTCCCCTTCTCGGCGGTCGGCAAAGCTGACGGGCTAAATGTGCCCCGGTATGCCGGCTGGCAGGCGGTCGGTCGGTGCTGGAACTAATATCTGGTAATCTGGAGGCCGACTGGTTTTTGGCCTGTCGGTCGGTAGGTTTCTGGTACCACTAGCTAGCGGTCTGTCGATCGATGCGGGTACCACCAGTTAGCGGTCTGGTCGGTTCTGGTACCGCCAGTTGGCGGTCTGGTCGGTCGATGCTGGTATCACCAGTTGGCGGTCTGGTCGGTCGATTCGGTGCGAATACCACCCGTTGACTAGACACGGACGCTAGTCGGTGTGGCGGTCTGGACGGTTCGGTGCGGTAACCACCAATTGACTAGACACGGACGTTAGTGTTATTGTTTTATTCCTGAAACTTTGGTTCGTTCGAGATTATTTTTTGTTAGGGTGGATTTAGCGTCATTCCAGGCGGAGTGTCTCCAGCATTTGAATATCACCAACATAGGTTACTTAAAAGAATGACCCCGTATTAAATAAGGGAATGGGTTATTTATCTATTAAAATTGCGTTTTAACAAATAAAACTTACGCATATCAGTGGCGTCGACTATTGTTTTGTTGTCAACCACCAGTCTAAATAACCAAATCAATTTACTTGAAGTTAATTTCGTCCTGCTTTTTAACTAATATTCCCTGCAATACTTACTCACATCAGTGGCGTCGGCTATTATTTTGTTGTCATCGATATAACCAAGCCAATCAATTTGAGTTACTTATTTGCATACAGTGTTTAATATTATTCCGATATTTTACTAGAACAAAGTTATCTAAAGAACAGCTTATCATAAATTAACTGATCTGCGGATCTGATTGATAATTTCTGTCCATTTCAGCTCTGTCTTTGTTTTTTAATGTGTTTGTGAATTTGTGTCAAAATGAAGTTTACCGCTTGCTGATGATCGGTAAAATTTTATACGTGTGTTTGCTAGTGTAATGAGCTAAACGCATATTATGTCGCAGGTGAATACTGAAGCCTAGATAATTATTTTCAGTATCGATTATCACCTACCGAGTACCGAATATTAGTGATTACCGAATTTATCACGTAATTATTTGTTATTGAATATTTTTTAGGATTAGCGCTTTTCAGTGATTTCACGGTGCCGAACGGTTTTTCGTATTTATGTGTTTGATGATAGTTCGGTTAGTGTCGGTTAGTTTTAGTCAAATTTTCACAACGAGTGCCTTACTGGTGACTGGTCAGAGTTTCTCAGCGTCGACAACTGAGTGGGACTGCTCTTGGGCATAAGTCGTGTCGCCCTAACAATTTCAGTCGGTAGCCCTTGAGTTTCAACCCTATACTTTGATTACGCCTGGGAAGCGCTTCGTGAAGATTTGAAATTTTAGTAGTTAAGATTTTTAGTTGTGGTGTTTTAGGCAACATTTGGGATCCCGTGTTGTTAAGGTTGTTTCCTTTATTGGATTGTTAGGATCTACTTTTCATTGTGTGTCCTATATGTCGAGTGGAAGGTGCTGGTTTTTTTTAGTGGTTGGAAGGTCGGATTTTTAAGCTCAGTTCTGGGCATTCTTCATTGTTTTGCACTCAATTTGAATCAAGCAGTGAGTTGGATTTTTTATACTATGTATTTGTGAATCACTTATTATCAATGTTCCCAGACCCAGCGCCGCAATAAGAGCAGCCGTGGCCTAATAAAATATAATTGACCCAGGGTAGATTCAACCCCTAGGGACCTGGCATTATAACCTATAATAATATAATATTGTTAATTTCGTCTTTGGCTTGAAACTGACTCTAGTACAAGTTCCGTATTATTTTAATGCTAATCATCTGTAATAAAGCACTAGGTACAAATTTAAAATTAATATTCAATATTTTTTTTAAATTTCATATGTAGCTATTTATTATTCAATTTCATTTTGTTATAAATATTAAATAATACATAAATTGTTCAATAGTCAAGCGTTAAAATACTGTTCACTAGCAAATTTTATATGAGCAGATTTTTAAAATAGTAAAATATTTGTGCCAAAGTTTTTAAATATTCAAAAACTAGACCTTTTAAACTTCTTTTTAATATTCCACATTATTCATTTAAAAATATTTACTATTTATTATACAAACTTTAACTGTTTGTTTAAAAATACAAATCAAAGAAGTGATAATTTGTTATAAATTTATAACACTTTTGATAGAGTTTAAACAATGATTGATTTAAACATTAACAATACTGTAAGTAATCAGTGACATTTTTATTATAAATATTTTTCTGAAAATACAAATCTATCTATACTTAGTAAATTACTAGTAGCCGATGTTTTAAAACTGGATCAAAATTTGACAATATTTCTCATCATCTACATTATTTAAAAATTACAACAAAAGTAAAGTTTTGTAAAAAATTTAAAAAACGTCGATTTGCCGACGCAAAAAAAATTACGAAAGCAAACCAGATACCTAAATCCTGGATAAAATATAAGTTCTACACTAGTTATCCATAATTGCGGTTTGATTATGCTTTCTGAAATTAAAATGTTTTTGCCATACCCACCACAAAATAGCTACTTTCGACGCATGTATACCGGCCTGTAATGGATCATTTAACTGGCAGGCGTGCGGAAAGTGTTTTACTTACCGCACTAGTGCAGTAAGTAAACGGTTGCCATAGCAACTTGTGTTTATTCGCACTACCCGCCTGCGTGCGTTTGCCATTACTTACTCACGACCTCCACGGCACACTGTAAGAGCGATAACACACAAAGCGGTTTGTGCAGAGGCGGTTGCCGAGTCGGCACGTACGTTAATGTTTTTCAATGATGCAAAACACACCGCGGTGAGAATTGCCTGCCGACTGAAATCCGATTCAACAAATCGTTCTCCACAAGAAACGCCTGACTGCCGAGTTGACACCGCTGAGTGAGTTCCTATAGCACGCCAAATAGTTCTAGAGTATTCGGGCTTGAGAATAGCCAAGAGTGTAGTGGCGCTGTTGTTTACATGGCGTTGCTATGGTTCCTCTATTACAAGTCCCCAGTTCTAGCCCGACAGCTGGTAAAAGTCTCAATTGGATTTTCAATTTATTATTAAAAAAAAAAAAAATAATGAATTGAAAATATGAATTGGTGCTAGGCCCAAATAACCTTAGCTGTTGGTGGTCTTTAAAATACAATTACAATTCTAGAGTATTCGCTAAGTTTAAAAAAAAATTCCGTAAAGGCCATAGTCGGATAAGATAGGCAAATTTGCCCCCGCATGGATGGTGCTAATTTTTTTTGCTTTAATTATAAGCAATATCACATATACCTAATATCTACATTTTTTTTCTTTTGAATGGCTGAACCGATTCGAATGAAATTTATACCAGTTATAGATAATATTAAGGTACATATTTGAAAAAAAATAGCATTTGAATCTGATCACGGGAACATGAAAAACAAATTTTGCAAGTAATAAATTATTTTTAATTCAACCATGGGCCTAGATGTGGGTAGTGTTCTTAGCTTTTTCAAGAAAAAATGGCACGTCACTGACTTCTTTACAATTTGGAAGCTTTTTCGGTCGAGGCAAGTAAAAATACACAAAAAGTGTCTTTTGGTAATTTTTAATAGGATGAACCGTTTTCGAGGAAATTTTAATTTTTAAATTTTTCTGGAAAATTATGCAAAAACGTAAATCTCTTGTTAGAGAAGTGTGAAAAAAATTATACTACATACGCGTTAAAAACTTAAAACTTGTTAGAGAAGTGTGAAAAAATCTATCCAAAAATAAGTCAAAAATCTATTATTTTTTTCAAATTTTAACACCATGTACCTGCCTGTAAAACAGAGCCGTTGCGAAACAATACTTATAATATGAAGGTTTTGTTTAAAAATCGATCATAGATTAATTCCTTAAAACTTGTGCACATACTTAAGTAACATCCTGTATATGGTAGGTATTTTTTGCCATACAGTTATACACTACAAAATACCTACTTTTCACTTCATTTTCAAACAATTTTGACTGTTCATTTGCGTCGCAATCTTTATTTTTAGAGTAAGGTCGTGAGTATGTAACCACAGGCGGATAGAGCGAATAAACAGAAGTGGCTATTGCAACCGTATACTTACCGCACTTGCTATGTAATGGAAACACTTTTGCACGTCTGATTGTTAAATGAACCAATACAGGCCGGTATACATGCATCGAAATATTTTGTCGTGGGTAATAGTGATGTAACGAATATTCGCTTTCGCATTCGCGAATATTCGCATATCTCGAACATTCGCATTCGCAACATTCATGCAAATATGAATATCAGAAAAAAATCATATTTTTTTTTTAAAATGTAAAAATAATATAAAATAAAATATTAATTTCTTAGCATTTTTTTTGGAAAAGTTTTTTTCTTACTCCTTTTTTAAAAATAGCTGAAGATAACCTTGCAATTATATCTTTTTTCTTTTTTTATTGTAAATTATAGACGCGTCGACTACTTAGGTCATTAGCGTCTTGTATATCTTTTATCAGCATTTAACATTAGGTAATATATGTACTAAATTCGCAGGTATGTGAACAGTAAATAATAAAACAGATAGTTTTTTTCAAATGTACGACGTTTCGTTTATTGATTTAAACTTTTTCAAGTACTTTATACTAGCAGGATAGTATATAATATACAGGGTGTATCACAGGATTCAGAACATAGAAAATAAATGAGTGCAACAGGGAAGACATAAACAAAATGGGTAGTGTGACAAAGATAGAATACACATGGCTAACTCAATTAAATTAATTATCATGGTTTTAAGCATGAAAAAGGGCACAGCAATCACTGATCCTAACTAATTTGCACAATGGAGTTTTCTCTATGTTCGGTTTTCTGTGGTATAATTTTTTACTGCTAGTATAGAGTACTTGAAAAAGTTTAAATCAATAAAAACGTCGTACTTTTGAAAAAACTATCTGTTTTATTATTTACTGTTCACATACCTGCGAATTTAGTACATTAATTATATAAATATGGACACGAAATCTACTAAATATTTGGTAGGTAATAAAGCTTCATGGTGGGTTTATCGTACATTTTGATCACACTGTTTTTTTAATCTATTAAAGATTAACTTAAGCTATGGTAACGAAACGCAGCAACCAATGAACACAACACGTATCAATCAAAATTTAACAGTGTGATTAAAATGTACGATAAACCCACCATATAGATTATTATAAATAATCAACTTTTCATTTTCCTGGCGCCAGATCTGAAAACAGAATAATCGCATTCGCGATATGCTTAAAAATTGACACTCGTTACATCATTACTAGTGATGTGCCGGATATCCGTATCCGATCCGTATCCGCGGATATCCGAGGGAAAAGAAAGATCCGTATCCGTTAGTTTTTTGGCGGATCTTTTACCTTATCAATTTTCAATTCATAGATAAAATTTTATATATATAGGTAATTAGGTAATAATGAAAAACAGTTAAATTCCATTCAGATTATTTTTTATTTTTTAATATCGTGGTCAATAACTTTTTCCCATAACAGGATAGTCTCTGTCCAAAGGTCGATGTGCAATATTTAGTATTTACCGCCGCGTACTCTAAGAAAGTTAAGATCCGTATCCGTATTCGCGGATCTTGAGACCAAATATCCGTATTCAGATCCGTATCCGCGGATATACATTTTTAACGATCCGGCACATCACTAATCATTACATGGCAAAAAAGACTTTATATTTTTTTAAACGTTAATTCTGAAAATATTCAATATCTTATATGACTTATATTTTACAAGCAAAACAGATCACATTTTTCTGCTTATCTTGTAAGCTTTTTAGTTCCTTAGATATGATTAATTTCCAACATTTTCTGAATGGCACTTATCCAACTACTAATAAAATTTCATTTTTAAACCGTTTATGAACGATTTGTATATAAAAATATAAAACGGTTCGCGAAAATAATAATAAATAAATACGCATTATGAAACAACCTTTGACTAAAGAAAGAAAACAAAAAACAAACATAAATACACAAAAATTAAATTAAATGAGTCAGATATTTTTACAAATTATTCAAGCATTTGAGACAAGGGCGGATCCGGATTGATTTTGTCTCCTTAGTAAATCAATAATTAAAATTATTCTAAAACGTTCATTTTAAACAGAGACAATTGCTCAACAATTAGTACGGGAGCCATCGACCACAATTTTGGACCTCACCGCGACATGAAAATTTCAATTATTTTTTAATAGTTTATATCTCTCTGAAGAAAATATTCCTTTGCCACCATTTGCCACTGACGTTGTTAAAGGGATAAATTCATATATTATTTGGCCATCTATCTTTGTCGTTTCCTCGGTTTCAGCTGATTTGATTATACATTTTTTCGCAAGTCGCACCGCATCGCACTTGAAGGCCGCTAGAGGCGCTTGACATAGATAGTTGTTGCTAAGTAACGGTTTTATTATTAGTAAATAAAAATGATGATCATTTTGCAGCTAAATGATATCTAGCCCGGAAGTTAGCGTTGCATTTTAGGTAGTTTTAATAAGTAAACCAAGCGTCAGCTGACGCACCCGCGGTGGGTTTGGGTGTGAAAAGCTGCGAAAGTAGTAAAAAAAAATTAACTAATAGTAAGTACGCCGGCTGAAACTCTTTATAAATAGCTGACACGATATGATCGATAATGATTAATTTCTACGAGATTATTAATTTCTATATTTCTATTTCTTTTTTTATATTACCTTTATATTAGTTTATATTATTTTCATCATTTTGCATTCTAAATTAGGTACATTATATTATATAAGAAAACAAGAAAAAAATACATTTCATAAATGTTTTCGTACGATATTGTTTTACACATATTATTCTTCCCGAGATTATCATTCAATTGTCACTATGCCAGTTAAAATTTGACAATATGATGGTTTAATAAGTTTGCGAAAATTATTAGTCAAGCTGAGTGCGGACATGGGGGAGTTCTGTCAGCTGGACCCTAAAAGATACCGTGCATTGCTCGAATAATCTTCACCTTTACTGCGTCAGCTGACGGCCTTTCCACCGCTACACACGCAGCTGATTGTTATTTTCGTACTTTTAATATGTAAACAATCACCTAGTAAAATTTCATCCAGCGTTTTATTGCTCTATTTTACGTGATTTTCATGCGAGCAGCTGACGCACAATCCCCCTCCACGATGCAGCTAAGGATTTTTTTTTCAACTCACTATCATGTCAACTATTTATAAAAAAAGTTTCAGCCGGCGTACTATTACTTAAAATTTTTTTACCACTTTCGCAGTCTCCCACACCCAGACCCACCGCTACTTGAGCAGCTTAAGGTCTGTTCACTGATCAGTTGTACGAGATCAACTATCGATATCAAAATCAGCTGGCTTACTATGACTTTTTCATTTGCAACGCTGCCTGGCCTTCCGGACTAATCGATTTTTTGACCCACTGAAAATGAGTTTTCACCCCTTTCGCGACATTTTGGGACCTGCTGCAAGGAAAAAAGTTGTTTATTTTAATTAAAACTAAACATTTTCCATGGTTTTAGCTATGTCGCGATCACACTAAATTTTGGTCGAGGGTTCCCGTACCAAATTTGATACTATTATGTTGAATGAATTATTTTATTTCATGGTAAATTTTGAGAAATAACTTTTTCAATATTAACTTTTTTCCATTCACATATTATGCACATACACCACCAGGCGATCAGAACTATATCTGAATACTGACTATCAAATCATTAGAAATTGCAAAATACGATATGCAATTTATTCTAAATATCACATGTTTGAGCTAGCCTGATCAAGTGAAGTGGCACTTATTTAGTCAACTAATACTTAGTAAACATACATACCTCTGATCTCTATCATAATCACTGATCTCTATAATGGATTGTTTGGCGGCCATCACCAGGCCAGACTAGACAAACCATTCGACAAACCGTCGATCGCAAACTATACCAATAGCTCACGTAAAAATTAAGAATCTGTACATGTTATAATCTTAGTTAACACGTGAAATGATAAAAATAATGACGGATTCATGACGGTACTTTTGATGTCACAGGCTCCTCACCTATTAAATACAAACGTCTTATATTATGTAAAAAATTTATATTATGTGATGTACATATTATGTTTCAATTCATTTATTTCTGATTTACCTTACAATGTACCTATGATTACATTGTCGACATCTATCATTGAGTATTCTATATTGTAACCCAGGGTTGGCTAATATACTTAAAAGTCGATGCTCAGGCCTACAATTATCTGCAGAATAAATTTAACAGCAAATAACTTAAACAATTGATAATGATTGTTTATGTTTAAAAAATCAGGTTCAACTAATGCCTAGGCTGAGGTTACCCAAAAAATTAACCCTTGTTACGTGCTTGATCTGCTCTTTTGATTTTTAATTCTGGAACCGACCTTGATTTGATTCTTATACTGCGCCAGTATTGTTCTAACTCATATCACAATATTAATCTAATTCTAACCTAACAATACGAGTGTGGAAGTCAGATCACTATTATAATTACGCAGTTCCAAAGCGTTCCATCGCAAAAGAAAAAAAACATGTTATAAAAATGAAAAAATAGGTTTGATAATAAAACAGGGCTCTGTATTGTTTTTCTACATTTGTAAAAAATTGAACGGAAAATACCACAGAACATTACTTCCATTGAAAATACCCATATTTTATTACTTTTTGTAAAATATACGTAAGGACTGTTTTATAACGGCAGATTTTGTTACTCAGTTTCTCAATTTTAAGTTTTAACAAAATGACTATGTTCACCAGAATAATAATATTAAACGTTTAGTCACTGAACGCCTTCAGATCTTTCTTTGTAGAGGAAGATAATAGAAATGGGAGCCTAGAGTGTCTATAGTAGATTTTACTATCCGAAGTCTAAGGCCTGCCATAGTCGCACGCACATGTTTTATCCCATTCAAAACCGCACATTTTTCAGTATTCAGTAGGAAGTGTTTTCGTGGACACGCGAATAAATCTGTTTGAATATTATGATCAGACAGATATGCTTACGACAGAGAATGTTGCAGCTTTTTTAAATGACGTGCGTCTGTGGTGGCATTAACGATATATGTTTTCTAAACAAAATGCGTACAGCACTGTACTGTTAATATAATTCAGCAAAATCACGATCAATCTGATGAACATACTCTGGACTTTAGTGATACAAAGAACAGAAAAGGAAGCACTCATTTGTTTCACAGCAGCTCAAAATCGACGCAGCATAAGAAAACAGAAACCATTTCCCCACCTAAATTATTCACAGATCTATAGCTGTTACGACTTACTCTTACATAGTAAACTCATGCATTACATGATAGGACGTCGATGTGGATGGTGTGGCTGCCCCTATAAGTTGGCTATGGCTTCGACATGTCGCTATTGCCAGTGTTGGTGTTGTTATTGTTGGTGGTATTATTGCTCACGACGACCACCTGTACGCATCCAGTGGTTTGCGAGGTGCACGTCACTTCTGGTTTGTGGGTTGAGTCGATCAGACACATTGCCTCCTCGTATGATGGAGGCGGCGCGTCCGAGCCGGTCGGCAGGGGTGGTACCAGCGCGTCGTATGACGGCGGCAATGTGGCACTAGAAGACGTTCTCAGAACGCAACCGGCAGCTTGTAATTCCGCCTGTTGACTTGCTATTTCCTGTAACAATAATTCAGACTGATTTATTTACAACGAAATTGGTTTGTTAATAAACTGACGAACATTTTGCAAAAACATTAACATTATTTTACACGTCTGTTTTAACATGCAATTAGCCAAAGCTAGTTAGCACTAACACTTTTTCCAAGAAATATGATAAGTGGTAATTCTTACAAAAGAATTATACTTTAAAGAACGATAGCGGCGGTTACAGAATCTTGTCGAGTGACGGAGAGTTGGTTTAAAATCTGAGATTTTTTTAATTAAAATCGGAAATATTAGTGTTTGTTTCTACTAAGAGTGACACGTTTGTAATCGATGCCTTATTTCTTTCGATTCAGTTAACAAAAGTAAGAGATTCTGGAGAACATTTATAAAAAGAAAAAACCTGATAGTGGATCAATTGTTAAGGATGGCACGTATTATAGTTTTACACACAAGTTTGTCACTTGCTCCAAATATTATACCATACCAAGCATGATCACTAGGTGCAGAGTATATGGTGGGGACAACCGAATCGACTGCAGCGTGATCACTAGGTGCAGAGTATATGGTGGGGACAACCGAATCGACTGCAGCGTACGCTGTGAACAAAATAGCGTTAAATCTTACTCGTTGTGAATAAATAAAGCAGTGCTTACGTAGCCGGTACCGGTGACTATGTCTGTAGTCGGTAGTTGTTCATTTATGGTTAGAAATTCAATGGGCGGAGTTACAGGCTACTCACTTCATTGCCTATAGCCGTTGGAGACAGCCGGATATTTTTATTCCCAAGCGTTTAACGTGGTATAGTGTAAATATAGCGGTTAATTCTAACTATTGCGTGGTGTAATGATTAGAACGACTGCTTCATACGCAATACGTCGCGGGTTCGTATCTCCGTGCAGCGTCATTAATTTTAGTTTTTGAAGTTATACTTCTTTTGGCGCGTTATGGAAAAATGATGAGAGTGAATTTTTACGCTTAACACCATGAACTTAGTCGATAGTAACACCATGAAGTTAGTCGATAGTAACAACATGAAGTTAGTCGGAAGTTCATGATTATAATACCCTATTATACAGATTGTATCAAATTAAACGTGTGCATAGGGCATTCTGTGTGTAAGACAGAGATTGATACATAAAGCAATAAGTAAGATTGAGATAAATGATCGCTAATAAGATGTTACGTGGTTACTGTAAATTAAACTGATAAAAGATTTACATTTTTACAACATAGAAGGAGCGAAAAAACAAAGATGACGCTATTAGGTTGTATAAATATTATTTATTTACAGTAACCACGTAACATCCTAAGCGATCATTTATCTCATTCTTACTTATTGCTTTATGTATCGATCTCTGTCTTACACACAGAATGCCCTATGCACAGATTTAATTTGATACAATCTGTATAGCACTGCTAAGTAAGACATAGGTATACATAGAGTAACGGATAGCACCGCCGCGTCATTTTTTAATCAAATGGGCATACAATTTTTGATAATTTTTTAGATGAACCCTTACGGGGGGGGCAGAGTTTCTCACAGGGGGAGTTTTAATGGTTGGTATACATGGACCTAAAAAGATAAATTTAAAAAGAAACCTAAATTTTAGATAAAAAAACGTAGCAGTAGATAAAAAATATACAATAAGTATTATTAGTGTATTTGCCATATGGCACATACACTATTGGCGTCGGTCGGATGGCGGGATCTAGGGGTCGGACCAAAATTTCTCGACGTTTCATAGCCTCCTGAACACTTTGGCACCATTTTTGGAAATGTCTGTTTATATATGTGTGTGTGTGTGTGTGTGTGTGTACGGGCTATAACTTTCGAAAGAGTTAATTGATTTTGAAGAAATTTGGTAGGCACGTTGGAATCCATCACCGCCCGACGCCTATTTAAAATGGGTCCAATCGGACCATTTTAAGAGTGGTTTTTAGGGGTTGAAAAATGTTTTTGGGCCCAAAAATACCGAAAAATTGTCCGAAACATTTCAAAATTGAAATTCAACCCTTTAGTAAAAATTAAAATGTGATGCTAAAATTTAAATAAAATCGGTCCGATAGGACCAGACTTACGATTTTTATGAAAACATTAGTTTGCGGATACGGATTTCCTTACTGAAGGGTGTATTTAATTTGGTGCAGATGCTGGTATTGATAACAATATTGTAATTAAGAAAAAAATTATTATTGTAAAGGATGTATTAAGGGGTTAAATTTTTTATTTTGTACAAAAACAAACTTAAGTTCACATAATAAAGTAACAATGCCTGTACTAGCAAATATACTACAGGGTGAGTTCGAACACCCGTATCAGTCGGTTTTTTCGAAAACGGTTAGTCGTAGAGAGTTGTGTCAAAAATTTGTATTATAAAAGCCCTAATAAAGAATCGAATGGTGATATTTTTTTTTCGGGAAGGTCAGCTTCCCTATTAGTTTGCTCCAGAATGTCCAGAACTCCGGAATTATAAATGTAACTATAGGTCGAAAGTGGTATTGTTAAAAAGATCTTTAAAAAATAAGCAAGTTTTGTAGGAAAATTTTTTTTATTACTGCCACCCCTGTAAATTTCTATAAGTATAAATATAAATTAATATATGTTCAAAACTCCGGAATTTAAGAAAGTACGCTAGGTTGAAAGTGGTGCTGTTGAAAAGCTCTTTAAAAAATAGGCAAGTTTTGTAGGAAAAATTATTTAATTACTGCCACCCCTGTTAAGTAACAATCGTTTGAAATTATTAAATCAAAATTTCATACAAACGATCGGAGTCGGCATGAAAAATCTAGCAACCTTAGACATTTTTACAAGTGTTCAAATTGTCTTCCATTTACTCTTTAATACAGCTCTTCTAGTTATACTGTGAGTGTATTTCTTCAGTGTTTAATGATCGATAGATAGGTAACTAGATTTTAAATGCGGACTTTTAAAAAGTTCGTTATTATGACATTTTAATTTAGTAATTTCAAACAAATATTACTTAACAGGGGTGGCAGTAATAAAAAAAAATCCGTACAAAACTTGATAATTTTTTAAAGATCTTTTCAACAATACCACTTTCGACCTATCGTTACATTTATAATTCCGGAGTTCTGGACATTCTGGAGCAAACTAATAGAGAAGCCGACCTTCCCGGAAAAAAATTATCACCATTCGATTCTTTATTAGGGCTTTTATAATACAAATTTTTGACACAACTCTCTACGACTAACCGTTCTCGAAAAAAACGACTGATACGGGTGGTCGAACTCACCCTGTATATTGTCGGCAGGGTTTGGCACTGCGACCCGAGTTTTTTAATAAATTGAAACTCGCTCTTGAAATTGCAGGTTTGGTAGGTAGTGCAGATAACTGACACCACAGTATTTAATATGAAAACTATCTGTAATAATAATTATTAATATGTCATTTACCTTACGACCCCTTATAGGCTGAGAGCCAGTGACAATTTTTTGGTGTTATTTATTCAAGGCCTTATTTTTGTGAAGAAGTTGAGGGAGGCATATTAAAGTGCCCTGAGTAAAGGATTTTGCTAGATAGCGGTATGGGAGGGATGCAGACTGCCCCCAACATGTAACAAAAACAATTGTCACAATTCTTATTGCTTCAAGGCTAAAATTGTGTGTATAGCTTGTCGGTGACCCAATAATGCCATTATAATATTTGCAGATCGATTGATCAGTATTAAAGAGGTGGCAGATCACCCTAAACGTGTCATGTACCCGACGAAATTTATATTATTAGTTCAGAGTTCAGATTTTATTATGTTACTAGCGGACCCGTCCCGGCTTCGCTCGGGTGGTATGAAATTATGATTTAATAGCGGTCACCCATTACTCCGCTCACGTATATTTAGTATAGCTGATCCGGCAAACGTTGTTAATAATTTCTAGGAATAATTACATTACTCACTCGCTTCGCTCGTTCGTTTGAATTTTATTAATACAGTACTCACTCGCTTCGCTCGTTCGCTTGAATATTATAAATACACTACTCACTCGCTTCGCTCGTTCGCTTGAATATTATAATTACATTACTCACTCGCTTCGCTCGTTCGTTTGAATTTTATTAATACACTACTCACTCGCTTCGCTCGTTCGCTTGAATATTATAAATACACTACTCACTCGCTTCGCTCGTTCGCCATATATGTATTTTTTAAAGCTTAATATAAAAATCGCGATTAAAAATCAGGGGTTGATCGTATAAAGGTGAAAATTTAGAGTTGTATGTATTTTTCAATGCTGAATCATGAAAAAATTAAAACAAAAAATTTTGTCAAAAAAATTTTTGGGGTGGACCACCCTTAACATTTAGGGGGATGAAACATAGATGTTGTCCGATTCTCCACCCTACCCGATAAGCACACAAAATTTCATCAAAATCGGTCCAGCCGTTTCGGAGGAGTTCAATAACGTACACCGCGACACGAGAATTTTATATAGATAGATAGATAGATAGTTTATTTAGTCATATTGGAGATACAAGTATCTATATGACGAGTCAGATTACAAATAAAATTACATGTTAAAATCTTTGATATTGTATAGACACGCTTCAGTCAGAGTTTTTTTAATTTTATTTTTAAAAACATTGTCAGGTAGATCTTTAATTGTTTGAGGTAAACTGTTGTAAAATTTTTGCGAAAGGTAATAAAAATCGTTTTGAGTGCTAGATAGATTGCACTTAGGCAATCGTAATGCTTCCTATATAAGATTATAGCGACTGTTTTAAGCATATATTTCAATTTGCAGAACAAGTTTCCCTCTAGGGGAAGGGGTTAATACTGACAAGCTATACAAACAATATCAGCCTTGAAGCAATAATAATTGTGACCATTTTTTTTATTACATGTTGAGGGCGGTCTGCATCCCTCTCATACCGCTATCTAGCAAAATCCCTTACTCAGGGCACTTTAATATGTCTCCCTCAACAACTTCACAAAAATAAATAATATAATTAATGAATATTTTTATCTTGCAGAGAATCGCAAACGATTAATTTTATGACCAAATTTTTTTCTTAATAATTTGTTTAAATAATAAATAAACTTAAAAAACGTTTTTAAACAATAAAAAAAAAATTTAGGAAAATTTTTTTTATTTAAAAATCATAATATTTTATAATATACCAAATGGCAAAAAAATTTAAAAAAAATGTAATTAGTCCATTTGTTTAAAAAATTTATTTAAACAAATTACGTCAAAAATTTTATTCTACTATGTAACAGCTTCTTCATGTCTAAAAATAGTGATAATAATAAATTTTAATAAAAAATTTTTTCGACCTCTTTTTGTAACTTTAACCCCCCGGGCCTCTGATTCTGAGAGGCCTCCAAATCTCGAGAAGTTCTTCTTAATCAAATCCCAAACAAGACCAAAATATGTTTAGTAAAGAGGCAGTTTGGAGTTGCGAGGCCCCGTACGTATACAAAATATTTTTTATCATTACGAATCCAATGAGCTATCACATATATTTTAACAAGCAGTAGCAAGAATTAACACGTCTTTCAAGTTGTGAACTAGACTATAAGCTCAAAAATAATCTTTGAAATATGAATGTAAGCCCCGCCCGCTAAAAAGCATTTTTGCTCGTGACGTCATGATACATGCAAATAATATAGAAGCCTTACGTTTATATTATAATCCAATTACTCTTAGAATGGTACCGATACGTCATCAATGTATTGGCTTCAATCATCAAAAGGCCACCTAAAAAGGGAAAAAAACAAAAAAATAACTTTTTTTTGTTTTGTTTTTTTTCATTTTTTTTCAGTAACCCTTTGCACACTAGGCCACTGAGTCATGTCCAGATAAATAGGCGTTTTCTGTCAATGACGTAGCGGTATCATTCTTAGAGTAATCGGATTATATCTACTAGTACTATTAGACAAAGAGCTGGTAATATAGATTCCACGTCATTTTATACCAAAGGAGTTTACTCTAACTGCGTTTTTGCTTGTTTTCGGAATATGGATATGATAGTCTGGCAACTCAGCGCTGTTGCGTTGGGGACGGAAGTTGAAATCTAGTAAAAATTTAACAAAATTACGTAATACTATTAAAGTTGTTCTTTTTATTTGCTATGAAATTGCAAAATTAACAGTCATTGAGAAGTGCTCACAGACTATTTGCTTCTTGTTAAAATAGTACAAGACTGGTTTGAGCTTGTTGAAATCAACAAGAAAGGCTATAGTCGGATAAGATGGGCAAATTTGCCCCCGCACAGATGATGCTCATTTTTTTTTGCTTCAATTGTAAT
Organism: Mongoloraphidia duomilia; assembly: GCA_039654895.1. Taxonomy (NCBI): domain Eukaryota; kingdom Metazoa; phylum Arthropoda; class Insecta; order Raphidioptera; family Raphidiidae; genus Mongoloraphidia; species Mongoloraphidia duomilia. The sequence goes on along the minus strand of CM077518.1, from coordinate 28,370,064 downwards.
TAATATCACTTATAATTTCCACAAATTTCAGCCCTCAATATTAAACCGTTTAAGAGAAGAAAAAATTTTTTTTTTCGTTTATTTTATCTTTTGAATGACTGAACCAATTCGAACGAAATTTATACAAGTTATAGCTGATAATATCAGAAGGCATTTAAATAAAAAATTGCAATGGGATCTGGTCACGGGAACATGAAAAAAAGCATGAATATTTCTGGATTTTTTTTTACTCCTTTAAGGGCCTGCTACACGCTCATGCTTTACCACGCGCTTACTTGTGCAAACCGGTTTGTATCGGGAACTCTCTACGTGTAGACGGCAAAACGGTAGCTCGCGCAAACCTAAAAGCGCGGCCTGAGCAAACGTCGCGCTGCTGAAGATTTTTTGCGCAAACCAGTTTGCTTGTGCGTTTTTACTTGTGCGTGTAGCCGGAATACAAGCTTCTCTACGGTTTTTTTGAAAACATGTCCACATACTAAACTCCATCGTCGCATGAAGCCTATTTAAAATGGACCATTATAAGGGTGAGTTTTAGGGGTTGAAAAATGTTTTTGAGCCCAAAAATACCGAAAGAATTCTCAGAATCGTTTCAAAATTGATTTTTAACTTATTAGTAAAGATATAAATGTGTTGCCAAAATTTTATTAAAATCGGCCCGACAGGACCGGACCTACAAATTTTATGAAAATACAAGTTTACTAATATGGATTTACTTACTGAAGGGCGTATATAATTTGGTACAGATGTTGAATTGATATTATAATTGAAATTGAGAAAAAAATGTTGTTTTAAGGGGTGTATAAAGGGGTAAATTTTTTTATTTTGTTCAAAAAAAAAGTTAAATTCATATAATAAAGCCACACTGTCTATAAAATCAAATACATTATATTGTCGGCAGGGTTTGGCACTGCGCCCCGAGTTTTTACAGTTTTTGTTAATTTATTGTTCTCTACACATCCGATCTTTTACAGATAGAGTCCGACGCCAACAGGGGTGAAAAAAATTAATTCTCTACGTAGTTCTTATCGCAAAGAAGAGAAAAAAGTGATAGAGTCACAAAAATCAGGTGCTAGCACAGAGGACGTTTATGAACCTTCAATTGTGGTACTACCCTCTACTAGAATTTTTAAATGATCAAGAAATTTTTCGACAATCTTTCATGAGGAGATATAGATTCGCGCATTACAGTGTTCTGTCGTTCAATTATAGGTGTCACCAAACGTAGTAACTCGTTATATGCATTTTCATCCATTCTCAAATAATTGCGCCAGTCATATGGGTCATCTATTAAACATTTCATTAAATTTGTATGTGAATATATGCTTCTTCTCAAAAACCACTTTTTGCACTACTTCGATCTATACCGTTTATTTTTCTTTTTTTTAACAATAAACAATAAAAAATGCGTACAAATCGTCAGTTGGCCACATCGCTGCGATTATAACCTTTTCTCTTGACGAATTTTCACGTAATGAGGTTTGTGCAAACTGGCTTGCACCGTGTGAACATCGCCCTGTGTTCCGTATAAATTGTACAAACTGTACTGTGCAGGCAAGTCGCTGCCGTGTAGCAGGCCCTTTAAAGTTCTGGTACAGCTACGAATTTTTTTTTGTAGAATCTTGGGATAGCATTTTACCACACATAATTTTTTCAAAACGATCAACTGGTACGCGATACCTAAAAAAAACAAGCCGTGAGGTGGGTCGTTTATTAGGACTAAAGTGCGACCCTTGAGGTCCACACGACGAACTTCCCAGTTTGATAAATATTTAATAATAATAATTAAATTAGATATTACACAGAAAAGTAATCATTTTAATCATTAAAACATCAATAATTAAAAAAAAAAAAAAAAAAAAAAACGGCTGAACCGATTTTTATAAAATTTATGTCGGATCAAAATGACGTTAACACGCCTCGATTGACACTCTTACGAAGTCGATATAATTTTTTATTCGCGAGATATTGTGTAAAATCTACTTTTTTGGAGGTTATTTGGTTAAGAAAAAAGAACGGCTGAACCGATTTTGAAAAAATTTCTTTCAGATCATATTTACGTTAATACGCGTCGATTGGCACCCTAACGTAGTCGATATCATTTTTCATTCTCGAGATTTCGTCTTAGAAAGAAATGGACACATACGTACGTACGTACGTACACACACACACACACCCACACACACATACACATACACACACACAGACATCTTTCTAAAAGTAGTGTAAAAATAGTGTAGTGACCTTGAAATATAAAATTTTTTTTTCCTTTTTGATTTCGATTTTCGGACCCATTACAATAACTTCCAATGGGAAGTTAATAAAATGTTTCTTTTTTTTGTTGTAATTTTTAAATTATGATACATTAGTAGGAAAGTATTACTTTATACCGGGGAGTTTCACACGGTCGGCTCTCCTACTATCAATGTATCATAATTTAAAAAACACAAAAAAAAAATAAACAAGCCGTGAGGTGGGTCGTTTATTAGAACTAAAGTGCGACCCTTGAGGTCCACACGACGAACTTCCCAGTTTGATAAATATTTAATAATAATAATTAAATTAGATATTACACAGAAAAGGAATCATTTTAATCATTAAAACATAATTATTATTTATTTTTAACAATAATTAAAAAAAAAAAAAAAAAAAAAAACGGCTGAACCGATTTTTATAAAATTTATGTCGGATCAAAATGACGTTAACACGCCTCGATTGACACCCTTACGAAGTCGATATAATTTTTTATTCGCGAGATATTGCGTAAAATCTACTTTTTTGGAGGTTATTTGGTTAAGAAAAAAGAACGGCTGAACCGATTTTAAAAAAATTCCTTTCAGATCATATTTACGTTAATACGCGTCGATTGGCACCCCAACGTAGTCGATATCATTTTTCGTTCTCGAGATTTCGTCTTAGAAAGAAATGGACACATACGTACGTACGTACGTACGTACACACACACACACACACACACACACACACACAGACATCTTTCTAAAAGTAGTGTAAAAATAGTGTAGTGACCTTGAAATATAAAAATTTTTTTTCCTTTTTGATTTCGATTTTCGAACCCATTACAATAACTTCCAGTGGGAAGTTAAAAAAACATTATATTTTTTTTAGTTATCGCGAACCCATTTGATCGTTTTGAAAAAATCATGTGTGGTAAAAAGCCATCCCAAGATTCTACAAAAAAAATGTCGTAGCTGTGCCAGAACTTTAAAGGGGTTAAAAAAAATCCAGAAATATTCATGAACTTTTTTTTATGTTCCCGTGACCAGATTCCATTGCTATTTTTTTTAAATACCTTCTGATATTATCTATAACTGGTATAAATTTCATTCGAATCGGTTCAGCCATTCACAAAATAAAAAAAAAATTCGAAAATTTTTTTTTTTTCTCTTTTAAACAGTTTAATATTAAGGGCTGAAATTTGTGGAAATTATATGTGATATTAATTACAATTGAAGCAAAAAAAATGAGCACCATCTGTGCGGGGGCAAATTTGTCCATCATATCCGACTATAGCCACGTCATTTTGTTAAAGTCGGAATTTAATACCTTATATTATCGGCTTTACGTTTATGAAAACGCCAGACCAAATAGACGTTGTTAATGCGTTGCCAGACCCCGATTGTCCGCGTCCAGTGAAAGAGTCGACCGGTAGCGAAACAACAAGATACGCTGTTCAAACTTGGGGTTCCATGACATTTGATCCCAGCAATTTGATCCCACGACATTTGATCCCACGACAATTGATCCCAACGACATTTGATCCCAACGACAATTGATCCCACGACATTTGATCCCAAAAAATTGTCTATAAACTAACAGAGCCTGATAAGTAATAAAGTTATTAAATTTTATTAATTTAATGAAATAATTTAATCGATTATTCTCTTTGTCGGGAAATTTGTTTGAATTAAATTTGTAGATGTTGTGATATATTTGTAATTACATTGTTATTAGAATTCTAGCGAATGTAATAGTATAATGTGTTTATGAGTTAATAATCCTTTTATTTAGAGATTATGTAATGATCAAGTTGAATAATTCACTTTTATTTATCATTGCCCGGGATACGTCGTAATTTTGTCAAATATTGTTTTTTATAAATTTTGTTGAAAAATTATTGTACATAGAAACTTTGAAACGTCAGGTGTGCAGTCAATTTGGTCTTTCGTGCTTTTCACATTATAACGAATTGTTAAATATGCCATTAAAGTTTATGAAAAGTCAGCGTGATAATTTGTTATTAATTCATAAAATACAATATTTGACAAAATTACGACGTATCCCGGGCAATGATAAATAAAAGTGAATTATTCAACTTGATCATTACATAATCTCTAAAGAATTATTAAATAATAAACACATTATACTATTACATCCGTTAGAATTCTAATAACAATGTAATTACAAATATATCACAACGTATACAAATTTAATTCAAACAAATTTCCCGACAAAGAGAATAATCGATTAAATTATTTCATTAAATTAATAAAATTTAATAACTTTATTACTTATCAGGCTCTGTCGGTTTATAGACAATTTTTTGGGATCAAATGTCGTGGGATCAATTGTCGTTGGGATCAAATGTCGTTGGGATCAGTTGTCGTGGGATCAAATTGCTGGGATCAACTGACGGCACACCCACGTAATTCACTGTGTAAGTGACCTAGATTAGATTGATTAAACTGTAGTACCTATAATAAAAGTGCCCATGTAAAAGAAAAAAAACTCGAGTCGCAGTGCCAAACCCTGCCGACAATATAGTGTATTTTCTAATACAGGGCATTGTGACTTTAATACGTGAACTTAAGTTTGTTTTTGGACCAAATGAAAAATTTAATCCCTTAATACATCCCTTAAAATAATATTTTTTTCTTAAGTTCCATATTATTATCAATGCAACCTCTGTACCAAATTAAATACACCCTTCAGTAAGTAAATCACTATCCGCAAACTAGTGTTTTCATAAAATTTGTAAGTCCGGTCCTGTCAGGCCGATTTTATTAAAATTTTAGCAGCACATTTTGATCTTTACTAAAAGGTTAAATTTCAATTTTGAAACAATTCTGGAAATTTTTTTGGTATTTTTGGGCCCAAAAATTTTTTTCAACCCCTAAAAGCCACCCTTAAAGTGATCCGATTGGACCCATTTTAAATAGGCTCCGTGCGGTGATGGATTCCATCGTGTGTACCAAATTTAGTTCAAATCAATTAAGTCTTTCGAGAGTTATGCCGCGAACACACACACACACACACACACACACACACACACACACACACACTATATATATATATATATATATATATATATATATATATATATATATATTATAAACATTTCCAAAAATGGTGTCAAATTGTTCAGGAGGCTATGAAACGTCGAGAAATTTTGGTCCGACCCATAGGTCCCGCCATCCAACCGACGCCAATAGTGTATGTGCCATATGGCAAATACACTAATAAAAATCAAGCATCACAATTTATTTTTCCCAAATCCCACGATAATTAGCGCTAGGTGACGTTATCAAGGACAAACCACCTATACGGGAGGGTTTTCTCCCCGTTAAGGGGTGAGGGAGGGGTCGGACGGACGCGAAAATAATTTTATCGTGATCAGCGCCCTCGAAAACGGGGAGAAAGTTGGTTTTGTTCCTTGAAGACAAAACCGAGTCTTTTCGCCTTTTTAAAGGTTGTTTCAACCCCCTGGGACACGCTGGAGCTACTTTAGGGGTGTGGACCTTCGTTTCGCATCACCTTCTACCAAAAAAACATTGCAATTTTTTTCACCCCTCGTTATGCGTCCTCTCGAGAAATGCTAATTTGGGGTGGTTTTCACCCCCTAAAGGGGTGAATCCGACCTTGGCCGTCCATGACACTTTCCGCACTCCTGCCTGTGAAATGACTCATTAAAGGCCGCTATACATACATCGTAAGTAGCTATTTTGTAGTGAAGAGTTCCGTAGTCGGCCGAAAATATCCCATATCTCAAAAACTACACAACATTTCTTATTCAAACCGATTTTCGTTGGAAGTATTTTATAAAATCTAATTCATTTACATACTAACTGTTGACTTAAATAAAAAAGTCATTTTGAAACTTCTACATCATTTTTAAGGCCTATCTAATGATACCCCACACGCTTATGTGCACTGGAATTTTTTTTATCCCTCAGTTACATGTATGGTGTGTCACCACTATTTTTTTCGTAATTTCACTTAACCATTGTATAGCAGTTCATAGAAAACACCTACCTTGCAAATTTCATCTAAGTATTGGGATCCGTCAGATAGGTGGAGCTTCAAAAACATGGCGCAGGCGTGGGGAAATTTCATATACGGGGTATACTTTTGCGTGTAATTTTATGATTTTCAAAGTGATAAGAAATGATAAATATAAGTGCAATTTGTGATTGGGCCGATACGAATCCTAAACAAGCCGTGAGGTGGGTCGTTTATTAGGACTAAAGTGCGACCCTTGAGGTCCACACGACGAACTTCCCAGTTTGATAAATATTTAATAATAATAATTAAATTAGATATTACACAGAAAAGTAATCATTTCAATCATTAAAACATCAATAATTTAAAAAAAAAAAAAAAAAAAAAAAAAACGGCTGAACCGATTTTTATAAAATTTATGTCGGATCAAAATGTTACGAAGTCGATATAATTTTTTATTCGCGAGATATTGTGTAAAATCTACTTTTTTGGAGGTTATTTGGTTAAGAAAAAAGAACGGCTGAACCGATTTTGAAAAAATTTCTTTCAGATCATATATACGTTAATACGCGTCGATTGGCACCCTAACGTAGTCGATATCATTTTTCGTTCTCGAGATTTCGTCTTTGAAAGAAATGTACACATACGTACGTACGTACGTACGTACGACGACACACAGACATCTTTCTAAAAGTAGTGTAAAAATAGTGTAGTGACCTTGAAACAAAAATTTTTTTTCCTTTTTGATTTCGATTTTCGGACCCATTACAATAACTTCCAGTGGGAAGTTAACAAAGGAATTTCGTTGAAGGAGAACGGATTCTCAAAGCCGGGCATATTATCAAATGTCGGAAATATAACGAGAAAAATGCATGCAAAATGAACTGTCAAAAGTAGTAATCTTTACGATATATTGCTTAAAAACATCAAAATTAAAAGAAAATCTCCACGAAATTAATCATCCGCGTTCAATGCGCTTTTAAGGCTGGGTTAGGTGAATAATGTAAACACATAACTGCAACATAATAAGTTATATTGTAATAAGTAGTTAAGTTACTAACCTCAAAATATTTGTATACGAAGTTAATCCTATAAATTTGTTAATCATCAGGGATTCAACTATTTTAGTGCAGTATGATAACAAGTACATCTTATTATTACTATAAAATATTTTTTTAATTCATAAATACAGTTTTTCCACATTTCATTAGAAAATAATTCTCTGTAAAGTAAGTTTTACAAGGCAATAACTGACAGTGTTTATTGCCATGATATTAGAAAACGTCGCGAATTCCATTTTCGATAAACTTTTTGTTTATTTTACTTGTTTTATTTTTGTAATAAACAATTTCATGATTAATTTGCACTGTTAGCATGTAAAATTTTCCCTCGTTTGAGTACAATTTTCTGCCACCAGATGTCAGATGCTCATTTGACGGACCCCAATAGGGTGCCAATAGTTTCTGAGTAAAATGACTGTGACATACGGACGGACAGATGGACAGGATGAAATTATTAGGGTTCCGTTTTTGCCATTTGGCTACGGAACCCTAAAAACGCTTCAATGTTCGATAAATAATTTTATTACAAATAAATAAATACAATCCATAAGTTTTTTTAATTTTATCACTATGCGTCCGACTGCTGCGCTCATTATTAACAGCCCACTTGCCCTATAATTAACTAAAGGCCATTACATTTCTACCATTGGTTACCAAGGTTACAAAAAGCGCGTGATTTTACAGAAAAGTTGTGGGAATGAAAATTGTAGGAATAATTGTAATCCTCTTTAAAACATAACATAATGAAAGAATTGCTTAAGTCGACCGTTTCTGAGAGATTTCGAAAGAAGCAAAAAAGGTGGTAAAATGTCGTGGCTTTTCGGCTCCCCCCACGTTAGTACAGAGTCCTCGAGGTCGAAAACTCAGATTCTACTCCACAGAGTACCCACAAACAACACACCAAAATATCATTAACTTCGGAATACTTTCCAGGTAAAAAGTACCTGACTGCTGGACTAACAGGCAAAAACGCAGTTAGAGTAAACTCCTTTGGTATAAAATGACGAGGAATCTATGTTGTTGAAATGGTTGAAAAATACTTTTTTGTAGCTATGTAAACAAGTTTCTATGGCAACGGGCCCTCGATTTGAACATTGATGTCACACTGTTTTTGAGTTTTAGAAATTAATTCACATTTCAATAAATTATTGCATTTCAACGAATCATTCAATGTTTCTTAGATTTTAAGGTTATGTTCAAATTGACGTTTATTTTCGTACTACAAATAACAATGAGAAAAAAAGTTCATGCATATACCCTATTTACAGGTTAACATTTTTTTTATTTTAGAAGACATGAACTAAGTTTTGCGTTAATTGAAAAGGCATCAACTCACCCTAAATATAGCTCGTTGATGCAACAACATTTGTATGACACTTTTCCTTCTTAAATATAACATACTTTTCACTGCAATCATTAAACCAGAACTAATAAATATAGGTCCCACTAGCCACATGTGGCCAAAACTGTTATAAATAAAGCCGTCCGTATCGCCCAAAGCCAATACGGTAACCACTGTTCCGACACTAAACAAAACCATGGATAATGCAAAATATGAATAGGAAGTACAATCACACCTTGCAAATGATAATTCTTCGTCCACATCCACTTCTCTTTGCCTTAAACGTTGTAAACGTTGCCTAAGAAACGGACTGTCAAAAACTGTGGCCATTTTCAACGTTCGTTTTTATAGACCTCACATCTTCATCGACACTGAACGGTTATTATTGTATTGCTATTTAATTCGCACAGTTTAAATAAATCACCACTGGAACTCATATAACACATTCCGTTTTAAAGAAATCAATTATCAAACACGTTTACTACTTTGTATTTGGCACTGTCAATTGTATGGTATTTAATATTTATTAGTGTATTTGCCATATGGCACATACACTATTGGCGTCGGTCGGATGGCGGGACCTAGAGGTCGGACCAAAATTTCTCGACGTTTCATAGCCTCCTGAACAATTTGAATTTGGCACCATTTTTGGAAATGTTTTTATATATGTATATATATATACAGGTGTCCCAAAATTGCTGGGACACAGAGCTACCACGTGTAGTAGAGGTCAAAATAAGTCGATTGGACCCAATTTATTTATAGACTGTGTGCAGGGGGCGGAGTTATAAAAATATCGATGCGAGCGCTTGTAGTGTGATCTATTGTAAGCTTTGAACTATAGTCCAGTGAGCATTCAGCATTGTTATTTACAAAATAATGTCATAAAGTTTTTCGATTACAAACATAAAGAAGAGATTATTATTACAAACAAAACATGGGAAAAACTACGCGTTCTGGAAATACTTTTTGTGTTCCAGGCTGTCGTGTTAATAGCGATTCAAGTAAAATAAAATTTTATAGATTCTCCGAGTTACCTATAACCTCGAAAAACGACCAAAGTGGATCAAAACGTTAATAAAAGTAAAGTAAGTAAAGCCATGATATTACTTACAACTTATTTGGAAATTATTAATGTAAATCTGTAAAAGAAATTTTTCGTCTTTCTTTAGTGCTGATGCTGATGCAATTAAAAGCACAAAATAGGCATTGTGATAACTTGGAATTAAATAATACTTTACTATACGATATTCGGTTTATTTTAACATAAAATAATATTCTTCACAATTCATTCGTAAATCGTAATGACTAAAGAGTTACATAATTTATAAATTAAATAGTTATTATACTCCATATGACTAACTACTACAGGCATGAAATCATTGACATTTATTTTACATGAAAAAAAAAACACGTTTTATACCTACTTATTTTTCTATCATAGGTTTGCGAGAGCAATGCGGAGTCAAAACTCAAACGGTTTCGAAATGGAAAACACTAAGCTTACTAATACAAGAAAATGGAATGATATGCAAAAAGATAGTATAGTAATGCTCCGAATTTTTCAAATTAAAGTAGATATTCGAATAGTAAAAAGAAGAAAACAAACTAATCAAAGCGTAAGACAGTTTTTTTTGTTATCAATAGTCGGGAACTTATTTAGGAGTTGAAGAAAGAATTTCGGTATTCGAATCTCCGACTATTGATAACAAAAAAATACTGTCTTACGTTTTGATTTGCTTGTTTTCTTCTTTTTACGTAGTCGGGTTTTAGTTTTTTTACTTTTATTTTTGCAATAATGTAATGTAGATATAATTTTATTTCTTAATAATTAAATGTAAATAAATAATTATATTTTTCAATGACAAAATCACAATAAATGTATTTTCATACAATTATTAAACTATTCAATTTGCACCAACTTTAATATAATTTATATAAATGATCAACATTATAATATATAGGTGAGGCAGACCACCAGTAACAATCTTTTTTTTCAAAAACGATGTCTCGGTGACAGAAGTTTGCCGGATGCACTTTGCAATAATTCTATTCTTAACGGTGTCATCACGAAATTCTTCAATATGTTTAATATGACAGAAAGCTAATTTCTCGCCTTTCTTCAATGAAGCCTCAATAAAAGAGATCGCGTGCTTAATACTTTCAAATCCAGTCCACAAGATCACCGGCGCCATAGTTTGAGGTTATGCAGCTGTCAGTATAAAACACACGATTATTTTTTTATTATACGTCAAAATTGAAGAAGAAAAAAACTTAAAATTATTAATTTTCACGTACACTATTTGCACACAGCTAGATAAAATGGTATTCGTTTATTAAAAAATTTCCCGATATAAGACAACAATAAAAAATAGTTCAATCGTACACTATTGCCCACTAGCGGCGCTAGTAGGCTAGTAGGCACACAACCTATATACCAAAATGTACCGTTTGCCTGTGAGAAGAGTTCAAAGTTTACATAAAATTTTGTATAATATAAGATTTTGTAATACAATTTTATTAAACTTGTACTAGGAATATCTGTTAGCATTATTTAGGAAAACACTTTTTCCTTCAGAACTATGCGGAATACGAAATTTTTACAAGAGTAACAAAATGAAGATAATTAATCAGTCTTCTCGCTAAAAAATTTGAGAACCGTATTACCAACCCTAAGAAAGTTCTGAAAAAAATGTCAGGGGGTGAGAGTGGTTTTAACCCTTCTACAATTTCTTTTGGGTTTCTTTGATTACCGAAAGGAGAGTAATCCTCTAAAATGCACTTTTGTCAAATTTCATTCAATTTGTTTCACTCATTTCTGAACAGCGTACAAAAATGTGTTTTTTTATGTAAACTTTGAACTCTTCTCACGGGCAAACGGTACAATTTGGTATATAAATAAATTGGGTCCAATCGACTTATTTTGACCTCTACTATACGTGGAAGCTCTGTGTCCCAGCAATTTTTGGTACACCCTGTATATGTGTTCGCGCCGTAACTCTCGAAAGACTTAATTGATTTGAACGAAATTTGGTACACACGTTGGAATCCATCACCGCACGGAACCTATTTAAAATGGGCCCAATCGGACTATTTTAAGGGTGGTTTTTAGGGGTTGAAATAGGTTTTTGGGCCCAAAAATACCGAAAAAATTCTCAGAATTGTTTCAAAATTGAAATTTAACCTTTTAGTAAAGATCAAAATGTGCTGCTAAAATTTTAATGAAATCGGCCCGACAGGACCGGACTTACAAATTTTATGAAAACACTAGTTTGCGGATAGCTTTACTTACTGAAGGGTGTATTTAATTTGGTACAGAGGTTGCATTGATAATAATATTGAAATTAAGAAAAAAAAGTATTATTTTAAGGGATGTATTAAGGGGTTAAATTTTTTATTTTGTCCAAAAACAAACCTAACTTCACGTATTAAAGCCACAAGGCCTGTATTAGCAAATACACTATATTGTCAGCAGGGGGGCTTGAGAATAGCCGAGAGTGTAGCGGCGCTGTTGTTTACATGGCGTTGCTATGGTTCCTCTATTACAAGTCCCCAGTTCCCGAGTTCTAGCCCGAGAGCTGGTAAAAGTGTCAATTAGATTTTCAATTTATTATTAAAAAAAAAAAAAAAAAATAATGAATTGAAAATATGAATTGGTGCTAGGCCCAAATAACCTTAGCTGTTGGTGGTCTTTAAAATACAATTTACAATTTGTCAGCAGGGTTTGGCACTGCGACCCGAGTTTTTTTTTATTGTAGCGCTATGTCAAATTTGACGGCAAACTGTAAAACTATAGTCATTGTTAAAAATAATTACATTAAAGTACGAAAAAATTACAAAAATTAACTTCTTTCCATATCTATTATGTCACTAATTTTCAAGAAAATTCACGCATTTCTATAATCAAATACGTGGGAAATGTTTTAATTGAAAATTGAAAATAAATTTTTAAGAATTTTACTCTCCTTTTTACTATAGAGGTAAAATTTTGCCAACCATAGACATACACATTTACCCATCCTTTACTTAATCTATGGTTCAGATAAAACTTGTTTATGACAGTTTTTATTTTTCCAATTTCCATATTTTTAGGTTATATCTTTGATTTAAAAAAATTATAAATACCTCAAAATGCCAACATATGAATTAATGGTATTGTTACGAACTATGCCTAGGGTAAGTATAATTTACATTCGATTTCTAATATAATTGTATTTCTATTTAACTTGTTTGCAATTTTTCAGACTGAAGTTGTGTCTGCTTTGAAACGTGCAGCTAATGCAATATTTGAAAAAGATGGATTTATTCGAAAAATAGAGAACCTAGGTACAAGAGATTTACCCTTTAAAATGCCTATTCATGGCTTAGTACATAAGAGAGCAACGTAAGTTTTTAGAATATTAAATAAAAAAGACTTCTGGTGCAGCCAATAAACACTGGCAGTTAGCAGTAGCTGCCTATAAGCATAGTACTGTACTACTGATAAAAAGTGTTATGATATATGATTTTGGCAGTGTCTAGAAGTCTACCAGTGGCGGAACCGTAGTATGTTTGCTAAAGATCCATCATAGGTGGATCTCTAGTTTTTTCTGCTGGGAATCCTGGATCTGTAGTGCTTTTTGATTAGGATCCACTATTTCTTATTCATATATTATATAGTCAGGCCGCTTAACAGATGGAGTAATCACGTGAAAAGCACATGAATAGCTTGCGCCGCAGGCGTGGCCTTCGCATATAGTTTCGTTCCCGAACGTTCAAGCAACCAATCAGGTACTTTGCACGCAGTGATCATGCGTTTTCATTGCTCCATTTGTAAAGCGGCCCGACTAAAGCGTTTGCCCTTCATATTCATAATCAATAAAAATAAATACACAGATTTCCAAAATACAACGAATATTTTTATTCAAACTTTGATTTAAACATTAGAAATATAATATAATCATTATATGAAATGTTTCATTTCGAATAATTCATAAATATGCAAAAAAGAGATTACCAAAATATAAATTCGAAGGACCACGAAACAAAACTCTAAAAATGAAAACTAAAATTCTTATTTATGAAAAAATGAAATTAGCAAGTAAATGACGTAAGAACAAGTTTTGCATTGTAGATAAATCCAATTGGTTGGATTTGTATTTAGGAAATCTCAACAAGCCAGCACAATATTTGTGTTGCCATTTTTATTTTATACATGAATTGCAGCGAATCACATCCATTAAACAAACTTTTGCACATATGCTACAGAAAAGATTATTATCATCTTTTTTTACAAAGCATTTCGTTTAGTCTTTTATATGCAGAATCAGTAAAATATATCTCAATTTCAGAAATATCGACTTCCTTCTCTAAAATAATAGGATTTATGCTTTCCCATTGCACAGTCCTGTTCTTGACATATTTTATTTTTTCATACAAAATTGTGTTTATTGTTTTCTCATTGTCACTGACAATAGGGTAGATGACTAAAAAATTTTTTTTGTGTTAGGTATATTAATAGAGCAGTAAATTATGAACAAAATGACACCTAAATCACTTCATTCTGATTTCAAATAAGCTCAAAAATAATTTTTGAAATATTTATGTTAGCCCCGCCCGCTAAAAATCGTTTTTGCTTTACTTAAATATGACGTCATAATTTTAATACCGTTTTGTACCTATGTAAACAATCTAAGTTGGGTTGCTATGGATACATGTATTTTTTACTTAAAATTGACGTCACACGGTGTTTTAAGTGACAAATAGATTAAAAATCATGATTTTATTTATTAATTCAAATATGTTTACGAAACTTAATTAATAAAAATGAAAATTCTAATAAATATTTTAAAACCTAAACTTTCATTATAACAAAGTTTTTATTACTTACCATACCATTATGTATAATTATGATATTGTAGTGCTAATAATCGCATGATTGAAGCACAATATATTTTTTTCTTTTCGTTTTTTTTCCTAATAAAATAAAAAAAAAAAAGGTTTTTATATTGATCACTGTCCACTGGCATGTACCCTATTGCATGAAGCTTTCTTCTATGTCGTTCTAATGGTGTTTGTTTTTTGAAAATAGCCTATCCTTTAGTCTTCTTTTTTATTCCAATTACTGTCGTAGCTAATCCTTTAGATCTACCTCTGACTTTCATTTTTAGTGGTAACTTGATGTTTACGTTTATTTATGGCTATGTTGAACAGACGGATTTTTGGCAAATATGACTTGACCGGTTTATCATACATTTTAAACACGGTGTTTTTTTAATCACATTGTTAAATGACGGGTTGCTATGGTAACGAAACGCAGCAGCCAATGAACACGGGATCAAAATTTAACATCGTGATTAAAATGTACGATAAACTGGCCATTGTTTGGGCTGTTGACCCAACATTAACGGACCTCCAATAAAAAGACTAAAAAATGGTAGCAAACATACTACGGTTCCACCACTGGTGGACCTCTAGACACTGCCAAAAAGGCCTTTGGTTTTATACACGTGCCATTGAATTGCGCGGCAAATATATTATAGATTAGAGTAAGATTGCCCATAAATATATTATATTGTACAATGAGATACACATACACGCTAATCATTTTATATTGTAAATGATTGGAAAATCCAAAGTATTGGTTTGCGTTTTGATTGGGATAGGTTTGATGAAAATTAAGAATAATAGCGTTTTTCATTGGTAAGCACACAATGAAACGGGGTCGGTACCAACAGCCAGTGCGAGTTTTATGCATTCCCAATGAAATACGACGGTCGTTGTCAGTACATTGCCATCTAACCCCTTTGGCGCGCTATTTGAACGATGAAACAATAATCCTTATTTAAAAAAAAATTGAACCGACTTTAAAAAGGAAACAATAACGCCTCTAAACGGGATAAAATAATACGGATCATTTATTTTTACATGTCAGATAAATGAATTTAACAACCTTTAGCAACGCCAGAAACGTCAGTAGCAAATATATTTTTTCTTCAGGGAGATATAAACTATTGAAAAATAATTGAAATCTTCATGGCGCGATGAGTCGAAAATCTTAGTCGAGGGCTCCCGTACTATAAGAAATTTTGTAGGTAATTGATAAATGCCTATTTTTATTAATTACCAAATGTATTTATTTAATAATATTTTAAATTGAGTGATTTTTTAGCATATTATAAATATTATTTTTTGCATTATAAAATTAAATTTGCGATAAGTAGTAGGTACATTACAATTTTTGACATTCATAATAACGATAACGACAAAAATGTTGATGAAATATTAGGAAAAACTACCTGGATTTTAATTTTATTAAGTTTTCCAGCCTTATTCCCTCATTTCATCTCTCTATCAAAATAGTAAGTACTTTGTTATGGAAATTATTTATACCTTGTTAATATGGCCGTAAAAATACACTTCGATTAGTTACGTAGTTACACACGTCTAGAACGCGCGCTCGCCATTAGCCGGATGCCCCAAACCTTCCCTCCTTTCTTAAGGAGACCATTCACAACGTGCCGTGTTGGTACAATTAGTTTTCGCCGGTGCCGCTGGGCTAATACATACGCCTTGTTTTTTTTTTTGTCTACGGTTGTGGTAATTGTCTATGGTTATACGCCAGCGAACCTAAATTGGTAGTACAATAGTCGTCATCCGGACTGAAGTGCCACTGTTCTTAATTCGTGTAACAACTTTTTAGTAATTATTATACTTTTATGATCTAATTTAATCGTTCAAAATTACCGCCTTGTAAAATCATTAAAGATGGCGGCTTCCTGTTAATTGGCTTGTTCACTGTCTATACTGGTTTATACCCACTTAAATTCAATTATTTAAGAATGAAACTGGAAATTCACGGTTATATTTTAACACTGAATTAATTTGACCAACAATCTTGTTTTTTTTCCACCGACATGTTAGTTCGTGGGTTCAGTTCACTGTCTGATATTGTACAATATATTCTATTTACGCTGAAGTTACTGCACAATTCCTTCAGTTATTTGCAAGAAAATTTGTCGCTCTTCAACTTCAAAATGATTGCACAAAAAATATAAAAAACTATTTCATTACACGTGTAAATAGGGCTTTAGACTGTCTTCATGGATAATCGGCTTTGAATTCTAATTTTTCTGAAAAATGTATTCAATGTTAATATAAACCGAAAATCTTAATAATTAATAGCCTTTAATAATAACTAATAAATACAGAATAAAGACGACTATTTAGTGCAGTAAATGTAAATTTCAAACGCAATTTATTGTTTTTAGGTGTGTTTTGTTTGAATTTGATACACCTCCAGACGCTATTGGTGATTTGCTGGAGTATTACGAACGTGATGTTGATATTGTTCGCAAAAATATAATTAAAATAAATGATTTGACAAAAGTAAGTGGAGAACAAGCGTGTACTTTACAACAAGAGTTACTACCACCACCTTATCGTAAAGAAGTTATAGAAATGATTGAAAAGGGCAAAAAAGTATCTAAAAAGAAATTCCAATATAATTCTGGTTTAGATTATTATCCTTTCCAAAAATAACCACAATTGTTAATTTATATATTATGTAGTTGCGTGAATGCATTGTAATTAAATAAGAAAAATACAGTTAAATAAAAATAAGACTGACCTTTTTACTGTCTATTTTACTATTTTGCCAACGGCCTGGACTGTGTCAAAGGTATTGGCATGGGCGTAGCCAGGATTTTGAGCAGTGGGGGGGGGCAAAGCGAGATGACGGTTGGGGAGATATTGTCTGGACCCCCCGGGCCACACCGCGCAGTTCCCGTGGTTAGCGCTGCAGACGGTTTTTAGTGTATTTGCCATATGGCACATACACTATTGGCGTCGGTCGGATGGCGGGACCTAGGGGTCGACCAAAATTTCTCAACGTTTCATAGCCTCCTGAACAATTTGGCACCATTTTTGAAAATGTTTATATATATATATGTATGTATGTATTATACTGGGCTAATTTTAGTCGTAATTAGGGGGGCAGTTGGCCCTTTGGCACATCTAGTAGATAGCGGGATCATTTTGAACTTCAATGCATTTTATGTTGTTATCATTACTTCGGGAGGTAAGTAGGACCCCATTGTATTGATATGATGACGTCAAGGCAGACGGGCGAACGACTGAAAACGAAGCTTGCAAAACTAGACAGAAAAGGAACGAATGAGTGGAAGTAAAAAAGCATGTTTTTAGTGTGGATAAAAGTGAGCTCGTTGATGTTGTGGTTCGTCGTGAACTGATAAGACTCGCAAAACGACAGACCAGCTTGAGCGGCCGTCTGATATACATCGCAGCGGCTAAACAATCAAAGATTAATGATTGAATATTCTGGCGAATAAAATAACTTTTATTTTGGGATTTTGGATTTTAATTTGTACTTTTCGTGTTGGAGCTGTATTGTCCTAGTCTTGGATTTTGGATTCGGCGTTGTTTTCTCCTTCGATTCCTGTATTGGTCGACCTTCCTAAATTTCCGAATTCCCGAAAATTGATTTATTTTCCGTATTTCCATTGTTGGATCGTTGTTATTTGATATAGCTAACTTACCGTGCAAACAATAAACCATAAAGAAGCCAAGCGGTTTCTCCTTGTTTAGAGATTATAGGTTGCTGCTTTTGGATTTCCGTGTGGTTATGTTGATTCTGGAATCCGGGAATAATTTAATTTATTCCAGAAATTTTGAAGATTTTGCAATTATCCCGAAATTTTTAATATTCGCTATCATAATTGACGACGCATAAAGTATCCCGGAATATTATCAAGTGTCTATCCCAGTGGGATAGATATGGTACTACAATATATCCCGAAAATATTAAAGGATAAAATCTAATATTTTATGAACATTTTACATTTCTAAATGTCGACCACTTTGCGTAGTACTGGGTCAATTTAGATATTTAGGTCAGAATTAAAATGAATAATAGTGCGTCGATTGTATTCCTGTAGGATTTCTTGCACTACATTGGGAATTTTCCAGAATATTTTGACTTTTATTACGAATTAAGTTTTAATTCCACGTCGCCAGTCTCGCGATTTTAAAGTGTTTATGTCCCGAGTCCTATGCTATGTATTTTCTTTTCAGGCTCAGGAATTTCTGTACAGGCCCGGATTAAGCGTGAAATAAATGTTAAAGATTAATTATTGTGAATTTCGTTATCGTTCCGTTATCGCTTCATTATTTATGAAGATTTTGTGTTGAGAATTTCGCTATCGTTAGGTTACCGTTTCGCTATCGTTCGCTTATCGCTCGCTAACGTCACGCCGTTTTGCGATAGAATAAGTAGGTTCTTGTAAGGCTTCGAGGCCTATTGAATTAGGATTTTTGTCTCGATAGTTGGAAGTTCCGTGGGGCCTGCGATTACAGGGCCGCTTTTATCTTTTGGTATCTCGAATACTGTGTGTCCCTAGATTGTGTTCGTAATCTATTGTTTTGTTAGTATTTTAGGTTAAGTTATCGTGTGGTTTTGGCCTTTGAAATCACCTCTGATTTTTTCCGTTTATCTCGGTAAGGAAGTAAAAGCGTTAGGCCTGGGATTAATATAACTGTGATTGTGGTTCTAGACTCTGTTCCGGAAGATTTTTCGGATCTCTTTTGGCCAACGTGGTTATCTTCCACGATTTATCCCTAACTGTGACCACTCTCGCTGTCTCAGTTTGGACGACCTGAGACTTACACAGTGTGGCCCTATAAGTTCTGGCGCCCTTCGATCTCTCGGTCGGTATCTGGCCCACTAATTAATTTTCCATCGAGGTCCGTCTCTGGTTAGGTGATCCTGAGCTAAGAGGGATTTTAGATTTAAATTGAATTATTCCGACGCACGATTCATTGTGTGCGTTCAAATTGTTGTGTTGTCCTAAGTGTCGAGTGGCAGGTGGTTGGGTTTTTTAATGCTCATTAAGGGCTTTTCGTGTACTTAAATTTTGAGGCTGCTTCCCAAAAAAACAAGTGCGATCGTATAACTAGATAATAATTTTTATGTTCCGACCCATGACCCCGCACCTTCTGTAGCTAGCCGCGCAACCGATTAAATTCGGGTCTTTTGGAGCAAAAGCGATTGCTATAGTATATATTATAGGAATCGCCCCACGTTTGAACGCTAACTTATAGCAATGGCTTTTGCTCCTAAAGACCCGAATTTAATCGGTTGCGCGGCTAGCTACCGACGGCGCGGGGTCATGGGTCGGAGAACAAAAATTATTATCTAGTTGAACGATCGCTCTTGTTTTTGGGAAGCAGCCTCAAGGAAAAGCCCTTAATAGGCAATAAAAAACCCAACCACCTACCACTCGACACTTAGGACAACACAAAATGTGAACGCACACAATAAATCGTGCGTCACAATAATTCAAATTAATTTAAAGTCACCTCTACCTCAGGATCACCCAACCAGAGACGGACCTCGTTGGAAGATTACTTAGTGGGCCAGATACCGACCGAGAGATCAAAGGGCGCCAGAACTTATAGGGCCACAATGCGTAAGTCTCAGGTCGTCCAAGATGAGACGCGAGAGTGGTCACAGTTAGGGATAATTCGAAAAGGATAACCACGTTGGCCAAAAGAGATCCGAAAAATATTCCGGAACAGAGTCCAGAATCACAATCACAGTTATATTAAATCCCAGGCCTAACGCTGTTACTTTCTTAGCAAGATAAACAGAAAAAAAAATCAGAGGTGATTTCAATGGCCAAAACCACACGATAACTTAACATAAAATACTAACAAAACGATAGATTCCGAACACAATATCGGGACACACAGTATTCAAGATACCAAAAAATAAAAGCGGCACTGTAATCACAGGCCTCACGGAACTTCCAGCAATCGAGACAAAAATCCTAATTCAATAGGCCTCGAAGCCTCACAACAACCTACTTATGCAATCGCAAAACGTAGCGTGACGTTAGCGAGCGATAGCGAAACGATAATCTAACGATAGCGAAATTCTTAACATAAAATCTTCATAAATAATGAAGCGATACGGAACGATAAAGAAATTCACATAATTAATTTTTAACAATTATTTCACACTTAATCCGGGCCTGTACAGAAATTCCTGAGCCTGAAAAGAAAATACATAGCATACGACTAGAGACATAAACACTTTAAAATCGCGAGACTGGTGACGTGGAATTCAAACTTAATTCGTAATAAGATTCAAAATATTCCAGAAAATTCCCAATGTAGTGCAAGAAATCCTACAGGAATACAATCGACGCAACATTAATCATTTTAATTCTGACGTAAATATCTAAATTAACCCAGTACTATGCAGAGTGGTCGACATTCAGAAATGTAAAATGTTCATAAAATATTAGATTTGATCCTTTAATATTTTCGGGATATATTGTAGTACCATATCTATCCCACTGGGATAAACACTTGATAATATTCTGGGATACAATAAAATTAAGCAAAATCGCAGGATAGTGGACAAAATAATTTGATTTATTAAATTAAATGTACGACGTTTCGTCTATAGATTTAGACTTTTTCAAGTACAATATTAAAAATAACAATATTTATGAAAATTAATATTAATTACTAACCATAGCAATTAACATAAGATAGGGTACATAAGACAAAAACATGGTAACATGGTAACAAATTATGTTGACTATAAATTTTAACAATCAAATAATAATAATACAAAAATTAGTATAATTTCATAATATAATTGTACTGACTACTTAAATTTTGAGTGTCTGTTCTATAATTGATTGAATTGTTTTTTCTAATAAAACACATTTCACTGATATTGCGTTTCTTCCAATTTGACTCTTTATCTAATATTTGAACTATTATTTTGTCCACTATCCTGCGATTTTGCTTAATTTTATTATAATCACGATGGACACGATTTCTAATATAAATTCTGGGATACTTTATGCGTCGTCACTTATGATAACGAATATTAAAAATTTCGGGATAATTGCAAAATCTTCAAAATTTCTGGAATAAATTAAATTATTCCCGTATTCCAGAATCAACACAACCACACGGAAATCCAAAAGCAGCAACCTATAATCCCTAAACTAGGAGAAGCGCTTGGCTCCTTTATGGTTATTGTTTGCACGGTAAGTCAACTAAATCGAATCAATAATCCAACAATGGAAATACGGAAAATAAATCAATTTTCGGGAATTAGGAAAACTAGGAAGGTCGACCAATACAGGAATCGAAGCAGGAAACAACGCCGAATCCAAAATCCAAGACTAAAAAAATACAGCTCCAAAACGAAAAGCACAAATCAAAATTCAAAAATCCCAAAATAAAAGTATTTTATTCGCCAGAATAAATCATGTCATTTTGATTGTTTAACAGACCGATCTTTATGACACGGTCGCCAAATCTCGTCTGTCGACATACAAACGCTATCACGAATCATCTGTATCTTTCTTCGCAGAACGATTTGCGTTCTGTCTTTTATACATCAAAAAAACACACTCTCATCTCACGCACTTATAGAGATCATATCCACACAGTCTTGTTAATTTCTGTTCTAAGACGATCGCCAGTCAACCTGACGTCATCATATCATCGCCAATCTACATGTTAAAATCGTCTAAATGAATTAATAATAAAACATAAAATGCATTGAACTTAAAATTGTACCGCTATCTACTGGATGTGCTAAAGGGCTAATTGCCCCCCTAACTACGACTAAAATTAGCCCCCTATAATATATATATAGTTTTTGGGCCCGAAAATACCGAAAAAAATTTCAGAATGGTTTCAAAATTGAAATTTAACCTTTTAGTAAAGATCAAAATGTGCTGCTAAAATTTTAATAAAATCGGCCCGACAGGACCGGACTTACAAATTTTATGAAAACACTAGTTTGCGGATAGTGATTTACTTACTGAAGGGTGTATTTAATTTGGTACAGAGGTTGCATTGATAATAATATTGAAATTAACAAAAAAAATATTATTTTAAGGGATGTATTAAGGGGTTAAATTTTTTATTTTGTCCAAAAACAAACCTAAGTTCACGTATTAAAGCCACAAGGCCTGTATTAGCAAATACACTATATTGTCGGCAGGGTTTGGCACTGCGACCCGAGTTTTTTTTTTAATTTGGGAGGCCTGGACCTCCTGAAGCCCCCCCTAAGGTAACCACTGACTGTAATACTTAGAAGTATGTAAGTATTACATACAAATGAAGATGATTTGAGCATGGAAAATGAAATGATCAAATTCATTTTAAAAAATTTAATATGAAATGTTATGTACATTTAATGGATTTTTGATCATGCCAGGGCGGGGCACGTGCCCTCCTTGGGTACGCTCTTGGGTATCGGTATCATAATGATCCATAGTAATTTATGTTAACAATAAATTTTTATTTTTTAGTTAATTTATTCTTTCTACAAACCCGTTCATTAGCAATGAGTTTCCCTACCATTTTCTTTCTGAAACGGCATACAAACCGAAACAATCATAGGACACTGTCGCTCATATTGTCAACTGACGCTGTTGTTAAGCAGTATCCCATTAATGGAATACAGTCGCTCAACAATTGGGGTTGCATCCCGCGTATATGATATAGCAACTGCGTGGATTACAACTTACGGGATTGAGTGCGTAATTAAAATTCCACAAGAGAACGATCTGTCGCCTATCTTTATAGTACAGCGCGAATCGTAAAATTGGTGCTTTATTTCTAAACAATCAAATAGTCCAGTCATTTAAGCATTTCTTTGTTGATTAAGTTCCAACAAGCTGGATTTTTGTATACATCTTTATTTAGTCGTTATAAATGAAGTGTCAAAAGTTCCTCATCGATAGCGTTATAAGAGATCAAAAGTCAGTTTTTCACGAATATCTCGCTTCGTATTGGTTGGAAGATAAAAATAGGTATTATAAAAATTGTAGATCAACCAATTCTATAAAACTATACAAAAAGATGTTCTACATTTTTTACATACGAGTAACCGTTTTCACGTTTCAACACTCATGTTCTTCATGAAGGTTTCTAGTTTCTACTCCGTTTTCACCCCTTAGCATATGAATATCGAAAATTTGTTGAACACCTAGTATCTCATTGATTTTGACAAAGAAAACTCATGTCAAGTTTCATGTTTCTAACTCAAGCAGTTTCGAAAAAAGAGAAAAATAATAACATTTTGAAGTCGGCGCCAATTTAATTACTAAAACTTTTTATATATTATTATCTAGGTGGTACTTTAATTTTATTAAATTGGCGCTAAATTTTATTATTTTTCTTTTCTTAGTGACTTTTTTGAAGGTTTATTTTACTTTTTAGTGGCTTTACAATACGTAGTCTTGATATTTGAGTAATAAAAATAAAACCACTGAACCAATTTTAGTAAAATTTATGTGGAACCACCCTGAAGGTATGCCCTATTAAATAAAACAAGAATCATCAAAATCGGTTCACAAATGCAGGAGATATGAGGTGACATACATACATACATAAAAAATACATAATAACAAAAAAAAAATGTAAGCCGTCGTGAGACGCCCGACAGATGTGAAACATTTTCATGGATTGAACCCCCCGCGACAAATTTATCAAAATAAAATATACCTAGCCTCACTTTGGGATAGTGTAGCTTTCTATTAGTAGTAGGGGAGCCCAGCATGCTAAATTTGTTTTTTCTCCCACCCTTTGAAGACCTAAGGAATCGTGAAGATTACATATTAAAAAAAAAAAAGTTTATATGATGTGTACCCTTTTAGTGGTGAGGGGAGCGTGTATGAATTTTCAAAAATGTAAAAAAAAGTAGTCAGAAAAAAATTCTCGAGCGCGAGTTTGATAGCGTATACGACCTACGAACTTCTGACCACACAGAGATATTAATCTGCCGGATTGCTAATGGGAGGTGGCCGTACAAAGAGGTGGAAATTGGAAAAAAAATTTTTTTACTCGAGCTTGTCAGAAATTCAAGAGAGATGTTAAGTGAACCTTAAAAAATGTCCTATTATAAAGACTGACGATTTGAACGTGACTGAAATTCACAGCCGATTTTTCAAAATGCAAAAAAAAATCGTGACATTGAAATACTCGAGCGCATCAGATTTTTATACAGACGGTTTAGCTTGATGCACTGTTCATGCTGACTCATATTCTGACAATTTTGTGAAGGGATTTTTTAAATCTGACAATTGAAAAAATTTTTTTTTTTTTCATTTTTATTTTTAATTTTTTTTTTGTATTGAAAATAATGACAATGAGCACAAAAAAATATATATATATTTAATCGTCGTCGTCTGTCGAATCGTCCTTGTACTGGACGTTCAAATCAGTTTCATCAACATTTTGCGTATCTGTAATAAGAAATAGTTATGATACTTAAATTTTTTTTATTTATTTCATGATATTATTACAGCAGTGAAAACATACCTGAATCTGGAGTATTTTCAAAAATATCAGGTGTAATGACAATATCTTACAAGTTACAAGAGAGTAAGACTAAGACATAGAGAAAGAGTGAGAAAGGAAGAGTGGCGCAGAGCGGGAAATACCTACATAGTTCTCTGTAGTTGTAAACACTACAATCTATTGATAATTTTAGATAGTTCGATTTAAGAAAATCGGCAGATTATGTTATTTCTATAATTTTTAAATATTTTTTTTTCAAATGAAAAAAAAAACCGCGCTCGAACATTTCGAGGTTATGATTTTTTTTTGCAACTTTGCGACTCGCTTATATTTTTATGTCACGTTTAAATCGTCAGATTATTATAGAGATTTTATTTTTTGCATGTAATTAACTTATTTTGTTTAAATCTGATGCGCTCGAGTTTTTTTAAGGATCGATTTTTTTTTACTAATCTGATCGACTGCCCTAGACGCTCACCCCTATATTAAGGGTTCGTATGTGGTGGAAGTACATAACAAGGTACAAGGTTTCTTTTCTTATATTAATCTGTCGGGCTCATGCTACTTCCAAAATCCCCGCTTGGGTTCCCCTACTATAGTGAAAGAATTTTTAGAATCGGTTCAGTAGTTCCAGAGATAAGAATTTATGATTTATTACCGCCCCCGCGTGAAATTCTTCCCCCGCGAAAATAATTAGTGAAAGAATTTTTAGAATCGGTTCAGCACTTCCAGAGATAAGAATTTTTGATTTATTTAAAATTTGGTTTCGATCCGTTTAAAGGTGTGTCAACTAGGTCTTTCTATTCTTGGACCAAATCAAACATTCAGATCCTCCCTCTACATGAGAAGAGTTATATCGATTCTAATTATCTCCATTTAGGTTTTAGAGCATAAACAAACTTTTATCAAGAATAATTTTTTCTGACAAATTAATAATAGTCAAAAGGTCAAAAATATGCATTTTTTGTAACCACGCTGTATAAAAATTATTTTCGTTGTAACTAAGTGACATATCATGTAAATAATTTAACAGTGATCATTTTTAGTTTAATGAATTTTTGCTCTAAAAAAATCAGGAGAGCAAGAAACTGCATATTTATAATTTTACATGTTAAATCCCTATATACACCTGAGCAGTTCACCACCCGGTATACAAGAGAATACCACTTGGGGGGGGGGCTCATCCATAAGATACCTGGCCAGTATCATCAAAATATTAAAGCTGGGTCTAAACGACACCACAAAATATCCATGACCAGAGGTGGGATTCGAATCCACGACTGTATGATCTTCAAGTTCGTTATGAATCTAATTTTATTTACTATTGTTACAAAACTGTTTTCTACTTCATACACAATACAAATTTAATAAACAAAATATAAATAACTACTGTACTTACCTGTAGCATACTAAATTGTAAAATACCTACCTGAATATGTAACTCATTATATACGTTATATGTATTTTGTGCTAATGACTTCGAGTCGAAGCACCTTTTCTTTTCTATAATAAAAAAAAAAAAAACTGTTTTCTGAGTTGGCGGAATAAATATTTATTTACAATAATTAAAAATATAATAACAAAAAAACTCGGGTTGCAGTGCCAAAACCCTGCCGACAATATAGTGTATTTGCTAATACACGCCTTGTGACTTTATTATGTGAACTTAAGTTTGTTTTTGGACAAAATGAAAAATTTATCCCCTTAATACATCCGTTAAAATAATATTTTTTCCTAATTTCAATATTATTATCAATGCAACCTCTGTTCCAAATTAAATACACCCGTCAGCAAATAAATCACTATCCGTAAACTAGTGTTTTCATAAAATTTGTAAGTCGTCCTGTCGTGCCGATTTTGTTAAAATTTTAGCAACACATTTTAATCTCTACTAAAGGGTTAAATTCCAATTTTGAAACAATTCTGAGATTTTTTTCGGTATTTTTGGGCCCAAAAACTTTTTTCAACCCCTAAAAACTACCCTTAAAATGGTCCGATTGGGCCCATTTTAAATAGGTTCCGTGCGGTGATGGATTCCAACGTGTCTACCAAATTTCGTTCAAATCAATTAAGTCTTTCGAGAGTTATGCCGCGAACACACACACATACACACACACACACACATATATATATATAATAGCATTGCTTTTGCTCATCTGACCCCAATTTAATCGGTTGCGCGGCTAGCTACAGAAGGCGCGGGGTCATGGGTCGGAGCACAAAAATTACTTATTATCTAGTTATACGATCGCACTTGTTTTTGGGAAGCAGCCTCAAAATTTAAGTACAGGAAAAGCCCTTAATGGGCAATAAAAAACCCAACCACCTACCACTCGACACTTAGGACAACACAAAAATTTGAACGCACACAATGAATCGTGCGTCGAAATAATTCAATTTAAATCTAAAATCCCTCTTAACTCAGGATTACCTAACCAGAGACGGACCTCGATGGAAAATTAATTAGTGGGCCAGATACCGACCGAGAGATCGAAGGGCGCCAGAACTTATAGGGCCACACTGTGTAAGTCTCAGGTCGTCCAAACTGAGACAGCGAGAGTGGTCACAGTTAGGGATAAATCGTGGAAGATAACCTCGTTGGCCAAAAGAGATCCGAAAAATCTTCCGGAACAGAGTCCAGAACCACAATCACAGTTAATTTAATCCCAGGCCTAACGCTGTTACTTCCCCAGCAAGATAAACAGAAAAAATCAGAGGTGATTTCAAAGCATACCACACGATAACTTAACCTGAACTACCAACAAAACACAGATTACGAACACAATATCGGGACACACAATATTCGAGATACCAAAAGATAAAAGCGGCACTGTAATCACAGGCGTCACGGAACTTCCAACAATCGAGACAAAAATCCTAAATCAATAGGCCTCGAAGCCTCACAAGAACCTACTTATTCAATCGCAAAAAGCTAGCGAGCGATAGCGGAACGATAACGAAACGATAAAGGAACGATAGCGAAACGAGAGCGAAATTCTCAACACAAAATCTTCATAAATAATGAAGCGATAACGGACGATAACGGAATTCACAATAATTAATCTTTAACATTTATTTCACACTTAATCCGGGCCTGTACAGAAATTCCTGAGCCTGAAAAGAAAATACATAGCATAGGACTCGGGACATAAACACTTTAAAATCGCGAGACTGGCGACGTGGAATTCAAACTTAATTCGTAATAAGATTCAAAATATTCTGGAAAATTCCCAATGTAGTGCAAGAAATCCTACAGGAATACAATCGACGCACTATTATTCATTTTAATTCTGACGTAAATATCTAAATTGACCCAGTACTACGCAAAGTGGCCGACATTCAGAAATGTAAAATGTTAATAAAATATTAGATTTTATCCTTGAATATTTTCGGGATATATTGTAGTACCTACCATATCTATCCCACTTGATAATATTCTGGGATACTTTTAGGCGTCGTCACTTATGATAGCGAATATCAAAAATTTCGGGATAATTGCAAAATCTTCAAAACTTCTGGAATAAATTAAATTATTCCCGTATTCCAGAATCAACACAACCACGCGAAAATCCAAAAGCAGCAACCTATAATCCCTAAACAAGGAGAAACCGCTTGGCTTCTTTATGGTTTATTGTTTACACGGTAAGCTAGCTATATCAAATAACAACAATCCAACAATGGAAATACGGAAAATAAATCAATTTTCGGGAATGCGGAAATTAGGAAGGTCGACCAATACAGGAATCGAAGGAGCAAACAACGCAGAATCCAAACTCCAAAACTAAAACAATACAGCTCCAAAACGAAAAGTACAAATTAAAATCCAAAATCACAAAATAAAAGTTATTTTATTCGCCAGAATAATCAATCATTAATTTTTGATTGTTTAGCCGCTGCGATGTGTATCAGACGGCCGCTCAAGCTGCTCTGTCGACGTGCAAAAGTCTACGCAAATATTCAGTATCTTACGTCTCAGAACGATTAGCGTTCTCTCTTTTATCCACGCTCAAAACATGCTTTCATCTACCGCACTTATAGGGATCATATCTTGCCAGTCGTGTTCATTTCTGTCCTAGTTTGCGCGCTTCGTTTTCAGACGCTCGCCAGTCTGCTTTGACGTCATCATATCAATACAATGGGGTCCTACTTACCTCCCGAAGTAATGATAACAACATAAAATGCTTTGAAGTTAAAATTATACCGCTATATACATACTATACATGCCAAAGGGCTATCTGCCCCCCTAATTACGACTAAAATTAGCCCAATATACACCCCCTTTTCCTCGAAAAGAAATGGACGAAGGCCTTTTCTTGATAGAGCGCAAACACTCGTTAAGTTGGAACAGGGCACTCAATAGAATGCTAACCTTCAAGAGGGTTAGAGAATAGGCAGTACCAAGACGAAATAAGGACGAAAAGTAAGACAGAAACCCATGCATTGTTAATGATCCTAATCCAAACATCGATATTTAATCCGATAAGATAGTCCAAACCCTATTTAATCAAATAGATCCCAAACGGAATCGTCGCTGGCAAAATCGGGCTGGTCGGCATCATTGGTCGGGGTAGCTTCCGATTCGTCATCTGATTCTTCTCCTGGATCCTCATCCTGGGCCTCACTGGGGCTGTCAGATGCTGTATCCTCAACATACGGCTTCAAATCTTTAACGTGCCATCGGCCGACAGGGTGGCCATCCTCATGATCCAGTTCATAAATGAGAGGGGAGACCACCTTCGTAACACGACAGGGAACAAATCGAGGGGCTAACTTCGATGAGAAACCGTGTGCTCCGCTGGACAGGACATAGTGTTTTTTCCAAACACGCTCTCCAACTTCAAATTTCTTTTGCCTTTGTTTTAAGCAACAGCTTGCCGGTCATAAGCGTCGGCCAAGTGTTGTCTAACTTGGTGGTAAATGGCTGGGTGTTCGTGAAGTTGGTGAGCATGTACGGACCTTTGGAAATCTGTTCATAATAAGGCATATGCATCTGTTGGTTCTTGATCGAATGTTCCAATTCCTTTAAGACCAACAAAACCCTTTCGCTGGGTCAGTCTGTACTCTGTATGCATCCTGAGACACAGTAATTGCCTAGATTTAGTTTATGTTTGGATGGATTTAGTAATGATAATTGACTTTTATTAAATTGCCATGTTTTTACATCAATATTATTTATTGAAAATAAATTATAAATAATTGTATTTAAAAAGTATCATCTATAGCTACATAATAAAAAAACAGTCAGAATAACAGTCAAAAAGTAGAGGTAAAAATCACAAAATAACAATACTGTGAGGAATAGACATTATTTGACGGTACACATTACAGTGATTCGTGATTTAGTCAATATAAATAATCGTAAGATGTTACATGATCAGTACAATGAAAAAATGAAAAAAAAAACAAAACAAAACAGAAACTAGTGATTAAATTTATATCAGCTAGTTCAAAAATGAAAGCTTTATTTTTTAGATAATAACTTATTTGAAGTCTAACAAAATTCTTTTAAACTGATAAGCAATTAAATTAAAATTTGAAAATTCAAATTATGAACACGTACCAATCAGACAATTGTCACAAAATACTAATTATTTTTTTTTCATAACGGCTACAAAACTACTCAAGTGTACAGTATTTTACTAAAATGTAATCAATAACGCATCACTAATGCTTGATTTATGGATATTTAAAACTAAGGCTGGGCACGAAAACCGGTTAACCGATCGATCGGTTAAAATTTGATTCGAAAACCGCGGTTATGAATATGTAAAAACCGGTTAACCGATCGATCAAATAAAAATCGGTTAACCGGTAGATCGGTTAAAAACCGATTAACCGAACAATCGGTTAAAAAGCGGTTAACCGATCGACCGATTAAAATTAGATGTGAAAACCGATCAATCGGTTAAAAACCAGTTAGATCGGTTAAAAACAGGTTAATTTTTAATTTCCGTCAACGCGTAAGACATCACTAGGAACAGCAGGAACTAAATAAAAACATTTACAAGCGTCTATTCTTCGGGATACAAGACCGTGTTGTGAAACAAATCAATAACAATCGCGCGGCAATACAGCTGTAAGCAGTTTAAAATTTAAATCAAACGTCAAATTTAACAATTCCGTAGAGATCAGCAGTTTTAATAACAACATTAAATATGTTACTTGTACTAGGTACCTAGATAGATATAAGCAAAAAACCGAAAAAAGTGCAAAAAATCGTGGTTTTTAGCCTACCAAAACTCCCCCGCACTGTTTTAGAGGTCGCACACTTGGATTTGACATCTCCTAAACATGCTTGAGGACACAAAAAAAAAAACTCGGGTCGCAGTGCCAAAACCCTGCCGACAATATAGTGTATTTGCTAATACAGGCCTTGTGGCTTTAATACGTAAACTTAAGTTTGTTTTTGGACAAAATAAAAAATTTAACCCCTTAATACATCCCTTAAAATAATATTTTTTTTCTTAATTGCAATATTATTATCAATGCAACCTCTGTACCTACCAAATTAAATGCATCCTTCAGTAAGTAAATCACTATATCCGCAAACTAGTGTTTTCATAAAATTTGTAAGTCCGGTCCTGTCGAGCCGATTTTATTAAAATTTTAGCAGCACATTTTGAGCTTTATTAAAAGGTTAAATTTCAATTTTGAAACAATTCTGAGAATTTTTTCGGTATTTTTGGGCCCAAAAATATTTTTCAACCTCTAAAAACTACCCTTAAAATGGTCCGATTGGGCCCATTTTAAATAGGTTCCGTGCGGTGATGGATTCCAACGTGTGTACCAAATTTCATTCAAATCAATTAAGGCTTTCGAGAGTTATGCCGCGAACACATATATAAATATATATATATATACATATATATATACACATATATATATAAACATTTCTAAAAATGGTGCCAAATTGTTCAGGAGGCTATGAAACGTCGAGAAATTTTGGTCCGACCCCTAGGTCCCGCCATCCGACCGACGCCAATAGTGTATATGCCATATGGCAAATACACTAATAAAATCATTTGCCGCATAAAACTCAAGGTGAACCCCCCTTTTTAATCTCTCGTGACTGGACTGTGTTCCGAGGTAAAAAGCGAAAGTCACTCCACTAAATAGGTATTATACTATTTGAATTGTTGCAATTATTATTTATTTTTTTTTCAAATCAAGATCACAATTTTTTAATAGGTAAACTTTTTAGTGTATTTGCCATAATATGGCACATACACTATTGGCGTCGGTCGGATGGCGGGACCTAGGGGTCGGACCAAAATTTCTCGACGTTTCATACCCCCCTGAACAGTTTGCCACCATTTTTAAAAATGTTTATATATATATGTATATATATATATATTTACATCTACATAACTATATTGGTTCCTTTCACTTTGAAACCTTCCTACGTCTCCCAGAAGGAGTGGATTTAGGAGGAATCTAAGTGTGTATATTCACTTCTGCAGTTATTTTTGACCCCCCTGTCTACTTTTTATGTTTGTATTCTAGAAAATAGAAAATACATTTTTTTATTTATAGCCATATTTTGCGTCTTTATAAAGTATAGTCTTTATGACTCCGGGCTGTATATTTTAGTTTCATATTTGGCACTATTTTGCATTTATAAAAAAATATATATTTTATCTTGCTATTTTTTTTACTTCCAACCGTGTTGCCAGATGAAAACCGGTTTTTTTAGGCAAAGAATTAATCATAGATGACAATATTTTGATTCTACTTGTATATATAACCGTTATGCCTAAATAATAAATCTATCCGATTAAAATTAATTATGGTTGCCATTATTGTAAATATCAAATTAATAGTTATAATGGTGTAATTATTTGTTCTTATAAAAAAATATTACTAATAGCAACGGATTTACCGATACTCTTAG
The DNA here is from genome assembly GCA_039654895.1 of Mongoloraphidia duomilia. Lineage (NCBI taxonomy): Eukaryota > Metazoa > Arthropoda > Insecta > Raphidioptera > Raphidiidae > Mongoloraphidia > Mongoloraphidia duomilia. The sequence goes on along the minus strand of CM077518.1, from coordinate 28,337,201 downwards.
TACGCTGATGCGTAGAGCCCCGTGCAGCAGGCACCCCCCAGAGGCTCTCCTATATTAATTTTTTATCAATAAAAATGTGCGTTAGTGTTTTATCATATATAAAAAAAGATTTTTACCAACAGTTTACATTACGAAGATGATACAAAGGGAATTTTTAGATATTAAAATAAAAATAAAGAAATTAATACATTTTTTCCCAATGGTTTTCTTTTCAACTGAAAAAATAAATTATTCTCTACTTTTTCAATGGTTTTATCAAGTTCGACATGACGTATATATATTTAGATCGAATTTAATTATTGAAATTTGACCCACTACCCGTTATCCAATTGAGTTGAAATTTTGCACACGTGTATGAGTCCGGTGACAATGCAATATAGTATATCTAAAATCGTTCTAAATCCAAAATGGCGGACGTCCCAAGATGGCGGCTCACCTTTTTTTTGCAACCCCCTTGACATGGGTATCAAATGAAAGGGTTTCATGAGTAGAGTACGATAAGCTACGTGACGCCATTCTAAATTCAAAATGGCGGACGCCCTAAGATGGCGGCTCATCTTTTTCTTTGCAACCTCCTTGACATAGGTATCAAATGAAAGGGTTTCATGAGCAGAATACGATAAGCTACGTGACGCCATTCTAAATTCAAAATGGCGGACGCCCCAAAATGGCGGCTCACCTTTTTTTTGCAACCCCCTTGACATGGGTATCAAATGAAAGGGTTTCATGAGCAGAATACGATAAGCAACGTGACTCCATTCTAAATTCAAAATGGCGGGCGCCCCAAGATGACGGCTTTCCTTTTTATTTACAACCCCCGACGTATCAAATGAAAGGGTTTCATGAGTAGAATAAGATAAGCTACATGACGTCATTCTAAATTCAAAATGGCGAACGCCCCAAGATGGCGACCCAATTTTAATTTAAATTTTGAAAAGTTAGATAACTGGGTTAGCTGATTAATATAAAATTGAAAATTTAGGACTTAAATTTTACATTTTTGTAAAATGAGGAATTTATATATTTTTCTATTGTATAGAATTAAAATAATTAAAGACCAAAAAGTAACAAATAAATAACTTAAAAAAAAAACTTTTTAAAAAACAATGGTTTTATTTTGAAACAAAATTGCACTGAAAAGTAGAAAATAATTTTTTTTAGTGATTATAAGTTGATCAGAATAGTTTTCAACATTTGTTAAAAGAAAACCATTGGGCGTTAAAACATCATAACAGTATCAGTATTTAATATTTTATGAGCGCCCAATGGTTTTCTTTTAACAAATGTTGAAAACTATTCTGATCAACTTATAATCACTAAAAAAAATTATTTACTACTTTTTAGTGCAATTTTGTTTCAAAATAAAACCATTGTTTTTTAAAAAGTTTTTTTTTAAGTTATTTATTAGTGCATTTTGATTTAAAAGAAAACCATTGTTTTAAAAAAAGAATTTTAATTAATTTATTTTTTACTTTTTAGTCTTTAATAATTATTTTAATTTCATACAATCGGGAAATATATTAATTTTTATTTAATTTAATTAGGTACTGTAAAAAATAGAGTAAATTGTATAAACTTTACCAATATATTTCAGCTAATGGATAGGGTACATTAGAATAAATAATCAATTCAATTTTTAGTGCTTTATTTTGAAACGAAACAAATAATTATTCTGAGATAAGACTAGTAAAAATAATAAGTATTTCACTATATATTTTAATTAATAAATTTTAATTGGGACCTCCTCTTCCTGGTCTTGTGGTGTAAGGAATCAAAATGTTTCGTAATACGTAAAATTATATACATCACAAGTTTTCACTATTACGTTAGGTATATGGAATCAATATAATGCGTAGTTGTGCGTTGTTTAGGTTGGATATTAACAGAATATTGTATTGTTAAAATATTTTAACATTGGAAATGTTTATGTTCGTATATGGGGGCAGAGTTACGAGTTTTCGTTCAAGGCCAAAAGACAACGGTGTCGCGATCAAGTGAGGAGCAATCATGCAAAATTGAACAAGTGTAATTTTTTCGAAATGTGTTTTATATCATATCTAGTTAATTGAGAGGTATTTGCGACGATCTGCGGTGTTATTTTTGAGCAAATGTTAATAAATACTGTAGAAAAATCCATTTAAAAGTTAAGTAATCAAGCAAAAGTGAACGCGTATATAACAGAAGAATAATAGGGTTATTCCTGACAAAACTAAACAGTGCATTGATAAATATTGTGTGTATAATAAACAGTTAATTATGTTTCATATATGCTGTTATCATTTCCAATGTCCTCGATGGTTGCAAGGAATGCGAAATCTGTGAATTTTTTTTAAATACGATAGAAAATAATGAATTTAATTTATTATTTATAATTGTTTAGTTTTTAATTATAAATTTAAATTAGCAATAAAATACTGTGCTTTACAATTTAAACAAATTAATAATGTTTTTATTTTTTTTACCTTTTAATTGATTTTACAAAGTTTGATACGTCGGGGGTTGTAAAGAAAAAGGAAAGCCGCCAACTTGGGGCGTCCGCCATTTTTATTTAGAATGATGTCATGTAGCTTATCGTATTCTACTCCTCAAACCATTTAATTTGATACCCTTGTCATGGAAGTTGTAAAGGAAAAGGTAACCCGCCATCTTGGGGCGTCCGCCATTTTGAATTTAGAATGGCGTCACGTAGCTTATCGTATTCTGCTCACGAATCCCTTTCGTTTGATACCCATGTCAAGGGGGTTGCAAAGAAAAAGATAAGCCGCCATCTTGGGGCGTCCGCCATTTTGAATTTAGAATGGCGTCACGTAGCTTATCGTATTCTGTTCATGAAACCCTTTTATTTGATACCCATGTCAAGGGGGTTGTAAAGAAAAAGGTAAGCCGCCATCTTGGGACGTCCACCATTTTGAATTTAGAATGGCGTCACGTAGCTTATCGTATTCTACTCATGAAACCCTTTCATTTGATACCTATGTCAAGGGGGTTGCAAAAAAAAAGGTGAGCCGCCATCTTGGGACGTCCGCCATTTTGGATCTAGAACGATATTAGATATACTATATTACATTGTCACTGGACTTATACACGTGTGCAAAATTTCAACTCAATTAGATAACGGGTAGTGGGTCAAATTTCAATAATTAAATTTGATCTAAATATACGTCATGTCGAACTTATTAAAACCATTGAAAAAGTCTGACACTACTAACTTGAAAATCAGCATTTAGGGCAAATTTAATGTATTATAAATGGTTATGGGGTCTATATTGATCCAAAATGCCATTTAAAGGTACCGCCCCTGGAGGTAATAACAGGTTGCCATTTTTTTTCGAATCCAGAAGACCCATTTACTTACCTGTACCAAATTTTAACTTTTTAAGAAGAGAGAGAAAAACATTTTTTTAAGTCTCTCCTGAGGATGCTAATATAGCGAAACGCGCATCGAGTGTGTAAAAACTAATTCTGTCAAAAATTCCAATCAATATAACGCAAAAATGAAATGAAACTACAATGTACTTAAAAGAATCAAAATAGTGCCAAGTATTGAAATCTATATACTCTGACAGCAAAATGCCAAAATGAGTTACTGCACAATATTGAAAAGAATCAAAATAGTGCCTAGTACTGATATCTGTATATTCTTACACTGTTGCCGTGGTACATTTAATAGAGGAGTCAAATAACGGCCCAATGTAAACGCCTTATATACAAAACTGTATATTAATAGCGCCACAATAAAAAAAGTTGCGGAATTATCGTGAACTAAAATTTAATATACATCTTTCATAAATCACAATAAATTGATTCCGCTTGCGGCTGAACGGGGGCAAGTAGGGTAATTTCAATAGCGGAGGCAAAAAGATACGCGAATAAAAGTCCGAAAGCTCCAGGGTCGGCGCTTCTGACTTCGATATTAAAGAAGTTACATGGCGAAACTTTTTTGCTTCCGATATACGGACGTAAAATCGTCAAGGAAGCAATTTGATATGTGCTGCGGTATAAGAGGGACGCAAAATAGTGCGTTGGATGTATATATATATATATATATATATATATATATATATATATATTTATTTATATATATATATATATATATATATATATATATATATATATATATATATATATATATATATATATATAGTGTGTGTACACGATAACTCTCGACAGACTTAATCGATTGAAACGAAATTTGGTACACACATTGGAACCCATCACCGCAAGAAGCCTATTTAAAATGGGCCCGATCGGACCATTTTCAGGGTTGTATTTAGGGGTTCCAAAAAGTTTTTGGGCCCAAAAATACCGAAAAATTTGTCAGAATCGTTTCAAAATTGAAATTTAACTCTTTAGTAAAGATTAAAATGTGCTGGTAAAATTTTAATAAAATCGGCCCGACAGGACCGGACTTTCAAATTTTATGAAAACACTAGTTTGTTGATACGGATTTACTTATGGAAGGGTGTATTTAATTGCGTGTACTGATAAAATCCATGTCTAATATTGAAATTTAGAAAAATTTAATTATTTTAAGGGATGTATTAAGGGGTTAAATTTTTTATTTTGTCAAAAAACAAACTTAAGTTCACATAATAATGCCACAATGCCTGTATTAGCAAATACACTATATTGTCGGCAGGGTTTGGCACTGCGACCCGAGTTTTTTATATATATTATTAGCTAAACATTCCATTTTGAATTTTTAAATTTCATTCACTATACTAACTGAAATCCAAGGTTTTCATGTTTTTAACGCTCCAGGCACTCCACTAATTAATCCCTTCTTTATGCCGACAGCGGCCCAAACAGGTGTGCCTACTTCATTTTTTTTAAAGCGTTTATTGTTGCTAGAAATTCAGTAGGGTATCAAGACTAATAATCTTTTGTTTGATGTTTGAGTTCAATAGATAAATGCATTTTTTCAAAGAAAGTCAGTTGCGCTTTGAAAGAAGTAAAAGAACGAGGACTACTCATATTCTATACAGTGTACATAGGTACTAGTGCTGAAACTTTTGATTTTTTGGTTGGTTATCGGTTATTAAAAAAAATAACGGTTTTCGAAAAAAAACGATTGATTTTCGCGAATTCATAATTACAGCGATTTTCACGTCAAATTTTAACCGGTCAATTGGTTAACCGGTTTTTAACTGATTGATTGGTTTTCATATAAAATTGATTTTCAGTTAACTGATTTTTAACCGACCAACCGGTTTTCACATATTCATAACCGTGGTTTTCACATCAAATTTTAACCATCAATTGGATAACCGGTTTTCGTGCCCCGCCTTAATACATACAGTATAGACAAATTAGAGTGATGTATGGCCGATTCATACAATGAAAACTATCAAACAAATTTTTACTCTGTTTTTTAATAATGATTGCTCCACACATTTTGTTTGACAATACCTAATACCGTTAATTATTCAGCATAAAATTCTTATGTCGAGCGTCTATAATTCACAATTCAATTCAATTCAATAAAATTCTTACGCCTATAAAATGTGTAAAGGCAATTTTACAACAGTTAGATACCAGCAGTCATTTTGATTTTTGACTATTTCTGTAAATCCATTGTCACTGACTTTCAAAACTACCATGAACACAATATTCATTTGTGAAGACTATCTCTTTTTAATCTTTCTGCTTTTTTTGTAGCCTTTTCCGAACCAGCCAGGCTGAATTTTAGGTTTAGCAATGTTTTCTTCGATAATTTCGTCATTAATCACATTTAATTTGTATGTACTGTCCAAACTAACATCATATGAATCATTTAACAGCTCTAATTCCATTTTGTCACTATCTGTTTCGTTCAGATTGCTTATTTTCACTGCTTCATTTCTTGAACGCTTACGACACTTATTTTCACTCTTATTTTTTTTATCGTCATCTACTTTCTCATCCTCAGAACTAGTGTAATCACAACATTCACAGTATACTGGTTTGGTACAATTTAAAGATTTACTAAAACGATAAATTGTTTTACTAAATACCGGTTCATTTTTTATATAAAATAAACACGAGTACGATCTGTACGTTTTGTTACAAAATGAACACGACGGAATGCGATTTTTAATTTCTTTAATTTCTATATCTTCTTTTACTGTTTCTGGACAGACTGGTTTTTCTTGGATACTTTCATGCAATGTATTATTTTGTGGTGTATAATCATAATTAAAATATGACATTGGATTTATAATACTATGCAATCCTGGATATAAAAAATATGTTTGGTATGGATACAGATTAGTGTTTAACATATTTTGCATTTGATTATGTAACATAGTAGTAGCAATTGTCTGATAATAGGCCATCAACATTTGAATATTCATTGAATAATCAAAATTGTTTGAGTAATGTCCCGCAGAAAAAATGTTATGCATATTTTTCCTATTCTCTTCATCAGTTTTTGTTGAATTTTGACTAATCAGTCTACTTTTTGCTATTTTTAATGAATCCTTTTTAGTCTGGTCCAGTCCGCAATTATTATTGTTTACTTTATCATTTTGATTTGTTTTCATAAACAATTTTTCTCGTCTAAAACTCCTCAAATTATTACTGCTACAGTGAATATTTGGGTTTAATATATTATCCATTGCAAATATACTATCCTTAATGGGCGATTCTTTATTTACAGGTAATGAGTTGTGTTTTTCAACAGTTTCAAATACAGTTGATTTTGTTACAATGGATAATTTTTTTTTTAAGTTCTCATTTTTTGTTACATTAGGTATTTGAACACACCTTTCATTTGTATTTTCATCATTGTTTTTTATTTTTATAATAGAACTAAGATCTAATATTTCATTTGTGATGTTTTTATGTTTTAAAATCGGTGGAAGACCTGTATTTCTGTATAGAGTATTATTATATTGTGATGTTTCTTCCTGATTATTGCATGTTTGTGTATCACAGTTTATGTCTGTTTCTTTTTTAAAGTTTATATTGCACATAAAATTTACTGAGTTTTCAATTGAACAATATTTTTCTTCTATCACGGTTACCACTTCCTTCTGGGTACAATTTTTGTGCACTGTCTCAATATTGCTTTCACTTGAATCAATTTTATTTTCGGTATCTTCATTTTTCGGTTTTACCAAGAAAATGTCACAATTATTATTAATATTTTCGCCTTCATCTGCTTGTTCATTTTTTGTATTATTTTCAATTTTAATTTTCTGTTCTTCAAATTCATCTTGCATCCAACTCACTTTCATTTTGTTCGTTTTTTCACATTTAAAATCAGTATCATTTAGTCCTTTCATTATAGGCTGTGTCGTTGTATGAATTTCGCATTCTGATAAGGGACTGGCATGTATAAAAATAGGATCGCAACTTCGTTTATATTCAGGGACATCTATTTCCAATTCTTTCATGACCAGTTTCATAGCTTCATCACATTTACCATTTACTTTCAGAACAGCATAATCATCTTTAGGAGTCCATTGTAAATTAACAATATACAAATTCGGTCTCTTTTTTGCCGGTTTATCCATTTGCCACAACCAAGGATATTTTTTAAGAACTTTCAAACTCGATCCCAAACAAATTATTACATCTGCTTTATTTGCATGTTTACAAGCTCCTGGCCAATTTAAGGGCCACTGAAGTGTGCCACGTTCTCCAAAATGAACAATGGTGTCTATTAATGGATTATTACAGAAATAACATCGACGCATTGTACGATGCGAGTATCTCGCTGTGTGCTCGGTAACGTCGAATAAGCGCCAATATTCACGATTTGGTTTACAATGTTTACATACTTCAATGTACATATTCCCATGCACTTCTGAAAGTGCGGAACGTGGTAGTCCTGAACGCAGATGTAAACCATCACAATTCTGTGAAACTATGTATTTTAATGTCTTGCGGTGATACAGTTCCGATAAAGCCATATGTGTATATGTAGGTTCTGCAAGACTCAAATCATGATTTCTAGAAATAAAATAAAACTGTTAAAAACGCAATATTTCTATTTTCCATACGTTTTACAAATTCAATCTTAAAGAATAATAATTTTAAAATAAATAAGAAATGGTTACCCAATTTCTTTTCCTTGTTGCAGTCTTGTCCATATTCCATTTGTACCTCTATAATCTGGTATGCAAGCTGCAGTGCTGATTCCTGCACCGGTATAAATAACTAGGTGTTGAGCATTCCGAATTGCCTGAGCCAATTTCTTACATTTTTCATCTAAAATATGCGGTGGATCTTCTATTTCTTGTAAGCGTTCTTTAGCCAGTGATCGCCGAGAAAGACGTAATTGTACTTCAGATACCTCGTCAGCATATAATGTGAGAATGTTTAAATCTTCTGGTGTTTTTTCAGAATCTGACTTTCGAAGAATTGTTGCAATCTGTAAAAAGTTAGGTTATACTTTTGTCAATTTCGAATTTACTGATTTCTTATTCTATTTCTGTGAGGTATAATATGTCCAAATTTTCATCAAATTAATTATTATACGAAACAGAGCAACAATTGTCAAAAGTTAATTAATTTTAACATCGTTGAAAGTTTTTGTATTAGAAAAATTTGATTTCAAAGCGTAAAACTTAGTGTATAATTTGTATTTTTGTTGATTTGTATCCAAAAAAAAAACCTTTTTTAATGATGCGTTTCTTTCATTTTTTGCACATATTTTCAATGCTTCAGCCGTTTTTCTCTTAGGTATTCCACATTTTAATCTTGTTTTCACTTCCATTTTGAATTTTGATTACGTTCGTTTTCGTGAAATGCTTCCTAATTACAATTTTTGCTTTCTTTTTCTATTCCCAATTTATAACTCATGAGACTAGAGAGATATACGTGGCTGAGCAAATTAGTCCTGTCGTGTTTACATAAATCTGATTATGGAATAACACCATAACCGGAATCGACAAAAAGAAGTAAGATATTGAACGAACTTTTAAAGCCGTAATTTTTGCAAAAATTTCATACAAAACTGTTGCATCTGTTATAAGTGTTAATAATACCAAAATTTGGAATTATATATACTAATAATAATAGTATTTATCATTACGTTTCTTATCCTGTGAGTTAAGTACAAACTGCAAAGCCACATGTGTGTTCTCCAATGTCGGATGGCCCTGTAGAGCAAATTAAAAAATTTGTATTTACGTCTCGAACTCGGAGCAACGGTGATCTACAACCGGACAAAATTGAAATTCTTATTCCTGAGGTAAGTGCGTAAGAGCACATGTATTATTATTTAATTGTATTATTGTAACAACTAACAATGTGTATGGAACATTACGGATTGCATAACCTTAATTTGTTTTCAGCTACTGCAGGCCAGTTACTCGTTTTATACCTGGCCGTCAGCTTCTGTACTTGCGAGGTATTTGTGGGAGCACCATTCTGAGTTATCGCGCCAGCATATCTTGGAACTTGGATCCGGTACGTCTTTACCTGGAATATTAGCAGCCAAGTGTGGAGCATATGTAACATTAAGCGACTCGGCTACTTTGCCAAAATCTTTGCAGCACGTTCATCGGTGTTGTCAAGTCAACGGTTTAGTACCAAATCGTGACATACGAATCATCGGTCTTACTTGGGGTTTATTCTTACATGACATTTTTCAAATAGGTCCAATTGATTTAATCATAGGTTCTGATTGTTTTTATGAGCCTTCGGTATTTGAAGATATTTTAGTAACAGTAACATATCTCTTGGAATTAAACCCTAACGCAAAATTCCTGTGTACTTACCAAGAGAGAAGCTCTGATTGGTCTATCGAGCATTTATTAACGAAGTGGGATTTAAAGTGTTCTGTTATAAATACTAATAATTTAGGAGCTGATTCAGGATTGAATATCCACGAATTAGGAGGCGACCACACCATACATTTATTTGAAATAACACGATCATAACCATTGGTAATGGCTAGATTTACCCGCGCATTGAACAGATTGTTTATTGGCAATATTCCTTGGACAGTTGGAAACAAGGAATTGCGAAAGTATTTCAGTAAATTTGGTCTAGTAAATTCGGTGAATGTTATGTTTGATAAGCAAACCGGTTTTTCAAAAAATTATGGATTTGTTTATTATTCAATGAAGGATGGATTTGATAATGCATTAAATTCAAAACCTCATGAATTAGAAGGAAGTACTTTAATTGTCGAACCGGTTTCCAGTCCAAATGGAAACTAGTTAATTTTGTTTTAATTAACTCATCATTTATGTAGTTCTCAACCGTACTTGTAATTACTAAAGTAGAGTATTTACTTTTGAAGTTTTTAAATATATATTGTAATGGCTTCTCATGTTGATAACTTATCAGATTTTGAAAGTGACGATGAAATCGATACCCTTACCGATCACTTTAATAAAGCAGCGAAACACGTTGAACGGTTGGCATCAGAGCTTGATCGTGCAAAATTACTGAAATTGTATGCTCTTTATAAACAATCAATTGAAGGTCGCTGTACTAAACCAAAGCCGAGTTGGTATGAAGTTCAAGCCAAAACAAAATGGGAGGCTTGGTTTGAATTGGGTGATATGCCTAAAGATGTTGCAAAAGAAAATTATATACAAATTGTTAAAGAACTTGATCCCAACTGGACAATCGCAGATGACGTTAAAGAAAACACAAGCAAAACTGAAGGTTGGAATATTGTCTCAAGTATGTTAAATACCGATGAAGTGAAAATAGAAACAGATAAAAATATATTTGATTATGTTAAAGAAGGTAATATGGAACGCATTCGAGATATTTTGAAAAACAAAAACGAATTGAAAAATAGTTTGGACGAGGAAGGTATGGGTTTGGTTCATTGGGCTGCTGACAGAGGCAATATTGAAATATTAAAATTATTATTGAATTGTAACATAGATGTGAATCTAAAAGACGCAGACGGTCAAACGGCTTTGCATTACGCTGCTAGTTGTGGCCATTTAGACTGTGTTGAGTTGCTTTTAAAAAGTGGTATTGATTTAAATGCAAAAGATATGGATCATTCTTTAGCTATAGATGTAGCAACAGGAGATGAAATTGTTAATGTTCTAAAGAATTTTTCTATGTCTTTATGATTTGTTTGTAACATTGTCTAACAGTAGTTTAATAAAGTCAACATTGCTAAAAATCGTTTGTTTTATTTTTATGCCCAAAAATTTGTAGACAAGGAGGGTGGCCATTTTTTGGAAAATTATTTTATTATTTTGTGTGCTTTAAAACTCAACTATCAATTTTCAAAAGGATCGGATAATTTTTACAAAAATACATATGACCGCCATTTTGAAATCTGACGTCATTTTATTTTTTTGTGTCCAATGAAACTCAAAAATCAATTTTCAAAAAGATGAGATTATTTTAAAAAACAAGGAAATCAAAATGTAAGACAGTATTTTATTGTTATCAACAGTCGGGGACTCGAATACCGAAATTTTTTCTTCAACTCCCGAACAGGTCCCCGACTGTTGATAACAAAAAACTACTGTCTTACGTTTAGATTTGCTTGTTTTCTTCTTTTTACGTAGTCGGGTTTTAGTTTTTTTACTTTTATTTTATTTACTTTATTTTTTTAAAACATTTTGCGGATTTCTCAAAATTATTTTGAATATGTATTAGTCCAAGCTCCCACCGTGGAAAAACGCACCTACAGAATACCTCAAATTTAAAAGGTGAAAATGCTTGGAAAACATGTAAAAAACATGTTACGCCCGGCAGACAAGTAAAAATTTGTTAATTGCTATTTTTAATGAATTTTTGAAAGTAGCCGAAAAAAAACGAATTTACTTTTAGAAACACTTGCTTGAAATTCACGCGATTTATGTTAAATAATGTATTATTTTTGAAAAAATTTGTCTGGCTGACAATTTTTGATAATTAACATCTGACAGACCTCTTGTTATGAATGACCTTTTTTCATGAAAGTACACATCATAACACCTCCTTGGTTTTTGTTTTAAAATAAAGTTTAAGATCTCCCTATCTAATAAAACTTGTCTGGCTGGAAAATTTTGTAAATTACCTTGTCAGACTTAATTTCGAATGCGCAGCTTCCATGCATGGGATATGTCTGGCTCAACCGCTGGCATCTCATATAACCTCTTTTTAAGTGAAGTGTACGATCTCCTCTATGCAAAAAAATTCATCTGTCATCGAAAAAATGTTTTTTAACACGCTTATATTAGTTCCACCTGTATGTATGTTTGTATCTAAGTAACGGATTCTTTGAACGCGATTTTCACCCACTTCAAAACTTCAGATTGAACTGAAACTTTGCACACTTATCAAGGACCGATGACAATACAATAATTCAATAAGTTTGTCCCATTATCCCGACCAGGATATCCAGGACTAAAAAAAAAAGCAAAAACTTCAGATTGAATTGAAACTTTGCACACTTATCAAGGACCGATTACAATACAATAATTCCATTAGTTTGTCTCATTATACTGACCAGGATCTCCAGGACTAAAAAAATAAATTATAATTTAAAAAAACTAAAGAACACGCTTTAATGAACTAAAAAGTAAAAAATAATTAATTTTATTGTAAAAAAGCGTGGGGTAGTATGAAAATATGGTACAAAGCACCCCACGCTTTTTGCAATAAAATTAATTATTTTTTACTTTTTAGTTCATTAAAGCGTGTTTTTTAGTTTTTTTAAATTATAATTTATTAACCGAATATGGCCAACGCCCCAAGATTGCGGATTACCTTTTTCTTCACAACCCCCTTGAAATGGGTATCAAATAAAAGGGTTTGACGAGTAAAATACGATAAGATATGTGACGTCATTCGAAAGACTAAAAGTAATAAATAATAATTAAATAAGTTTTTTTTAATATACCACGTTTTTAAAACGGACTAAAAAGTATAAAATAATTTCCCCAACGAAAAAAGTGGGGCGCATGCAATAAATAAATAATAGTAAGGAGTGTAGAAAAGTAACTGTCGTTGAGAAAATTCACACAACAGTTCATATCATTTGCAGTGCAATAAAGTTGTTAGTGATTCTTTTTTAACCGACGTTACACAAACGAAGCCAGCTGTGCTTCTGAGTAGTCGCATGTTCTGTATGGGCGACACTGCGTTCCGTTTGGTCAAGCTGCTGTACGAGAGGTCCGGCGCTTGGATGGATGAGCGAAGTGTGACACCAAGACAGAATGACAAACATCCAATTTCAATAAAAACCATTTAAAAATATCCAGTTAGAAATAATTTGTAACAGGCTGAATTTTTGCGTGCACGTTGGTATTGGGGTTCTAATAAAATGTGAGAATTCCTCATTGATCCGACACCTGCGTCGTTTATTACAGGGGGTCAAAGGTCACGAAAAATTGTTTTTTCAAATATCTCGAAAATGATTTCGACAAAAACATTTATTACCAAATTTGTAGCTGAGACAATTCGCTAACCATTCACAAGATAGTTGGTGATGAACATAGAAATCCCCAGGTCTGTGGTGATGAATATCATATTATTATGTATAATAATGCTGTCGAATATTTACCCACTTATATTACTAATTAAAACAAACAAAAGTCTTAGCTCTTATAGTCAATATGGGTCCGCAACTGAACTTTTTCAGAGATATAGGCATAGTACTCCGGTAATTTTAGATATTAAAATCACCCACCTGCAGAAAAATTCCCAGTTAGCTGATTTTTTTTTATTTACCTTCGTTATGGTGTTTTAAAAAACGTGTAAAAAGTCCCCATCGATATCGTGCCGGCGTTGCCAGATATTCGGGGTTCAAGTTCACGATAGACGGTTTTTTGCGAATTTCTCGGTTCCGTTCCATTTTTTGTAAAAAATGGTTATTATCAATCTTGTAGAGGACGACATTATCTACAACTTTTGTATAAACATTTTTTGTCTACGATTTATAGTTTGTCTTATTAAAGTACCCGCGGCTTCCTCCCCCTCGATTTTACATAACGGGATTATGCTGCTTCCCGAGGGCCTAACATAATGATTTGTTACCATTATTTTAAGTTGAACTTAAAGCTAACGATTAATTATAATTTTATCGAAATTAATGCAGTAGTTCTCTATACTTATAAGCAACCAAACATACAAATCGACAGCGCTCAAACAGACAGACAGATCGACAATTTTTTTCGAAAATACGATATTTATACTTGACATCAATTATAAAGACCATCCGTAAAGTAATTTCGTAAAAAAAATTTACAAGGGTTGAGAGAGTGCGGATAAAGTACGAGTATGCATTTGCATACCGTATAACGCACTCTAGTAATAATAGCCACATTTTTAATTTTTTTTACAAAATTTCTTTACGAATAGTCTTTATAACAATTATAAGGAGTATTCGTAAAGGAATTTTGAAAAAAAATTAAAAGTATGGTTACTTCGAGCTATTCTTAGTAGAGTGCGTTATACGGTGTGCAAATGCATACTCGTACTTTATCCGCACTCTCTCAACCCTTGTAAATTTTTTTTACGAAATTACTTTACGAATGGTCTTTATAATTGATGTCAAGTATAAATATCGTATTTTCGAAAAAAATTGTCGGTCTGTCTGTCTGTTTGAGCGCTGTTGATTTGTATGTTTGGTTGCTTATAAGTAGAGAACTACTGCATTAATTTCGATAAAATTATAATTGATCGTTAGCTTTAAGTTCAACTTAAAATAATGGTACAAATCATTATGTTAGGCCCTCGGGAAGCAGCATAATCCCGTTATGTAAAATCGAGGGGGAGGAAGCCGCGGGTACTTTAATAAGACAAACTATAAATCGTAGACAAAAAATGTTTATACAAAAGTTGTAGATAATGTCGTCCTCTACAAGATTGATAATAACTATTTTTTACAAAAAATGGAACGGAACCGAGAAATTCGCAAAAAACCGTCTATCATGAACTTGAACCTCGAATATCTGGCAACGCCGGCACGATATCGATGGGGACTTTTTACACGTTTTTTAAAACACCATAACGAAGGTAAATAAAAAAAAATCAGCTAACTGGGAATTTTTCTGCAGTGGAGATCTAAAATTACTGATCGTTGAATAGGTCTTCAAAAATGGAATCATCATGCTATATATTATATAGCATTTTTTTTATTTAGTAGTATTATTCGCGAGATATAAGCCTCCAAAATATTTTACAATGTGTCCCCATTCTCTAAATTTCCAACCGTAAGTTTTAAAAATCTGAAAAAATTCGAGATAATAGCAGTTATAGTATGTACTTTCAACGAAAAGTACGGTTATTTTTACATTGATAAGTTTACGCATTAATGTTTTATGCACTTTCTCGTGTGTCCGAGAAGTCAAAATGGGTATATTGCAATTCAAACTCCTTCTGGATGGCATTTTGATTCCTTTTTTGAAGTCTGTTTAATGATTATTTTACTGAGGAGGTACAAAACTCGCACTTGCTATAATTAGGAAGTTTCCATTGAACGAAAATATTACTTATGATACTGTCACATCATTGTAATAAAGATAACTTTAAAAATGCTGAAAGAATTATTTTGATATCTTTAATTTCAACGGAGATATTCAATTTCTTGTACGTGGGATCACGCGGTACACGTGTGCTGTTTTTTAGCTTTGTGAGTAATTATAACCGATGTTACTTAGTAACTATTTTGTTGTAATACAAACTTTTCTATTTATATTAAATTAAAATTAACTGTCAAAACTTTAGATATGTCAATATTTTCCGTCATCAACTGGTTTGTTTTTAGTGTTTCCATAACAATTTACGAGTTTAAAGAAAGAGATTTATTGGAAGTTACCATGTTAAATTACCACACATACAAATTACAAAATGAAAATAACTTTTACCTTAGCTGTTGGTGGTCTTTAAAATACAATTACAATTGAAAATAACTTTTAAAAATATCGTGCCGCGTGACGTCACCCGGACTGAAAACTGAATTTCTTGGAGAATTGTCAAATTCAAACTTTGAAGTAGCATAACTTTGTTGTTTTTAAAAATATTTCAAAAATTCTTCCGCCATTAATTTTGTAATTTTTAGAACTGATTTAGATTAAAAAAATAAGAAAGGGAACCTTCCTAATTACTGTCTTAAAACTTTAATGTTAATCCCTGCTTAACACGAAAATGTTATGGTTTCAGGATGGTCGTAAAAAACGGGTAACTTCCGGTTCCCCCAAAAAACGGTAGTAAAGTGTATCGTCGATTGCAATTTTTTTTTATTGCAAAAAATAAAAAGGGGAAACTTCCTAAATGTTCCGTGTGTGGTTCAATAATTAAAAACGCATAAAGATTAAAGAAAAGTATATTATTTATTCATACCATTAACACACAAATAAAAAATATTCCTATTTTTAGGTAGGTATCTGTTCTTTACTAGGTATTTCACGTAAACTAGGTTTTGTCGATTTGGTAAATTACGTAATGAAAAAATCACTTATTATGACAACGGCCAATACAATGCATGTTGTATTGATTTAACGGTTAACATCTTTGGATTTAACACTTGATCATTTAAGAAACAATTCACGAGACGGATGTAACAGTTAGCTAAGTTAATCAGTCAACAGTTTTTCATCCGATCTATATAAATATTAAAAAATAAATTTAGAGTGCATGCACACACATAATATAATATATTATAATTTATATTTTATAAATATTCTAACAATTTATATGTGTAATTTTCCATATTTTATGTACTTATACAGTAATTATAGTGATGATTGCATTATTATAGTTATAATTTAAAAAAACCCAGGTGGCAGAGTCAAATCCTGCTAACGAAATAGTGTATTTGCTAATACTATATGCGTTGTGGTTTTACTATATAGGTACTTAAGTTTGTTTTTGGACAAAATAAAAAATGTAACCCCTTAATACAACCCTTCAAATAATTACATTTTTTTAAACTTCAATATCCGATATGGATTTTATCAATACAACATTTTTTTTTATTAAAAATTATCTACCAGAGCATTTTAATTTCTACCAAGTAAAGAGTTAAATTTCAATTTTGAAACAATTTTCGATTTTTTTGGTATTTTAGTTTCAAACAGTATTAACTGTTTAATTAAAGGTAAAAAAAATTAATTCTAACTCGTGTTTGAATCAATTAAAACGCGAATTTTTCTTCTGTATATTTAGTGTCATCAAAAGTCTTGAAAATACTGCCAAATGCCGATTATTCAACAGTTTGGTTCGCTTTCTACTTTCTAGATCCTCAGGTGGTATTTTTACACAAAAAAATAATAACAAATTAACAAATAATATAAGTAGCTGACTGTTGAATCTATCCGATTAATTATTTGCTTGTTCATAGTTGGACATGCATCTATTAAAGAATGATATACCTATAATAATATAAACAAACAAAAAACAATATTATTGTGAATAATTTAATAAGTATATTGACAAGGTGACATTACACCTTAGGAGTAAGCCATTTCGACTATCTTTTTAAATTACTAGACCCCCTCTCCCGCCAAAAAAATGTTCAACATCATTAATTATATCTAACATGCCTTAGTTTTTGAGATTAGACGCTCGAGAACAGCTATTAAATTTTGAAAGTCAGAGTAATTAATATCACAAATAAACTTAAGCCCTACACTTAGGTCTATATTCTATATCACATTTTTTTAATGTTCAAAATAATATCCCATTATAAAACCCGCTAGATCAAATGATGCAAACCATTTTGGAAGGGACCTAGACCTAAAAAAGAAAGAAAAAATGGTCAAAATTAGCTTCCGTCTAGTTGTAAAGCCAACCTATTAGTGCAGTGTACTAAGTACCAGCGTTGCCAGACACTTTTCTCTCTTGGGTACGCGCAGTAACCTAAAATAGTACGCCAATCCTTTCTAGAGTACGCAGTACGCACATATGAAAATTTTTTTATAAAAAATAGAACCTCCTTAAAAAATGCCACTAAAAAGAGAAAAATAATAACATTTTTAAATTTTTTACTTTTTGGTGGCTTTGCAATACATAGTTTGTACGTTAATAACCGACTTCTTTCTAGTTTCTTGATATTTGATTACTAAACTAAAAAAAATAAACTACTGAACCGATTTCAGTAAACATTTATATGAGACCACCCTGAAGGAATGCCCTATTAAATAAAATAGTCCAGTCACGAGAGCTTAAAAAAGTAGGTCCACCTTGCGTTTTGTGCAGCAAATGATTTTATTTTTTTGTGTCCTCAAGCATGTTTAGGAGATGTCAAATCCAAATTTGCGACCTCTAAAACAGGGCGGTGAAATTTTGGTGGGCTAAAAACCACGACTTTTTTGCACTTTTCTCGGTTTTTTGCTTATAACATAAAAACGGCTAGTCATATCAAAAAAATGGCCCTATTCAAAATTAAAGGGTACAAAATTTACTTCAAAATGCACTAGTCAAATATGTTTTTGTTCCGATTTTTACCGACTCTACAGAACTTAGAAAAACAAAAACAAAAATAAAATGTTTTTTTGTTTGAAGGAATTACCAGTCTGTAAAAGAAGCAAAGTAGTAATCAATGAGACCCTATACGAGTTTTTTAAAAATTCAATCCTAAAGGGTGAAAACGGGAGTGTAGGATTTATTGTAGTAACAAAAAATCCTACATTCACGTTTTACCCCCTTTGGGATTGAATTAAAAAAATATATATAATAGCCTATAACCTTCCTTAATAAACGGGCTATCTAACAAAAAAAATTTTTTTCAAATCGGACAAGTAGTTCCTGAGATTAGCGCATTCAAACAAAAAAAAATAAACTCTTTTTTTGTTTGAACGCGCTAATCTCAGGAACTACAAGTCCGATTTAAAAAAACATTTTTTTGTTAAATAGCCCGTTTATTGAGGAAGATTATAGGCTATTCGAGTTTTTTTTAAATTTAATCCCAAAGGAGGTAAAACGTCGGTGTAAGATTTTTTGTAATAACAAAAAATCTTACACCCCCGTTTACCCCCTTTAGGATTGAATTTAAAAAAAATTCAAATAGGCTATAACCTTCCTTAATAAACGGGATATCTAACAAACATTTTTTTTTAAATCGGACTTGTAGTTCCTGAGATTAGCGCGTTCAAACAAACAAACAGGTTTTTTTTTTTTTGTTTGAAAGCGCTAATCTCAGGAACTTCCAGTCCTATTTGAAATTTTTTTTTTTTTGTTAGACAGCCCGTTTATTAAGGAAGGTTATAGGCTATTCGAATTTTTCAATAGTTGAAAGCTTAAAAAAATACGTTTTTTTCATTTTGGTAAATTTTAGCAATTTTTAAAGTTCTGTAGAGTTGGTAAAAATCGGAATAAAAACATATTTGACTGACTAGTGCATTTTGAAGTAAATTTTGTGTCCTTTAATTTTGAATAGGACCATTTTTTCGATAGGACCAGACGTTTTTATGTTATAAGCAAAAAACCGAGAAAAGTGCAAAAAAGTCGTGGTTTTTAGCCCACCAAAATTTCCCCGCCCTATTTTAGAGATCGCAAACTTGGATTTGACATCTCCTAAACATGCTTGAGGACACAAAAAAATAAAATCATTTGCTGCACAAAACGCAAGGTGGACTTCCTCTCGTGACTGGACTAAAACAAGAATTATCAAAATCGGTTAACAAATTTGTTAACATATATAAAATGATTGCTAAAACTAAAAAAATGACATATTAAAGAAAAAGGTATGTACACTTATTTGTATGATAAACGAAGAGAGAAATATATTTTGGAGTTACAATCAATTCGTTTAAACTTGAAGCGAATATAATAAAATGTAGTGACCACTGAGCAGTCGTATTTATTAAATTTATAGAGTTTACCGAAATGTAAAAGATGTATAAATGTTAATTTTCGGAGAGTGGGTTCGAACGCAATTTTAAGTATTAAAAGTTCAAACTTAAATAGTACGCAAAACGCAAAGAGAGTACGCGAGTACGCAAAGAGGCCGGATAGTACGCAAAACGTACTATTCGTACTCTACTGGCAACGCTGCTAAGTACCTACCTATACAAAACAAAAACAAATTCCAAATAATGCAAACCATACTCACACGTTGTTTTAATATCGAATATTCAATTAACTATATCCTTTATAAAAGTGTTTTTTCTCCTACCTAGGCCAAAAGTTCGTACTTTCGTCCCTGCCAAGCGGGAACAAAGTCACTCTTTATTCCCGTGGTACGGACAAGTGCGCGTGCGCATTAGTAATTATGCCGGCTCTCACGCACCTACTTCTGTCTGCTACACATTAAAATTATTTCCTTTAAAATTATTTTTTAATAATTTCAATAATAAAATAAAATAAAAATAATAATTTTAATAATTTTTTTTTTCAATTTTACGAACTTTCGGCCTGGCAGGAGAAAAAATAGTATGCGCAACACGGGAGGAAATGTGGCACTTTCCTCCCTTGTGGCACAATGTACTATTATCAAGAATTATTATATGTATTTATTTAAATATAATCTGATCAGTAATCATCACACATTAGTTAATTTACTTGGCTATTATAGTGTAGCTTTGGTAGAGTTATTAAATATTGGCCACTTAAAATTAAAAAAATATTTAACATTTCCAGTCTGTTCAAATAGTCCGTCCTGCAGACCATTTCAGGCAGTCAATTCATTTTATTATTAAGTATACATAATAACTGTAACAAATGCAGTCTACACACTGCACGAGGATATCTTGGAAGGCACTAATACCCCACTATCTCATTGTAATAAATTAAAATGTATAAATACTGAATTGTCATATCATTTGATTTATATTTCAAATTTATTGTCATTCTACACGTTGATATTTCGTGAACCTTAAAAATACCTGCAACAAATAAAGTTTTTTCATTAAAATACATACTAGAATACGCGAATAAGACACAAAATTAGAGGAAAAATGTATATACAAAGGGGATTTTTCGGAAAATTGTCGAGGGTGGTCTTTTTACTAACATACTAAAAATCTCACCCTTCACTTCCCTCTGCTTAAATTTTTATGAGGGTGAAACTATCCCCAAAAGTGTATTTTTGCAAAAATCTTCAGAACTATCCAGGCATTTAGTTTAAATATGAGAAAAATTTCGTCTGTCATTTAAAAACCGTTGATAATACTATAAAATTGACTTAAAGGAGAATTTAGTCTTAAATGCACCTTTAAACCAGTTGATAATACCGGCCGTAAGCGCCATTGACATAAATGAGTTTTTTTTACCCCTATAAAAAGTTAGAAGAAGGAGTGGAGGAATCTCCTCTTGAATTTTTATTGTAACTTTTGAAAAGTATACCATAACAATTACTTAAACTAGGTTCACACTATTCTCGGATTCTGCCTAAAATTCACTGTACTATTTTTCCTATGTTACCTTTTCTAAGTCACACCTGGTGTATTAATTAGTAATATGGACAGATAAAAAGAAGTTTCTAAAAGCGCTAGGAAACGTAGTTACAAATTTTAAGAAGTCTTACCTGTTCTAAACTACTTTGTCCTAATGAATAATCTTCTATATTGAGTGTTTTTTTCGCACTTTCCATAACACCAAACATTTTCGACCAAGGCAAATCTTTATTTTGTATGTAAAATGTCAAAAGCTCTTGATGTTCTTCTCTAAGTACTGCTCCAATGAAATTTTCCATTACAAACTGTTTAATTGCTTCTACTTCTAAATCAGTTGTTCCGTCTGCTGCATTATCTGTGGATTTCTTTACCTTCACTGTAAGAGTGTATCCGTCAGAAAATTTGCTTTTAAGATGCTGCACTGAACCCAAACATCGGAATGTTCCATTGACCATAATAGCGATACGAGTACACAATGCTTCGCATTCTTCCATGCTATGTGAAGTCAATACAACACATCTACCGGAGTCTCGGACGCGGCATACCACATTCCAAAGATGACGTTTCGTTGCTGGGTCCATTCCTATAATATCAGTTTGTTGAAAATTTGCATCAGTGCTTAATATCTATACTTATGATTGAAACTGATAATATGTCTGGTAATCATCTGCCGTAACTACTAACTGGACATAGTGACCACTGGAGTAACTACAGCGTGGCAGGGCTGGAAAAAAGTCAGTTGCACCAGGCTTCAGAGGACCCTGTGGCCTATGGTTGTATACTTTTTTCGCTTGCTATTTCCTATATGAGAACTTTTAATGGTTTGAAAACGAAAAACTTCGTTTATTATTAATAGTAAGAAAGTCTGCAAAGACTACTAGGTTTCGTATCTCTAGAGGCGGATTAAATGTCGAGAGCGCTCTAGGCAAGCACCTCATCGGAGCCCCTCTAGCGGCCATATATTATAAATTTTAACTAGTACTTATATAATAATTAGCTGCGCCCCGCGGTTTCACCCACGTCATACCCCATCCCGTGTTAATTATTTTCTTTGTTTAAAAACTTACGTGTGCGCGCCCCCTTGTAACCTCGTGCCCCTAGGCACGTACCTAGTTTGCCTTAGGGATAATCCGCCTTTGCGTATTTCGGAATTATGACAAATTTTTCTTCCATAAATTACAAAGTGGAGAACAATTTAATTTTCAATATGCTAGAGGTCCCATCATAAAAATGTGCCAAAGGTCCCAAAGTAGTTACGCCAGATGGCTGTATACAAAAACTATCACAATCTTATATACTTCTCATTAAAAATGATTTAAAAGATGCTTGTTTATCGCTTTGTTTTGAAATTACTGTACAATCGGTAAATTATAATTTTATAACTATTGTTTCTCTTACGAATTTAATTAAATTTTTGTTATTTTATTTTATTATTATATTTTTTCAGCACCTTTTGAAATTTGTTTTAGTTAATATTTCATAATATGTTACATGATACATGCTTACTATTTATTACTCAGTCTATAGTAAATAGTATAGACTCTATACTATTTCAGGACAGACTATAGTGCACATTTCATTCTTGGCTTACCAGTTGTCGGTTCATCTAAATAAATAACAGATGGATCAGCTATCATAGCCACTGCTGTACTCAATTTACGTTTGTTTCCACCACTATAGGCTTTCACTTGTTTGTCGATATGTTCCGTAAAATCTAATTCGGCTGCTAATTTTATAGCTACGTATCTACTTTCATCTATGCCTATGCCCCTCAACAAACAAAACATGTGCAACGTTTCTCGGCCTGTTAAATCATCAATCAGAGCATCAAACTGGGGACAGTACCCAATCATCTGGTGTACTTTTTTCATATTTGATTTAAGGCTCAGTCCGTTCACCCATGCATCACCAATCGATATCTTTTCGTCTCCTGTTAGCATTTTAAATGTTGATGTTTTGCCAGCTCCATTTACACCAAGCAAACCGAAACATTCATATTTCTTAACACCTATACAAAGCTGAAAATTAATAATTGCTGTTATTTCCATTTTATGTTTTACAATAAAAATAAATCTAATTCAGTACACGGCCAGAGCTGCAAAAGACACTTAAAAAAAGTATCTAGATACAAGATACCAAGCAAATAATTCTTCAAAAGATACAAGATACGCTGAATTTTAAAAGTAACTAGATGAAGATACTTCTCAAAAGTATATGGTATGTATCTTACATACCAGATACTTTTAAGAAGTATTTATCTTCATTTTCAGATACAGTTACTTACAAAAAAGTATTTAAGATACTAGTATCTACGATACTAAAAGTACACAAGATACTTTCCAGCTCTGAGTACCTACACCTATCAAAATATCGAGAAGACTCAAATTACCTGATTAACAGCGAGAAATTTATTTTTATAATATTTAGTAACATCTTTCATTGCTAGGTTGTAAGTACCCATTTCATTCTCTTTAACGTTTCTAATTTTATTTTTTTCAGCGGCCACATCATCATCTATTTTTTCATCTGCAGGAGGTGGAGGTAATTTGTAACTGCCTTGCAAACTATACATTATTTTCTCTGGTAATCGCCATTCAATGAATAGTAACATAGCAATTAGTATAGTTCCAATTCCTAAGAAAAATACTATGTTTCGTGCTATGCCTGGCTTTTCCCATTTGAAATAATGTGGTTCCTTTTCTGTTAAAAGATAATTTAATTATGGAATACTGATTTATTCATTTCAATAATTATAATATAATTATTATTGCAAGAACTGAAAAATATATACCACAACAGAAAGTCAAATTTTTCGAACACAAAATATCCCAGCATTCAGAATCATAGGAACACATTTCAGCACAAATCTCATGCGTGGCAAACTCATTGTACATTGAACGGATGCCAGTGCTTAAAGCGTAATGCGGTACACAAAGAAATAGCCAATCAAGTCCATCGGCAATATTTTCCAGGTCAAGTCCTGGACTTCCCAATACTTCTACCACGAGAAATGCTGCAACTCCTGTGAAAAAATATGGTTACGGAGCATTTGATTAATTAATAATTAAACATTAAGATGCAACTGCAAGATCAATCTTTGATTGAATCTGTTTCTGTTTAGCATATTTTTTTGCACTGAACACTATAGGTATTTATAATAAAAATTAATTATTATTCTGTATTTCTTGATAAACATAAGATATTAAAAGGATTCGTTTATACCTGTAAATATATTGATAAGTGTCATTCTTGTGTATCCAGTAGATGGAATATCGAAACAAAATGACGCTAAATATGTCATTGGTAACATGGAATAACCAAAACACACCAGCATTGTGAATGTTCGACCTACAATAATAACATCGCATAGTATAAATAAATTGTATTGTTATACTTTGAGTAGTCAGTTTAATAAATTATGAATGAAAATACTGATCGTCGATTAACCGTGAATTTGTAAAAATAATGTTCATTATTATTATTATTACTATTCAATAAATAAACTTACACCTACACAATAAACATCGATCCCATGCTAATACTTGGCTTCGGCCCGTACAGCACGGTAACCGGGTTAACGCCCGTGAAATCCAAAATGTATTTTAAATAATAATAATGAACATTATTTTTACAAATTCACGGTTTATTGACGATCAGTATTTTTAATACGTATCTACAAAAGAAATAATTTGATTAATGATTATACAATGTAGATGCTGGCAAATCTTATCTGACTATTGTTCACAGTACTTTTTACCAATCAGAAAATCATAATAGTAATGTCAAACACAGGATTTGAGTAACTGTGGATAACAATTTAATAGTTAATAATAATCAAACGATTAAAATCCCTAGTGTATTCACTTATATTAGTCACATTAGTGAATATCAGAGCATCAGACTACAAATAAGCTACCATGATTGATACAAGGCTATATTTAAGAAAAAAATCAAATATCACTGCCGGGACTTGAATCAGAAACTTGAAGATTCGCGCTGGACGAGCTATCTTTACTCCACAGTGCCCAAAAGTAAAATTTATTTGTGTGCACATTGTTAACTTTATCCAGGTGTGCAAGCTTTCACGGCCGGCATTGTTCCAAGTCTTCATGGTTTCCGGGCTTGTAGGCCGTGGTCCGGTGGTATTTCTACCTGACGTTTCGTCTACAACTGCGGTAGACATTCTCAAAGGCGATGTGGCAGCGGTCGAAGTGTCCTTCTTGGCGGCTCACAGGTCAGTGTGTCAGTGACTGGTGTCCTCCCTTCTTTTATGCCTAGTACCAGTGTGTTCTCTGTTCGGTCGTAGTCCGTCTCTCTGTAATTGGTCAATTGCGCAGTGTGTAGTGGTGGGGGTGAGTTCTCTACTCAGTCGTATTCCGTCCTTGAATGGTCATTGGTTTTGTATGTCGGAGTGTTGGTGTCCAGGTTTTACTGAGATTGAGGCCTTCATCTTTTCGGTTGAAATTCTGTGTGTGCTTTTGTATTTCTATGGCCTCTCTGTATATTCGTGGGTAATAACTCAACGTTCTGTCTATGGCTCGGGATTCTTCGAAGAGGATCTTATGATTGTCCAGAGTCAAAGTGTGTTCGGCTATGGCAGATTTTTCTGTTTGTCCCAGTTTACAGCTTCTTTAGTGCTCTGCTATACGTGTGTTGGTGCTTCGTTTCGTTGTCCCAATATATACTGATCCACAGCTGCAAGGGATGCGGTATACTCCTGGTGTTGCCAATGGGTCTCTTGTGTTCTTGGCCGATCTTAGACATTCCAGAATCTTTCTCGTTGGTTTGTAGATTGTCCTGATTTTGTACTTTTCCAGAAGTTTGCCGATGCGGTCCGTTATGTTCCTGATGTATGGTAGATACGCTGTACCATTTTTTACTATTTGTTCCTCGTTCTCCGGGATGGCTGCTCTTCTTGGACGTATTGCTCGGTTTATTTCTTGCAACGGATACACGTTGTTGTGCAGTGCTGTTTTCAGGTGTTCTAGTTCCGGTTGGAGGTGTTTCGGTTCACATATTCGTGTTGCTCTGTTTACCTGTGTCTTGATTAGTCCCCTTTTTTGTCTCGAGTGGTGATTTGATTCCTTGTTCAAGTATCGGTCTGTATGAGTTGGCTTCCGATAGACCTTATGCCCCAGCTTGCCATTGTCTTGTCTTTGCAGTAATACGTCAAAAAGGCTATCTGTTTGTTATTTTCTTTTTCCATCGTGAACTGTATCCTGGGATTTATAGAATTGATGTGGTTGAAAAATCTTTCCAATTCCTGCTCTCCATGGCTCCATATTACAAAGTTATCGTCAACGTAGCGAAGCCAACACAATGGCTTTTTGTCTGATGACCGTAATGCTGTTTGCTCGAATTTTTCCATGAAGTAGTTGGCGACTACCGGACTCAATGGGTTTCCCATCGCAACTCCATCGGTTTGTTCATAGAATTCACCATTATATTGGAAGTATGTTGTCGTGAGGCAGTGTCGGAACAGAGCTGTGATGTCACCTGGAAAAATCTCGCTTATATATTGCAAAGTGTCCTTGATTGGAACCATTGCAAATAGAGAGACCACGTCGAACCTGACTAATATATCATCTGGATCCAATATGGCTGTTTTTATTTTCTCGATGAATTTATTCAGGTTATTATAACCGTTCACCAATAGAGTTTAAACTCTAACAAAATAGCAAGTTATTGTATATACGTATGTATGTATCTTTGCATTTTCGTCGGCGCCTTCTGTAGCGTAAACGGCTTGACGGATTTTGAAAAATGAGGTGTCTATAGACTCGAAATAGTCTCACAAATAAGTATTCGAAATGCATTTTATCAATTCAGAAGGGTATTTTCACGAAACGGAACGGCGTTCTGGTTCATTCCGAGCACTTAGGGATAACTTGTCCAGTGCGAATCTGGTAGTTTCGAGTTCAAGTCTCGGCGGTGGCATTTGATTTTTTTCCTTAAATATAGCCTAGCAACAATCATGACAGCCTAAGTGTCTGACACTCTGTTATTTACTAATATAAGTGAAGAGTTTGTGGGCATTAGGGGTCTCAATCGTTTGATTATTATTAACTATATAATCATAATAGTGGTTACGGCGCGTTTGTTTCAATCAACAGAGCCACAAAGACAACACTGAGTAGTACCTATACCTACTGAATAGAATAAACACGAACTTAGAGTAATGTTTAACAACTTACCAAGTTCATCGGCTTTTGCGAATCCTTTTTCTTGAAAGCATGCTAATGTTATAATAAGACATAAAGACGTTAAAATAAATGTTGCTAGATCCCATAGGTAAGCAGAACTCCAAAAAGTTAAAACTTTAACACCAGAGACAAATTGCAGATGTTTCGCCTTGCTGACTCGTTCACGAACATAGAATAATATGTAAAACGATGAAACAAACGCCATACTGAAGCCAATATTAAACGCTAGCTGGAAACCCATATTATTGCCTTGTTCCAGTAGTTTCAACTGTAAAAATGTGTTTTTGTTATTTTCTTAGTAAAAAAATAGGTAGGTACAGAAAATTGTAAACATCTAAGTCAAGTCCTTTTTTATGCGGCTCTTTTTAATGCGGTTTTGAAGTTATACATACATGAACAGGTATAACTTTAGATATCGTTGAAAATTCAGAAAACGGTAGTGAAGCGGAAGAAAACCCTATCTCCTTGCAAAAATGATTCAAGGTCTTCAACATTCCAATAAATTAAAAAATCAATTTCTTGTTACTAACACAAATTCTGAACAAGCTTTGAAGTTCCAATATAAGCTAAATGAGCAATCTGAATATTGAGAACTGCATCATCGCAAAGTTTAATTTTGTCAGATAGCAACGATAAAACCGAATATAAATGTAAAATGATTTGTTACTTCTCATTAAAATTAATATAAATAAATAAGGTTAAAAACCTATTAATTTTAAGTTTTATATCTATTCGCAATTGAAAGCAAAGTGGCTGACATCTGGCGTTCGAATCTGAAGTCGTCTTATATGGGGTCTATGTGAAAAAAAAAACTGGCAGCTCCCGTCATGTCATTATGTCTCATTTAACTTAAACCAACATATTTAAAAATATCACTGTATGTTAATGTTCGATCTGACATGGCTGACATAAAAATCTAGCCTCATTAACTTAAAAATTTACTTTACTTACAAAACCATTCAAACCATAATTTCATCCGAAGTGCTGATATCTACATTCACTTTGTGATACGACTACATAATGATACCCCACATTAACGTCCGAAGTGCTGACATCTACATGAACTTTTTATTGCGAATTCCTTTAAAATTTTTAAAGGAGTTTCCATTATTTTTTTATATGATTTTAGGATTATTTTTGCTCAGTTAAGTAGTCTTTTGCTTTTTGCGATTTTAGATAATGGAACGTATCCCTAATTTTTCAACTTAAATTCATTGACTGCCACGCCACTTTTGTGAAAACCGTTTCCGGACGCCACGGTGCGAAAATCGCAATATAGAGTCAAAAATTTGAAAACCAATAATTTTAACATTTAGTCACATGTTAATTTTTTTTGCAAAAAAACAAGCTCATGAGTTATCTCGTTGTCGGGTGTCTCTGAACAGAATTTTACCTGCTACGCCCAACCACCCTACGCTTGGAAGCTATACCACCCACAGTAAAAAATCAGCGACCAACAAGGGCTTGCCGAGTATGTACTTCAAATAAAGTTCGACAAGAAACACGCTATTTTTGTGTAGAAGAATGCTTCAAGTCTTACCACCTAAAATAGAAACGGTTAACAATTTTTTTTAAATGGAATTTAAGAATTATTTTTGCGTTTTTTGAATACTTATATTAGTTTTCTTATTTCTTGTACACTTGAGTTATATTTGCCTATTTTTAAGATTTAGTTTAAGTTTTTTGTTTTTGCATATTTAGACTTTGTTTCCCCACTGTATCTAAAAAAATAAAAAAATGTTTTTTCTAACGCCACAGTGTGTTTAACTGCTCTATTATAGATGCCCAGTGCCCAATATTTCAATGCAATTACCACGAATTTACTCGTGGTGGGTGCCGCAAAACAGTCGGCCAAGAACGAGATAACTTGTAGTGGGCGTCTACCAACAAAAAAGTAGTTGTTGGCAGTCAAGGAGTTTAGAAATGTAATGTTTTTTTGTACAATTTTTTGAAATGCGGTTTTCTGCGGAATGTCTCTATCGCATAAAAAGAGACTTGACTGTATCGTTTGTCACACATATTATAACTTACACACCTTAGTCGTTGTTTTAAACGGTAAAGGCTTATTGACCACTTTAATTTCATATGACTGATTTGTAAAATGTTGCAGAAATGTATTATGAATCAGATTGAGTGTTAGCGGCAGTGAATGGTAGGGTTCATTATTAAAGTGACCTATGACATAACTAGAATTTACAAAAGTGGCTCCAACAATGTACCTTTGTCGAACTGTTGATAGAATATCCCTTGACTGTAACAGACATGTTAATATTATTTTTAAAAACAAATTACTTAGAGCTTCTACACTACTGACAAGGGGGATCTTGTAGCTGAAGGGTCGCCGAATTTGATTTTGATATCATTGATTTTTTTACAGACTAAAAAATGTAATACCCCTTAAAATAATTCCCAATTTTAATAAGCGGTACCTACCTAATCTTACTCATGTTTACGAAGAATTATTTTTACGGATTTATTCATTTTTTATAAAATTTGTAAATCAGCGAGTTGCGACTTGCGACTAGACCTGTGCGCCTTGTGCGATTCGGGAAGTACTGAATTGTACACGGAGCCGAATCAATTCAAAGCAATTCGCATGGAACCGAATTGAATCGAACGTTATGATTCGATATAAAATTTGAAGATATTCTGATTACTAAAAAAATTTTCACAAAATACCTATCAAAACGCCGCCATCATTTTTTTCTGGGCGTATGTTAGCAGTATCATTAACTGCTGTATTTATTATAATATTTTTACTGAATTTCAAATCAAAATTTCAGGTTTTTATAGGACGAAGAACGCCCTAAAACACGCTTCATATCCAAAATCGATACCTTGAAAACTTTTAAGTTATAAGCAATCGAAGTTGAAAAGTATCATTAAGTTTTTATGAAAATGTTAATGAGCCTATAAACGACTTTTTTACTTCCCGCTATTAAAAATTTTCAAAAACGGGAAGTTATTGGTTTCGGTCCGATTTTCGAAAATCGAGTTTTCACCAGATCTCGACGTTTTGGGCTCCTAGGAAGCTATTCTGACTATTTTTAGATAGACGTCCATGTGTGTGTGTAACCAAATTTTTGTTTTACGGTATCTTTAGAACGAATCAACCGATTGAGATCGGGTTTGAGGCATTCGAAAGGGTTTATTGAGATTTAGATCTGATTAGATTTTTGAGTCAATCGGACCATGTTAAGGGTGGTTTTTAGGGGTTGAAATGTTTTTGGGCCCAAAGATACCGAAAACAATTTCAGAATCGTTTCAAAATTGAAATGTAACCCTTTAGTAACGATTAAAATGTGCTGCTAAAATTTAAAAAAATTCGGCTCGACAAGACCGGACTTACAATTTTTTTGACTAATTTGCGGATAAGGATTTACTTACTGAATGGTGTATTTAATTTGGTGCAGATGTTGGATTGATAATAATATTGAAATTAAAAAAAAAATATTATTTTAAGGGGTGTATAAAGGGGTTAAATTTTAATTTTGAAACGATTCTGAAATTTTTTTCTTGATCCCATAGTGAGGGTGTATTAGTGGAAGGGTTTTATATCATTACAGTATCTATTTTTATTTATTTTCACTTCGATTTACGGATTCGGCGTTCTTTCTAATTTACAATTAACGCCTCAACACAATAGTATCAATTAATTTATTGTAACGTATTTAACACATACGAGAAGTTTTAAGGTTGATCCACAGATCAATCGTTTTCCACATTTTTTAAAGCTTCATCAAACTTAAATAATGCCGTCTAGCTTAAAACGGCTTCACAATAAATTTTTGAAGTTAGTTCAATAAATATTTTTCCTATCTAGGCTGTCATCATTATAGACTGAGAGCTAGTGACAATTTTTTGATGTTATATATTCAAGACCTTTTTTGTGAAGATGTTGAGGGAGGCATATTAGAGTGCCCTGAGTAAGGGATTTTGCTGGATAGCGGTATGGGAGGGATGCAGACCGCCTCCAACATGTAACAAAAAAAATGGTCACAATTATTATTGCTTCAAGGCTGAAATTGTTTGTATAGCTTGTCGGTGACCCAATAATGCCATTATAATATTTGCAGATCGATTGGTCAGTATTAAAGGGGTGGCAGATCACCTTACATGTGTCATGTACCCGACGAAATTTATATTATTAGTTCAAGGTTCAAATTTTAATATGTTGTTACGGCGACTGTTTTAAGCATATATTTCAATTTGCAGAACAAAATGTCGGTATTAACCCCCTTGCAGAACGATATAAACACCTAGGCGAGCAAGTTTCCCTCTAAGCGAGGGGGTTAATTAATGTTGGAGGCGGTCTGCATCCCTCCCATAACGCTATCCAGCAAAATCCCTTACTCAGGGCACTCTAATATGCCTCCCTCAACATCTTCACAAAAATAAGGCCTTGAATAAATAACACCAAAAAATTGTCACTAGCTCTCGGCCTATTAGCACATCTATCTCATTCTGCCTGTGTGAGATCAGTGTACAGAAAACATAAGCGGCGTGGTTATATAGGGTATATAATATTTGCAGAGAAACGCGCTTGGCGCCAATGATGTAAGTAGTTATTAAAATTTAAAAATACCCAATGCTTGTATCCTACATTGCAAATTTCTCAAATTTTTAAAATATATTACAGAAGGCTTATGGAATCGAATTGCATAAAACGATTTTTTTGGACTCATTTCACTATAAAATATTGTCGAAATCGACGACCCTCGGCTATACAAGTTTTTCTTGTATTATCTCATATTAAAAAGAAATCAAAAATTAATTTGCCTTGCTCAATATGTAATCGTTGAAATCAGAAGTTATATTATCTATTTTATGTTGTTTTGATTTAACAATATTTATGTAACTCTTCACCAACAATTCAGTTTTATTGCCACCTTCAACGACAGTTATTGGATCATCATAACTGTCAAGGCCGATATTCAGCGGTGGTAAATCTTTGTTTGCTTGCCAACTGCGCACAACTATTATAGCAATTATTAGGAATGCAACGGGTATTATGATTTGTATTAATAATAAGATCCAAGATCTTAGCGTCGATAAAACTTTCTTCATAAACATCGCTCGTAATTGATTCATTGATAATTGAAATCCTGTCATATATTTATTTTCCATTATATCCACTGAAATATTAAATAATAATATCATCTCTGACATACATTTACAGGTTCAAAAGCTTCGTTTTTAGAAATTAAATTTATCTCATTTAACAATAAATTAGATTTAGGAATCATTTGATCCGTTTAGTTCAAATTCAAATAATTTTTATAATCTTGCATTTTATTTTATAAATTTTAATATCTACTCACATTTCGAATGTGAAGAATGTCTATCAAGTTCACCATTACTCGTTAAACCGTTCAAAACTTGAATATGTTCTTCTCTCCGCGAACCATTAATTTCATTGGTAGTGTCTGCATTATCTAATTTTATTTGTTCAATTTCGTTCACTCCATGATCTGCACCAACTCTGTAATTAAAACATTTTTTTTTTAAATTCTTAGAATTTATGTATTTAGATTATTATGATTTTATTACATTAAATTTATTTAACACTTTGATACAGACGTACATGAAAGTTTCAAGATTTTTAAATAAGTTAGTACAGATAGGATGGTTTAGCCAATGCGACATTTATACGTCTTTACCATATATTTAGGGGGGTGTCATACAAAGTTGGTTTCCATTTATTGGTTTTAAACTGTTATCTCAAATCTGCCCTATTGATAGGTGCTGGAAATCAGTCATTGTAAAGCCAGAAAAGTTAAAAAAAAAATGCACACGACCCTGGAGATAATTGTGTCTTTACTTACTTCATAAACACTTCTTCAAGAGTAGTCAATGATATGCCATAACTATTAATGCCAAGTTCAGCACTAGCTCTTTCTAAGGCTCCAAGCATACTTTCAAATATAGAGGCTTGGTTTTCTGCTAAAACGTAACTCAATTCTGAGCCGATATCTGTGTCGACATCAATATTCGGTATAAAATTTCTCAATAAATCAGTGACTAATTTGGTATCACACTGAGTACTTTTATCCATAACAAGATGATATCCAGCACCGTAACGCTTTTTAAGAAAGAATGACGATCCACAACAATGAAGCACTCCTCCTGCCATTATTGCAATACGATCACCTAATAAATCAGCTTCATCCATAAAATGCGTTGTAAGAAGAATTGTTCGACCTAAAAATTAAATTACATACTTAAATCTGCAATCAATATTATAATAAAAAAAATTAAGTTTTGGGTAGGTACCTACTTTTTATCCGGCTATGATTGTTATGATATGTTAAAACCGACATTAATGCGAATAATGGCTAGTTATTTATAAAAAAATTCGACTGATGACCAGTCCTATACTTCCCACCTAGTAAATATTTGCAAAAAATAAACACTCTTTTTTTTTTATTCTTTGACTAGGCCCAAATAACCTTAGCTGTTGGCGGTCTTTAAAACACAAGTTAATTTTTATTCTTTGAAAAAAGCATGGCCCTCTTTTTTGTTTGGTGATCTTAACTTAATATAGCAAAAATCATGGTTACCTTGATTTACGTACAGTTTTTATTTTTTTTAGTAAAATATTTTTTTTCTCGAAAACTATACATTTTAGAGAAAAAAAATATTTACATTTTTTTCATATTATAACATCTAGAATTCATTTATATTTTTTTTTACCTATGTTAATACGTGACATTGAGGACGTTTTTTTGAATATCTCAGGATCCACTGAACCGATTTGACTCAAAATCTAATCAGATCTAAGTTAAAGGCTGATAAACACAATAGAACAATCGGCATGCCCGTATGTTGTTCCGTTCTTAAGATATCGAAGGCGAAAAATTGACCACATACACACATACACACACACACACATACACACACACACACACACATACAGACATCAGTCAGAAAATGATCTTAAACGATTACTAGGGTCTCAAAACGTGAAAATCTGTTAAAATCTCGAAATATTGTTTTCGGACTGAATCCATTACTTCCCTACCATAGTAGAGGTGGGAAGTAAAAATATATAGCAATCATTTAAGTAGGTACTACCTTTTTTTTCGTTTTGAAGTAAATCCCAGAGCGCTCGTCTAGCTGCTGGATCCATTCCCGAAGTTGGTTCGTCAAACATGACGACTCTTGAACCTCCGCATAAAGCAACGCCCACAGACAACTTACGTTGCATGCCTCCAGACAAAGTTGAACTTTTAGAATTAGCTTTCGGTATTAATTCCAGTAAATCGATATACTTGTCTGCTTCTCTTTTAACCTCAACCTTAGTGAGTCCTTTTAATCGACCAAAGAAATGAAGATGTTCGCGTACTGTTAGTTCATCAAATAATACATTATGCTGAGGACAAAGACCCAAGCTGGCACGAACACCTGTCATGTCAGTGCGTATATCGCGGCCATCTATTACTGCCGTTCCATTTGTTGGTGGAAACATGCCTGTAGATATATTGAAGTTAAGAATATTTCAGTAAAAAGTTATATGTAATTAGTAAAAGTACCCCAAATTTTCTTGGTTTCCATAATGCCGTCTAAGTTTGCGGCGAGACAGCGAGCGGTTGATAGGAAAATAGTATAGCGGAAAATAAATAGTAGCGCAGTCAACGGTCATACAATTAGCGAGTTCAAAGGACAGTGGCAGACTAAGCCCGTCGGAGGCCCGGGGCGACAGAACTAAATGAGGCCCCCGGTCTGCTTAGAAATTGATGTATTTGTAGTGTAAATTTCGTAAAAAATGAATAATATAGATGTAATGGCTGACAAAAAAATTAAATATTTATAATAAACGATCTACCTACATTTATATTAATCTGTATACATACGAGGCATCCAACTCTAAACTGCCTCTTACTTACTAAACATATTTTGGCCTTGTTTGGGACTTCTCGAGATTTGGAGGCCCCCCAGGATCAGAGACCTGGGGCGAGCCGCCCCCTCCGTCACCCCTCAGTCCGCCACTGTCAAAGGCATATCATAAAAATAGCTTAAATAATTTAAACTGTTGCAAATGAAGTGTGTTGTATGGATTATTAATTCTATTAATTAACATTCAATGAATTTATTTTAATTTTATTTAATGTCCTGTCGTTATAGGAACATTAAGTACGGACGACGGTAGCATTTTGTGTTATGCATAATGGCTCGCGCGCCAGTGAGAACCTACTGGTTCACTCCGGCCGATACTAGATGTCGTACATACAGAATCCTCTTATAAATTTTTTAATTTGAATATTTGACGTCCGCATAATCACGATGAAATTTGTACTAGACTCTAGAGAACATCGACAAACAAATTATTCTCTGACTATTATGTGACTCTTCACCCCGCGAAAAACGCCATCGCACTAACATCTCCTGCGAAATTTTTTGGAGAATATTTTAGTTTTTGCGTTAATACTGTGTTTGTGCTTATCATCCAAGATTAAAATATTCAAATAAAATAAAATTGAAATTATTGAGCACAATAACACACCTGACCTAGACTGACTGTTGTGTGTCGTGTCAGTTCAGTTCTATTTCTATCTAAAATGCATACGGAAACGGAACGAAACAATCAGAACGAATAAAAATATCAATGTATAAAACAAATCCGTTTCCATTTCCAAATTTCGTTCGACAAGATTAATTCTAAACATAAGAAATACAATCAATATGATTAAACACCTATACCGTAACTAAATTTAGTTACGGTATAGGTGTTTAATCATATTGATTGTATTTCTTATGGTTATATTAAAAACCGTATATAGATTTCTCGTTATAATTTGATTTATAAGGCGCGTCCGGGCCATGAGAAAGCCAGCATTCATTCGTAATGTTGTTATAAAATAATAGCTCTCGCAGTTAATGGATCTGTGGTCATCGTTGCATATATAGGAAGAATTAAATGTACACTGTTGGGCACTGTGTAGTAACTGGAAACTAACCTGACGCGAAATTGGGAGTTCTGGGTTCGATTCCCGGCGGTGCATTTACATTTTTCCTATATAGCCTTCTATATAAATATCATGGCGATAATTCGTCTGATATTCTTATGTTAATTTCACTAATATAGTGAATTTAGTTACGGTATAGGTGTTTAATCATATTGATTGTATTTCTTATGTTTATATTAAAAACCGTATATAGATTTCTCGTTATAATTTGAAGATTAATTCTTTTCCATCATGTGGATTCGGTCTGGCTCGTTCCATTGCTGGATTCGTTGATTTCGTTCACTTGGAACGGGTCGGACCGGACTGACACATCTCTTAATTCGTATATCTACATTCGAGCATAACATAGAAGTATTACGGATGGTATAATTTTTCGGTTTCAATAAAAGATTGCGTAAGTCAAACCTCTGGTTTAATTCTCTGAATAGGTAATACAAGCAAAAATACATACTTACATATAATTATGGTTTAGGTACATGTTATTTTTTAAATAACAAAAGTACACAATAAAAACTCAAAATTAAAATATTCTCTCTTGTGCAAATAATGGCCTTTACATTGTTATTGCGGCCTGGTCGTAAGTATTTCATACTACGGATAATAATAATTGGCCATTATTCTACGTTATTTTGATCATAATCTCATATCAGAAGATTGGTTGTCAAGTGTTATTCCAACACACGCACACCCATTATAGACTCAGGGTTACCAGGTGTTCGGTATTTACCCGGACAGTTCGGTTTTTAAATGTTTTGTCTGGGTGAAAAATTAAAAACCGGACTTTTCCATCCCTTTTCTATCACTTCTGTCAGTGTCCCACCCGTGTCCGGTTTTTTTTCTAGCACATTTGGCAACCCTGATTATATAGTGTAACTGTCTGTAATGGTCTTTCAAAGCTGATGAACTGTTTTACTACTGAATGAATAAATAAAAACAAAATGTCTTTACATTACCTGTAAGCATACTCATTGTAGTTGTTTTGCCAGCGCCATTATGACCTAAGAGCACTGTTATTTGTCCTTCATACATGTTCATCGTTAAGTCATTTACAGCAACTTTACCTTTTGAGCCTCCATAAACTTTGCGTAAATGTCTTATTTGTACGCCAGCTTTCAAGTTAACAGGTTCTTTCTCATACATTTCATTATTAATTTTTCCAGCAGCCTCAAAATCTTCAACACCTACAATTTGAGAAATATTTTTGAAGTGAAACTTCTTTAGCGACACAAAAATAGCGACACGAACAATACCGACACGAAAATTCAAACATGACAGTACACAGCATGTACAACTGTTACGCGCTCACGCAGACCGACTCAGATGGTTACGTGGAGAAACGCATTAGTTAGTGCAGGCGCCAAGGCCCAAGGGTACTTCTGTCTGCAAAATATGAGTACCGCAAACTGTTTTGTGATACATTCACCTGAGATCTTAAGTTATAAGTAAACACATGTTGTCAGACCTTCGTGTGGTCTATTCAACCCCCAAGGGGGGAAAGGGGTGAATGTGTTTTTACAGATTTAATCATTCTGTCCATACTATTGGTCTTTGAATAGATTCATTTCATAACGTAGGCACCAACTAAGAAAGGCTTTTTCAAAATTTTACTACAAAGAAAGGTTTTTTTTCAAAATTCCACGCCTAATGAGTAGGCGCCAAAAGTATTTCTGTCTGCAAAATACGAGTAGGTACCGCAAATTGTCTTCTGATACGTTTAGGTACCTGAGACCTTAAGCTATAAGAAAACACGTTGCCTGGCCCCCGTGTGGTCTTCCATCTCTAAGGTTAGGGATGGAATTTTGAAAAATCCCTTTCTTTGGAGTAAAATTTTGAAAAATTCTTTCTTAGTGGGTGCCTACGTTATAAATTAATGAATCTATTCTTAAAATTTAATACCTACTTCAAAGAACAATAGTATGGACACAGTGATCAAATCTGTAAAAATCCCACATACATTTTTTCACCGCCTTAGGGGTGGAAATTAAAAAAACTCATTTTTGGTGGGCGCCTACGTTATAAAAAGAATGAATCCTCCAAAATTTCATGTTTCAAAGAGCAACAGTATGGACAGAATGATTAAATCTGTAAAAACAGATTTTCCCCCTTTTCACCCCCTTACGGGTGGAATTTTGAAAAACCTTTTCTTAGTGCGTTATAGAAGAAATGTATATTCCAAATTTCATGTTTCAAAGTTCTTGCTAGATCAACTTAAAAATGAAATGCGATTATGTGACGCCAGAATGCGGTACTTACTCATATTTTGCTAACAGAAGTACCCTTGGTGCCTGGTCTAATAAGATTGCAGGTTCGCGTTAGCTTCGAGTAGGTAATATAAAATATAAAATTTATTATTTTTTAAATTTATTATTAAAAATAATAAATGGAAAAAATGAAAAATAAGTATATAATTATAAATTAATTAATTTAAATTCGCATGGTTGACGAAGACGAAAAATTAAGTTTCACTTCAACTGTGC
Organism: Mongoloraphidia duomilia; assembly: GCA_039654895.1. NCBI lineage: Eukaryota > Metazoa > Arthropoda > Insecta > Raphidioptera > Raphidiidae > Mongoloraphidia > Mongoloraphidia duomilia. The sequence continues at coordinate 28,298,322 of CM077518.1, read as the reverse complement.
GCTTATGTGAGTGAGGCATACATTTGTCTTTTTTGTATTTATGGTATTTAGTTTTGTAAAATTTTTCAAAATATGCCGCGGACAATTTAGAGCTAGTTCAGACACTGCGGAAATTGCGTGGATTAACCGAGCGGAGCTTATTTACATTAATGTAAGCATATTCGTTCGTACATGCGCGTACGGATCGTCAATCCGCACGGCTGCCGCCATTCGACTGCCGGAAAATAGAACCGTGCGGCGTCCGCGCGGTCCCAGTATTATGGCGTGCCGTGATGGCGTTCAGTTGCTTTAAGGAGGCCGCGCGTTTCGGACTTGTGAACAAATATAAACACGTTGCTTCTTCGAAATTTGTCTTTGAAATGAGGTGTATGTAGCCTCGCATCTCTTCTGCATATCCGCAGGCTCACCGCAGCTGTCTGAACACAGTATATTTGTCCGCGGTTCAAAACCCGCGATCGCAAACGTGCGGATCCCGCCGTGCCTGAACGAACTCTCAAACAGTAATGTGTTGCATAACAACTTTGGGATAACCAGTAACCATATGGCTGTATCTTCTCGTTTTAATAAATTCTTATATTACAAATAGTTTATTTACCTAGATATTGAGGCATTCCACACCAATAGCTGGCGGTAAATAAATAATACCAAGGCTGTGGAACACCGTAATCACCAGGGAAAACTTGTTCTACATATAATGTGATTAGTAAGTAAATTATTGCATCAACCAAAAGCATTATCATAACGTGTCCTAAAAAAAAATTATCATCGGGAGTTATTGGTTTCCACATATTTCTCCACTGCAAACCTGAAAATGAATAAATGGTCACTTGTGAAAAACGTTTACAAAAGCAGAAAGAAAAGGTCTTATAAACATACCTTCTCCAGTCCCTTCGTGCATAAGAATCAATTGAAAGGCATATGCCATTGCTGAATTAGAGCCAAGGCACGCAAGTAATTTTTGGGACAGAGATAAATCTTCGTATTTCTGTTGTAAAAATAAATACGGTGCATAGGAAAGAAACCACATCAAACCAGCTATTGTAGATGCAGTATTCGCTGTAAAAATAATACAATAATATTGAAATGAAAAATACGTTAGCTCTCCTCAATTAATATAAATATCTTGATTCCACTAATCTATAGGGGGGATAATAATTGTAATAATAAGAAGAAAAAAAGAAAATATCACCATTAGGTACTTCCAATATCGCGCAGGATGAGTTAAATAGTTCCTATAAAATTCCCACAGTGGACAATTAGTTCTTCCTTAGCGTACTAAGTAATAAAGAAGATCGTCTGATCTGGGTTCTGTAGAGAAACATGTTAATTCATCCAACTTAATATCGGAACTTTCGGGAATCGGGATCGTTTTTCGCCATTTTTTTATGTTTTTGGACCCATTTTTTTTCAACTCCTAAATGCAACCTTTAAAACGGCCAGATTCCGCTTATTTTAAAACAGGTTTCGTGCGGTGATGGATTCCAATATGTGTAAAAATTTCGTTTACATCGATTAAGTCTTTCGAGAGGTATACCATGCTAATACATATCCGCCATATGGCCGACGCTTATGGTGTAAGTGCCATATGGCAATCATATACAGTGATAATGTAAAATTATACGTAGTGAATACTAAGCAAAGCATGTCTGGCATTAAATAGGATAAATTAAATTCAACGATGACGATAAAAAATGTTTCTGAGTTTCAATTATAAATTATTTGCCTAATGAATTTAATAAGGACTAAATTGCGAGTGGGGAGCGTGTGATCGTCTTTATCATCCCATCGTTATTTTTCTCCCAGGGACATATTTCCATCTTCTCAGCAGAGAGAGAATAGTGAGAGGGAGAGCCAGGCCAGAAAGTTAGTAAGTAGTAATAATAAATTAATATTATTGTACCTTTGGAAAAGAAAACGCTTATCATAAAGCAAAATGTAATTGTTGCGAACATGTAAAAGAGAAGGACCAGAAATAAAATTATTGTAGATGAATTTGTGAAAACTGAGAAGTCTTTATCCTTGTACCATTTCACTTTTACTAATATTGTGATTAAAATTATCGATACGAGAACGAACGATAGTGTTTTGATAAACCATGCTGTCCAGTGTAGCCAGTTTGGTAAACCCATTATTTTCATCGCTTCCTGAAAAATTTTAATTAGTTATTTGTACCTACTTTAAGAAAATGCACCCATTTATCACATGAAAGTAATTAAATAATAAATGTTAATATTATGATGATAGTAATTAAATCTATAGCATGGTCGCGAATTATATTATTAGAAAGTTAAATATCGTTTATCTTTATCATTTATTTATCAAATTCACACCAATAATGAAAATATATACCTATAACTAACTAGCGGTCCCCGTCCGGCTTCGCCCGGATGCTAAGAATTTGTGATTTATTACCCCCCCCCCCGCGAGAAATTCCCCCCCTGCGAAGCGAAGTCGCTGGTGGTGTTTATATTAGTAGGATTTCGCCTATACGCTAAAATGCAAAAGAATTACAGAGTTACGTTTTGTTACTATCCCACAGGAATCCCACCCGCGAGAAATTTATCAAAATAAAATATAGCTTATATCACTCGGGGATAGTGTAGTTTTCTATTAGTGAAAGAGTTTTTAGAATCGGTTCAGTAGTTCCAGAGTTAAGAATTTATCCCGCGAGAAATTCTCCCCCTGCGAAGCGAAGTTGTCTGTCGTTGTTCTCGCTTCGCGTACTTGCCTACAGTTTATAATATTAGTATAGTCAGTGTGTTCACCGATAGTGGTAACAGTGAATAATTCTTGTATCCTACCAGATACAAAAAAAACTTTGAATAGTTTTTTTATTCAACTCGAAATTTACTATCAGAAACTGCTGAAGTATATTTTTTTGTACTTCAAACTCAACCGGAAGTGTACATACACTTTTTTTTCAAATGGCAAATAAACACTTTTCATAGCATATTAATAATAATTATTACTGTCTGTTTTATCAATAAATCGATAACGTTTTTCTTGAGTATCTTCTCATGTAACCTTATGGCAATTTTATCTGAATTTATAGACAAAAAAATGGAGATTTCGAAAATGTAAAAAAAACATATGTTGCCATTTGAAAAAAAATGCATGTACACTTCCGGTTGAGTTTGAATTACAAAAAAATTTTACTCAGCAGTTTCCGATAGTAAATTTCGAGTTGAATAAAAAACTATTCAAACTTTTTTTGTATTTAGTAGCTGATCCAATAATTATTCTCTGTTACCACTATCAGTGAACACACTGTATTAGTATAGATAATCAAAATTTCCTACACCCCCTTTGGGATTAAATTTAAAGAATCTCGAATAGTCTATAACCTTCTTCAATAAACGGGCTATCTAACTAAATATTCGGACTGGTAGTTTCTGAGATTAGTGCGTACAAACCCTCAAACACACAAACAAACATACAAACTCCTCAGCTTTATAATATTAGTACTTATATAGATTACCTTAAGTTGGCGTTCTTTCTCAGTGGTAATAACCTTAACAGTACTAATGCACGTGTAAACAAAACTCAGCATGATAATTATTGATACAAAACCCTGTAATGCGGGCAAAAGTGGATCATCCAGATAACCGGGATATGGATATCGTTGCAGTTGTATTTTCGGTAGATCAATTTTTGATAAATCCACAAATGACGCAAACATAAACCGTTTTGAAATATGGTAAAGTGAAATTGCCAATGAAACCAAGTGTTGAAGCTCAAGAAAGCCTTCTTGTCTATAACCTGAAATAAGTTACGGGTTAACTTGCACGGAGTGAACTTTACAAACTAATTTTGCATATAACGGTTACTGACCTGGTGGATATCCACCATCTGTAGCATTTTTTATTCGAGGTCCTGCTATTTGATATATTGGAAATAATAAATTCGTCCTCCAATTTGAAGGTGCTAATTCTTGTCTCGAAAAAGGTTCATAACGACTTTCGGCAGGAAATCGTATTGCGTACGTCAAATTCATAGGAAGACCTTGTTCATCTACAAGGTTGTCAGGGAATTCTATACCGGCCATGATGCTTTCATCCGACATCAATAATGATTCCAGATCACTGGAGTTGTCACAACTCACCAAGTTTATGAATGTCATATCATTGTTCATATAAACGTTTATTCTGTTCATTAAATCTTCTAATGTACGTTGTTTCGGAGAATAGGCTAAAGTTAATGTCTGGTTCAATAATGACCTAAGCAACAATACATTAGCGTCAGTGATCAGTAGGTATTTAAACTAAAGCTTTTATTAGTTTTATAAATTATATAGTTATATTTATTTTTGAGGTGAATTGGCTAATGACTGAATTTATTACCTTCCAAAAAAATTAAAAGAAAACATTTTCAAAAGCTCAAGTTTAGTATGTAAACAGGTAAGGTATAGGTACATATTATAGTCTAAGAGGCAGCGACGGATTTTCTCAAGTGTCCACGTTACGTGTTTGCGTTTTATGCATGGGAACCTAGGTTCAAGACCTGATGGAAGCGTAGAATTTTTGGCGTTTTTTTTTCTAAATTCTACATGATAATTATTTATATATTATTTATTTTTGTTATATTCTTTCTTTGACAATAATTATAATTTTTTTGAAATCAAGGTGGAATTAATTAAAAATACAATTTTAGTATTTTAGTAATAAATTATTTTTAGTTCATAAATGCGCTATAATAGATGACACCAAAAATTAGAAAATCTGAAGTTTTCACTTCTGTCGTGTGGTCATAAGCACACACCCATTTTTTGTCTAGTATCTACGTAAAATTTGGAATTTTTCTATAAAAAATATTTTTTCGATAAAAATCTCCAAAATACAGGGTGAGTTACTAAGAATGTCTCTGGTGATATCTCATTTATTATGAGCATTAGAAAAAAATGTCTTAAATAAAAGTTGGATTGGAATAATAGACAAAAAAGAGGACTAATCAAGACACTGGTAAACAGAGCAACACGAATATGTGAACTGAAACATATCCAACCGGAACTAGAACACCTGAAAACAGCACTGCAAAACAACGGATACACACTGCAAGAAATAAACCGAGCAATAAGTCCAAGAAGAGCAGCCATCCCGAAGAACGCGGAACAAGAAGTAAAAAACGGTACCTACAGCGTATCTAACATACATCAGGAACATAACGGACCGCATCGGCAAACTTCTGAAAAAGTACAAAATCACGACAATCTACAAACCAATGAGAAAGATTCAGGAATGTCTAAGATCTGCCAAGGACACAAGAGACCCACTGGCAACACCAGAAGTATACCGCATCCCTTGCAGCTGTGGAACAGTATATATTGGGACAACGAAACGAAGCATCAACACACGTATAGCAGAGCACAAGAGAAGCTGTAAACTGGGACAAACAGAAAAATCTGCCATAGCCGAACACACTTTAACTCTGGACAATCATAAGATCCTCTTCGAAGAATCCCGAGCCATAGACAGAACGTTGAGTTATTACCCACGAATATACAGAGAGGCCATAGAAATACAAAAACACAAACAGAATTTCAACCGAAAAGATGAAGGCCTCAATCTCAGTAAAACCTGGACACCAGCACTCCGACATACAAAACCAATGATCAATCGTACAAGGACGGAATACGATCGAGTAGAGAATTCACCCCTACTTACCACTATACACTACACAATTGACCAATTACGGAGAGACGGACTACGACCGAACTGAGAACACACTGGTACTGAGCATAAAAGAAGGGAGGACACCAGTCACTGACACACTGACCTGTGAGCCGCCAAGTAGGACATTTCGACCGCTGCCACATCGCCTTTGAGAATGTCTACCGCAGTTGTAGACGAAACGTCAGGTAGAAATACCACCGGACCACGGCCTACAAGCCCGGAAACCATGAAGATTTGGAACAATGCCGGCCGTGAAAGCTTGCACACCTGGATAATAGCACAATACTTAAAAATTATTTTTAGCCATACAGGGTGTACGATGTAGTCATGGTACAACTGACTTGTATTTTTATAAGTAGAACACCCGGTATATTTTCAGGCCATCTCATTGTCCATTCGGAGGCCTACATAAAATGGTGACATTTTTGAAATTCGGTTGGGACGTTGCCAAAATATTTAACTTTTTCTGCAAAATTCTACATTTTCGTTGTCTACTACTAAAATACACACCAACCACAAGTTGAGTCAATTTTTGCGTGTCAAGTATTAGTTGATAACATGTGCTATCCTCCAGATACTTCGGAGTTAAACTTAATTATACAGGCTTAGTTGCAATAGTTGAAAAATGCAAAACTTTAACTTAGGTACCTTAAGTCAATTTTTTTAAGTAACACACCCTGTATATCTTTAGGTATGTGAATAGGGCACGCCTTCCTCTACACATTTTTTTCGAATTATATACAGGGTGTGCTATTTAAAAAAAATTAAGTAGCACACATGTATATCTTTAGGAAAGCGTGCGTAGAGGAAAGCGTGCCTTATTCACATACCTAAAAATATACAGGGTGTGCTATTTAAAAAAAATGACTGAAGGTAAGTTAAAGTTCTGCATTTTCCAACTATTGCAACTAACACCCTGTATAATTTAACTCTGATATATCTGGAGGGTAGCACATGCTAAGGACTAATTTGACGCGCAAAAATTGACTCAACTTGAAAAATGTGGTTGGTGTGTATTTTAGTACTGCAAGTAGACAACGAAAATGTATAATTTTGCAGAAAAAGTTGAATATTTTGGCAACGTTCCAACCGAATTTCAAAAATGGCACCATTTTATGTAGGCCTCCGAATGGACAATGAGATGGCCTGAACAAATACAGGGTGTTCTACTTAAAAAAATACAAGTCAGTTGTACCATATGAGTACGTCGTACACCCTGTATAGCTAAAAATAATTTTAAAGTATAGTGCTCTTATTCCTATCCAACTTTTATTTAAGACTTTTGTTTCTATGCTCATAATCGGCTCATAATAAATGAGATAACGCCCGAGACATCGGATAATTTTTACAAAAGTAGGTACATATGGCTGCCATTTTGAAATCTGACGCCATTTTATTAACTTCCCATTGGAAGTTATTGTAATGGGTCCGAAAATCGAAATCAAAAAGGAAAAAAAATTTTTATGTTTCAAGGTCACTACACTATTTTTACACTACTTTTAGAAAGATGTCTGTGTGTGTGTGTGTGTGCGTACGTACGTACGTACGTACGTACGTACGTATGTATGTGTCAATTTCTTTCTAAGACGAAATCTCGAGAACGAAAAATGATATCGACTACGTTGGGGTGCCAATCGACGCGTATTAACGTAAATATGATCTGAAAGGAATTTTTTTAAAATCGGTTCAGCCGTTCTTTTTTCTTAACCAAATAACCTCCAAAAAAGTAGATTTTACACAATATCTCGCGAATAAAAAATTATATCGACTTCGTAAGGGTGTCAATCGAGGCGTGTTAACGTCATTTTGATCCGACATAAATTTTATAAAAATCGGTTCAGCCGTTTTTTTTTTTTTTTTTTAATTATTGATGTTTTAATGATTAAAATGATTACTTTTCTGTGTAATATCTAATTTAATTATTATTATTAAATATTTATCAAACTGGGAAGTTCGTCGTGTGGACCTCAAGGGTCGCACTTTAGTCCTAATAAACGACCCACCTCACGGCTTGTTTTTTTGTGTCCTATAAAACTCTTAAATATCAATTTTCAAAAAGATCGGATAATTTTTACAAAAGTACATAATATGGCCGCCATTTTGAAATCTGACGCTATTTTATTTTTTTGTGTATTATAAAACTCAAACTGCGCGTGCGCCAGTATATTACTTTCACCGTTGGCCATAGCTATAGATATACTTTTAATAACATGAGCGTGACGTGACGGACGTGACGATTTTACCGTGAGCGTAACGCGAATCTAAAAGTTTACCCCCTGTCAGAAATCGTCTAACGCGCCTATAGAAGCATAGCTTCAAAAATGTAAAAAGAAATATTATATAACTTGGCTAATTTCCAATCTATTCATTGTATTTACAGTCGTACTAAATTCAAACAACATTCATTTATTATGATTACATAATATCTACACTGACTTACCGAAATCTGAATGTGGAATTATTATCGTTGTTAGACCAGGAGCTGATATTCGGCATCGGTGTGAATTCTGAGTAGATGATTGGTTGATCGTATAATTTTGGATCAACTAGACTTCGTATTATTACTAGTAATAGGGCAAATAAAACTGGTGCCAATATTTCTATAATTGTTTGTATTGGATGGCGCCATTGCAACAACCAGTTCTTCCACAGCAACAGCATAAATTTATTCCACGAGCTAGTCATTTTTCTAGTTTCCTTCCAGCCTTATAAATAACACTGCAACAAAAGAAAGAAATATTTTTAAATTATTTGAATTACTATAATGACATTAATAATATATATATATAGGTTTTTGTAACACATGCATCAAATGTACAACATATCGTGTGTTTAGTCGGCTACGTAAAATAATATATATCGCACGGCTGTAATATAATATATTTGAACTAGCAACAGTATGTAAAAACGAGCGATAGAGAGTTTTTACAGTCACACGAGCCGTAATAACATTACGTACGAGACATATATAGTATTTTTTGCCATACCCACTACAAAATACCTACTTTTCACGTCATTTTAAAAAAATTCTGACAATTCATTTGCGTCGCCATCTTTCTTTCCACAGTGTGCCGCGAAGTTCGTGCAAGTAAGTAATGACAGGCGTACGCAGGCGTATAGAGCGAATAAACAGAAGTTGCTATGGTAACCGTTTACTTACCGCCCTAGTGCGGTAAGTAAACTTTCCGCACACCTGCCTGTTAAATGACTGATTAAAGTCCGCTATACATACATCGAAAGTAGTTATTTTGTAGTGGACATGGAAAAAATTATAAAACTTGTCAATATGACAAAACGATTAAAAAAATTTTAACATCGTCATGGCCACCTAATATGAATTATGTTACACAGCTAATTAGAGCGACCGTACGATGAAACTTATTTACATTTTTCAATGGTTTTATTAAGTTCGACATGTCCTATGTATAAATGTATGGACCAAAATTACCCTCTTGACATGCGTATCAAATGAAAGGGTTTGACGAGTAGAATAAGATAAGTTACGTGACGTCATTTTAAATCCAATATTATGCTGGACTCCCTATTACAAAACACAAGTTTAAGGACATAAATTTAATTTTTTTAAATTAAATAAAAATGTATGTATTTTTCAATTGGGTTTTTAAATGAATTTTTTTTTTTACTTAAATGGAAGGACCCATACAAGTTTTATAGCAAAACTGTTTTTATTTAATTTTTTTGCATACTAATTAAAAAGTTATATTTAAATAAAAATTAATTTTTAAACTCAGTTCCGATAACGCGCCGAAAGAATCCGAACGCGTGTGACGTCATTATGTTATCTATGGTCTTTGTATCCATGGTTACCAAGTTAAAAATTTATTATTTTTGATAGTATGTGTAATACATATACACAAATACTAACAAATGCAGACACATTTTAACATAACGACGTCACAAACATTCCTGGCGCGTTTTGAAGTCACGTGATATTTTTTAAATTTTTATACATTTTAATTAATTTTTAGTAATTTATTTATAGCTTTAAAAAATGTTTTCTTTTCGATTTTCAATATTATTTATGTTAAATTATCAGAAAAAATTAAAAAATTAATAATTTTTTTTAAACTTAAATACCTAATTGTATGAAATTAAAATAATTAATAAAGACTAAAAAGTAAAAAATAAATCTAATCTAACTAATCTAATCTAACTAATATTATAAGTGTGAAAGTTTGGATGTAAGGATGTATGGATGTTTGTTACTCAATCACGCCAGAACGGCTGAACGGATCTGGATGAAATTTGGCACAGAGATAGATTATAGTCTGGAATAGCACATAGGCTACTTTTTATCCCGGAAAAATGTACGGTTCCCGTGGGATAGTTTTGCTTTTGTTTTTCACAGAGCAAGGGATCGACATGATTTTTTGCGTAGTGGTAGTTTAGGGGTCAGAGAATGTTATAGGCCACTTTTTATCCCTGAAAAATTTGCGGTTCCCGTGGGATAGATTTGTTTTTGTTTTATCTCTGTAACTACTAAACCGATTCTAAAAATTCTTTCACTAAAAGAAAGCTACGCAGGGGGGGAAGATTCTCGCGAAGGATAACAAATTAGGGGGGAAGATTCTCGCGGGGGGTTAACAAATTAGGGGGGAAGATTCTCGCGGGAGGATAACAAATTAGGGGGGGGAGATTCTCGCGGGGGATAACAAATTAGGGGGGAGATTCTTGCGGGGGGATAACAAATTAGGGGGGAGATTCTCGCGGGGGGATAACACATTACGAGGGAGATTCTCGCGGGGGGATAACAAATTATGGGGGAGATTCTCGCGGGGGTGATAACAAATTAGAGGGGATATTCTCGCGGGGGATAACAAATTAGGGGGGAGATTCTTGCGGGGGGATAACAAGTTAGGGGGGAGATTCTCGCGGGGGGATAACAAATTACGGGGGAGATTCTCGCGGGGGGATAACAAATTATGGGGGAGATTCTCGCGGGGGTGATAACAAATTATAGGGGATATTCTCGCGGGGGATAACAAATTAGGGGGGAAGATTCTCGCGGGGGATAACAAATGTAATGTATTATTATTACTCGAGCGAACGAGCGAAGCGAGTGAGTAATGTATTAATAAAATTCGAGCGAACGAGCTAAGAAGGAATTAATATCAAACGAACGAGCCAAGCGAGTGAGTAATATATTAATAATATTCAAGCGAACGAGCAAAGCGAGTGAGTAATGTATTAATAAAATCCGAGCGACCGAGCGAAGCGAGTGAGTTATGCATTATAAAATTCGAGCGAATAAACACGGGGGAGATAATAAATTATAAATCGTAAAATACGTGGGCGAAGCCACGGGTAACGGCTAGTAGTACATAAATTAAAAAAAAACTTTTTAAAAACAATGGTTTTCTTTTAAATCAAAATGCACTAAAAAGTAGAAAATAATTTTTTTTTCCAGTTAAAAAGAAAACCATTGGGCAAAATTGTATAGACAAAGTAACATTTTATGAGCCCAACGGTTTTTTTTAACTGAAAAAAAAATATTTTTTACTTTTTAGAGCATTTTGATTTAAAAAAAAGCATTGTTTTTTAAAAGTTTTTTTTAATTAATTTATTTTTTTATCAATAACTCGAGAACGAAGAACAATCGGAAAATTTTCCACTCTTAATTTTCCCAAATCCCAAAGATCTTGTCTTGAAATCAAGACAAGATCTTGAAAATTTCAAGAATTTGACGACCCCTAAGTGCACACTGTATACTTGCATTAAGCGCGCGTACTAAGATCGCCCGGCTAGCTTAGTGGTAATAGCGTTAGACTGAAGATCGAAAGGTCCCTGTTACGATTCTGGGTTTAGGATCGCAATATTTTTGATAGTTTCTTTTTTTTTAAATGAGCAATCTAACTGTGTCCAAAAAATTTGGTAAATTTATTTGTAGCCACCCTAAGGATGTCATTTTTTCAAGATAGTACTTTTCGACTAAAAATGGAAATTCTTGACGCGGAGTGCTCTAGTAAGTAGGGTGTTTAATGAATATTAATTTCCTATCTAGATATTATAGACCTATCCATGAGCTATCTATCTGTGTCGAAAAAATTTGCTAAATTTATTCGTAGCCACCCTAAGGATATAATTTTTTCAAGATAGTACTTTTGTACTAAAAATGGAAACCCTTAACGCAGACTGCTCTAGTAAGTAGGATGTTTTATAAATATTAATTTCCCATGTACGGATTACAGACCGATCCATGGGCTATCTAAATGAGTTAAAAAATTTGTAAATCCTGGAAGTGGTTACCTTAAAAAAGCAATTTCTTTGAGATCTTACTTTTTTACCTTAAGCATACGAGCTCGAAAAAATTGCTTCAGTAGAGTGGCCACTTCTAGATTTTCCAATTTTTTTATGACGCAGTTAGATAGCTCATGGATAGGTGTATAATCTCTACATAGGAAATTAATATTCATTAAGCACCCTACTTACTAGAGCACTCCGCGTCAAGGATTTCCATTTTTAGTCGAAAAGTACTATCTTGAAAAAATGACATCCTTAGGGTGGTTACGAATAAATTTACCAAATTTTTTCGACACAGTTAGATTGCTCATTGATAGGTTTAGAACATCTACATAGAAAATTAATTTTCATTAACCACCCTACTTACTAGAGGACTAATGACGATGAACTCGCAACTGCACCTGGTCCATCAAGAACAACGAAGCGAAGAAGAATGCACTAAATTTTAGGATAGTGAATTGCATGTGGACTAGGCCCATTGGGGATACCACGGTAAAAAAAACGCGTCACTTACTCTACCTCAAGGTGGTGTGGAAATGAGTTTTTTGGCCAAAACGCGTGTTGGAGTACACTTTGCGGCGCTCGTACGCCTAAACTATTGACTTTATGAAAAAAAGTAGATACATAAATTGTAGGTAATTGTCTCTAGTTTCATTTTGTATATAACTGTTTTTATCGTAAAATAAGTCGGAAAGGAGGTATTGTCAAAAAACTGCCTTTAGGAGCCATTTTTCCAATATGGTGGCGCGAGCGGACAAATACGAGGTGGCAAAGTCAAAATTCGGAAAGAGCACATCAAAATCTATAAAATTACCAATTTTCAAAACTCCCGGAAAACTTTCCAGGTAATCATTATTTTTCGAACCAAATGACTGTACTATTATAAGTAAAAAAACTTTTTAAAAACAAATCTGTAAATTTTTTACCCCGACTTAACTCCTTATTTTTATTATTGTACGGAACCCTGAATACGCACTTGGGCCTTGGCCGGTTTTTTACTTTATAGCGCACAACTTCATGATCCATATTATCACCTATTTTGGTACGTCATGTTATATTTGAATAGTCCGTCTATTACGACTTCGTTTATAACGGCTAACCGTTTTTAGCGACGTAAATGCAAACTCAAGTTAGGTTTCATATAGACGTACTATGAAAGCGTATCCGTATAGTACGAGTCCGGTTTAAGCGACCGACTGCTTTAGCGACCTAATTTTATAATAATCGTCCGGTTAGAACGAAATTACAATACATAATGTATTGTTCCTCTGGTCTGTAATACACACATATGTGCAATGTTTAATTTTCATTAAAGTTGCATAATGCTGTTGTTTACATGGCGTTGCTATGGTTCCTCTATTACAAGTCCCCAGTTCCCGGGTTCTAGCCCGAGAGCTGGTAAAAGTGTCAATTGGATTTTCAATTTATTATTAAAAAAGAAAATAATGAATTGAAAATATGAATTGGTGCTAGGCCCAAATAACCTTACCTGTTGATAGTCTTTAAAAAAAACACAATTAGTAGGTACATATGTATTTGTAAGTGTTAATATATTTTCTTATTTTCATAGAAATTAATCTATTGTACACTTATATATGTATTACCTATATAAAAATAAGTTTAAATTATGCGGTCGCTTTGTGCGTCGTCCGGTTAATACGACATAATGTCGCCGGTCTCTTGAAAGTCGTTCTACCCGGATTCTACTGTAGCAATTCCCATAATTCTCCAAAATAGCGTCGAGTCCACTCCAACTCAAGACGTGAGAGCAAAACTAGCATGTTTAGTTCCATGTAAGTTTCCCAGAAATCCTCAAAAAAGTCGTACCACCGCCAATAGGCATCATTACAATTTTATTTGATACTGATTATTGTTCATCGTTTTTATAATATATAAGCGACAAAGATGTACTAATTGTTAATCTGGAAATGTCGACTTTAATATTAGAACAGTAACAAAATAACAGCTTGTTTTGTACATATATATATGGAGGTCGTCGTGATGTCTAGAGCGTCCAGGATTCAGTCAGGACATTTGTATCGACCCTTGTTGAAAGTAGAGGACGTGTGCACCTATACAGGTTGAGGTTATGTACAGTGTACACAATGATTTCATAATATTATGTTATAGACGTTGCCGCATGTGCGAGACCGATTCGTTTGAAGAAACTATAATATACCGGCAGAGTGCAGACACAGCCGATCATTGGTCGATATTATGTTCAGTGTCTCATATTATGTTCAGTGTCTCAATAATTCTGCTACTACTGATCTCTGCTATATGGATTTAGGAGATCGGCTTGTCCGTGTACTTATCCCACAGCTTAGTGAAATATGTCAGCTGAACCACTCAAAGAGTAAGACCTATTTCGCGCATATATGTTGCGCAAGCAATCGCAGCTACTTGTTCTAATTCAAACCAAAGCTCAAACTTTCGTATCAATTTTGTCCAGTAAAATTTGTGAAGTAGGGTTAACGTGCGCTTAACACAGCTGTTTTCAAACATCAAAGTGCCGACAGTCAAGTAGATGTGCGATTGTATAATATGCTGTGCTTATACATCGCCTGAAACTTTTTAGAAGCGACAGAACTTACTGCAGGAGAGGCGGGGAATTGAGTGACACTTTTTTGCATGAAATTTTATGTATCACTCCAACAGCCTCTATATAAACTCGTTGTTTGTTAAGCCAGCGCTTCTAGTTTCCCCTCCAGCGCCTTACTGCGCTCAACCCTATTCACATTTTATGCACGTCGTGATGAGGTGCGGCTTCCATTATACCAGAGTAGTCCACTCACTTTAGCATAAAAAAGGGGTCAACCTCGGAATGAGAGATAATAAGCTGAATTTTCTTAGTGACATTTTTGCGTACTATGAACGGAAAAGGTACTTTACCTGAAACGAAAAGAGGTTTTGCTTAACTGTAAAGGCCTACTTGATTTAAAAAAATCGAAAGTAAACTAAAAATAAGTTTCAGACCAAGCAAGGCGGAATCCCAAAATATGAAATTTCAATTCGAAAATTTTTGGTCAATCTCACCTATTGTGAACTCAATCCGGGGACACACTGTATATCAAAAATATGTAAAATGTTATTAAATACAATGGATTAACTGATAAATAATACAAATTATTCAAAATTCAAGGTAATATTCACAGATATTCACGGTTGACCTTGCATTACAATACGTATGGCTGAGCGCTGCGCGCTCACCGCCCTCTATCTCAAAAACTATTGAGCGCATGAAAAATTGTTTCAAATAAAATTTGTCGCAAATTTTATGCTCTACAATTTTTATAATAAATGTTAACATCATTGGAGCAATAGAAACCGAGATAATCGCGAAAAACTGATTTTTTTGACCTTTGACCTTGAATAACTTACGACGCAGACATGAGATTTTATGAGACTTTTGAGACAACTTTTAGAGCGCCAAAATTAGGTATATACAAAAATTCAGCTTATTATCTCTCATTCAGAGGTTGATCGTTAATTTGACTGGACTAGAGGCCCAGAGCATAAAATAACATATAAAGTAGGCGGCACTAGTGCCGCCTACTTTATATGTTTGTGTCGCCTAGTGACAATCGGTTGTGCCGGCGGCACAAGAGTTATAATTTAAATTTTTCGGCATAATATATTGTATCTGCAGTCTGCAAAAGACACCACACTATAATTTTTAGTTTTTTATTCATTAAATACCTATAATAAAATGTACTATACGTATGCTTTAAAATAGCATATTTTTTATTTATCCTTAACGCTTTGCAACATTTTTTCTTAAAAAAACCTAATTCTCGAATTCTAGTGCCGCCCAGTGAAAATTGCTTAAAATATGCTCTGCATTATACCCCAGTAATTTTAGATATAAAAATTTTGGAGCATACAAGTAATTCAAGAATTACAAGGCGCGATATTCATGTAGGTGCTGTGTGTAAACGGTTTTATCGAACATAGGGAAAATAACACTGAGAAGATTTATAATTTTGTAGTAGGCTATATGAACCATAAGACCTAATATAAATATGTATTGGATTACATAGAAAAAATAGTACAGTGAATTTTTTAAACAATTTTCCATAGCAACGGTTGACTATTGCGTAACTCGGAACCGGCTAAATAAAAAAAGTCATGATGTGTCGTAAGGCACCCGATAGCAGCTATGCTTCTTACGCATTGTATATAAATCGAATTTATCGAAGATATAAATAATACAATTAAAAAGTTATTATTTGATCGCCATTTTGAAATCTGACGCCATTTTATTTTTTTGTGTCTTATTAAATTCTCAAATATCAATTTTCAAAAGGATCGGATAATTTTTACAAAGAAGTATATACCTATGAACGCAATTTTGAAATATGACGTCATTTTATTTTTTTGCGTCCTATAAAACTCGCAAATATTAATTTTCAAAAAAATCGGATAAATTTTACAAAAAAGTGCATACGAGCGCCATCGGATAATTTTTACAAAAAAGTACATTTATGAATGGTCTTTACAATCTTTATACGGTACGCAAATGCATACTCGTACTTAATCCGCACTCTCACAACCCTTGTAATTTTTGTTTACAAAATTACTTTATGAACTAATTTTGCAAACAAAAATTACAAGGGTTGTGAGAGTGCGGATTAAGTACGAGTATGAATTTGCGTACCGTATAACGCACTCTATTAATAGTTGCCATATTTATTTTTACAAAATTCCTTTACCAATAGCCTTTATAACAATCATAAAGACTATTCGTAACGGAATTTTGAAAAAAAAAATAAAATTATGGCTACTCCGGGCTACTCTTAGTGGAGTGCGTTAATACGGTATCCGAATGCATACTCATACTTAATCCGCTTTCTTTCAACCCTTGTCAATTTTTTTTGCAAAATTACTTTACGAATGGTCTTTATAATTGATGTCAAGTGTAAATATCGTATTTTCGAAAAAACATTGTCTGTCTGTCTGTTTCACTGCTGTTGATTTATATGTTTGGTTACTTATAACTAGAGAACTACTGCATTAATTTCGATAAAATTATAGTTAATCGTTAGCTTAAAGTTCAACTTAAAATAAAGGTACAAATCATTATATTAAGCCCTTGGGAAGCAGCATAATCCCGTTATGTAAAATCGAGGGGGAGGAAGCCGCGGGTACTTAAATAAGTAAAACTATGAATCGTAGACAAAAAATGTTTATACAACAGTTGTAGAGAATTGTGTCCTCTACATGATTGATAGTAACCATTTTTTACTAAAAATGAAACGGAACTGAGAAATTCGTAAAAAACCGTCTATCGTGAACTTGAAGTTCGAATATCTGGCAACGTCGGCACGATATCGATGGAGACTTTTTACACGTTTTTTAGAACACCATAACGAAGGTGTTTACAAAAATTGCGCTAACTGGAAATTATTCCGCAGTGGAAATCTAAATTTACTGGATTAGTTAGTGTAGAGTGTAGACGCTGATTTATTGAAAGTCTACTGAACATCTACTGCACACTACGGATAAATGTTTATACTTTACCTATAAATATAATGCAATGGTCTAAAAATTGTCAGCCAACCCCAACGTGGACAATAGCCCTCCCGTAAAATGTCAGCTAATCTAAGTAAGCGATGCACTCGTTGGTTTCACAATGCCCGTCATTCACAGTCCATACAAAAGAGATCAGTGATCTGGTCGCGGCGGACCCGGCGAGTTGAATCACAGGACGGAATATATTATTCATCAAGGTCTATTTACACATCAACTGGGTTTCGTATCCTGACCGGTCGAAACATGATAGGTTCTGTACTGTCCACTATAAAATCCTATAAACGAAAGCAGCTGCAACCGTCTACAAGTATAGCAAAATCCGCTTCCATACTGTGTTATCGACCAAAATTCTAACGTTGCAAGTAGGTAATTATTACAAAACAATAATACCTATATACAGTCAGGGCGAGGTATACAGAGAAAATTTAGCATTGGGACAAAATGAATGGATCAGAATAAGCCATGATTTATTTAATGGTTTATTTTGTGTTGCTATGGTAATTTTTAATAACTTGAACTTTTTGTTATTCATTTCTCACTCACTCATTAGAATGTGAAACATACAATTTCCCATTTTCATGGTTACACGTAATAACATTTCTGACAACAATACATTATAACATAATAACATAACATATATAACATAATAACCGGTATATACATGCATGAAAATCAGCGATTATATAGGGGGTAGGACAAAATAGTATATTGTGTGACTAGTGTGCTAAATACATCTTTATGCGCCTGACGCATAAAGATTTAGCACACGCGTTGCACACTATACTTTATTCAACAAATGCATGGTTTTAGAATTTAATTTAATAATTTGATGTCACTGACAGAAGTACATTTCATAATATAAACATTGGGCTCGATACAATATTTATTCACTTTGTTACCATCGTAACCATATTTCATTTTTATAATTCCCGCTTCTAAAGTTCAATATTCGAGCGCTGTGCGGGCGTGAATACAGTGACTTTATACCGTGCGAGTTTTTTCAAAACGTACATAGGCTGTTTCACAATTTGAAATCGTGATATAGATATTGTTAGAAACTATGGAAACGAAAGTTTTTATTAGTGTATTTGCCATATGGCACATACACTATTGGCGTCGGTCGGATGGCGGGACCTAGGGGTCGGACCAAAATTTCTCGACTTTTCATAGCCTCCTGAACACTTTGGCACCATTTTTGGAAATGTCTATATATATATATAAATATATATATATATGTGTGTGTGTGTGTGTACGGGCTATAACTTTCGAAAGAGTTAATTGATTTTGACGAAATTTGGTAGGCACGTTGGAATCCATCACCGCACGAAGCCTATTTAAAATGGGCCCGATCGGACCATTTTAAGGGTGGTTTTTAGGGGTTGAAAAATGTTTTTGGGCCCAAAAATACCGAAAAAATTGTCCGAATCGTTTCAAAATTGAAATTTAACCCTTTAGTAAAGATTAAAATGTGTTGCTAAAATTTTAATAAAATCGGCCCGACAGGACTGGACTTACAAATTTTATGAAAACACTAGTTTGCGGATAGTGATTTACTTACTGAAGGGTGTATTTAATTTGGTACAGAGGTTGCATTGATAATAATATTGAAATTAAAAAAAAATATTATTTTAAGGGATGTATTAAGGGATTAAATTTTTTATTTTGTCCAAAAACAAACTAAGTTTACGTATTAAAGCCACAATGCCTGTATTAGCAAATACACTATATTGTCGGCAGGGTTTTGGCACTGCGACCCGAGTTTTTTATAATTTATTATTATTGAGTTGTGATAATAAATTTTATAAGTTCAGAGATTCATTTAAAAATTTACACCGTGCAAGAAAAGGTTCTTATGTACAATTTGTATTCTGGGGTAAATAGTTGTCGGCAAGTCTCTGCGTTATTTAGTGTGCAGTTTCCAGGCAGACCAGATAGATACCAACAATGTCTATACCACGATTTTAAATTGTGAAACAGCCTATGTACGCTTTGAAAAAACTCGCACGGTATATAGACAGTGGCGACAATAGCCTGTCAATTCAAATTTCGACACAACATGGCGGCGTTGTTTACATGGCGTTGCTATGGCATTGCGTGAATTTTTCGGATGGGCGGAGTTTCCCGCTTATTGTCGCCAGTGTTTCTATATTTTTGCCTGTTGAATTGGTTGTTTTTGTTTATTACAAAATGTATTTTTTTTTTATAAAAAGTATTCACTATAAAAAAATCACGCAGTGCCATAGCAACGCCATGTAAACAACGCCGCCATATTGCGTCGAAATTTGAATCGACAGTCTATTGTCGCCACTGTCAATGAATGAATTGTAAATTATAGACGCCCGACAACTGTCGTCGCCACTGTCTCTATAAAGTCACTGTATAGGCGTGAAGAGGCGTAATTTTAGTAAGCGTGCGTAAAAGTACTGTCACCGTGCGTGAAAGTCCAAAGCGTGCGTAAAAGTGCAATAACCGTGCGTGAAAGTCCAGTAACTGTGCGTAAAAAAATGGACTAAAAGAATTTTTTTTAATTTTTTACAAATAATTAATTTTTTTCTCTCTAATAAACTTTAGAAGCAGTCGTTATAAAAAACTATGTTCGAGATGTACACTTAAAGTGAGGTATCTAGTAGGCTTAAATTGAGGCACTCGCTAAAGGGACTGACACATACACAACGAGATCTCGTTGTGTATGCGGCAGTCCCTTAGCGCGTGCCTCAATTTAAGCCTACTAGAATACCTCACTTCACGCATACGTATCGAAAATAACTATTATAACACCGAAAAGAGGTACATAATGTTCATTAGATAATGGGTTTTTCAAATGTTTTTCAATATATCATCGAAAAGCGTTTCATAATGGATCATGACGTCATCAGTCAATAAACGGCTATTTAAGGTCCGCAAAACAGATACGAAAAAACACTAAAAGCATGCATGTGTTGAATAAAATAATTTATATCTAAATTAGGTACCTAGTTCAAATGTTGTATGTAGTATCGGAAACAACGTACTAAAAGTGATACATCCCCTGCATCCTCTTTTTCTTTACAAACTATTAGTCGCCAAGAAATATGCCTTTCAAAGCCAACTTGGGAACTAAGTTTGTTCTTATGAGGATTCAATGTTAAAATTTAATACGTATATATCGTATACAGTGCGTTTGATTTCCACCAACATATTGTAGGGGAGTCAAATTAGATTTTCACTTCGGAATAATTCCTCGATCGATGATTTTTGTTGGAACGTGTTCAGAAAGGTGTGGAGAACAAAATAACAAAATGCCACCGTGAGAAATTGTGTGGAAAATCTTTTATTAAACAATGTAGGTGCTAAAATACGATATTTCATGAGTAACTTTTAAATTCAATTTGTATGAAAAAACTGACAGCACCATTGGAAAGAACAGAAAATTTTACTAAAGAAATATATATGACATATATTTTTCGAATTAAAGTTGAGCGAGCAGTAATTTGTTAACTAATGTTCCAAGTTGCCCACGTGCGTCGGCCGTTAGGGAGCGCGCGTGCTGTACATAAGTGGCATTAACTTTTGATTGGCAAAAGCAAATGATATAAAACTAATTGTACATTAAAAAGTAACACTTTCTCGAAGTATTTATTTTTTCAATATAAACAACTTTTAGACCGTTGCCATGGTTTCGAGTAGATTTCAAATTTAGCCTACTTTGTGATACAATTGCGATTCAATGTTATTCTTATGGAGATATTTTACACGCAAAGTCAATATGTCAATCAAATACCCTGTATATGTATACCTCGCCTTGAGACGCGCTGTATATATTACTGGCCGTTACCCGTGGCTTCGCCCACGTATATTTCGATTTATGATTTATTATCCCTCCCGCGAGAAATTCTCCTCCTGCGAAGCAATGCTGGGCTGGGACTAATACATTATACACTCGCTTCGCTCGTTCGCTTGAATAGTATAAATACAATACTCACTAGCTTCGCTCAAATTTTATTAATACATTACTCACTCGCTTCGCTCGAACATGTTTATAAATTACTCAGTCGCTTAGCTCATTCGCTAGAATTTTATTAATACATTATTGGTCACCTACGTTATATAAGGAACTCCTGTGCAAAATTTCATGGTTCTAACCGTTGCGAAGTTACGTATCTATCCTTCAAGTGGCGCGACGAACGAAACAAAGGTTTCCGAACGTGCCCGAACTTAAACGAAACCAATGATCGGCATTGCCGACTAGTTGGCCGACTAATCGGTTATTTGAGCGCTCGTTTAGTCGGCCAAGTCCATAGCCCATCTCTACTATCTATGAAATTCAGTGCGGATTAAAAAAAAATTAAAACGGGATTATAGCACAGGTATAATAGATACATCTATATAGTGATGTAAAAATACACAGCAAAAATACGGTTTTTTATGATGAAAAAAACAATTTTTTTCACAATGCACGTAACCACAAGCGACTAAGCCCTGCAGTCAGGGTTCTTTCTGGTTGGTCGAATACCCCATCTTAATGTCGTTTGATATACACACACATACACCTAAACGAATGAACAACTAACAAGTAAACTCTGTACTACGATAGCGATTAAAAAATGGATAAATTTGTATGTGGAAAATGTTCAAACACATATTCTTCAAGACTGGCATTAATCATTTAATGTTCACAAAATCAGAATGAAAACTTCAGGTAAGGCTTGTAATCTAATTCTTTCTATAAAAATCGATCAATTTTTTGACATTTAAAAATAAAACTTAATTAAAATTTATTTTTCTATTCCAATTTCTCACGAACACTGTTATTGTATAAATTTTGGACATCCTAATATTATCTCAAATAATAATATTAAATTAAGTTTAATTTTGAAATGTCAAAAAATTGATCGACTTTTATAGAAAGAATTAGATTACAAGCCTTACCTGACGTTTTCATTCTGATTTTGTGAACATTAAATGATTATGTGTCTGAACATTTTCCACATACAAATTTGCCCATTTTTTAATCGCTATCATTTTACAAAGTTCACTTGTTAGTTTTTACGTTCGTTTAGGTGTGTGTGTGTCAAACGACATAAAGATGGGATATTCGACCAATCAGAAAGAACTCTGACTGCAGGGCCTAATCGCTTGTACTACAAGTATAGTAGGTAAGCTGGAAAATATGAGTATATTATATACCTAATAGCTAGGAATTTATAACTATATTCTAATACACTAAAATATAAGTTGTAATAATAAATTCCTAACTATAAAAAAGATGGCGTATCATTGTATTATTTGTTATAATAGATATCTAGTATCTTTAAATACGTAAAACAAATTCCCCTGATAAAGTACTGACATTGCATTTTTTTGTCTGGTCGTACTAGATTATCAGTATATCTAAAGTGGTGAAATTATGATATCTAACCTATTGTTTAAAATATATGATATAGTAAAACGTGATAATGACGGAAACACATCACATCTGTTTCGACTGAACTTATAGTTTTTCGCACAAACACTTGTATGTAAAAAAATTATTTTACGTGAAACAATAGTTATTTTCGATACGTGTGCGTGAAGTGAGGTATTTTAGTAGGCTTAAATTGAGACACGAGCCAAGGGACTGACACATACACAACGAGATCGCGTTGTGTATGTGTCAGTCCCTTTAGCGAATGCCTTTATTTAAGCCTACTAGATACCTCACTTAAAGCGTACGTATCAAACATAATTTTTTATAACGACTGCTTCTAAAGTTTATGAAAAACAAGAAAGAAATTATGAAAACGGAAAATTCGCTCTTCGAGTCCTTAAAACTTTACAATTACAGACTAAGTTACGATTTAGTTTATTTTTATTAAAGTTAACTTCTGTATAAATCATTAAAAACATGACTCTCTCATGATGTAGACTTTGTAGGCGCGTCGCTACACATATATAGTAACACATCGATCGATAGTCAGTAAATAATGCTTGTATTGTACAAAGTGCGAAAATTTCGAATTTATAAGATGTAGAGATAGAGACGCACGGTTATTGTACTTTTACGCACGTTTTGGACTTTTACGCACGGTGACGGTACTTTTACGCACGCTTTGAACTTTCACGCACGGTGACTGTACTTTTACGCACGCTTACTAAAATACGGTCTATTCACGCCCGCCTCACAGTGCTCGAATATTGAACTTTAGAAGCAGGTGTTATAATAAATTATAATTTAAAAAAACTAAAAAACACGCTTTAATGAACTAAAAAGTAAAAAATAATTAATTTTATTGTAAAAAAGCGTGGGGTGCTTTGTATCATATTTTCATACTACCTCACGCTTTTTTACAATAAAATTAATTATTCTTTACTTTTTAGTTCATTAAAGCGTGTTTTTTAGTTTTTTTAAATTATAATTTATTTTTGCTTTTTAGTCCTGGAGATCCTGGTCAGGATAATGGGACAAACTTATGGAATTATTGTATTGTCATCGGTCCTTGATAAGTGTGCAAAGTTTCAGTTCAATCTGAAGTTTTTTGCTTTTTTTTTTTAGTCCTGGAGATCCTGGTCAGGATAATGGGACAAACTTATTGAATTATTGTATTGCCATCGGTCCTTGATAAGTCGACAACGTTTAAACTAAATCTGACCGTTCAAAGTTGGTCAAAATCAAGTTCAAAGAAGTCGGTTACAAACTGACAAGCAAACATACAAGTGAAGCTAATATAAGCGTGTTAAAAAAGAGTACTTATTTTGCAAACTTATGAATTATCAATTTATAACGAAATATTATGCATATATACATTATACATACTAGCGGTCCCGTCCGGCTTCGCCCGAGTGCTATGAATTTATGATTAACTAGCCGTTACCCGTGGCTTCGCCCACGTATTTTACGATTTATAATTTATTATCTCCCCCGCGAGAAACTCTCCTCCTGCGAAGCGAAGCCGGGCTTGTAGTGTTTATTCGCTCGAATTTTATAATGCATAACACACTCGCTTCGCTCGGTCGCTTGGATTTTATTAATACATAACTCACTCGCTTCGCTCGTTCGCTTGAATATTATTAATATATTACTCACTTGCTTCGCTCGTTCGCTCGAAATTTATTAATACCTACATTACTCACTCGCTTCGCTCGTTCGTTTGAATATTATTAATTCCTTTTTCGCTCGTTCGCTCGAATTTAATTAATACATTACTCACTCGGTTCGCTCGAATATTAATAATACATTACATTTGTTATCCCCCGCGAGAATCTCCCCCCTAATTTGTTATCCCCCCGCGAGAATCTCCCCCCCCCCTAATTTGTTATCCTCCCGCGAGCATCTTCCCCCCTAATTTGTTAACCCCCCGCGAGAATCTTCCCCTCTAATTTGTTATCCTTCGCGAGAATCTCCCCCCCTGCGTAGCTTTCTTTTAGTGAAAGAATTTTTAGAATCAGTTTAGTAGTTCCAGAGATAAAACAAAAACAAATCTATCCCACGGGAACCGCAAATTTTTCAGGGATAAAAAG
This sequence comes from Mongoloraphidia duomilia, assembly GCA_039654895.1. Taxonomy (NCBI): domain Eukaryota; kingdom Metazoa; phylum Arthropoda; class Insecta; order Raphidioptera; family Raphidiidae; genus Mongoloraphidia; species Mongoloraphidia duomilia. The sequence goes on along the minus strand of CM077518.1, from coordinate 28,273,384 downwards.
TGGCCTATAACATTCTCAGACCCCTAAACTACCACTATGCAAAAAATCATGTCGATCCCTTGCTCTGTTAAAAACAAAAACAAAACTATCCCACGGGAACCGTACATTTTTCCGGGATAAAAAGTAACCTATGTGCTATTCCAGACTATAATCTATCTCTGTGCCAAATTTCATCCAGATCCGTTCAGCCGTTCTGGCGTGATTGAGTAACAAACATCCATACATCCAAACTTTCACATTTATAATATTAGTTAGATTAGATTAGAAGTTAGATTACGCGTTTTTAGCTTGAGCTATTTCAGAGATACAGCGTGTCCTTCATGAAGGTTGCCACGTCCAACCGATAGATCATCAAAAATCTAGGGCAGCGTTTCCCATGACTTGGTGGGTCGCGACCCGGCACCGGGCCACGAAAATAAAATACCGGGTCGCAGAATTGTCTCCTTGTTTTTTATTCATCACTAATAGTAGTCAACAATGTAATTATTACATTATTGTTAGAAGTTAACGCTTCAATCATATTACATACATATGTGCCAATGTGGACATTCAAATGTGTTTTATTTTGCTTATTTACACACTAAGATAGTTAAAAAATCTTTTATTGGGTCACAAAGGGGAAGCATAAAATTAACCGGGCCAGGGCAAAAGAAGTTTGGGAAACGCTGATCTAGGGTACTTCCAACCGAGCTAGAGCTTTGAAATTTGGAACATAGATAGGTGATAATTACGATAAAAATCAAAAATCAATAAAAATTCAACATGGTGAAATCTGACACGAAAAAACGACTTCTGCTTTGTTTAGAAAGTTACGGAGTGCATACAGTCGGTGTACGCTTCACGGTGTCATATACAAGCGACTAGGCTCTGCAGTCAGAGTCTATTCTGATTGGTCGAATACCCCATCTTGATGTCGTTTAACTCACACACACACACACACCTAAACGAACGTAATAACTAACTAGTGAACTCTATATAGTGTATACTAATATGGATTGTTGATAGCGATTAAAAATTGGTTTTGTAAATTGTATGTGGACAAGGTTCAAATACATATTCTTCAAAACAGGCATTAATTTTCACAAAATTAGAATGAAAACTTCAGATAAGGCTTGTAATCCACTTCTTTCTATAAAAGTCGATCAATTTTTTGACAAGTGCGCAAGCTTTCACGGCCGGCATTGTTCCAAATCTTCATGGTTTCCGGGCTTGTAGGTTTCGAAGAGGATCTTATGATTGTCCAGAGTCAAAGTGTGTTCGGCTATGGCAGATTTTTCCGTTTGTCCCAGTTTACAGCTTCTCTTGTGCTCTGCTATACGTGTGTTGATGCTTCGTTTCGTTGTCCCAATATATATTGATCCACAGCTGCAAGGGATGCGGTATACTCTTGGTGTTGCCAGTGGGTCTCTCAAGGAGTCAAATCACCACCCGAGACAAAAAAGAGGACTAATTAAGACATTGGTAAACAGAGCAACATGAATATGTGAAGCGAAACACCTCCAACCGGAACTAGAACACCTGAAAACAGCACTGCAAAACAACGGATACACACTGCAAGAAATAAACCGAGCAATACGTCCAAGAAGAGCAGCCATCCCGAAAAACGAGGAACAAGAAGTAAAAATGGTACAGCGTATCTACCATACATCAGGAACATAACGGACCGCATCGGCAAACTTCTGGAAAAGTACAAAGTCAGGACAATCTACAAACCAACGAGAAAGATTCAGGAATGTTTAAGATCGGCCAAGGACACAAGAGACCCACTGGCAACACCAAGAGTATACCGCATCCCTTGCAGCTGTGGATCAGTATATATTGGGACAACGAAACGAAGCATCAACACACGTATAGCAGAGCACAAGAGAAGCTGTAAACTGGGACAAACGGAAAAATCTGCCATAGCCGAACACACTTTGACTCTGGACAATCATAAGATCCTCTTCGAAGAAACCCAAGCCATAGACAGAACGTTGAGCTATTACCCAAGAATATACAGAGAGGCCATAGAAATACATACACACACAGAATTTCAACCGAAAAGATGAAGGCCTCAATCTCAGTAAAACCTCCGACATACAAAACCAATGACCAATCGTAGTGAGTAGAGAACTCACCCCCACCACTACACACTGCGCAGTTGACCAATTACAGAGAGACGGACTACGACCGAACAGAGAACACACTGGTACTAGGCATAAAAGAAGGGAGAACACCAGTCACTGACACACTGACCTGTGAGCCGCCAAGGAGGACATTTCGACCGCTGCCATATCGCCTTTGAGAATGTCTACCGCAGTTGTAGACGAAACGTCAGGTAGAAATACCACCGGACCACGGCCTACAAGCCCGGAAACCATGAAGACTTGGAATTTTTTGACATTTCAAAATAAAACCTAATTTAATATTATTATTTGAGATATTCGGATGTCCAAAATTTATACAGTAACAGTGTTCTTGAGAAATTGGAATAGAAAAATAAATTTTAAAAATTTTAAAAATGTCAGAAAAGTGATCGACTTTTATGGAAAGAATTAGATTACAAGCCTTACCTGAAGTTTCCATTCTAATTTTGTGAACATCAATGCCTGTTTTGAAGAATATGTGTTTGAACATTGTCCACATACAAAACTCATTTTTTAATCGCTATCAACTATCCATATTAGTATACAGAGTTCACTAGTTAGTTGAACTTGTTACGTTCGTTTAGGTGTGTGAGTGTGAGTCAAACGACATCAATATGGGGTATTCCACCAATCAGAATGGACCCTCACTGTAGGGCCTAGTCGCCTGTTGTATAGTGTATACTAATATGGATAGTTGATAGCGATAAAAAATGGGTTTTGTATGTGGAGAATGTTCAGACACATATTCTTCAAGACAGGCATTAATGTTCACAAAATTAGAATGAAAATTTCAGATAAGGCTTGCAATCTAATTCTTTCTATAAAAGTCGCTCAATTTTCTGACATTTCAAAATATAACTTAACTAAAATTTGTTTTTCAATTCCAAATTCTCAAGAACACTGTTACTGTATAAATTTTGGACATCCTATAATACACTTGCGTGCATAGAAAACGACCCACTGTTAACTTTTGACTATATTTTTTTTAGCATCAGATCAAAAAAGACTATATGCTGTTTGAAAGACAATTTAATATGCATGTCCAATTCAGATGATTTTGTGCAAAACGTAGGCGTACTTGACGATAAGCTGGGGTAAGTTTTAGACAAATCGCAGGTATTTTAGAGGTCAGGTTACTTTCCTGCAATCTTCGTCTGACTGTCCACTCCTCGCCGACTACATTGTACACGAATTTAATTTTATGACTGATAATGTAAGGCCGCATACCACAAGATTCGTGCAAGATTACATTACGGAAGTCGGTTTTCGGGTTATGGAGTGGCCAGCATGCAATCCCGACCTAAACCCAATTGAACATTTATGGGATGAGCTGAAACGAAAAATGCGTGCCCCAACCTCGATCCCACAGCTTATTGTTGCAGTAAAAGAAGATAGGCTGAACATCCCACAAGAAACAATATTGAACTTGATTAGATCTATGTCTAATCGTATGAGAGGTTATTAGGGCAAGAGGGAGTCATCCTAATTATTAAAAATCAAGAGTTAATTTAGATAATTTATTGTCAATAAACCATACTTCTTTTGGTAATAAAAAAGTTAATTTGTTTCATGCATTAATTTCACAATTTTAAACCTAAGAAGCCGAAATAAATTTAATAAACTTACGACTAATATCGAAGCATAAATTGTCTTTCAAACAGCATATAGTCTTTTTTGATCTGATGAATAGTTCCTTAAAAAATATAGTTAAAGTCAAAAGTTAACAGTGGGCCGCTTTCTATGCACGCAAGTGTATTACAAATAATAATATTAAATTAGTTTTTATTTTGAAATGTTAGAAAATTGATCGACTTTTATAGAAAGAATTAGATTACAAGTCTTATCTGAAGTTTTCATTCTAATTTTGTGAAAATTAATGCTTGTCTTGAAGAATTAATTGTATTTGAACATTGTTCACATACAAAACCCATTTTTTAATCGCAATCAACTATTCATATTAGTATACAGAGTTCACTAGTTAGTTGTTAAGTTCGTTTAGGTGTGTGTGCGTGTGTCAAACGACATCACAAAGGAATATTCGATCAATCAGAATGAACCCTGACTGCAGGGCCTAGTCGCTTGTGTATATACTAGTGGGATAGGATGGGATTATCTATAAGCCTCGCAGGGCAAAGGAGATAGTAACAAACCGTAACTCTGCAACTCTTGCATTTTAGTGTATTGGCGGAATCATACTAATATTATAAACACTTCGCAAGCGGAAAGATTCTTATCTCTGCAACTATTGAACCGATTCTAAAAATTCTTTCACTAATAGAAAGCTACGCAGGCGGATAATAAATCATAAATTATTATCTCTGGAACTACTGAACCGATTCTAAAAATTCTTTCACTAATAGAAATCTACACTATCGCTCAGTGATATAGGCTATATTTTATTTTGATACATTTCTCTCGGGGGGAAATTAATATTATAAACAACACTAGCCCGACTTCGCCTCGCAGGGGGAGAATTTCTCACGGGGGGGGTTAATAAATCATATATTTAAATATACGTGGGTGAAGCCACGGGTAACGGCTAGTTTACTAATATATAACTGAACAAAAAGTTATGAAATCCCACCAAAAACATACTATACATGTAAAAAAACAGGCCAAGTTTTCGTCAGAACTGCGTGTTTTATTATCTGAAAAAAAAAATAATAATAACTGAAATATAGAAAGTATGCCAAATTTCTTGCCTACACGTTATCAGCAGTATTTTGATAAGCACAGAAAAATATTGTGTGATGTAATAAATTTCCAGACCAAACTTCAGTTTTTGAAGGGTCTTAATATTGCGCAGTTCTTTAATGAAAACTTACCAAGTTTGGTTTGGAAATTTATTAATTCACATAATATTTTTCTGTGCTTATCAAAACACTGCCAATAACGTGTAGGCAAGGAACTTGGCATAAGTTCTACATTTCAGTTTTTTTTTTCAGATAACAAAACACACAATCCTGACGAGAACTCAAGAAAAATAATAAACTCCAAATAAATAAAAATTTATAAAACCAATGGCTAAAACTCAATATCCTTTTAAACAGCTTTATTTATTATGTTCTTTATCGAATTTTAAATTGAAAATACACATCCTCATAAAGCAAAGAACGTCCTAAATTTTGCTTTTAGTCCCATATCGATATGTTTAAAAATTGAGAAGTTATAGGCAGTCAAAGTTGAAATCATCGTAGAGTTTTACATGTTTTTTTGACACGTGTTACGAGTATCTTTCATACCAAATAAAAAAAAATCCGTCTAGGAATCCATACGAAATTTAATGCTCTAAAGTCTAAACGATGCTTTTTGTTCAATCTCGCTAACTTTAAAAGTTTTCAAGTTATAAGTAAAGAACATTTTTTTACTTTTTGACATAAAAAAACAGAAGTTATAATATACATACATACATTAAAACTATACTTTTACATTTTCACAATAATAAACATAGACATCACTCAATACAGCACGCGTAACACACAAGAACCAAAATACAGGGGCATGTAGTAGTACCAAAGGCAAACCTAGATCTGGCACACAGACACTACTACTACTTGGCCCCTGAAATATTCAATACACTGCCAAAAGAACTTCGTACGATACCTTCTGTTAATAGCTTCAAAAAACAAATCATTAATTCGCTGCATAATTCAAATAAAAATGACATATCGAATTACTTTCTTTAGTTTAGTTTGAATTGTAATACAAGAAAGCTCCTCACTATCCCATACATATATGACACATAACACTCACACAACACAAATACATGCACATCTACACGCTAGACACAAAACACAAACACCAGCTATGTCCTCCCTCTTGACACAGAGCTTGCTCTAGTGAGAGGGAGTATCCTTTTTGTATATATTTTTGTAATTAAATAACTTGTGCAATGTTAGGAAATATAAATAAATAAATAAATAAAAAATATATATACATATATTGTAAACATGTTAAATCTCGTCGTAAAACGAAATGCTAGACGCATTGGTACTGCTAGTAGTTTACAAAGAAGTTGCACGTAAAAGAAATTTTTTTTTGTATATTGTTTTTAAAAAATTCGTCGGATTACACCCCTGAATTAAATGCAGCCCTGATATTATTAAATTGTTAACTTTTGCTACACACGCGTGCGACGAAGAGGATACAGGTTGATAAGATCATTAATGCTAACATGAGATAGAGACAGTTGTCGTGAGTTTTTGGGTGACGTCTTTGAACAGTCTATGACTCTGTGAGATGTTTGAACGGCGACGTGCGAACTGGCTTGGCTATATTGAATAATGAGTGCGACAGGAGGCGAGATAGTTAGCAATGTGGACGACGTTATGAACGGTTCCGAGACGGAATTTTTTTGCACGCCGATCGTCGAGGTGTGGCCGTCAAGAAGGACAGTCGCATGATTTTAACAATAATTAAAAAGATTGGATAAAAATGCTAGATTTTTTTGAACCGAGAAAACTTACTATTGTTTTGAATACAATTTTTGGATTGTTGCCGCGCGACAGGGCAGATGTATTGTTATTGCCTTCGCCAACGAGCCTAGAATTGGGCTATTAATCGAACCTGACACCTTTTGCGATCCTAAAATCCATAATTTCTGAATAAATCTGGAATATCGCTATTTTCTATTGTTGTGAATAATCAGTGGCAGTGGAATGAATTTACCGTGTGCCCAATAAAATTACCTGGATTGAGGAGCTTTCTGTTTGGAGTAGGGATTATAAAACAGTGTACCCCGACAAAAATATCTTTTTGTAGGAATTTTTGTGGATTTTTTCCGAATAGTGAATTTCTGGATTTTCTGGAATAATTCTGACATTCTTCAACAACTATCATTTTGAATTGTAGTTTTTGTTGCTGTCGATTTTTAATTGGATTATTCGACAAGATTATTCCAGTGGGATTTTATGTTTGTGTTATTATAGTTTAGTTTACTATTATCGTAAAGCGAATTCTGGAGGCAATAATTGTGCATTCAGTCTTTATTGAGCATTTATGTGTTTTTCCCCGCCATTGTTTGTAGTTAATGAAATTTGTGTTTCCGATTTGATCTGGAATAATTTGTTGGATTTTCCGGGAATCAGTAAATGCAGAATGTCAATGCGACAGATTATGTGTTGATTTGATTTTAGTGATGAATAATTGACATATGGATGTCGTTAATGAATAATGAGGTTTTGTCGAGTTTGTGATGAGGAATTAAAGATGAGGTTTTGTCGAGTTTGTGATGAGGAATTAAAGATTTTCCGGGAATAGGAATTGACATATGGATGTCGTTAATGAATAATGAGGTTTTGTCGAGTTTGTGATGAGGAATTAAAGATGAGGTTTTGTCGAGTTTGTGATGAGGAATTAAAGATTTTCCGGGAATAGGATAAAAAAGCGTAAAAATTAATAAATTCGCAGCGTCAAATTCTTTGTTTTCTTTCAGATTTTTAAACCCACCCTCTACTCCTTCTTAAATAATTTACAGCAAATCTTAGGTGTAGGTATGTATATCATACCTTGCTTAATTTATTTTATAATTTGAAAAATTTATCTATTACTTACGTAGTAATAATGTTGCACAATAAATTTGATAATTCTGAGAAAAATTCATAAAGTTTCGATTCTAAAGTTCATTACCTACTCTATATTAATTATACATTCCTATATTACCGATTTTTTTCATTATAAACATTTCAATAGCTGATAGCGAAGATAAATGCTATAAAATGTTGAATATCAAAAAAGTCAACAATAAAACGTATCTACACAAAAGTTGCATTTCACAGTGTCTGAACAAAGAACAATAAATAATTGATATATAGCCAACAAAAATTAATTATTCTATACATGTTTAGTGATGTTTAGATAATACATGCAGACACATAATTACTATTACAAGGGACGAAACACAGCGTTTGCAACTAGTGTGAAGTTTGCTGCCCGAGACGTTGAATTCGCTGCGTTTCGTGTTTCGTAATATACATATTATTTTTCACAACAATTCTATTGACAATTTGATTTGAGGTAAAAAAACCACAAAAATATTAGATCTGTCAGATCCATGTGAAATTTATGTGGGGTTATCTGTCATTGTGACTTTTTCGAGTATATTATATGCGAATTAAAGTTGGCGCGACTCAAACGCTCTATCTCTCTTCACATTAACGTTAACAAACAGAGAAAACCGACAACTAAAAAGTTTTAACCCACTAAACAAGTACGGAAAATCGAAGTTTCAATAGAGGCGTTGTGAAAAATTTTATTGTAGAATATTACACAAATTGTAACAAAGTTTTGCTAAAAAGTTTTTATTAATTAATACTAATATTCAATTTAAAAACAAATACAAAGACGGGATTTTCTAGTTAAGAAGTAAGAACACTGATTTATAGTGAGGTGGCTTAGTGAAATAACCGATACTTGGCGGATAAAAGCACCAAACTTGGTATGATGGTACCTTAGGGCTTAGGGTATACTTATATAAATGTTAGTCTAGGAGCTCTCTCGGATTTCTGAAAAACGACTTTTGGCGGCCGAAAAACCACGAAATTTTACCACCTTTTTTGCTTTTTTCGAAATATCTCAGTAACGGTCGACTTAAGCGATTCTTCCCATATGTAATGTTTTAAAGAGGATTACATTACCTACAATTTTCATTCCCACAACTTTTCTGTGGTACTAATGGTAAGCGCGCTACAGCTTCTTGAATATCACGCGCTTTTTGTAACCTTGGTAACCTATGGTTAAAATGTAATGTCCTTTTCTATCGCTTTATTTATTGTGTTCTTCATTGAACTTAAATTGAAAATACACATGTTCATAAAGCAAGGAACGCCCTAAACCGTCCTTTTTGTCCTATATCGATATCTTTTAAAATTGAGAACTTAAAGGCAGTCAAAGTTGAAATCATCACAGAGTTTTACGTGTTCTTTAACACGCGTTTCGAGTACCTTCCATACCGAATAAAAAAAAATCCGTCTAGAAATCCATAGAAAATTTAATGCTCTAAACGATGTTTTTGTCCTATCTCGATAACTTAAAAAATGTTCAAGTTATAAGAATTTAAGTTTACTTCAAAATCAGTTTTTTTCTTCTATTTGGCAATTTTTCATTCAATTCGCTTGAACTTAAATGCTTATAATTTAAAAATGACTTAAGTTATCGAGATAGGACAACAAACATCGTTTAGGGCATTAAATTTCCAATGGATTCCTAGACGGTTTTTTTTTATTCGGTATGGAAGGTACTCGAAACGTGTGTTAAAAAAATACGTAAAATTCTGTGATGATTTCAACTTTGATTGCCTTTAACTTCTCAATTTTAAAAGATATCAATATAGGACAAAAATGACAGTTTAGGGAATTTCTTGCTTTATTAACATGTATATTTTCAATTTGAAGTTCAATGAAGAACACAATAAAATAAGCTACTAAAAAGGACTTTACATTTAACCATTGGTTACCAAGGTTACAAAAAGCGCGTGATTTTCAAGAAGCTGTGGCGCGCTTACCATTAATACCACAGAAAAGTTGTAGGAAATGTAATCCTCTTTAAAACATTGGATAGTGCATGAATTGCTTAAGTCGACCGTTTCTGAGATATTTCGAAAAAAGCAAAAAAGGTGGTAACATTTCGTGGTTTTTCGGCCGCCAAAAGTTGTTTTTTAGAAATCCCAGAGGGCTCCTAGGCTAACATTTATTAGTATACCCTAAGGTACCTTCATACCAAATTTTCGAGCGTCTACAATTCAATTCATACCAAATTTGGTGCTTTTATCCGCCAAGTACCGGTAATCTTGAAATACAGTTCTAAGCTACCTCACCATTAGTGATTTGTAATAATGATTTAGCCTTTTTTTATTTTAATGAAAAAATGAAAAATAATTTTGAAAAATATTATTCAAACTGTTCACAGACCTTCTTGTTACCCGACTGCGCTGAGTGTGTTTGTGCGCGTGGCTAAGATTCTTTATTCCCATGTAGAATCTAATCTAGCTAGAAGTCAGAGATGGATGTTGATAAATGATAAATGGGATGTTAATAGATTCGTCATAATCTTACGAATGAATAAAGACACTTGGGTGGGTAGTGGGTACATGAGGTCAATTAAAATTCAATATGGTAGACGCTAGACGCCATATTGCAAACAAGAATAATTGAAGAAATATATTATATTTTTTAAACGCTGAGTCACACTTCATTATCTATAGAAAGAGATGTAAGTAATAAGTATGTTATTTAAGACGATAATTGGGCATTGGCGTTAATGGTCGAACAATGACGTGAATGTCCATTTTCTCTGACCAATATCGTTAATGACCGGGCATTGACGTTATGGTCCGTTGCGGGTGGACAATGTTGTTAATATTTCAATTTTGTTTTCATGTTAACATCCTTGCCCGGTCATTAACGATAATGGCCAAAAACGGCTGGACAATGTTGACATACAGTGTGTCCACAGACTCATCCTCAACATGGGGATATCCGTTGTTATGGGAGATAGAGATTTGGTTAAATGAGACAAAATGTGCAGAATCTCCAGTACTACTACCCTGCGTAGTCAAACTTTCCATATTTTGTTTGGTTCGCGACCGACAGTTGAAAAACGAGATTTACCCATTTTCGTTTTTTGTTTATAACTTGCTTATTAAGTAAGTTAGAAAAAAATATTTTCACTTTCTTAAGGCCCTTTTTTATGAAGATTTCAAATCTCTTTTCATATTTTTATTTACTTTTATAGTTTTAGAGATACTTGTATTAACTTTAATTTTTTAAATACACGTCAAAGATGGCCATGACACCATTCGAAAGAGATTTTTTTCTCTTTAATTTGATATGAGGGTTGATGGATTTATTTTCAAAAATAACAGAGTTATACGTAAAACACTGATTTTTAATAGTAGGCTATGCTAAATTAATTGATAAAACAACAGAAGGCTTAGCAAACAGTTGAAATTCGCGTTGGCTTAGTAAACGGCTGTTTTGTTTTAGCTGTCAAAGTGTAGTTTGTTGCTAATTTGTCAGTTTACTAAGTGATTTATTAAATTTACTTTCGTTATCATGGAACCATTCTGTAACAATGAAAAATTTGATATGTTATCTGGTTACATTCTATGTTAAAACTATAAAAGTAAATAAAAATATGAAAAGAGATTTGAAATCTTCATAAAATAGGGCCTTAAGAAAGTGAAAACATTTTTTTTCTAACTTACTTAATAAGCGAGTTATAAACAAAAAACGAAAATGGGTAAATCTCGTTTTTCAACTGTCGGTCGCGAACGAAGCAAAATATGGAAAGTTTCACTACGCAGGGTAGTAGTACGGGAGATTCTGCACATTTTGTCTCATTTAACCAAATCTCTATCTCCCATAACAACGGATATCCCCATGTTGAGGATGAGTCTGTGGACACACTGTATAGATATCATGATTATTATTGAAACTATACAATATGTTTCGTTTTATTATTATTATTTATCAAAAATGCACCATTGAGGTAGATAGTAGGTGAAATAATATTTTTATATCTTGGTAGCAAATGTTTCCGGGCTAAGTAACCGTGGTCCAATGGATTTTACTCCGTACGTTAAACGTTTCGCCCTAAGCTCCGTTTGGGCGAAACGTACGGAGTAAAATCCATTGGACCACGGTTACTTAGACCGGAAACATTTGCTACCAAGATGTATACCGGCCGTGAAAGCATGAAACTCCAATATTTTTATACTTATTAAATCTTACTTGGTAACGTAATAGTCCCAGAGCCGACCGTGTGAAACTCCCCAGGACAAAGTAATAAGATGAGTGTCGTATCAGATGAAAGAGCGTCAAAATCCTTACACAAAAAGTACAATTTGCCACCCGTCATCCTGGCGGGAGCCGCTGGCCGCCCCTTTGAAAATTGAACATTTTTGACAAAAGCTACCCCACAAAATAACGTGAAGCGTTCGCAAAAAACCGTAAGAATTCGCAACCTGACCTTAAGAATTCGCAATATAGTACTTATATCATAAAAACGTATATCATAAAAGCGTAGGATTTTTGGCGTTTTTTTTCTAAATTCTACATGATATTTATTTATATAAATTTTATATTTTTGTTATATTCTTTCTTTGACAATAATTATAATTTTTTTGAAACCAAGGTGGAATTAATAATTAAAAATACAATTTTAGTATTTTAGTAATAAATTATTTTTAGTTCATAAATGCGCTATAATAGATGACACCAAAAATTAGAAAATCTGAAGTTTTCACTTCTGTCGTGTGGTCATAAGCACACACTATTTTTTTTTTAATACATCTTTCTTCTCGAAATTTTATTAGCTTTGAGTAATTAAGATTGATAATGAACTTTTTTGTCCTAAAATAAATAGTTATTGAGATTTTTGCAAAAATACACTTTTGGTGGTACCTATGTTTCACCCCATAAAAAATTAAGCAGAGGGAGTTAATGGCGGAATTTTTAGTATCTCCTTTGTTAGTACGTTTTTCCTCTATTATTCCTTATTCGCCTAGACTCTAGAGTGTAGAATATAAAGATCTACGATGAAATTTTTGTTAACCTATTAACGTCGGTGAAAGTGACTCTCTTCATATATTGAAAACACAAGCCGTTTTCTTTCGATAGTCCGCCAGTGGTCCCAAATCAACCGATTTACATAATTTATTTTTATTGATGCTTTTTTATTATTTCTATTTAACATGCTTGCAAATTATTATAAAATAACAGGTTTAAATAAATAATAAAAAAAAAATACGCAACAAATTGAGAACCTCCACCTTTTTTGAAGTCGGTGGAAAGTCACCACCTCTATAACAGTAAATTACCTACAGTTTTTTACACTATCTTATCATTACCTGGAGTTGTTTAGTAGATACTTTTTACCGAATTACATTAATATCTATACCTAGTACCTACCTGTCAAAGTTAATAAATAATAAAATATGATAATAATTATAAGAATACATGATAGTACTTAAAATTATCTATACCTAGTTGTATTGTTATTCAAATTAAAATGAGGAACGAATTATTTGTGAACAAATCCTTATTAATATTTTAAATGCGAAAGTAACTGCTGAACAGATTTCGATAAAATTTGGCAAGGAGATACATTGCATCATGAGGAAGGACATAGGCTACTTTTTGTCTAAAAAAACCGGCTTCGCCCGAGTGAAAAAGTAATCTCTGGAACTACTGAACCGATTCTAAAAATTCTTTCACTAATAGAAAGCTACGCAGGGGGGGAAATTCTCGCGGAGGGATAACAAATTAACTATATACTAAATATACGTGAGCGGAGCATCAGCAATGGGTGACCGCTATATTAAATTATAATTTCAAACCACCCGGGCGAAGCCGGGACGGGCCGCTAGTGTATAATAAATTATTGATAACATTAAATCATCGTCAAATATAGGAATACCAAGTAAAACTTGATAGCGTGACTCATTTCTCACATGCATGTTTAATAAATTACACGTTTGTCGCCGTATTTAAAAGTTTATTCAATATAAAAAAATTACATATAGGTAGGTACTTATACCTACATATCTATATTATGAAACGTCATCTTTATTTATGATGTAATGTTAATGTACAGTCGCGGACTTAAAAAAGTTTACACCTGTATCATCTAGTTACCGGTTTTTTTAATTTTTGCATTTTGTAATAATTGGCTTTTGATATTAATGTATCAATTACTAAGGTTACATCCTAAAAATTCAGTAAAAAATTATTATCAAAACACCTCAGTTGTTTATTATACAACCCAAATTACTCAATATTATTCAATTAAAACATAAAAAGATTTGATAATATTTGATACTAGCAAATTCCTTCCCCTCCAATCTTCCAATCATCGTTTTAATAATTTCGAGGCATTTAAACGACAATTATTTTTAGTTCATAAATGCGCTATAATAGATGACACCAAAAATTAGAAAATCTGAAGTTTTCACTTCTGTCGTGTGGTCATAAGCACACACTATTTTTTTTTTAATACATCTTTCTTCTCGAAATTTTATTAGCTTTGAGTAATTAAGATTGATAATGAACTTTTTTGTCCTAAAATAAATAGTTATTGAGATTTTTGCAAAAATACACTTTTGGTGGTACCTATGTTTCACCCCATAAAAAATTAAGCAGAGGGAGTTAATGGCGGAATTTTTAGTATCTCCTTTGTTAGTACGTTTTTCCTCTATTATTCCTTATTCGCCTAGACTCTAGAGTGTAGAATATAAAGATCTACGATGAAATTTTTGTTAACCTATTAACGTCGGTGAAAGTGACTCTCTTCATATATTGAAAACACAAGCCGTTTTCTTTCGATAGTCCGCCAGTGGTCCCAAATCAACCGATTTACATAATTTATTTTTATTGATGCTTTTTTATTATTTCTATTTAACATGCTTGCAAATTATTATAAAATAACAGGTTTAAATAAATAATAAAAAAAAAATACGCAACAAATTGAGAACCTCCACCTTTTTTGAAGTCGGTGGAAAGTCACCACCTCTATAACAGTAAATTACCTACAGTTTTTTACACTATCTTATCATTACCTGGAGTTGTTTAGTAGATACTTTTTACCGAATTACATTAATATCTATACCTAGTACCTACCTGTCAAAGTTAATAAATAATAAAATATGATAATAATTATAAGAATACATGATAGTACTTAAAATTATCTATACCTAGTTGTATTGTTATTCAAATTAAAATGAGGAACGAATTATTTGTGAACAAATCCTTATTAATATTTTAAATGCGAAAGTAACTGCTGAACAGATTTCGATAAAATTTGGCAAGGAGATACATTGCATCATGAGGAAGGACATAGGCTACTTTTTGTCTAAAAAAACCGGCTTCGCCCGAGTGAAAAAGTAATCTCTGGAACTACTGAACCGATTCTAAAAATTCTTTCACTAATAGAAAGCTACGCAGGGGGGGAAATTCTCGCGGAGGGATAACAAATTAACTATATACTAAATATACGTGAGCGGAGCATCAGCAATGGGTGACCGCTATATTAAATTATAATTTCAAACCACCCGGGCGAAGCCGGGACGGGCCGCTAGTGTATAATAAATTATTGATAACATTAAATCATCGTCAAATATAGGAATACCAAGTAAAACTTGATAGCGTGACTCATTTCTCACATGCATGTTTAATAAATTACACGTTTGTCGCCGTATTTAAAAGTTTATTCAATATAAAAAAATTACATATAGGTAGGTACTTATACCTACATATCTATATTATGAAACGTCATCTTTATTTATGATGTAATGTTAATGTACAGTCGCGGACTTAAAAAAGTTTACACCTGTATCATCTAGTTACCGGTTTTTTTAATTTTTGCATTTTGTAATAATTGGCTTTTGATATTAATGTATCAATTACTAAGGTTACATCCTAAAAATTCAGTAAAAAATTATTATCAAAACACCTCAGTTGTTTATTATACAACCCAAATTACTCAATATTATTCAATTAAAACATAAAAAGATTTGATAATATTTGATACTAGCAAATTCCTTCCCCTCCAATCTTCCAATCATCGTTTTAATAATTTCGAGGCATTTAAACGACAATTATTTTTTTTAATTTTTGACATTTATATTTATCTATTAAAAACTAAATTTATTGCTTAGTTACTGACTTTTTGTGAACTTACACTGAAGAACTCAAGTGTAAACTTTATTGAGTCCGCGACTGTACAATAAGGTTTTTTATTTGCAAATTTTATTAAGCAAAATACAGTATTTTGACACACATAATAAAAATTTACCTTACGTCCATCTTAAACGTCAATAAATCGCCATTATTTATTTATGGTTTGAAATTATAATTTTTAAATGGCTCTGCATCTGTATGTATTGTTATAATGATGGACGATGCCGCATTGCATAACATCAGTTTCAAAATGTATTCTACTATTTTCACTTTTCAAAGATATTTTTAACCTATGTCATTTTTTCCCTATATACTTATACAACTTTCCATGGTACAAATCAATTATTATAAATACATAAATTACCCAGTGGAGTACAAACTTCTTTCACTGCACCTCCTCTTCACACTTCCCCTGCTTTCTAAACATGTCATAATGAGGTATGCATTTACAAAAAAAATGTTTATA
Organism: Mongoloraphidia duomilia; assembly: GCA_039654895.1. Lineage (NCBI taxonomy): Eukaryota > Metazoa > Arthropoda > Insecta > Raphidioptera > Raphidiidae > Mongoloraphidia > Mongoloraphidia duomilia. The sequence continues at coordinate 28,257,119 of CM077518.1, read as the reverse complement.
GTTTGAGTACTGACTGTGTATCAACATTCGACACCCAGTTTCCCATTGGATATATTTTATTTATTGTAAATTATAGACGCGTCGACAACTTAGGTCATTAGCGTCTTGATTATACATTAAATAATAACACACTTAAAACTAACTGACATCACAAAACATCCATGAGCGGAGGTGGGATTCGAGCCCACGACAGTCTGATTCAGAGGCAGCGACGCTAACCACTGGACCACGACTGTCCTCGTTTCCCATTGGATAGTACTTATCTAAGTCTAAAAATTTTAGTTTTATTAGCGTCTATACAGGGTGCTGAACTGCTCATGTGTAAATAGAGATTTTACATGTAATTAAATCATACACAGGTAATATGCAAATTCCAGCTCTCCTGATGGTTTAGAGTAAAAATTAATTGAAAAAAAAAAATGGCCAGGGTTAAATTATCTACATGATATATTATAGATCAGTCGTTTAGTTATAATGAAAATAGTTTTCATATTCGCGGATTCGTGTTTTCACAATAGCGAACAAAAGTCTAAAAAGAACATTTTCTAGATACCTACTCGTAAATGTATTTTTAGAAAAAATCTTACTTAATTTAAGAAAGGTAGGTATAATTAATCGGAAGAATCCAAAATTCAGTTTTATCAATATATAGCAAGTATCTAAACAATAAAAATAAAATTTTCAAATCGGCTGGTAGTTCCTGAGATTAGCGCGTTCAAACAAAAAAAAATAAACTTTTTTTTCCAAATCTTCATGGTTTCCGGGCTTGTAGGCCGTGGTCCGGTGGTATTTCTACCTGACGTTTCGTCTACAACTGCGGTAGACATTCTCAAAGGCGATGTGGCAGCGGTCGAAGTGTCCTCCTTAGCGGCTCACAGATGAGTGTGTCGGTGACTGGTGTTCTCCCTTCTTTTATACCTAGTGCCAGTGTGTTCTCTGTTCGGTCGTAGTCCGTCTCTCTGCCATTGGTCAAATGCGCAGTGTGTAGTGGTGGTGAGTTCTCTACTCGGTCGTATCCCGTCCTTGTACGATTGGTCATTGGTTTTGTATGTCGGAGTGCTGGTGTCCAGGTTTTACTGAGATTGAGGCCTTCATCTTTTCGGTTGAAATTCTGTGTGTGTTTATGTATTTCTATGGCCTCTCTGTATATTCTTGGGTAATAGCTCAACGTTCTGTCTATGGCTTGGGTTTCTTCGAAGAGGATCTTATGATTGTCCATAGTCAGAGTGTGTTCGGCTATGGCAGATTTTTCCGTTTGTCCCAGTTTACAGCTTCTCTTGTGCTCTGCTATCCGTGTGTTGATGCTTCGTTTCGTTGTCCCAATATATACTGATCCACAGCTGCAAGGGATGCGGTATACTCCTGGTGTTGCCAGTGGGTCTCTTGTGTCCTTGGCCGATCTTAGACATTCCTGAATTTTTCTCGTTGGTTTGTAGATTGTCCTCACTTTGTACTTTTCCAGAAGTTTGCCGATGCGGTCCGTTATGTTCCTGATGTATGGTAGATACGCTGTACCATTTTTCACTTCTTGGAAAAGTACAAAGTGAGGACAATCTACAAACCAACGAGAAAAATTCAGGAATGTCTAAGATCGGCCAAGGACACAAGAGACCCACTGGCAACACCAGGAGTATACCGCATCCCTTGCAGCTGTGGATCAGTATATATTGGGACAACGAAACGAAGCATCAACACACGGATAGCAGAGCACAAGAGAAGCTGTAAACTGGGACAAACGGAAAAATCTGCCATAGCCGAACACACTCTGACTATGGACAATCATAAGATCCTCTTCGAAGAAACCCAAGCCATAGACAGAACGTTGAGCTATTACCCAAGAATATACAGAGAGGCCATAGAAATACATAAACACACACAGAATTTCAACCGAAAAGATGAAGGCCTCAATCTCAGTAAAACCTGGACACCAGCACTCCGACATACAAAACCAATGACCAATCGTACAAGGACGGGATACGACCGAGTAGAGAACTCACCACCACTACACACTGCTCATTTGACCAATGGCAGAGAGACGGACTACGACCGAACAGAGAACACACTGGCACTAGGTATAAAAGAAGGGAGAACACCAGTCACCGACACACTCATCTGTGAGCCGCTAAGGAGGACACTTCGACCGCTGCCACATCGCCTTTGAGAATGTCTACCGCAGTTGTAGACGAAACGTCAGGTAGAAATACCACCGGACCACGGCCTACAAGCCCGGAAACCATGAAGATTTGGAACAATGCCGGCCGTGAAAGCTTGCACACTTGGATAAAACTTTTTTTTGTTTGAACGCGCTGATCTCAGGAACTACAAGTCCGATTTAAAAAAAATTTTTTTGTTAGATAACCCGTTTATTAAGGAAGGTTATAGGCTATTCGAATTTTTTTTAAATCAATCCCAAACGGGGTAAAACGAGGGTGTAAGATTTTTTGTTATTTACAAAAAATTTTACACCCACGTTTTACCTCCTTTGGGGTTAAATTTAAATAAAAGTTGTATATCCCATAACCTTCCTCAATAAACGGGCTATCTAACAAAAACATTTTTTTTTTAAATCGGACTTGTAGTTCCTGAGATTAGCGCCTTCAAACAAAAAAAGAGTTTATTTTTTTTTTGTTTTTCTAAGTTCTGTAGAGTTTGTAAAAATCGGAACAAAAACATATTTGACTAGTGCATTTTGATGTAAATTTTGTGCCCTTTAATTTTGATTAGGATCATTTTTTCGATAGGACCAGCCGTTTTTATGTTATAAGCAAAAAACCGAAAAAAGTGCAAAAAAATCGTGGTTTTTAGCCCACCAAAACTCCCCCGTCCTGTTTTAGAGGTCGCAAACTTGGATCTGACATCTCCTAAACATGCTTGAGGACACAGAAAAATAAAATCATTTGCTGCACAAAACGCAAGGTGGACCTACCTTTTTAAGCTCTCGTGACTGGACTATTAGGGATAGTGTAGCTTTCTATTAGTGAAAGAATTTTTAGAATCGGTTCAGTAGTTTCTGAGATTACCCCCTACATACAAAAACTCACAGAGCCACAAACTCACAAACTTTTCCCATTTATAATATTAGTATAGATGTCTAATAATTGACTTCAGCTCTTGTAGATGTGATGCACTTTTTTGAGATGTTTGTTTAGTTTTGTGTATGCATGCTGAAATAAACTAGAATGATCTTTATAAATTATAACACTTTGCAATTATTTTGCTTTAATTTTAATTATTTGACCATGTCGATTAGAAAATATTTAGTAAGAAATGAACAATTCTTTATTCTAATGTTCAGCGATAAAAAAGACGAAACGTGATTTCATACGTATCAACAATACGATTGATGACATCAATGATAACAGGGTTCAATTAACCGACAACTGAATGGCCTTAAATTTAAACATAGTGCTCTATAATAAATGTTCAATTTTAATATATATACATATACATATATATAGCTAAAGTTTGTGGTCTGGCAAAATAATCTAATTACCGAGCCCGTTTAGTGATAGGAAAAGAGCTACTGAGATTCAAAGTAAAAGAAAAAAAACCCTTCATATTATAAAAATATATTATATACAGTGTACATTGTACATAATATATAGGTATGAAGGTTTTTTTTTCTTTTACGTTGAATCTCACTAGCTCTTTTCTTATCACTAAACGGGCTCGGTAATGTGTGTGAAGTTAGCACCGCCATTTTTTTTTTTTTTTTTTTTTTGAAAAAAAAAGTTTAAAAAGTTTGTGTTGTAATTTGCTCCAGATGTGCTATTATGTGCCGTAAAGAAAAAAAAATAATCTCAAAAATTGCGATTTTTTTGAGTCAAAATTTTTTTTTTCAAAAAGTTAGCCCCGCCTTTTTTTGTGCTGTATGTGCCCGATGTGTGCTACTACGTGCCGCAATAAGAAAAAAAATTAGGGAGTATATTATTACGAAACGAAAAATGTAAAATAAACAAACTATAAAGGGATTTTTATCTACATATTATTATGAAACAGAACAGTTAATAGTATATGTAGTGAGAATAACTCGTATATTAAACTAAATTTTAATAAAGCATTAATATTTGCTAGATTTTGTAAGCATGATCTGATCTTATCTTGTGGTGAATTAGTCAGTTCTGAATAAACCAACGCGTCGTGCAGGTCGAATCTTTAAAGCTACAATATTTTTTCAGTTTTCAGTGCCGCTTCAAGTTTTTGCTGCTATATGTGCGTGCATGTCTCGTCCGGAATGTGTAATTTGTGACAAACTGTTAGAAGATGGGACATAGACGAGTGTTGTGAGAAAAAAAGGATTGAAATATTTTATTCAAGCCAGTAAGAAGAGACAGGATGGTAAGGTTGTAATATTTAAGAGGAATACTGAATTTGAAGTTCATGATAAATGCAGGAAGAATAATTACGCGACAGAAAAATCTATTGCGGCTTATTTGAAGAGGGCTCAAGAAAATCCTGAATCAAAACTGCTGCGTTCAAGTATCTCTGCCTTTGCCTTTAAAACTCACTGTTTTTTGTGTGGAGAGGAGGTGCCTCTGGACTATGCTAAGAAACAAATCAAAAAGCCTCCCTCAAAACGCAATTTGTTGTACCCTGTGAGGAAAATGTGCTCACACTTGCGAGAAACCGAGATGATGAATTTGGACGAAGTATTTGCAGGTAGCAGCTGATGCGCAGTACCATTTTCTGTGCATGAAAACTCTGCACCAGCCCCCACGTACTCTCCATGAAGCTGGCAGACCCGCTGAAGGTGAGGTGGAAGATGCTATGCAAGCAGCTTACTGTTTTCTAGAAAACAGTGACGTTAATCAACAATCACTTAATCAACAAGCATTTTGCCAGATGGTCTATGACAACGCCGATTTCAACATTCAAACTCTGGATGGACGAAACACATTCCACACAATGGGGGTATCTAATGTATCACCCCAAAAAATGTTGTTGTCCCGGGTCAAAAGGTTGCACGGCTGAAGGATGTTCCATCAGCACAAATCATTGGAAGCTTAGGAGCTGTACCACTGAAACATTTTGAAAGGAACAATGATTTGACAGGACTAATCCTCTGCAGACCACAAAAACGACTGTCTGCCATGTCAAAGCGGTTGCTATCGCCGGCTGTCGGGGTCTCAAAGTTGCAAAAATTTCACATTGCCAACATCATATTGCTGTTAAAAAAAATTAGATTGCATTATGAAAGTTTAACCTCTGCAGATCACAAAAACAACCGTCTGCCATGACAAAGCGGTTGCTATCGCCATTTGTCAGGGTGTCAAAGTTGTACAAATTACATATTGTCGGTCATATTGGGAGAATCGACCTTCAATTTTGGAACTCGTTCGTCACTAATGAAAAGCAATAGGTTGTATTTATAATTATCTTGTCGAGCGTCTATAATTTACAATTCATTCATTCATTCATTATTTAAAATTATCAACCCTGGTGGGTCCTATGGCGGTAATATTTCCGCCATGGTGGGTCCGTAACTAGAATAGCCCATTTTGGTATGGAAATGACATTGTTTATAATGACGTAGTAAAATCAGTCCATATAACGACGCGTTAAGTGAAATTCTGCCTCACCGACTCCAGCCGTTTTTATAATATTCAACCCTTGAGGCATCGATTAATTATTCTGTTACACTTTGAGAGGTGAGGGGGGTCCACCAAGTGTGACAGGGATAGGGGGGTTAGACTTTTATGACATCATCGTATTTTAAAAAGCGGCTAAGCGTGTGTTGGGCACGCACGTGATAGGGGTCCGTTTCGTGTGACGTATTTATAAAAAAATTCTCACAAAAAGTAACAAATTTTGCTCTTGTTGATATCTGTCAAAACTGTAACTTAGTAGCTACGGAAACAAAATTTCAAATGACACACTTTCTTTACAACTTGGTACCTGTTGTACAATTATTTGGGAACCAGTGCCGGCAGCGGAATCACTTCCTTTTGGATATTCAGCCATTTTATTTAGAAATATTTCAATTGTTGAAAAAAATCAACATATTATTATAAAATATTTTATAATATTATGACGACTTTTTTCAACAATTGAAATATTTCTAAATAAAATGGCTGAATATCCAAAAACCTAAATTTTTTTATAGTTTTCTACAGTTTAAAACAAAACGTTGTCGCATAGCATTATACCTATACAGAAACCTGAAACGTTGTTCATGTTACCTAAAACAATTTTGGGGTACTAACCCAGTTTTCATTAACTGCAGGTGTGCGCCCACCAACAAATTAAAAATTTAAACAAATGAAAAACTGTACTTACCACAGAGGGCCTAAACTGAAAAATGCTGGTTATTTTTATAATTTTCACTAATGTTTTGATAAAAGCAACATAGGTATTTAAATTATTGTCATGACTTATTCTTATTATTTTAATACTGTTATATTTAATTAAACTATAATTCTTTTTTTAAGTACCTTACATTTATTTAATCGTTTTAAATTTTTATATAATATCACACATTATTCTTTAAAAACTTAAAAAAATCGTAAAAATCGTATTTGACATAAAAGTTCTTTATAGGTAGATAATATTGAATATAAACGATTCAGTGGTCAAAAATTAAAAACAAAAAAAAAAATACTAAATAATATGTACTAGTATCATAAGCATCCGTGCATGTTGTATGCAATATTTTAATTATAGTATAATTATTAATAAACGCATTTCACAATTCGCTGCATTTTCCGGCACTTCAGCGCACTAACACAGCTGACCTAGCAGTTCAGCAGTTGACAGCACATGTCTGTGTTCTAAATAACAACACTTCACTAGTACCAATGTCAATTTACTCACTGGCACTGACACTACTACACTACATCTATAACTGCAGAAAACGTTGTACGCAACCTTAAACAATTTACCATACCCCTCTCGTCGATATGATGTTACCGCCCACAGGGCACAGGAGAGTGAGACAGTAGACAAGTACGAACGTACGTACGTAAGTCGTAACTCTGTTCTGACTTCTGAGCTGAACACTGACACGTTCTACGGTTCTACACTGCGCATAGTTTGCCGCCTTTTTTAGACAGCTTCAGATCATGTAACGATGTAAGTTTTACATAAATTAAATATTACCTCATCTAGAATTAATATTATATTAATTATAGAGGATGCTATGATAATTAATACCACTTGTTGTTAAAGATATCAGATATTTATTATAAACTTTCATAATCAATGATTCGTGCGTGTGTAGTTGGTTAAATATTACCTCATCTAGAATTAATATTATATTAATTATAGAGGATGCTATGATAATTAATACCACTTGTTGTTAAAGATATCAGATATTTATTATAAACTTTCATAATCAATGATTCGTGCGTGTGTAGTTGGTATTAGTAGTAGGTATCAATATCATTGCATTTTTAAATATATAATTGAATTATAAATTAAGGAATTATAATAATTCATAAAAAATATAGCAAATATTTCCACTATAAAGCCGGCCGCACATTTGCTACTATCGGATCCGATTGTTTGAAACTTCAAAACTGATGAAACTGACAAAAACAATCGTATGTTTGCGGTATACTATGCAAAAGCAGTGCACGGCGCGCCTTCCGGTAGTCGGATCAGACTTTTTATCGGACCGATAGTAGGAAGCTCTGCGCTTGCATCGAAGTCGGACGTCCGATCCGATATCGGATCGGACGTCCGACTTTGAATTCTTTTTGTATTCAAAGGATGTATCCAATAGCGACGTTTTATTTTTTTTTTCGTTGTGAGTAGAAAAGCAATTGCCAATAACTCTCCGTTGTCCATTTTCTATACTATTTTGTCGGCAGTAATTATAATAATTCATAAAAAATATAGCAAATATTTCCACTATAAGGCCGGCCGCACATTTGCTACTATCGGATCCGATTGTTTGAAACGATTTAAAATCGGACCACTACCGCACACTGCCGACAAAATATTTCCGATACACTCACACTTCAAAACTGATGAAACTGACAAAAACAATCGTATGTTTGCGGTATACTATGCAAAAGCAGTGCACGGCGCGCCTTCCGGTAGTCGGATCAGACTTTTTATCGGACCGATAGTAGGAAGCTCTGCGCTTGCATCGAAGTCGGACGTCCGATCCGATATCGGATCCGACGTCCGACTTTGAATTCTTTTTATTCAAAGGATGTATCCAATAGCGACGTTTTATTTTTTTTTTTCGTTGTGAGTAGAAAAGCAATTGCCAATAACTCTCCGTTGTCCATTTTCTATACTATTTTGTCGGCAGTGTGCGGTGGTAGTGGTCCGATTTTAAATCGTTTCAGACAATCGGATCCGATAGTAACAAATGTGCGGTAGTGGTCCGATTTTAAATCGTTTCAGACAATCGGATCCGATAGTAGGAAATGTGCGGCCGGCCTAAAGTCACTGTAATTTGAACTACGGTGACTTTATAGAGACAGTGGCGACAATAGACTGTCAATTCAAAAATTTCGACACAACATGACGGCGTTGTTTACATCATTACATGGCGTTACTATGGCATTGTGTGAATTTTTGAATTGACAGTCTAATGTCGCCACTGTCTCTATAAAGTCACTGTAATTTGAACGGGTAAACAGCGCCACACAATGTCGGGTCAGTAACTAAAATGTACCTTATTACCATGGAGATCAGTGCATATTGCGCTCGTACTTAAATTCATTTTAGTTCTCGGTCCGATATTGTGTGGCGCTGACTATCATATCAATTGGTTCCATGTTTTAAATTTTTTTTCCCATATGCATCAGCTATTCAGTTAGACGTATAGAGATCAGTGTTTAAACGTGTTTTCGATAATTATTATAGATGGATACAACCTCAAATGGAAACATGAAACATAAGTATTAAGTGCAGAGAATGTGGCCATGATTTCAGCACCATATATAGTTTGAAAAGGCACGTAGGAAAATTCCATCCAGATAAAAAAGAAACGTATCCGTTACGCTATAAAAACAGTGAAAACTTCAACTTTACGTGTGCTCTTTGCAGTAAGAATTTCAGCTATGAACATAATCTTAAATCCCATATCAAAACTCATATTTGGAACACAGAGACATTTGGAAGTTCAGAAGAGGCTGCCGTGTCACCAAATTCGAAGAAATGTCCATTATGTAGTTACCACACGTCATCCACAAAGGATTTGTTTACTCATTTTAATAATGAACATCAAATTACGGTACATTCAAAAGAAATTACATTTGAGTCATTTGAGGATTTTGTAGAGTGGAAAAATGATCTAGAAAACAAGCAATCTGTAAAATTCGTCCGTAATAAAAAGTGTAATTTTAAACATCACATTGCACTACATTATGCATGTCATAGATCTGGGAACTACGTGCCAGGAGGCAAAAACCTAAGACATCTTAAGACGCAGGGAAGTGCAAAAATAAATGCATATTGCCCATCTAACATACGATTAATAAAAAAAAACAATGGTGAATGTATAGCCAAGTTTATTCCCACTCATGTTGGACACCAGATGGAAATTGGTCACCTTACGTTAACAGAATCACAACGTCGTGATATAGCTGCGAAAATTGCAGCAAAGATTCCTTTTGATGACATTTTGGATGAAGTTAGAGATTCCATTGTGGATTCAGATTTAAAGAGAATTCATCTTCTCAATAAAAGGGATCTTTACAATATTGCGAGCTCTTTTAATCTCAATGCTGAATCTGTAAGACATTCTAACGATGCTGTAAGCGTCGATTCATGGGTAACAGAGATGAAGAAAGAAGGAAACACTGTTCTTTTCTATAAACCACAAGGAACGCTATCTGAGGAGTATCCAGATTTGAAAGAGGAAGATTTCGTGTTAATTCTAATGACCCCTGCTCAGCTAAAATTATTTAAAAAATTCAGCTTAGATTGCGTATGCCTAGATGGAACACACGGACTAAATAGCTATAATTTTGAATTATTCACGATACTGGTACTTGATGAACTCAGAGAAGGTTTTCCCTGTGGATTTTTAATTTCAAACAGGGGAGACAAAGAGGTGTTCAAATTGTTCTTCACTAAAATCAGGGAACTGTCTAATATTGTTGCACCGAAGGTGTTCATGTCCGATCTTGCTGAAGGCTTCTACAATGCTTGGATTGAAATAATGGGCATCCCTGAAAAACGGTAGGTCAGTTTATTTAACATATGTTTCAAATTTACAAATTGATTTCAATTTTATGTTTAGTCTTTTCTGTACCTGGCACGTGGATCGGGCGTGGCGCAAGAATTTGTCCAAAATCAAAAGCAAAGAACGCCAGGTAAGTACGCCCAATAATTCCAAACATTTATCGCCACTAAAGGTCTATTATGATTTTATAGGTATCAGTTTACAAACAATTGAGGGTGTTACTCGAAGAAACAGACGCCAATGCTTTCAACAAAATGATTACAGAATTTTGTAGTTCGACTGACAGTGAAATAATTGACTTTGTTGCATACTTCAGGAATTATTATTTAAAAAACACAGAACAGTGGGCATACTGCCATCGATTAAATGCGGGCATAAACACAAATATGCATCTCGAAAGTATGCATAAAACAATAAAGTATATTTACTTGAAGGGGAAGCGAATTAAAAGATTAGACAAATCAATCGGGGCAATCATGAGATTTGTTCGGGACAAATTAATCGACCAGCTGATTGCTGTGAACAAAGGGAAAATAAGCAGCAAGGTTAAAAATATCCGATCCAGGCATAAAAATATGGAGAAATGGAATATAGACCACTCCCTAATTATTGAAACCGAACATGGCTGGAAAGTACCGTCTGAAAATAATATCGATATCTACAGCATCCAAGAAGTAAAGGCGCATTGTGTATGTCGCTTAATTTGCCCACAATGTGAAATTTGCCTTCACCAGTATGTATGTACCTGCATTGATGCTTCCATCAAGTATAATATGTGCAAACATATTCATCTTGTTGCCATGTTTCGAAAGGAGTTGAGGAAGGTAGCTGACGTGAACATTAGTAATAATCCTTTGGCTGATGGTAAGAAACTATAATTGTTAACTAAATCGATTACACTGTTCCATCTTAACATTTGACTGAACAGAAGTAGGTAGCTACCCATTTATTTTATGGGTTCTCCTGCCTCCCGAGACCCGAGTCAACTGGTCATATTGTGTACATGCTGTTTTATACCTATTGATTGATTGTTTTTTTACAGAAATCTCAGAAGCACATTTATCAATATCACAACTAACTAATAAAAACTATGACTTTGTGAAAGAAAAAGAGGAAGTGAGAGACAAATTTTTACTCACTCTAGCTACAATTAAAACACCAGCAGAATTAAAAATTGTCAAAAAGGTGATCGCGCCTCTTTCACCGACGTTGGCAGCGGCAAGGAGACCATTATTTGCCGCCGCTGCCAAAGTCGGTGAAAGTGGTGCGAAAAACAGGAAAATAACTCCACAAAGGAGGCTGTTTTCCACAAAAAAAACAAAAAAACAACATAAGCACCCAATAGCACAGAAGCCCAATAGCACAGAATCTGTGAATATATCTATTGGTTTATTATCGCACACTTGATTGTTAAACTGATTTTAATAGTAGTTTATACAACTAGTAGTGGAAATCAAAAATTACTGGGCTACTACATATTTACATTAGATTTTATGATCCATGGCCTACGACAAAATTGAAAATGTTCGCAATGTTATTTTCTCTATTAGTCCGGAAGTTTGCGTTGCATTTTTGCTAGTGTCTTTACGGCGATCGATTGCTGTCTTTTTCGATAAATCTGGTATGACTAATAAGTAAACCAAGCGTCAGCTGACGCACCCGCGGTGGGTGTAAGAGGCTTCGAAAATGGTAAAAAAAATTTTTTAAGTAATAGTACGCCGGCTGAAACTTTTTTTATAAATAGTTGACATCATAGTGAGTTGAAAAAAAATTGTCAGCTGCATCGTGGATGGGGGATTATGTGTCAGCTGCTCGCATGAACTTGTAAAAAAACACGTAAAATATTGCGCATTTCAATTTTTTGCACTGACAGTAGCTGAGACAATGAGGGCTACTGTATTTTTTTTTTTCATCAGAAGTGGGAAGTGAGGTCTACGTCAAATGCTTACATTTTTTATTCGTTAGATGACGCTAGTGGCAAGCAAGTTATGCCTAAGGTTTAAAGTGGTTTAGAGATTAACGGTTTGTATTAAGCCATTCTTCATTTGTCCATTATTAAGGAATAAATATTAAAATAAATACAAAACTGCGATTTGGCCGTTAAGTGATTGAATGACTGATACTTTACTTGCTATTGGTGTCATCAGGTAGCGGAAAATATAAACAGTACTGACATTTAAATAACTAAAGTGACGTATAGCTTGGTAAAGTTACTAAATCTAGTAACTATACCTCACTTGATAGTGGCGCTATCATGTGATAGAAAAAAGCCAGGTAGCCCTCATTACGTTACCTAAGATTATGATAGCGATATGATCATAATCCTAAGTAATGTAATGGTCTCAGCTGCTGTCAGTGCAAAAAATTGAAATGCGCAATATTTTACGTGTTTTTTTACAAGTTCATGCGAGCAGCTGACACACGATGCAGCTGACAATTTTTTTTAACTCACTATGGTATCAACTATTTATAAAAAAAGTTTCAGCCGGCGTACTATTACTTAAAAAAAAGTTTTTTTTACCACTTTCGAAGCCTCCGACACCCAGACCCACCGCTTCTTGAGCAGCTGACGGTCAGTTCACTGATTAGTTGTACGAGATCAACTATCGATATCAAAATCAGCCGGCTTACTATGACTTTTTCATTTGCAACGCAAACTCCCGGGCTATATGTTCAGTAAAACCGTTTATGCTGTAATGGTTTTTTTTTTATTTTTCAAGTGTAATACTTTTTGTTGTTTTTGTTAACGTAACACTAGTCAGTTTTGCAATGTTTGTTTTGTTTAAATTTTTTAAAGAAATTGTTAGTCTTTCTTTTTATTTTGTATTTTTTGTGAATATGTTTTTTGTTTAATATAATTTTGTTCAGAAGAGATATATTATAGTCTAGTCAACTAATGATCCTAGCCGGAAAGTCAAAAAGCGCAAAAACCGACTTCGGGACTTTATTTGAACTGGTTAGTAAAATAACATATTAAAAGTCCTTGATCCTCGGGTGGGTGCAAGAGGGGGTGGGAGCCACTACAACGATCCTTTTTTTTGGTTTTTCGCTTATATCTCGAAAACAGTTGGTCCTATGAAAAAATTCATTGCGTGAAAATTGTAGCTAACAAAATTTCGTACATTTTCTATATCTGTGGTTTTTTCTATCTCCAACCGTTAACGAGTTAGGCCCGCCGCACATTTCCTACTATCGGATCCGATTGTCTGAAACTAATTAAAATTGGACCACTACCGCACACTGCCGACAAAATAGTATAGAAAATGGACGACGGAGAGTTATTGGCAATTGCTTTTCTACTCTCACAACGAAAAAATTAAATAAAACGTCGCTATTGGATACATCCTTTGAATACAAAAAGAATTCAAGAAAGTTGGACGTCCGATCCAATATCGGATCGTAAGTGTGCGATATGGTCATATAAACTCATAGATATTTGAGCGTCAGACAATCGGATCCAACAATCGTTTCAGAAAATCGGATCCGATAGTAGGAAATGTGCGGCGAGCCTTACACGCTTCTGAAAACGCTATTTTTCGAAAAAATATTTTTCGCACCACATTTTTTTGCCGAATTTTTCTCTAGCGCCTCAACCTTTCATTCTACAAAAAAAAAACTTGTAGAGAATTAAATTTCCTTCGAAATGGTATATCAGTTTACCATTTTTCTTAACCTGATCTAAATTTTTCAGAAGCGTGTAACTCGTTAACGGTTGGAGCTAGAAAAAACTTCAATTAATATAGAAAATGTAGGAAATTTTTTCAGCTACAATTTTCATGCAATGAATTTTTTCATAGAACAACTGTTTTCGATATATACGAAAAAAATCAAAAAAAGGGACCTTTGAAGTGCCCCCCCCCCCCTTGCACCCCTCGTGGATCAAGGACTTTAAATGTTTTTTGCTAACAAGTTTAAACAAAGTCCCGAAGTCGGTTTTTGTGCTTTTTGACTTTCTGGCTAGAGCACTCATTGACTGAGCTAATATACAGTGTGTTCATTTCAAAAGTATCCACCCTTAATAACTCTTGACCTGATGTGATTATTGTTTTGAGTGAAAACACGTCGATTTAGATATCGAGGGGAAAATTCAAAAATGGTACCTAGAGAATATTAGGTTTCATCCCTTAGCCCCCAGCCACCACCACTTTGAAATTTCAAATGGCACCCCCTACCTTGTGATACATCATTTGAAAGGGCATAACATTCTTTATTCAACCATGATAAAAAAATTAAATCGATGCATGATAAAAAATTAAATCGATGATTGTTTCTTAAGGTAGACTAACAGAAGATTGAAGGTATGAAATCAATAATTATTATTAGCAAAACATTGCGGATTAGATACACTGTTGAATTAAATTACAGTCTCAAGAAATTATTTTATGACATGTTCGAAATGGCCACCATTATTTGCTAGACAAAAATACATTTTGCTAATAATAATTGATTTCATACCTTCCATCTTCTGTGTAGTCTATCTTAAGAACAAATCGATCGATTTCATTTTTTTTATATCATGGTTGAATAGAGAATTTTATGCCCTTTCAAATGATGTATCACAAGGTAGGGGGTGCCATTTGAAATTTCAAAGTGGGGGTGGCTGGGGGCGAAGGGATGAAACCTAAAATTCTCTAGGTACCATTTTTGAATTTCCCTCTCGATATCTAAATCGACGTGTTTTCACTCAAAACAATAATCACATCAGGTCAAGACTTATTAAGGGTGGATACTTTTGAAATGAACACACTGTATAATATGTGATATTTTTGTACTTTAATTTTTAATAAAAAAAAGAAAAATATTTTTTACATAATTGACTGAGTTAATACATATAATATGTGATATTTTGTCCTTTAATTTTTAATAAAAAAAAGAAATTTTTTTACATAATGTATGGTAAACTAAACGTAATTACGCACTACAAAATCCCTCTTCGTCCTTCAGCCAGCGAATAATTTGCAGCGTTTGCTATTGCTAAAATACCAAATATTTTACAAATTTTAAAATAAAAATATTTCAAAATTCACATGCAAAAAGAAGTGTGCGTGTGTCTACTACATACATGCCTAATCAATTCTTACTAAGATTGTTTTTTTTTTTATAAAAAGACTGCAAAAAAGTAGATTTTACACGATATCGAGAATAAAAATTATCTCGACCTCATGTGCCAATCGAAGCGTATTAACGTCAATATGATCTGAAAGAAATTATATCAATACAGAAGGCTATCAACAAAAATATAACCAACGACCATTATCACTCCTCCTACAATTTTTTTGCAGTTAGGTCTATGGTTAATTTAGTATTAGTCTATACTCCTGAACATAAACAAGATGTTGTCTGCACGACATACGATCAGTTAAATTATCCCCTCCTACTTCCCCAGCTTTCCCCCTCTTCATGTGTTAATTTGTTAAGGCTTTTGGGCATAGCGACGTGCAGTTTATAACTGCTGCTATGTAATACAAAACTGGGTCCTTGAAAATGCGCGTTGCTTTGTTCGATAGTTCTGCGCATGTTCGCATTGGAAAAACGATTTACTGATTCATCGCACTTTTCGTTATAATTTTTTTTACATTGAAAATGAACGTTTACTTCATAGATATTATGTAATATGTAGTATGTACACAGGGCCGGATTATCCAATAAGCATTTTAGGCAACTGCCTATGGGCCCCGCGCCGCCTAGGGGCCCACAACACGTGAGAAAAATAAGTCATAGTTAAATAAATAAAAGCGGTCAAGTGCGTGTTGAACTCGCGCTACGATAGGGTTCTGTACCGTTACAACAATTATATTAGGTAGACATATTCTGTGAAAATGTCAACCGGCTACATGTTACGGTTCCAAAGATACAGCCTTTAAAAGGTTTTTCCGTTTTATGTGTGGGGACTGGGGACCCCCTTTAATTTTTACTTTTTGTGATTTTTGGATTTTTCTCTTTACTTGTGCTACGAGACCTTGCTTTTTGATAAATTTCATGATTCTAGGTCAACGGGAAGTACCCTATAGGCTTTTGATAAGTGATTTTGCGAATATCAAAATAGGTATAGGACCCCCTTTTTGTGATTTTCGGATTTTTCCCTTTACTTGCGCTACGAGACCTTGCTTTTTGCCAAATTCCATGATTCTAGTTCAACGGGAAGTATCCTATAGGTTTTTGATGAGTGATTTTGCGAATATCAAAATAGGTATAGGACCCCCTTTAATTTTTACTTTTTGTGATTTTCGGATTTTCCCCTTTACTTGTGCTACGAGGCCTTGCTTTTTGCCAAATTTCATGATTCTAGGTCAACGGGAAGTACCCTATAGGTTTTTGATGAGTGATTTTGCGAAAATCAAAATAGGTATAGGACCCCCTTTAATTTTTACTTTTTGTGATTTTCGGATTTTTCCGTTTATTTGTGCTGCAAGACCTTGCTTTTTGCCAAATTTCATGATTCTAGGTCAGCGGGAAGTAGTTTTTGATGAGTGATTTTGCGAATATCAAAATAGGTATAGGACCCCCTTTAATTTTACTTTTTGTGATTTTAAGATTTTTTCCTTTACTTGTGCTACGAGACCTTGCTTTTTGACAAATTTCATGATTCTAGGTCAACGGGAAGTACCCTATAAATTTTTCATGAGTGATTTTGCGAATATCAAATCCTTGGTACTTGAAGCCCGTTTGATATGGACAATAGATGGATCAATAGTTAGAACCTTGGCTTTCGCTTTCGTATCATCTGTGGTTGGTACACTGCTGTTGTCACCCTCACCTTTTATACATTTCTCCATACCTTCCAGTACGAGTAGATTTTCAACAGCAAAATAATTCATGATAATTTTCTCGCCCAATATAACTTCGACACACTGGTGAGAAATGAACTCGAAGCCATTTCTGTTAACTCTAACTCAATCACTACCACTTAATAAATTTCTGACTTTAAATATTTACTCTAGGGCATTCTGGGCCCATAACCTATTGAAAAACGATATACATATATGGGAGTTTTTTTTATTAAATATGAATCTTGAAAAACAGTTTTAATTTTATACATATATTTTAAAGTCCACATTTTAGAATAAATTTTATTTATTGTTATTATTTATTTCTTTTTTATGTCGCTATGTAACAGTAATAATGTTCAAACACGATGTAGCATCCTTCCTACAAAAGGTGCCGTTATGCTCAGGAGAGGAACTACGTCAGTTAATAGTCTTTCTGCAAGAAGCACAAATCATTCCGCAATCAGTCCGTATGTCTGCCATGTTGGCACGTTTGCAAGGAAATTTTCAAGTATGGTTAAGCAGTTTTTAACTAGTGGAAGAGAAATGTTATCTTAGCGCATATCGAAATACAAAAAATATTTCTGTAATCATTTTGTTTCATATTGAATTAATTCGAAATAAATAGTGGC
The DNA here is from genome assembly GCA_039654895.1 of Mongoloraphidia duomilia. Taxonomy (NCBI): domain Eukaryota; kingdom Metazoa; phylum Arthropoda; class Insecta; order Raphidioptera; family Raphidiidae; genus Mongoloraphidia; species Mongoloraphidia duomilia. The sequence goes on along the minus strand of CM077518.1, from coordinate 28,239,579 downwards.
TTTAAAATTAATATTCTTTCTTTATTATTTTAATTAAATCGTTGAATTATAATTGTTATTTGAGTCGTGGATGGGCCCAGCACGACACAAAAAAAAATTTAAAAATCGTTTCCATTACGCTACAGATTTTCCAAATTTTTCAACTCAGTTATTATAGGCCAAGGAATCAAGGACAAGTCTATAACATCTATATGGAAATTTAGCATTTCTTGAACACCTTTCTTACTAGAGTTCTTTGCGTCAAGTGTTTCCATTTTTTGTCAAAAGGCACTATATTGATAAAATTGCTTCTGTAGGATTTTTCTAATTTTTTGACGCACAAATTCATAATAAGCGACCTTAAAATTCCCAAAGCACTTGAATTACAAAAATTATTAATTTCAACATAATATACCTACATTTTTTTAAATTTGCTCTATTTAAAAAAAAATCCATTTTCAAAAAGTGGCAATTTTTAAAGGGTACCTAAACTTTTTTTACTCAATATTCGAAACCCAATGCAAAAAAATCATGAAAATCTATTCACTATAACTGGGATGCGCAGTTTTGGCTTTTTTTAGTCTAATTGCACTCCACTATTAAGAAATGTAATAATAAATTTAAATTTTTATATTAGGTATTTACTAGATTTTATTTTTAAATAACATGAATTATTAATCGTAATTGTATTATTTATAATTTATATCATAAAATGTTATCCAAAATATTGTCATTATAAAACAAAATATATAATTCGGTATTTGAACCTGGGGAGTTTGACTTTTCTAACAATTAGTAAGCAGACGGCTAATGATCTGAATTCTGAGCTAACAATTAGGAAGTTTCCATTGAACGAAAATACTAATTATGATACTGTCACATCATTGTAATGAAGATAACTTTAAAAATTCTGAAAGAATTATTTTGATATTTTTAATTTCAACAGAGATATTCAATTTCTTGTATGTGGGGTCGCAAACGAAACTGATTTATAAATATGACGTATTAAAATTAACTGTCAAAAATTTAGATATAATGTCAATATTTTCCGTCAACTGGTTTGTTTTTAGTGTTTCCATAACAATTTACAAGTTTAAAGAAAGAGATTTATCGGAAGTTACAATGTTAAATTACCACAAATACAAACTGAAAATAACTTTTAAAAATATTGTGCCGCGTGACGTCACCCGGACTGAAAACTGAATTTCTTGTAAAATTGTCAAATTCAAACTTTGAAATAGCATAACTTTGTTGTTTTTAAAAATATTTCAAAAATTCTTCCGCCATTAATGTTGTAATTTTTAGAACTATGATTTAGACTAAAAAATAAGAAAGGGAACCTTAAAACTTTAATGTTAATCCCTGCTTAACACGAAAATGTTATGGTTTTCAGGATGGTCGTAAAAAACGGGTAACTTCCGGTTCCCCCAAAAAACGGTCGTAAAGTGTATCGTCGAATGCAATTTTTTTTTTATTTTGGCGATAGAAATTAAATATATTATTAATCTTTAGTTAGGTACCTACTAGAAAAGAAGGTATGAATGGAATAATGAATAGGCCTAAAATGAAGGGATATGAATGGAGAAGTATGAATGAAGAACGTTTAATTGTTTTGTCATTACTTAAGAATTAAAGAATAATAATGAATTATAAAAGAATTTGGATGTGGCTAAATACGCAATTAAGCGTATATATACATTAAAAATAAAACATTATTATTTACTAGGTAAAGGTACATACCTAATTGATTTGTCAACATTATCTAATCAAATTAAGTTAAAAGCTGGCAAATGAAACCATGTGCGTAGCTATGGACGAGCCGTGGCCATTGCAATAAAAGTTTTGGCCTATGCGATAACCCAAGATGCAAAATATAAAACCGCAAGCATTCAACCAACAAAACCCAAGACGCCTTGTTCTGTAAAAATGAAAATATAAAACTGGAAGCATTTAACTTTACATACCTCCACGCTGATGGCGGAGAAAAAAATTTTAATTACAAGCTGCGAAAAAGCGCCTTTTACGTAGTACTTTCAATGCAAGTAGCTATAAATAATAATTAAAGTTTCAAAATACCGACCGGTAAACAAGTAAGTATTTATTTGGCATTTTAATACGAAATTATGCAGCGATTTTTATTTAATGTTTGTCCAAATCAGAGCTTTCGCAATTTTTCTCTCGATGAACATAATCGCTAAATGCATAACCGATCATCAAGCATTCTGTTACGTAAATATGATTTTATAAAACGCAATGGCGAAATTTATTGTTTTTGGATCTTATATCCCAGGCGTTTAGACCGGACACAGATGTTCTCAAATATAGTGCTGGGTATTTTTGACTTGAATCTTATGGCGAAATTTATTGTTTTCTGATCTTATGCCCTAGGAGTTTAGACCGGACACAGATGTTCCTAAAAAATAGTGCTAAATTGTTCAAAATGATGTGAAACTTTGACATTTTATGATCCCGTCACTTAGTCTCGTCAAACTAAGTCCATATTGTTTGTACAGATACACTAAACGACAAACTATCTAGGATTAAAATATTTTCTATTTAGGTAATTCAACAATGGATTTTATTTTCAGCATTTTTGTCTCTCATACAATGATACTACATTCATCAGAGTGCATAATACATGAACAATTGATTCTGTATAAAAACTCACGACGCCCATATTATATTTATATATGTATAGGCATTTTTGATGTATGAAGAGGTTACAAAAATCTATATGACTAAAATTGTCTTAAAAAGAAGCTGTAAACGCTTAAATTTTTTTTTCAAATACATACAACTACGCCATGTTTGATACTCAGTATTGCCAGACCCGAAAATTATCACGTTTTTACCATACCGTATTAAAATAAATACAAGAACTGGTAAAACAAATATTCATGGTCGCTTGCACTAACAGCTTCCTTTATGGAAGTTAAAATCAAATAACATATCTTATTGTTTATAGATACCGTTTTTCACTAATTCATAAAATTTCATATATGTAATTTATTGTTTGAATTAGGCTCACTGATTTTTTAAAGTGAAAAATCTAAGTTAATAGAAACCAACAATTCGATTCTTCTTGGTAACTGACATTGGTGCAAGTGGCTATAAAAAAGATACGTCTGAGTTCATAGGGTATTTTATCACTTAAGGTTTGTTTTTTGTAAATTCAAACAATTCTATTTTACTGAAGGATTTAAGAAAAAGGTACGTACAAATAATGAAGTAAAAAACTAACTGGTGTCGAACTGTAGGCATATTAATGCAGTTGCACAGTAGGTACCTACCTTATAGTCCAAGCTCTGATCGTAAGTCTACCGGTCAACACTACTAAAATTTTATTATTGAATTTAACAGATAATGTGATAAAAACTATCAAATTGGTGTCAGACTAATTCATTTTCTTATATTATCAGTATCTCGAATATGGCTCAACACTTCATGAAATTTATACAGATTCCAGAGAAATATGTATTATTTACAATTATCAATTTGTTGCATATCTGGCAGACTAAACATTTATCCATTTAGGGAGGTCTGCCAGGTATGCAAAAAAGTTTGCAAGGTAGACTGCAGTGATAATTGTAAATAATACATATTTCTCTTCTGTCTGTATAAATTTCATAAAGTAGTGTTGAGCCCGTATTCGAGATATTGACAATAAAGTGATAAAAAAAAATTGAATTAGTCTGCCACCGATTTGACGTTTTCATTATAATATTATCTGTTAAATTCAATAATAAAATTTTAGTAGTGTTGTCCGGTAAACTTTTGTACGGTCAGAGCTTGGACTATTACCAAAATTTTATCAAAAACAATACCCTGTAATTCAATTATAGAAATACCAACTGAGAACAATTATGAAATGTTTTTAATTTGAAATTGAAAAACACGGTTCAAAATGTACATAAAAACAAAGAAACACATTCCACATATTTTTAAAACTATTAAATCTATACAGGGTATTTGATTTCAACCAACATAATATTCACTTTACATGTAAATTAATTTTATATCAAATAGTAGGCTCAGCTCATAAAAACCGTGGAAACGCTATTTTTGCCGTGCTTTTAGATAGATTTCAGAGTTAGCCTACTATTTGATATAACTTGAATTCAATATCATTCAAATGGAGAAATTTAACATGTAAAGTCAATATGTTGGTTCAAATCAAACGCACTGTATAGTCGTTCTCACCAAACAATAATCCATTTTAAACATAAAATACTCACAGTTACAATAATAATAAAATATCATACTTCATACTTAATAATTTTATTTACTTAACTATATTAAATTACTTTTTGTTTTATTAAACATAATATTTAAACAGTTACAATCACAAAGAATTATATCGCAATTTTTATATTATAAAGTATAATCTTGTGTCCTCAAAAACAAATAAGAAAGACGTATGCAATTTTATGCAGTCAGTTTCTAAAATATTGCACATGTATATTTTTAAGTAATTTTCCGAAACAGCTGTTGAAAAAATATTAAATATAAAATACAAAGTATATTTCCACGAACATGTCAATTTTGAATGAAAAATGTTTATCTATTAATTTAATTTTAAAACAGTACGCACTTACTTCTATCAACAATGAAATAGTTTTTAAAAATGCGGTCATGACAGGCATTTTTTATTTAATTTGAAAAATCTTACTGTTCCAACAATTATTCATGCACTTTAATAACATAAATTGTAAAAAGAAATTTACAGGGAATAGTTTAATATTATTATCGAATATCGGTCACAAATTTTAATTTAGACCATTCTAACAATCCAAATGGAGCATTTGATGCCCCTAAGTATATTATGTTTCAACGAGAATACATGCGCTTTAAGAAACTACTGCTCATTTAAAAAAGTTTAAAATTGCTCACAACAATAATAATAATAAAAAAATATACAGGACTGTTTTTAATAACAATCTAGAATCGAAAATAATACAGTCCTTAACAAAGAGATAATAATATCACAAAATTTCGGTGCAAAACCTCAATTAAAAAATACTCTTAAAATTTTTAAGACCATTATTTTTTCAAATAAAAGAAATCGGGACACATTTTATTTGACTATGACGTGTATTTAATTTCTTTAATCAACATTTTTTTTGGTTAATAAAGCTTTATAATAAATTATTACCTATAGTAAAAGTTTAGTTTTCTTAAATCAATGCATTATAATAAGTGCTGTTATTACAATGAACAATTGATAAAATATTTTTAGTGATTAATAAGTTTTCTAATAAAGTTGTGGAAACAAGGTGACAAAAGTCAATAGGGAAGTCATTTTTGTGCTAGTAAAGAATTGCATCTTAATTATTAACATGTAAATATCCGAATTAAAAAAATTAACAAAATTTGTATTACAGCCTGTGTTAAAACATAAAAAATGCAATAAAAATTCACACATTACCATTACTTTCTTTTTCAAAAAATAGTAACCAATAAAAAATATGTATAATTTTTTATAAAGAAACAATAATTCCTATTTTCCTATTTATTGAATTTTAAGTAGGTATGTAAAAAACGACAGTTACTTGAATAAAATAAACAAATGTGGTTATTCTGAAACAAATTATACATTTCCTATACCTACTCGAATATCATATTATTATAGTTATATTACTACTACTTTTCAATTAGTTATCGGAAAACAAGTATTACCAAAATAATGCTATCGTTTTTTTTCAATACTTATAACTTGCCGTATTGCAGAAATACCGTTTTTTGTCACCAACATTAATTAAATTAACATAAAAAATTACTAATAACGAGAGCCAGGCAAAGTAAATCTAAAATTTAACTTCGTTAATCGTTAATTTGTTGGAAATGTAACGCAAGTTAAAGTTAACCGTTACGTTAAATAAATAATATAATAAATAAAACTTTTGTATAGAATATTTTTTTAAACGTTAAATTATTATAACATAATATAGTATTATCACTTATCAGTTCTGAAACTAGACTATAGGTACTACTACTAGGTAGGAAGGTAGGGTAGGCTACTTAGGGAAGGTACCTTTCTACATAAAAAGACATACAAAAACTTTTTGTTTGTTAGTAATATTTTTAGAATTTTTGAAGAATATGCTTTGATATGCTAAATTTGTTAGAGAATAACATTTTTAGAGAATATATGTAAACCATAACTTTTATTCCCACGAAAGTTTTGGAAATAAGGTTTTGTCATTATCAAAGTCAAAGGGACATTTCAGAGGTTCTGAAACCAGCAAAAAAATTTTAATTGCACGGACATGACGTATATCGCAGTACCTATGTAACGGTTAACGGAAGTTATTAAGACCGTTAATAGTTTTTGAGATTAACTTAAAAGTTAATTCGTTAAACAAAATGTTACTTCGTTAATTAACGATTTTGTGCCCAGCTCTGCTAACCACTATTATGGTTACTTGTTGGTAACTGTTTTAAACAGACTTCAAAAAAGGAGGATGTTATCAATTCGACCAGTACCTATGCATTTTTTTTTTACATAAAATGTACATCAATTTCTCAGGAATGGGTGCACCGATTTGAATGATTTTGACTCCGTTGTGTTCAGGATGATGTCAATGCGGTTACACAAATTTTTTCTTAAACTGGTTCAGTGGTTTTTTTATAGTAGGCATTCTTAAGAAAATAAATATAAACTACTTATTGCAAATAGGTACTTAAGTATGCTTGAAAGCTTAATTATTTACAACTTAAAATTGAAAAATAAAACTTTCAATAAAAATAATTGAAGCGCCTTCATAAAAAGCCGCTAAAAAGAAACAAATAATTAAATTTTTGAAGTCGGCGGGTTTAATTACTAAAATATATTTTTAACAGTTATTGAAGACCTCAAAATTTAATTATTTTTCTCATTTTGGCGGCTTTTTTAAATGGTGGTTTAATTTTTTTTAAGTTACCTGATGCAATACCTTTTTCTTGTTGTCCAGAAAACCGTAGTATTAAAAAGCTAATATTGGTACATTCTGCAAGAGACCGTTCTCTTTTAATTACCGTTAAGTAAAAGCGTTATCTAATACTAACTTCCGGAGCTGCTTATTACGAAGTGATTTTTTAATCAAATAAAAACAAATAAAAAGTGAAAAGACACAGGTTGCAATATTAGTCTGAATTATCAAATAATCATTTTGATGTTCGAAGACTCATACACGATTTTTATCAATTTCTTCGGATAACTATACTATGCTGCTATGCATACAGAATAATTATTAGAACTATTTATTAATATGATCACAAGGTTGGTTTGTTTCTTAATAAAAATGACTCGATTATGATTTGGACAAAAACATAGGCATCCATATGTATTTATGTTCAATTATTCTGTTCATAATAATTGAAATATCAATGCCATAAACGACACTGTACTTTAGTTTTGAACAGAACAACTAAGCGCTCCTAATTTTATAAGTATGTATACGGCTTTACTAATTTTTTTAATTTATACCCAAGATACCGTAGATAATTTATTTCTAATAAAACATTTACAAGGCGTTTACATAGTTGCACCACACTGAACCCACCCATATCTGGAATGCCAGACAAGCTGACATGCGCGAAAAAATTTTCTCGCATTTGAACAATTCAATACGGTTGATATGCGCTTGACTCGGTGTAAAAAATATTTCGTTCGTCATCGCTAGCTACGGTCGACAGTTTTCGTTTCCGTTACGTTAACTGTCAACATTTTAGTAGAAACAACAAAGGAAACCTAACCTAACCTCGTGTTCATTGCGTGTTTGGCTGTTCGAATTTGTGTTTCCTGCAATTTCTCGACCTACCTAAGCTTATTTCGTAGTTTAATTTATCATCACTATAAAACCCAGAACCTAAAAGTGTTAAACTCCTAAAATTTGAATTTTGCGGCATTTTCACTTTGTAAGGCGCAGATCCGCGAGCCCCGTGCGCAGATTATTGTTAATAATCTGATCTTAATGAATGGCATTTCAGTTATGGGTGGAGTTCAGTGGTTGCACACAAATGAAATCAAATAAATTGTAAATTCCCTAAACGATCTTCATTTGTTTACAGTTTATGGTTCACTCCCAGTTAATAATCTAGAAATAGAGAGGGTTTTTCATTTCCACTAAAGTGTGTTACCTATTTATAACTATACCTAGGTACATAAAATTGATTTAGGATTATATAATTAATAATTGTAGTACCAAGATAATTTTTGCCCAAATCAAATATAATATTACAATAAAATATGTAATTAAATACCTACTATACAAGACAAATTTAGCATTTTATATAGTAATGATTGTTATGAAAATTAGCATCGACAACGATGGTCTTTAACATCTAAACTTATTATTTTTTAATTTTAATATACCGAGTGTGGCTTAGAAAAGGTAACATAGGGAAAATAGCATGCGAACACTTTTGTAGTCAGCTATGGGCCAAAACGCTTAACGTAAAAATGTATTAGTGCAGTACGTAGAAAAAATAGTACAGTGAATTTTTTAAACAATTTTCCGTAACGGTTGACTATTAAGAGTAACTTGGAACCTGCTAAAAAAATAAAAAACAAAGCATCTACTGCATATTTACATTGGGTCTTATGGCCCATAGGCGACTACAAAATTGTAAGTGTTATCAATGCTATTTTCCCTATGTTACCTTCTCTAAGCCACACCCGGTATTTATTACCATTTCTTTATATTGTCAAACAAGTTAAGAAACTGATAGCACAAATATTTAACAAATATTGCAATTCGAATTTGTTTTTTTTAAAGAATATGGATTTATTTAACACTTTTTATAAAAAATTTTAAAATAAAGTTAACCATTTTTTGTATCTTAATAATTTTGGTAATTCAACGGCCATGCAAAATTAAACCAAGATTTATCAAGATAATTTCAACTCATGAAAGTAAAATTTCAGGAAAAATAACTTTTTTTTTTTGTAATATTTGATACATAAATTCCATCACTTCTGAACGAAATATTTTCTGTTAATAAGTGTGTTTGTCGATGCAGTTCTGATGGTTCTGATTTGGTTCTATCAGTCCTAAAGGTGCATTTTCATGTGACGCTCGACGCTGGCTTCTAGCGTCAAATGTGGTCACGTGACATAAACGCCATATTGAAAAAAATGTAGCGTCAAAGCTAAACATTGTTTAGCTTTTACGCTGGCGTCATTAGTTGTCTCTGGTCATTAATGATACGAGTTTTCTACAGCTAGGTACTGAGTTGTGCATCAAGTATCAACACATAGGCTTGCTAAAGAATGGCTTTATGTTGCTACTAGGGGGTTGATTCTACGAATTTAACCCATTGATTTTATTACTTCGAAAGTACCTATTTATTAAGGAAAATACTATCACCTGATGGTTTTTCGATGGTTTTTTAAAATTCCCGTCTCACTTAGAACAAAACAATTTTTTTTATTGAATACTAAAAACATTAAAATTTCTCAAGATACAATTTATTTTTTTCTCATATTCTGGTAGTGCATATAATTACCTATAAAAAAGTAAGCATAGTTATATTTTTAATTTTTATTCCTTATAATTCGTGTACTTTCGCCGGTTATTTAAGTCAAAAATATGGGAATTTCATTTTTGATAATCGTATTCAGACATTGTCTTTTCTGTTAATAAATTTACAAAGAGCTTATTTATTAATTATTATAACAAATTCACCAGGGTTTTGATTTATGGATGTCTTTATTTTACGCTCTCTTTACAAGTTTACAACTGTCAAAACCTTGCTGTCTGTTGACGCTAAAATTTGACGCTGGAACTTGACGCTACAGTTTTTCAAGATGGCGTTTATGTCACGTGACCACATTTGACGCTAGACGCCAGCGTCACATGAAAATGCACCAAGCGTTTGTTAGCAGTACTGTACAGAACTCTTTCGACTGTTAGCACTGCCTGTATGTTGGTTAAATTCTCGGACTCTTTGAAAATTATCATTGTCCCGTGGTTCTAGCAGTTCGAGGTCTATTTAATACTCTCACTACTGATTATTCCCTCCACAAATAAATGTGCATTTAAAACGTAATGTTTTAACAATAGCCTAGGCCATAGACTCTAGAGCGTACACTCGGCAATGATTTTAGTAATAAATTCTAACCACAACTAACAATTCTGATTTGGTCAATTAGTTCAGTCCGAAATGTCTGAATGAAGAGTTTTAGAACCGTTTGACGACTTACCAACAAACACAATAATTACGATTGGCAGATCAGTCATAAGTTTGTCATTTGAATTTATTTTTCTTTGATTTATTTTGAAGGCAATTACTTAAAATTCTAATTTTTGTACACTCATTCAATTAGTTAAAATTCAAGTTTATTTTCAAACCAACATAGGAAACCATGAAATTAAAATATAGTCGAAGGGCAAGTAGTCAAAAATTGCAAGATTTTTGTACAGCCTAATATTTTGAGTTAGCTAGTATTTGGGCATAAATAAATATAGGTACCTACTACAGTCAGTGGTCGGGACCTCTGGCGTCGGGGCGCTTTAAAAAGTGCAAAAAAAACGTGATTTTTAAAATCTGAAATATAGCACAGGGTTGATTTATTGAATTTAATTTATTAAACTTCTACCCACTGCTGATTAGGCTGATTTTATCAAAATTACTTTTTTTTTTATAAATTGTATTCAATAAATTAACCCTGTGCTAAATTTCAACTTTTACAAAACGCTAGTTTTTTTACACCCTTTAAAGCGCCTCAACGCCCGAGATCCTGACTGATGACTGTTAAATGCATATATGTGTGTGTGTGTGTGCTGCATACAGAAGAGATATCAAGATATGTGCCGCTGCTAACGGGCAGACTGAATCAGAAGTCGAATGGTGAAGGTTATATGTTGCTGATCTTTTTGTTACAAATTAATTAATAAATGGTTCATTGGATCATATTGTATAATTTCCAATATTTTTATTTGCGTTTATTTATAACCTTTAACAGTACCTATATTAGTAGCTATATTTATTTATACTCTAAATACTAAAATTAAAATTGTGTTTTAAAGACCACCAACAGTTAAGGTTATTTGGGCCTAGCACCAATTCATATTTTCAATTTATTATTTTTTTTAATAATAAATTGAAAATCGTATTGACACTTTTACCAGCTCTCGGGCTAGAACCCGGGAACTGGGGAACCATAGCAACGCCATGTAAATACTAGCTAATCTCAAAAAACTAGTTGTAATTTTATGAAAACACGGTGCAAGTGAAACTTTATTTATTTAATAAATGAGTAATGAAAAATCGCCGAAAGTATATAATTTTAGATTATTTGGTTTTGGTATTGTAATTTGAACTCTAATCTTATGGAGACGAACATAAGAATTAAGAATCCAGATTCTATTGATCGTGGTCAATGGGTATTTAATGTGCTGCTCAACTAATATACTATATTAGTTATGCAGACACACACTATAATTATGGAACATAACGTCGCTGCTTTTCGATGAGTAGTGGTCTGGTCGACTCCCATCACACTTGTATGCAGTCGTACAACATAGATGGACATAACTTGACGCGCGACATGCGTAACCTAACGAAAAAGAAACGGAGCTAAAAAGCATCAATTAAAAATATTAGCCTTTGCGAATTTTGCACTTTTTGACCACGAGCTCTTGGACTAAAACTCATAGTATGTCTTTTATTCACATAACTCTCCACGTTTCACAATATACTCGGGTAAGAAAACATACAAAACGGCCATATTGTTTTTTTATGTGTATTCAGTCTACAAAAATGTACATTTAAAATTGATAACGTTTCTTTTTTAATATTTTAGAATTAATAAAAACTAAACGGAATTAATTAACATTATAAAAATTTAAAAATTGTATTGTCAAATAGTTGCATTTGTTTTAAATGTTTATTATTTTTATTTCAGTCATGCAAATAACCTATGATAAATATATTTTTTTCTAATTGTTAACAGTAACGAATTGCTTTTATCATAAAATTGTAAAAATCTAAGAAACTGAAAAATTAACTATACAGCATATAACTTTAAAAGTTATTAACCACTGGGCCATTTTTATTAAATATAGATTAAATTAAAAACAGTTACTTCAATTTCTATTGCGTAGATTCTGAATGCACCTAAATCATAGAATAGATAGCGCACTGTATTTGTTTAAAAAGGTTAAATGAAAATACAGTGACACGGCCTTTTGAAAATATTTTTTGATTTTTGCTTACAACATTGAATTTCAGATAAAATGACAGTACTTATTTGGTATTATAAAAGGCAAATATTAGCTTAAAATGTCATACATAAACTAATACCTGTTAATGTTAATTAAAGAGGAAAATGTCACTGTATTAACCAATAGTTTTACTGTTCCTTATGAAACTGGAACTTGTCAAACAAGATAGCATAAAGAAATACAATATACATAAAAATAAATTAAAATAACAAAAAATAAAATAGTCTTCAAAGTAAAAAATTTTTTTAAGAAAAATAACAGCACCGCAATGCAAGTAATGACATTATAGTATGTATTTTTCTCTCGACAAAAGAACTGCATGAAGCTAGAATAAATACTACTGAAATAACAAAACATACACTTTGATAAAGCCAAATTTAAATATATAAAACTGACTGTGTAAAAGCTTGTAAATCTATTGTTAATTTAATAAATATATTATTATGCATTTACTGTACGAGCATGGGAACGCTTTATCGTCAAAATAATCAGTTAAAAATTAAAAATATTTTTTTAAAATATAACCTTTTACTGCTACATATTTTTTTCTGAGGGATTTGGTTCACCAACATTAATTACTTAATCAAGAGTGGCAATATATTTTTCTTATAGATTAAAAATGACAACAGAAAGCTATTATTGTCGATTTTGAACTTTAAAAATACTCCTAGAAAATAAAACTGGCTTTAAAAAGTCACAAATCACTTCATATTATGATCAGTAATTACTTATTACAATATATTAAATGCAATCAATAGAAAGTTCCTAACAATATTCCATAAGAATTAGATGTCAGTTGTGATCAATAATCAATTATTAATAATAACACTCTTAATGTTTATACCACAATACGAATTCATTGTAGTACGTGAATTTTTTTATTACAAACACATTATTGTTATGTTTTCTAAAAAACATCTCAAGCTATAATTCCTTTAATCATTGTTCAATTTCAAAAAACGAAAAATCATTCTAGAAATACTACAAAAAGGCCCTAATTTTATTTTTTTTCAACATCAACTTTAATGTACAATGACACTCAACTTTTTTGTTTTAAATGCCCGCATATATTTTTAGTGTTCCGTACCAAAATTGGAAAAACGGATTACTTATGGCCTCACTCCAGTGTCTGTCAGTCTGTCACAAGCTCCCAGAGCCAAATAGTACAAGCTAGAGACTCGTTTGGTATAGTTACAGCTTGTTATGGCCCAAAGCTGTGGTCTACATACTATGGATAAATAAATAATGGAGAGTCAAACAGGTTATGAAAAAATGAAAAAAATTTAACCCCATCGAGTGGGGTGTCTAATGAAAAATAGTGAACGATAGAAAACAGCAATATTTTTACAAAAATTATTTAGTTAAATTTTCTTAAGAAAAAAAATTATAAACCGTGGAAATTACTTGTCCCACCCTGTTTATTTCTGAAGTATTAATCGGAAAAATCCGAAACAAATTTAGCAAATCATAACGTCAACATTGATAAATAGTATAGACAACATTGTAAAGTTTAGTATATTTCGAAGAAATTACAGATTTTTGACGCAATGTGCATGTCTTACAAGGTTATAATGAATTCAATATACAAATTGCGCACGTAACTCAAATAAAAAAAAAAAATATACAAACTCAAGTCCAAACGCGTGAGTGGGCTATGCAGCTAACTAGAGATACAACGGTGTAACCATGGAAACGAAAAACATCTCATTTAATATAAGTAAATGTCAGTTTATACCTTCATATTTTTTTAATAAAATAAGGCTTTCATATTTCACGATTGTACAGAATATCCATTGCGCGAGCCGCAGCCTCTACACTGGATTGCCGTGGGTTCGAATCCCAACTGCACTCATTGATGTTTTGTGATGTTAATTAGTTTTAAGTTAGTTGTTATTTAGTGTAGTTGAAAGACGCTAATGACCTTAGATGTCGACGCGTCTCTAATCTACAATAAATAATAAATCCATTGCGCGAGGTCCGACTCATACTTGACCGTTTTTTTATAATTTAGTCTGGTAGACAATTTTTTCGGAATACAAAGTTGTGAACAAGCTGACCATGAAGCTGACGCTGGTGCAATATTTATTTTTTTCCACGGCACACTTGAAAATCATGGCATGTTTAATAAGAAACTTAATGTGGAAAAATATTTTATTAATTTCTTCGAATGAGTATTGCACCAAAATCAACCTGTTAGATATCATTGTATTCAGGAAAAAAATCTCTTCTAGACTAAATTAAAAGAAAAACCTTGTATATGAAAAATTTGTAATCACTTTCAACGTCACTGCCAGGACTTAAAACCAAAACCTCCAGTATCGCGCTAGATTGTCTATTTGTGGGTAGAGTAATTGATTAACTCATTCAGCGCGAAACTGGGGGCTTTGGGTTTATGTCCCGACAGTGACAGGTTGAAAGTGATTAAAAATTCTTCCTATGTGACGTTATAGTAATGTGTGTAACAAAAAAAAAAAAAAATCACGTACTACGGTGAACTAGTCCTGTGGTATAGAAATTAAAGGTTTTATTATTAATGTTCCCATTAATATTTGCCTCCACTTTAAAAATATGAAAATTTATGCGTTTTAGCTGTTCTGTGTTCATCCTACTACTATTTTCTGAAATTAAGTGAAAATCAATTCATAAATATGTTATTAATGTAGTTTAAGGAATATAATAACTATTATTATATTTTAGTGTAGCAATAAAAGGTTGGAAATAAAAAAGAACATCGTAAAAAATAATGAACACGTCCACTAATGTTCAGTTCCTATAAATCAGTGCTATCAGCAACTTTTGGTTTTGACGGTGGCGGGGGAGGCGGAGGTTGCGGTCTTGGAGGTCTGGATGGATTTCGAGGCGATGCCGGTATGTAAGCTCCTCCCCCTGTGGGCGTTCGCGGACTCAATGGAGCATCAGTAGGCGATACTGCATCGAGAACACTTCCTTCAGACATTGTACGACCGTGACTAGGTTTAGTACCGTTGCTAGGATAGTTAGCGTCTATATTCGACACGACCCCAGCAGGATTTGTTACACTTTCAGGATTCACATTAGCATTAATTATATTAATACGCTCGTTTGACTTGAAAGTATTTAATCTTTCATTCGATCTCGCTAAATTCAACCGTTCGTTACTTTTAACATGATCTGGTTTCGGTGGTCTTGCCGGTTTTGAACCTACGCTTTGTCTCCTTTGCAAACTTGCATTGAAGTTATCTATATCAACTAGATATGAACTAGAAGGGGGATGACCTAAGAATTTCTCTTTTTCTGCTATCATGTTGTCGTGGCCGGGCGGTGGTTTTTCCTTATCTTTCACTTGTATAATAGACACCTGTTGTTTATCAGGTACATTGTACATAACAGTTCGCTCCAATTGTGTAGAGCCGCTATTTGATTCCGAACTGCTCGTATCGCCGGCTCCCCCACCTCCGACTTGACGCTGCATCCTAAAACTTTGCGGTCGCAATGAAGGAGGCCTTTCAGGAACGGTCGGTTTGTTTCCCCGTTCCGATGAAAAATCTTCCCTGGACTGTCGTCTTAGTTCAATTGCCTCGCCATCAATATCAATTTCATTTAATGATTTGGTTAACGGAGAAGTTTCATGTTTCGTTAATACACTTTTGTTAACGGGCGAAACACTCTTCAAATAATCTAACGACAAACGCGGTGCCGCTACAGGTCTTTGAGTTGTGGCAGGTTTTTGTGGCGTCGTTTGTACAGTAACTGGTACATAACTAACATTTGATTTTTGCTGCAAATTGTCAGACGTTACCGTGATTTTGCCAACAACAGCGCTTTGCGCCGTTATATGTGTTATGTTAGCAGACTGAATAGTGGATGGTGGAAGTGAAGTAAACTGTATAATATCACTGTCTTTACCCGATTCATTTTTAACTGCACCAAAACTACCACTCATGGGACCTGATATATCACTTTTGCTAATGTGACCGCCTGGTGAACCATCATTTTTCACTACAAAAGTACTATTGACAGGCACAACAATATCACTTTTAATAATGTGGGCTATGTTGTCATTTTTAACCGAAGCTGAAATATCATTTTTGCTTATGTGACCACTCGCGATCAAAGCGCTCGACGCTTCATTTTTAACAGTAAAACTAGCGCTGACGGGTCCTGATATATCACTTTTGCTGATATGTTGATGCGCATCTTTTTTTACTGTGTTTGTGCCTACACTTGATTTTAAAACTTGTACATTAGAGCCATGATCAAAATCTAGGCTTTTACGCCGCGAATGTGATGGGGTGAAATCATCCGCATTCATACTCTGAGACATTTTTTTGTCATCAGAGTCATTTAGATTTTTTGCTGATTTGTATGTTGACCTGTTTACAGTCGCAGTGCCCGAAATCAAACTCTGCCTTGGAGGTTTTTCAATCGATGATTTCTCTTGTGGCGGCATGCTTTTTGTAAGCGCTGATGGCGGTACTGGAGCTGGTTTGTTTTTTCTCCTTGTAACGGGTTTGGGACTGCCTTGAGGCGGACTCGAGTGATCCGACAATGAACTGTTCGATGCGGTGCGTTTCATTTCCTGATGATCGATGATTATATTCGTATCGCTGCTATTGTTACGTGTGTGCGTTCGTACATGACTGTTCCGATCCAAGTACTCGTTTCCAAATAACATTTCTTGATTGAAAGT
Organism: Mongoloraphidia duomilia; assembly: GCA_039654895.1. Taxonomy (NCBI): domain Eukaryota; kingdom Metazoa; phylum Arthropoda; class Insecta; order Raphidioptera; family Raphidiidae; genus Mongoloraphidia; species Mongoloraphidia duomilia. The sequence goes on along the minus strand of CM077518.1, from coordinate 28,222,725 downwards.
TACATATATTTCTAAATCGCCCGGAAAGAACTTATCTGCATGACTAACTAGCGTGTCCACTGCACAGCTTGCAATACCCGCATTGTTCATGAAATTTCCAATATCTCTGTCGTCTGAGCTCCATAATAGATTTGGTGACATCACAATTGCTATGTTATGAGACGACATTTTATTGTGCGAGTGTTTGGACAATTCCGACAGAAATTTGATTAAATACCTGCAAAAGAATCCAAACAATAAATATTCCATAAATGATAAACTGTCCAAAAACTTTTCAAAATAGAATTTATTCATATAGGTAAGGTTTTTTTTTTACCTGAGATTATCGTAATTTTCTTGTGGAAGTTTACGTAATATGTGTGCAACTGCATTAATGCGTTGCTCTTCTGAGGGCAGTTTAGCTGCAAGCATCCATTCATCGTACAACGTAAATGTTAGTAAAGGTTCCGGTAGATCACGAAGATATGATTTTAGTACACTAGCAAGTAGGTGTACATCACGATATTCGGCCGGTAAGGGTGTTACAAAACAATTTGAATCGAATGATAATTTCAAACGGCGTATTTTAGAGGCACCTACAAAACGAAAACGAGCCAATAAATAAAAAAACAATATCAGCTACCATTTGAATTTTTAAACTGCTAAAATCGCAGCGATGTATTTTATTATAGTGTTTTCAATAAGCAAACTTACTTGCTGCAACTCTAAAAAGTCCCTCTTCTCCCATTCCAAGTTCCCATAAGGCACAGACGCATATCTCTAATGGTAAAGCTATTTTTCTTTTCGTTATTCTTAAATGCTCGGCGAGGGGTAATCCATAAATTGGTTTTGTTGGACTATCACCTATAAAAAGCGTATTTATAATGCACCAATGTTCAATTTTGAGTATTGCAATTGTCTACAGTTTGGTTTTCTTGGATTTGTGGATATTTACTGAGAGCTAAAGTCTAGTTGGAAACATGTGTTTCCAGAATTTTTGTCTGTCTTTCCGTCTGTAGCTGGTCACTTGAGAATGCTTGGACCGAATTTGATAAAAATTGGTACACTATAAATAATTGTTATCCAAACTCATTATCCGGTGACGATTGAGTAATAATAGTTTCGCGAGCAAAGCCGTCAGTAAAGGCTATAGACTACGAGCAGAATTACAATAGGCGCCAGCATGGTAGATTTGATAACTTTTCAATAAGTACTTTCTATTGTTTATACGCGTCATTATTAGATATTTCCAATTTAAACAATTTTTCAATAAATTGTATTATTGAAATAGCTATTATTCGTGAGTATTCACAATTTCTTAAGATACAAATACAAATTTTCTTCGCGTTCATTGTTAAATTCATAGCTCTTGACAAAATGACATTATGTTTAGGTTATATTTTGACAGATAAGGATGCGTCAACTTTAATTTTAATTTCAATTTTAAGTAAAAAATAAATGTATCCATAGCAATGTAGTCTAAATTGTTGAGTCACCTCACATTAATTAGTTAGTGATTTGCCACTGCGATCACTGGCAGTCAAATTCCAGTAAGCTCCACCTTTCTGCTTGCAGTCTATAATTATATATAATAATCAGTAGTACACTTACTGATAAGTTGTTCAACCCTGGGTATAAGATCGTCAAGAACCTGAAGTGCATGAGTATGGTAGAGTCGTTGTAACTTTGCGTGTTGAAGTATTCTTTGTGCCACATCGGGCTCGTGTGATAACAGCTGGAACATGTCGGCCGCAAGTTGATCGTACGCTTGCTCTACACGTTGCCCTGCTTCGTCTAAATCGTCTTGAAGGGACGACAATTTCGAGGGGTCTATATGCCTGGCTGTAGTTTCATTCTGTCTGTTCTGTGCAGACTGAAATGAAAAAGTAACTGATTAGTTTCAGTTCAACGCAATGCTATTTTGTTAAAATTTTAATAGCCTACTGTAAAAGAATTATAAATTCGACAATAAAATAATATTGACATCTCATATTAATCATAATTTTATGTCGAACCTATAATCATTTCAGTTTTTTTTTTCTCACTAAAGGACACAAACTGTCAGACTTATCTGGACCTAGAACGATGTATTTTTATTTTATTTTCTTTAGTAATAAATGAGAATTTTTGAAAAACGGGCAATGTTAATTTTATATAAATAGCAGCGTCTGATCACACATTTAAAATATTTTTGATGTTTCTATTATTATTTGATCTATTAATATAGCGTAAAAGCAACATTTTATGCTATTTGGCTTATGTTCATTGTTTTTTATGATTCGGAATAATCAATATTACTAAATAACATTTTACAAAAGTTGTGTGTGTTATCGCCACAATACTAAGAATCAAAATTCTATCAGACATACTATAATAAACTATTTTCGATTTTCTTTTGTTACTTTCTTACAGCCTTTTCTGTAATAAAAAAAAGAAAAGAAATACCGCCACACATTTACAGATGTAATAGTTACTATAATTAATGAATAAAACAATCACACACCTGCCATTTTGTATTTGCTGCATCTCTGTCTGACATAAGCTTATTAAGATTTTTTTTAAGTTTAGGTATGTCACTATCAAGATAGCCATGTATCGGTACACTGACTAATTGTTCAACTGCCAGTTCATGTTCTACGAGCTCATTGGCTAGCGCTATTTGTAAGTCGCCACACATTGCCAGGACCGGCCGTAGTAATGCTCCACCTTCAACGGCTGAAGCGTCCTCAACTGTTGAACATTTGCCAAATTTTGCCATGGATGAGCCCAGAATATATTCCGGACATTTTTTCTGGAACATTTATAAAAAAATTAAGTTACATTAAAATTGTTATTACTGAAAGGTGGAGGTGGACTCTTTGATTTAGTGGCGTAGCTTCAAATGACTCGACTCAACTAATCATCCCTAATTTAAGGGATTGAATGTAATAAAATAAAGTTCAGTCGACAGAATATTCTGTTTAGAATTGCACGAGAAATTACATTTCTTTGTCTAAAGTCGTAGCTTGAAAAATGACCTAAGTCCATAGGGGGTCGCAAAGCGTCCGGATAACAGTTATTTGGAAATAACTGGAAAATGGTTAGTTTTAGGACAAAAATGTTCGTAATCAGTTTAAAAACCAATTAAATTTCAAACAAAAATAAGTACCTACTATTTAAAAAAAAAACCTCGCGTCATCACCTTCATAACCCACGACTGAAACGTAATGTCCTTTCAACTTCTGTATTTATTATGTTCATAATTGAATTTTAAAGTGAAAGTACGTCATCATACTAACATATAAAAAAAGTCTGCTTTTTCTGCATGTTTGATAAAAACACGGGAACTACTGTGCGGATTTGAATATGGTTTGTATCATTCGATAGCTTATTTCTTGGGGAAAGTCTTAGGCTATAAACTGCCCAACCCGGCTTCGCCCAGGTGCAAATCGGATTGAATCCGCTATACTGAATAGATTTGAATGCAATTTTACCCATTCGATAGCTTATTTCTTGAGGAAGATTTAGGTCTACAGGCCCGACTTTATCCGAGTGCAAATAGGATTGATTTCAAGTTGGAGTGCGAGCGAGCGAAGCGAGTGGTAATTATTAAAAAATCATAAATTCGAGCGAATGAGCGAAGCGAGTGAGTAGTGTATATATATATAAAAGTAGTGTATATATATAAAAATGAATCGCTATTTCCCTTGGAGATCACATCACTTGAGAACGACTTTACCGATTTCATCGAAATTTTTTTTAAATGTTTTCTAATACTTTGTAGAAGGTTTATGAGGAAAAAAATTAAGAAAGTTGCGCAGAAAATAAGAAAATTTAAGAAAAACGGCAAAAAAATTACCTCAAAAACAGATAGCGATAGCCATGGAACTTGAACAAAATGATGACGTTTTAGCTGTCAGAATAATTTCTAATCATTTTGTTCAAGTTCCATGGCTATCGCTATTTGTTTTTGAGGTAATTTTGACGTTTTCATAGCTGCAAATGTCGTTTAACAGCTGCATCGGTCGGAATCTATAGATATTTCCCTTGGTCACGCCATAACTTGAGAACGACTTTACCGATTTCGATGCGGTTTTCACCATCAGTTAGATAATTTTTCACGGAAGGTTTATATATATAGCGAAAGAGCGAAGCGAGTGAGTAGTGTATTTATAATATTCAAGCGAACGAGCGAAGCAAGTGAGTAGTGTATTGCACCCGGGCTTTCTTAGCACCCGGGCGAAGCCGGACGGGGCCGCTATAATTAATTAATTTCGTAACCCGACCGTAAGAATTCGCAACATACTTATATCATAAAAACGACCGTGCTCAACTGTTCCACTCATAGCGCAGAGGTAACATCTCAGCGCGCTATGCACAGGGACCCGGGTTCGGAAACTGATGGCATCGTAAAATTTTTTTTTTTTTTTTCTAAATTCTACATGATATCTATTTATTTATATATTTTTTTATTTTTGTTATATTCTTTCTTTGACAATAATTATAATTTTTTTGAAACTATGAATATAAAACGGATTTTGATGTGGTCATCAGTTAGATAATTTTTCACGGAAGTTTTATATATATAGCGAACGAGCGAAGCGAGTGAATAATGTAATTATAATATTCAAGCAAACGAGCGAAGCGAGTGAGCAGTGTATTTATAATATTCAAGCGAACGAGCGAAGCGAGTGAGTAGTGTATTAATAAAATTCGAATGAACGAGCGAAGGGAGTGAGTAATGTAATTATAATATTCAAGCGAACGAGTGAGTAGTGTATTGCAACCGGGAAATTCCTAGCACCCGGGCTTTCTTAGCATCCGGGCGAAGCCGGACCGGGTCCGCTAGTAAATAATAAATTCAATGAGTAATGCTTTAATTAATCATAAATTCAATCGAACCAGCGAAGCGAGAGAGAAATGCATTAATAAATCGTTAATTAGCATCTGAGCGAAGCCGGACCGGGCCCTTACATTTTCATAAAACAAAGAACGACCTAAATAAATGTTTTATGTCGCAAATCGATATCTTACCGGTCGGTAACTTGAATCTATGGTGTAAAGAACCGACCGGTCGGTTCTTTAGGCACTAGCTTACGGTGCCGACCATGCGTTTAGTGTCGCACCAACCGGACCGATCGGTGATATATATTTATAATTTTTTATCTTCGTACCCACTAAAAACATGTGTTGTCACAGCGTTCTCAAAGATTTCATACATTTTTAATTAACGTGTCAACCGATAAACCTTTCACAATAATACAGCGGTATTCAAATAAATCGGCAGTAGGTACGTGATGTTTTTCAAAAACGATAATAATAATAATGTTTTTATTCATCCAAAGACCATACAGTATAGGATAAGTCACAATAACAGTTAAAATTTATTCATTAAAATAATTGTCACAATACTTTAGTAGGTACATCTTATTATGTAAAAATTTTTAAGAGCTTTTTTATATTTCGTAACATCACGAATGCATTTAATGTATAATAATACTAGCGTCCCGGTCCGACTTTGCCCGGATGCTATGAATTTTTGATTTATGAAGCCGCGCTGGTGGTGTTTATAATATATTAGTAGGATTCCGCCAATACGCTAAAATGCAAAAAAACTGCAGTGTAACGTTTTGTTACTATTTCACAGAAACTATGCATTTTCCGGGATCTTAGGACCTAAAAACTATATACAAAATTTCATGAAAATCCGTTCAGCGGTTACGGAGCTGAGTTATAACAAAAATACACACACACAAGCTTTTGCATTTATAATATTAATACCTACCTAGAGATTACTCACTCACTTCGCTCGTTCGCTTGAATTTTATTAATACATTACTCACTCGCTTCACTCGTTCGCTCGAATTTTACTAATACATTATTAACTCACTTAGCTCGTTCGCTTGAATTTTATTAATATACATTACTCGCTCGTTTCGCTCGAATTTTATTAATACATTACTCGGGCGAAGCCGGGCTAGCCAATTATTATTATAGCCTATGTCCTAAAACAAAGCACCACCTATCGACCAGTAAAAAAAAATTTGAAATTGGTTCAGTAGTTTCTGAGATTATTTTTTTCACCCGGGCGAAGCCGGACGGACCAATTATTATTATAGCATATGTCCTAAAGTATCACCTATCAAACAGTGAAAAAAACTCGATTTTCGAAAATCGGGGTGAAATCAATAAATTCCCTATTTTTGAAAATTCTCAATTTTCTTAGCGGTAAGTTAAAAATTTGATTACTTGTGACATTATCTAAGGTAGCTAGATTTTAAATGCCGACTTCGTTCATTATTATGAAATTTTAACTTGATAATTACAAACGAATTTTACTGAACGGGTGGCAGTAATTAAATAATTTTTCCTACAAAACTTTCTTATTTTTTAAAGATCTTTTGAACAATACCACTTTCAACCTATCGTGCTATCTAAAATTCCGGAGTTCTGGAGCAAATTATTCGGGATGCTGGCATTTCCGGGAAGTAATAATATCACCATTAGATTCTTTATTACGGTTTCTATAATATAAATTTTTTATCTAACTCTCTACGACTAATCGTTTTAAAAAAAAGGCTGATACGGGTGGTCTGCCTCACCCCCTGTATATTTTACAATATATCAGTAAAAAAAACAAACTGGGGCAACAGCTGCACATCAACTGTCATTCTGTTGTTTCTATTTACATTTTTAGGTGTTTGTTGGTCGTGGTCGGTACCGCAGATTATAGACCCAAGTTACCGGTCGGTCGGTTCAGTACACTCCCTAAATAAATTTGCTCGATTTTACAGTAACAGGACGGCTAGTAAAAACTAAAACCCGACAATGAGAAGAAAACAAGTTTCCAATATGAAAACTGACAAGTTGTTGTGTAAAATGATGTTTTATATAACTTTAGGTAGGTAATGGGTGTGTTCGTTGCCCGTTGGTCTCTTCTTTTTTATTATTTTCATCAAAATGATGGGAACGCACGCGCACAGTCTATTCTGCGACAGAAAATAGACTGTGCGCGTGAGCTCCCATCATTTTGATGAAAATAATCAAAAAAAAGAGACCAACGAACAAACCCATTAATTTTTTATTTGATTATTTTCATATTGGAAGCTTCTTTTCTTCCTTTACATAGTCGGGTTTTATGTATGTGTTATTTTTCCTCCACAAATGTTAATGCCTTATCTCGCCTTGGTGAATCAGCTTGAGATTACTGTTGTAAAATTTAAATCAAAGTGCTGCAGTTTAGTTGTCATCCTATAATTTACATTAAAAAGGCGTGGCTTCTTCTACACACAAAAAAAACTTAGCCAGTCGTAGATTGTTCAAATGCATGGAATATTAACAACAGAATAGAATAGAGAACAACTAACCGTTGTTGGTGGATTTCAAGCAATAATTTGTTTATAACTATATAAATATTTTTTCTTAGAAAAAAACCACGCCTTGGTCTCTACTAATTTCAAAATCACTGCGCGAAATTTACCAGTCTTTTTTCTTTAATAACAGCCTGCGCCTGAATATCTTTATCAATGGCGGCAGAACTCGGAGGTCCCAGTGCCTTGCTGAGTGTTTGTAACGCATCTCGGAAATATTCCACCCGTCGTTCAGCTGCCTGAAGTTCTTCACTGAGAGGTTCTGCTTTGCCAGGTTTACTGAAAAATATCATCGTTTCATAAAATAAATATAAAAAAAACAAGCGCTTACAATCTAATTAATACTAATCACGTCAATAAGAATAAAACATGGGTAATAAATTGTGACTGCAGATAACATTTACACTAATTACGGGAATTAATGATAACGCTGATAATAACTTTCCTTGTTTGTAAATGTGACTTTAACAGTTGTACTTTTATCGAGCGTCTATAATAATTTGACAATTCCATTCAACAGTTGTATATTTTAAATTATGGAATCAGGAATACAATAAAATTTACGCGATAATAATAAACACGATGGAATATCAACATTATAAAAAAAAACAAATATTAAAAAGGAATTTTTGACTTTGCCAAATTGCCACTTTATTTTCAAATTAAAAAAAAATGAAAATTTTATATCTTGAGTTGCACATCTTCATGTTTAGAAATTGCAGGCAATTACCAAAATTTTTAATAGAATATCGGTTTTCAATATGTTTAGAGTTATGATAAATGTCTTTTTTTCGTCGACAAAGCTTAATGAAGTGTTAAATAAATTTTATTATGTAATTATGTGATAAAAATAAAGATTAATAATTTATTAATTATGATTGTTATATATTATGTAATTGTTGTATACTTCAAAATCCAAAACAAAACAATAAACAAACTGCAAAGAAACGGTTGACCGTGGCGGTGCCAGCGATGGACTCCAGGGGAACATGTGTCTTTCCCGAATTACTGAGGCCCTTGAAAGTGCGCCCATTTAAAAACCGAAAGTATATAATATTATGGCTTCATTTAAGTCGCGATATACTACATAATGATTCAGATTTAATCTTGATACCTTCGGAAGCTTAAGTAAATTAAAAAAAAAGTTCCTATAAACTTATGTCCGCAAACGCACAATCCCTAAAATACAAGGGGTTGAAATTCTAAATTTTTGCATCATAATTTCGCAGAGTATTAATTCAATACGACGTTTGAAATTTTGACAGATTTTTGGGAAGGTCATTTTGACAATAAAAAGTGGTGAAACCTTTGGTGTAACGATACAAAATGTTATAATTACCACAAAACACCAAACCATAATAAACACTCTCGACGTACGTTTCGCCAACCAAGTTGGCATCATCAGGAGATTTAATGATTCCTGATGATGCCAGCTTGGTTAGCGAAACGTACGTCGAGAGTGTTTATTACGGTTTGGTGTTTTGTGGTAATTATAACATTTTGTAAGTTATTTTGAGTATAAAATCTCATGTGAACATAAATCCCATTTTATTTAGTTACGAAACTATGAGTTCAAAATTTAATTTGTGTGACACTCAATTGAAATACAGTGGAATGTGCATTACCTATTCCTATACCACTCTGTGTGTGGTAAGCGAGTAAAGACAGACATAGTTAAAAGGGCCACCTGTTCTTGTTCCACTACAGTCTTAATATTATAAAAAAAAAACTCGGGTCGCAGTGCCAAAACCCTGCCGACAATATAGTGTATTTGCTAATACAGGCCTTGTGGCTTTAATACGTAAACTTAGTTTGTTTTTGGACAAAATAAAAAATTTAACCCCTTAATACATCCCTTAATATAATATTTTTTTTTCTTAATTTCAATATTATTATCAATGCAACCTCTGTACCAAATTAAATACACCCTTCAGACTAGTGTTTTCATAAAATTTGTAAGTCCGGTCCTGTTGGGCCGATTTTATTAAAATTTTAGCAGCACATTTTGATCTTTACTAAATGGTTAAATTTCAGTTTTGAAACAATTCTGAAAATTTTTTCGGTATTTTCGGACACAAAAACATTTTTCAACCCCTAAAAACCACCCTTAAAATAGTCCGATTGGGCCCATTTTAAATAGGTTCCGTGCGGTGATGGATTCCAACGTGTGTACCAAATGTCGTTCAAATCAATTAAGTCTTTCGAGAGTTATGCCGCGAACACACACACACACACACACACACACATATATATATAAACATTTATAAAAATGGTGCCAAATTGTTCAGGAGGCTATGAAACGTCGAGAAATTTTGGTCCGACCCCTAGGTCCCGCCATCCGACCGACGCCAATAGTGTATGTGCCATATGGCAAATACACTAAAAAATTAGAAATTATTCTGACAGCTAAAACGTCATCATTTTGTTCAAGTTCCATGGCTATCGCTATCTGTTTTTGAGGTAATTTTGATATTTTCATATCAAATTTCTGCCGTTATAAAGCATGCAAAATTAATTTTGTTTAATGATTTAGATGCAGAATTTTATGTTCTAAAACTTTTATTTGAAGGTATTTTTCCTAAAATAATTAGGGAAGCAGGAAATCGCAAAAGTTTGATTTTACGGGTTAAATCCCTATTACCCGCAAAGCATTTCAACACCCTGTATATAATATCGATCTACATAATATGTAAATGTTTGTGTGTTGTGTTTTAAAGACCACCAACAGCTAAGGTTATTTGGGCCTAGCACCAATTCATATTTTCAATTCATTATTTTTTATTTTTTTTTAATAATAAATTGAAAATCCAATTGACACTTTTACCAGCTCTCGGGCTGGACCCCGGGAACTGGGGACTTGTAATAGAGGAATCATAGCAACGCCATGTAAACAACAGCATTGCTACACTCTCGGCTATTCTCAAGCCCTATGTAAATGTTTCTATATGTATATAATTTTTTCGAAATTACTAATATTACTATGGTCGACACCCCATTATAATTTTTTAATTGAAAATTCATAACATGAAATCTCTATTTGTTTACCTATAATTCCGAAAATCGAAGATTGAAATTAGGTACAAAAAAAAGTTTAAGCACTTGAGAAAGTAGACCGTTCTTTAATTACTGTTAAATAATTTTACGAAAACAGATGTGTTCACACAATCTTTATCCCTATGAAAATCACACGTGTCTTATTAGTTATTACCATATTATTTCAACAGTTATTACGAGTTCACATAATACATACTCAATAAAATGATAACAGTGAGACTCAATTGACTTGTCACTTAAAAAGTAATTCAAAGTCAGACACATTTGTTATAGAAATTCTTATTGGGGTCTGCGAGACTGCGACTGAAAATTTCGATCAATTCTAAAATTTGTGACCTCGTTGATCGTTCATCATTTTTGGATAGATAGATAGATTGAAGGCTGAAATCATCAGTGTCTACTTCATCATCATTTTTTTAAAAGTATTATGCATTTACTAGATATATGAAAAGTTCAATAACGGGAAATAAAAGGAAATAGTATGAAGAGTAAGACTGATGAATTTTCACACTTTATTCCATTATTCCAGATCTCGAGGAAGAGGGTAGTTGCCGCTCCTTATCCACCCTTGCGTACGCCCACGATTGTACATATTAAGCTGATAGAGGCAATAGATCAGGGCTACTTTCTTACAAAAAAAGCTACCGTAATGTGTGCTACAGACTAGGGGTATTGTTAGATTATACAAACTGTTTATTGTACAATGTACATTTTAAACAATGAAATGAGTCCTACTATTACTCAATAAAGGAGAGAATAAATTGATTGTTTGGTCAGGTATCGTAATCAGGAAATGGCTTGTTATCAATTATATTAATTATGTATTATTTATTTTTATATTCGCTGACACTGTGTATAGCAACACAGTTCAAGACGAAGTGAATATTTGGTATTTTCTATTTAGAAATTAAATTTAAAATATCTATAATAAATATGTACAAAATACTTTGGAAAATGGAAACGTTATCTATATTGATAACACGAAATTAACAAATAGGTGTGGAATTTAGAACTCATCGAATTTGTGTAATACGTAATATGTTTTAGTAACGGATTAAATAATAGGTAGTAGGTACTACATGAAATTGCATAGGTATTATTGATATTATTTAACTGGTATATTTTATGTATTTTAATATATTTGTACCTAATTAACCACACGCACTTTTCAATACACAATTTAAAAAAAAATTATAGTTGTACTGCATTTTAAAAACCGTCGTAGAAACTACAATACATTGAACACGAATTTTGAATTAATGGTTTCAGTTTTTCAATTTTTTTTCTAATTTTTAATTTCACTTATAAGCTAATATAATGAAAGAAAGAAACTGGGGTAATTTTTATTAAAAATTTTAGTTAAAGTTGTTTGATTTTTTAAACGAAAATTAATGAGAAGTCAAAACGTGATTATGTGACTTTAAAATGATTATAAGTACTACTTGGCAATATTAAATGCAACCTAAAGAAACAAGAACTGGCAGTCTCCACAAACCACAAAAAAACTTTACCAATAATTAAAGAAACTCCCAAAATACAAAACAAGTCCGCTCATATAAAATGACAAATCCTGAATATAACAATTCTTATGAAGTACTCAATAAGTACTATTATTATTTATTTTAATAATCTACAGTAGGTAGCCAGCATCTGAAGTAATGCATTTTATATTATCTTGAGAATTTGAATTTATTATTCACGAGTTTTTGCCTGTAGTACTGTTGCTTTTGGATTTGACTAATTAAATATCTACTGTAAAGGTACATATTACATACCTTACTCGTATGCTTATAAAAGGTACCTCAGTTGTGGATTTTAGTAAGTACCTACTAATATGACATTTTAATTCATCTAGAAATTTGCATAAATCAATAAAAAAGAAAAACTTACCTGATAGCATTGTCAGCAAACTGCTTAATATTTTTAAAATGCTTCTTCATATTTATTTTTTTGTGAAAATGTCATTAAAAATATTTAGACAATATTTTTCTTTCTAACCTTACTTCAAAGACATCAAAATGATAATCATTGATATATCACAGTGCATTTAGATATGATATCTTTCCAGAACCTGTATTATTCGATTTATCCTGTATGATCATCACTTATTTTTGTGTAATGTTGATTTAAATTAACTTTCTTGTGTAAACTTTATAGTCGATCCGTCACAAAATGATGAGATCACCGATTTCTAATATTTTATTTGACATTAAAATAACCGATTGAGTTGTAAATAATATTATAATTTTTACTAATTAGAAACATTGTAAGAAAGAAGTATGAGTTATTTACTTAATCTATTATTAATGCACTAATTATTTTAAATTAATCTACATAAAAAATATACACAACCAAAGCAAATAGTTTCTTGACTTGACTGACTTTTTTCCGAGTTCCGACATTAATCGGACGCGTCAAATGCAGACATACGTAATCGATTTGTTACGCCTTCTTGATTTTGCAATTTGCATAACCTCAAATGAAGCATCAGAGAGAGTTAAATTTTTAAGAAAATAACCAGTGGCTTGTACCAACAATCTTTTTTCTGTATTATAATTATAAATTGTATTGTTATGTTCATGTGTTAATATGATGGAAAATAGCAGCTTATTATAAATTATCAAAGAATTTTTATTTTTGACATTTATATTCAAGATATCTACCAAACTTAGTGAGTGCTGCCATCATGTAGTCAATAAACAAAACAATGTTGAAGTTTTCAGCTTGCATTTCAAGCTCTATGTTTGAAAATGAAATCCGTTACAAAAATAAGTTACTGAAAATGAGAGTGCATTAGCAAGTTATTTCGTCAGAAGGTACGGCCTCATGCGGACGCTTACAAGTTACGTGGTGCAATTTTAAATTTCCCGCCACATGAAAAAGTGATCAACACTTTTTCATGTGGCGGGAAATTTAAAATTGCACCAATTCTAGCCCTTTCTTGTTTTCAACCGTTATGAGTCCCCAATCCTATACGCCGTGATGAGACTGCGGTAATTTCAGAATCGGCCGTTATGTACGAATCGAGGGCGAGCAAAGTCGCGGGTACTTAAGTAAAACTATGAATCCTTAGATAAAAAAATAATAGACCAAAGTTGTAGAGAATTTCATTCTCTATAAAATTGACAATAATCGTTTCTGCTAAAAATGAAACGGACCTAAGAAATTCACAAAAAACCCGTTTTTCACCCCCTTTCAATCCCTGTAAATTTTTTGCATATGATATGGTACGATGGAAACTTCTGAAATCTATACTAATACTAGTAGTTACCCGTGGATTCGCCCACGTATATTTCGATTTACGATTTATTATCAAAATAAAATATAGCCTATATCACTCAGGGAGCTTTATATTAGTGAAAGAATTTTTAGAATCGGTTCAGTAGTTCCAGAGATAAAAATTTATGATTTATTATTCCCCTCCCGCGAGAATTCCTTGCCCTGCGAAGCGAAGTCGGGCTGGTGTTCGTAGGACTCCGCCAATACGCTAAAATGCAAAACAATTTCACGTTTTGTTAGTATTAGAAAATCAATAAAAATCTAATTAATTAATTAACTAAAAAAATTATTTAAACTACTGAACCGATTCTAAAAATTCTTTCACTAATAGAAAATTACACTATTCTTGAGTGATATAGGCTATATTTTATTTTGGTAAATTTCTCGCGGGGGGGGGGGGGGTAATTCCTGTGGGATAGTACAAAACGTAACTCTGAAATTCTTTTGCATTTTAGCGTATAGGCGAAATCCTACTAACATTATTCCTCATTTTAGTGGCTTATTTGAAGGAGGTTTTCTTTTTGTTAAAAAAAATTTTTATTTTAAAGTCTTGTTTGACTGTCTGAAAAGCTTTGCTTTGTTCACTAGGTTAACAAATCAGCCGTATTATTGTTTTAGTCCCAAACTATTGTTGTCAAATGTCAGGTAAATAGGAATAAATGTTTTATTACCCGACTAGACGCTCTACAGTCAACTTCTTGCTTTGAAGAGTCATAATATATGATATTTTATGAAACTGTGATTTAGGAGACATTGCATGTTAATTTTAACATGACATGATGACAATAGTCAACATAAATATTATATTCTCTTTTCAAACGGAAAAATGTCGTAATTATTTGTTTCGGCTTTTACTTTTTTGATTTCCTTCTTTGTTTTAGTAATTCAAAAATATCCATCACAATGCGCAAGCTGAAGGCCGCACAGGGCTGGAAAGTTAAAGATACCTAACCTTTTTTGAAAAATATTTAGTTTAATAAAATTCAAATTAGCTTGAGGAAGTGAATTGTATTGTGCGATTTGTTGATACATTTAAAGTTCTGTAAATTTGTGTTTATGCGCATGCGTCCATTTGATTATATTATCATTTGTTTCTCATGTGCTTGCATCAGTGCAGTTGTCAAAATTGCTTGATTGTCAGTTGTTGTAAACATATGTGGTGTTTTTAAGTTTTGAATTAGTAAAAATTGTGGTAAAAATTGATTTATTTTCGATATGGCTATCGATAAACGGTTTTGCAATGTTATATTACTTGGTTTTGCATTTATGTTTGTCTTTACGGCTTTTCAAACGATGGGAAATATTGAGGTAATACCGTAATAACCATATTATTATTTAAAAAAATATTTAAAAAATAAACCTATAATAAAGCCAGGAAAATAATAAAATTTTGAGGTCGGCGCCAATTTAATTACTAAAACTTTTTATATATCTACTTTAATTTTATTAAACTGGCGCCGACCTCAAAATTTTATTATTTTCCTCCTTTTTAGTGGCTTTTTTGAAGGAGGTTATTTTTTTTAAAAGTATTTTACTTTTTAGTGGCCTTACAATACGTAGTTTGCACGTTATTAACCGACTTTTGTCTTGATATTTGATTACTAAACTAAAAAATAAGAAAACCACTGAACCGATTTTAGTAAAATTTATGTGGAATCACCCTGAAGGTAGATTTTTTTATTACGATTCGTAGTTTTATATATTTAAGTACGAATGGCTTCCTCCCCTTCGATTCGTACATAACGGAATTATGCTGCTTCCTGATGACATAACTTCCATCATTTGTACCTTTATTTTTACGTTGGACTTTAAGCTAACGATTAATAATAATTTTTATCCGCGCGCTCTCAACCGCTGTGAATTTTTTTTACAAAATTTCTTTATGAATAGTCTTTATAAATTATTATTTATGTCAAGTAGAAATATCGCATTTTCGAAAAAAAAATGTCTGTCTGTCTGTTTGACTGCCTGTCTGTTTGAATGTTTGTTTGCTTACTACAGAACTAGTGCATTAATTTCGATAAAATTATTATAACTCGTTAGCTTAAACTTAAAAATAAAGGTACAAATCATTATGTTAGGTCATCATTGGTTCACGCAAATGCAGGAGATATGGGGTGACATACATACATACCATACATAAAAAAAAATAATACAAAAAAAACCAAACTGCTAACTTCCCATCGGATGCCCTTAATTGAAATTTCCTGCAAACCCAATCAGGTGTTCATTATGTAAATATGTGTCGAATGAAATTGGTCCGGAGTCGATATTATACCTATTTGTTCTCGAGATATGCGAGCCGAAAAACGTTCACCAACGTTCAAACGAACATACGTACACACAAACACAGACATCTCTCTAAAAACAGTAGATTTGGACTCTAGGAAACTCAAAATGCCCAGATATGTCAACATTTTTCATTTGCAAAATCGGACCCATTACAATCACTTCCAATGAGAAGTTAAAAATGAGTCAAACTACTTAACCGATTTAAGTAAAATTTATATGGGACCACGTCGCAGGTAATCCCTATTAAATAAAAAAATATTCATCAAAATTAATTCAGCCAATCCTGAGTAATCGGTGTACGTAGTACGTACCAACATAAAAAAATCTGTAAATCGGTTGACCCTGCAGGCCATCCCTGGAACTTCCCGCTATTTTCAAGCGCTTTGAGTTCGAAGCACTTGAGAGGACAGTATGGCTCAGTTGGTAGCGTCGCGGCCTCTGAATCAGACTGTCGTGGGTTCGAATCCCACCTCTGCTCATGTGTGTTTTGTGATGTAATTTAGTTTTAAGTGATATGTGATATTTGTTGTAATTAAGACGCTAATGACCTAAGTTGTCGACGCGTCTATAATCCACAATAAATAAATAAATAAATAAATCGAAGCACTTGATAATATACCCAAAAGTAGATTTTTGAGCTCTTCGAGCTCAAAATTCTGAAAATTGCTGTTAAGGTGACTGCACACGCAGATTGCAAAAAATGATCTCGGCAAATTTCAAACTGTGGTCACAAAAGTCATTTTAATACTGTTTTTATTAGCTAAAATTTAACATTAAGCTTTATAGAAGGGCTCTTATTGCTTAAAAACTAAAAAAAAAAAAAATTCTGTTTAAAAAATTGTATCAAAAAACGTGATTTTTATCAATATTTTCTTTACAGTACGACTTATTATTTCAAATTACGGGAAGTGACATTGACATTTTAAAGTTTTTTCTTCACAAATGTATGCAAAAAATACTAAGGAAGAGGGCTATTTGAACAGTTTTTTTGAAATCAATTTTTTTCTACACATAAATTTGTGTTAAACTTACGCTATTTTTGTCATTTTTACCTGATTTTAAAGAATATATTTAGATCAAATATTATACAACAATCTGGCTCAAAGTCATATGGGAAGAAAGATACACACTTCTAGTTTATTTTGAAAGCATTACCATCAAAGTTTGATTAAGGTTTTTCATAGAAATTAGAGATTTTCGAAATAGTTTTTCACAGGGGTTGTATTATACTGAAAAGTCAATAGATGTCGTTAGCAGACTTGAATCGAACGATGTTTCATAATACTTTACAGAAACAAATATATTACACATCACACTTCCAGTGTGAACTCGTGAGTCGGGTCGCAGTGATAAATAAAAATAAACATTTTCAATCACAATAACCACTTATTGGATTCTAATATAGTCATTCAATTTTTGGACAGATTTTATTATGATTTTAATAATTTATTATGACCTGCTGGGTTAGAACGACTGGTAACTTATTGACGTCGGTCGGATGGCGAGATTTAGTGATCGGATCCAAATTTTTTGACTTTTCATACCCTCCTGAACAATCTGACTCTGTCTGTTGGTCCGTTTGTACGCTTGTAACTCGAGAACCACTGATCCGATTTACATTATTTTTTTTGACATGAATAACTTTTTATGCGATTCTATGCGCGTTTTAAATTATTTCTAGTTTTGATACATCTTACACTTCAGTCAGGCGCTATATTCAGAAAGTTAACGTCACGAAAATTGCAGCGAAACATGCGACGGAAGTCATAATTTTGACGCCGTTGGGTTCAGAATGTTTACGGATTGATATTTGAGAGTTTTACAGGACACATAAAAATAAAATGGCGTCTGATTTCAAAATGGCGGCCATATGTACTTTCATAAAAATTATCGGATCCTTTTAAAAATTGATATTTGAGAGTTTTATAAGATGCAAAAAAATAAAATAGCGTCGAATTTCAAAATGGCGGCCATTATGTACTTTTGTAAAAATTATCCGATCCTTTTGAAAATTGATATTTGAGAGTTTCATAGAGCACAAAAAAATAAAATGACGTCAGATTTCAAAATGGCGGCTATATGTACTTTTTTGCAAAAATGATCCGATCTTTTTGAAAATCGGTATTTGAGTTTCATAGGACACAAAAAAAATAAAATGACGTCATATTTTAAAATGGAGGCCATATGTAGGTACTTTTTTGCTAAAATTATCCGATCCTTTTGAAAATTGATATTTGACAGTTTTACAGGACACAAAAAAAAATTACTTCAGATTTTGTAAAAATTATCCGATCTTTTTGAAAATTAATATTTGCAAGTTTTATAGGACGCAAAAAAATAAAATGACGTCATATTTCAAAATGGCGGTCATAAGTATATACTTCTTTGTAAAAATTATCCGATCCTTTTGAAAATTGATATTTGAGAATTTAATAAGACATAAAAAAATAAAATGGCGTCAGATTTCAAAATGGCGATCAAATAATAACTTTTTAATTGTATTATTTATATCTTTGTTAAGTTCGGTTTTATATACAATGCGTAAGAAGCATAGCTTCTGTCGGGTGTCTTACGACACATCATGACTTTTTTTATTTAGCCGGTTACGAATTACGCTTAATAGTCAACCGTTGCTACGGAAAGTTGTTTAAAAAATTCACTGTACTATTTTTTCTATGTAATCCAATACATATTTATATTAGGTCTTATGGCTCATAACCTACTACAAAATTATAAATCTTCTCAGTGTTATTTTCCCTATGTTCGATAAAGCCGTTTACACACAGTATACCTACATGAATATCGCGCCTTGTAATTCTTGAATTACTTGTATGTTCCAAAATTTTTTCTTAATATATTAGAAATTCGGAGTATTTGAAATGTATTTTCAAATTCAAATATAATTTATAAAAATAAAGCAATTTGAATACAAAATATAATAAATACTTATTACTTATTGTCTGGTACAGTGTTTGCAAATTAGTAAAGAACGCCTACGCCACTGGAATTTCATCTTTGAAAACAACGTTTCAACACGAAATGAAGAACTCTGTCGTAGATGGTCGTGTCATTATAATCAATCAAGTTTAAATGATCCGATCATTCACGAATCAGTTTTCGTCTTCAGTGTACTTTCTCCGACACATACATTCAAATGCCTATAAGATAGACCTCTGCGGGTGAATAACGGGGCATGTACAGAAATGCATATAGTTATTTTTTGTGGCTATTCAGTCACCTTAACAACACTATTTTAATTTTTGAAAAGCTGTAACTTTTGAACGCGTCGTTTGATATTGATTTTTCAAACGTTATTCAATGCGGCTTTTTTAACACAAAACTGATAAATAAAAAAAAATCGCGCAGTTGAAAAATGTGCAGTTATCTTCAAAAAATATTTTTTTTGGAATTTTTAAACGGCTATAACTTTTGAACGCGTTGTTCGATTTTGATCTTTAAAACGGCATTCGACGCAGTTTTTTAAGCTGTAAAAATATTCTAAGAGGTACAAAATCGATTGGTTGAGAAATCTCGAAGTTATTTTGAAAAAAAACTTTTTTTGAAATCTGTTGACTACGATATCTCTCGAACGGATTAACCGATTTTGATCCGCTTAGCAGCATTCGACGCAGTTTTCTGAGGAGAAGAGCTGATTAGATTATGAAATCAATCAGTACAATATTCTAGAAGTTATTTTGAAAAAAACATCGTTTTAACAACTTTTTTTTCATTTTTTTTGAAATTTCTCGAAATCTATTGGGCCGAATCGGTTCAAATTTTCAGGAAATCTAAGTTCAGTGGAACCCTTTCGAATGCCGCAAATCGCGGTTCGATCGGTCAAGCCGTTCAAAAGTTATGAGAGGTTTACACGCACACACACATCATACAGACATATTGACATCATCGTAAAAATAGTCAGAATAGCTTCCTATGATCACAAAACGTTGAGATCTGATGAAAACTCGATTTTCTAAAATCGGGGTGAAATCAATAACTTCCCTCTTTTTGAAATTTTTCAATTTTCTTAGCGGGAAATTAAAAATACGCATCAAATTGAGAACCTCCTCCTTGTTTGAAGTTGGTTAAAAATAAGCATATAGCCCAGTCAATAAAGCTTATATGTCGCAAATAATTCCCACGAAGCTGGATTTTTCACAAACGGTAGAACTGCACCTTTACATGTATTTTTACAAAAGTCCCCGGTTTTCCCCCTTGTGCTTCCTCTGCCACCCCTCTTGAATATAATTTTGTAAGCCTTTCGGAAAACGCTAATATCTTCTTAACCACTGTATGACCAATTGATCAATTCTAACAAATAATGCAGAGTTGAAGTGTTTTTTTAACAATCTCAGCGAAAAGTCGTATGCAAATATTTAATGAAATATTCTTTAAAAATTGATATTTTCTCTTTATTAATAAATTATTGCAACGCATATATTGATTTTATCCCAAAATTGAAGAAGAGCTATTTTTAGAGTAACTAATTAGAAACTAAACTAATGAAAATAATCGTCTGATTTCATACAGTGGTTAACGAGACATTAGCGTTTTCCGAAAAGCTTGCAAGATTATTTTCAAGAGGGGGAGGCGGGGGAAGCACAAGAGCGAATACCGGGACTTTTGTAAAAATACATGTCTAAAGGTGTTCTAACATCTGTAAAAAATCCAACTTTATGAGAATTAATTGCGTCATTGGGTGATTTTTTCCTTTCATTTACAGCTGGGCTTATAGGTAGGTATACCTACCTATATTTTTAGATTTTAATTAAAAAATTTCAGCCAATTGGACAACGGGACCATTCCAACTTAAAAATATTGACATTTGACATAATAAATAAAATAAAACAAAGTTTCTGTTAACGTTTGCGATGACGCTGGTAACGTCTAGTAATAAATATTTATTGTGATGATTGATTATCGTTTGGTTTCACAATTCACATGTAAAATGACATTTTACATGACTCATTAATTATTTTTGACAGAAAAGAACAGCTGATTTTTTAATAGTGTTGATTATTTAAAAAAATGTTTTTGCCATACCCACTACAAAATAGCTACTTTCGATGTATGTATAGTCGTCTTTAATAAGTCATTTAACAGGCAGGTGTGCGGAAAGCGTTTTACTTACCGCACTAGTGCGGTAAGTAAATGGTTGCCATAGCAACTTCTGTTTATTCGCTCTATACGCCTGCGTTCGCCTGCCATGACTTACTCACGAGTCACGACCTTCACGGCATTATGTAAAAGTAAAGATGGTGACGCAAATGAACTGTCAAAATTTTTTGAAAATGAAGTGAAAAGTATAGGTATTTTGTAGTGGATATGGCAACAAATACCATTATATATCTCGTGCGTAATGGTATTACGACTCGTGTGACTGTAAAAACTCGCTATCGCTCGTTTTACATACTGTCATCACTCATCATAATATACTTCATTACACATCTAGATATACATTATACAATCTACTATTGTTTACTTATGAAAGACTGTCGGGAAAAAATAAGATTTACAAAAAATTAAATGTTAAGTTGAATATAAGAATTTCATACTTCCGCATGTTTATCTAGTAAAATTCACAGGCGTTGAAATGTTATTTTTATTCAAGGCTAAACTACATTAAAGTTGAACTATCACCAAAGATTACAATAATGCTAACAAAATGCACACATAAGAAAACATTGTATTTATTACGGTATTTATTCATTTTAAAAATAAAGTTGAGTTCATTGAAACGAAGCATTAAATTGTTAACATAATAGTAATCATGATCGTAACTCGTAACTTTGGTATTTGGCAGAATATTTAGAAATATTTTTCTATCGTTCGCTAGTGCATGCCGGACCACGCACACCGAAAATATCCCATATTTCAAAAACTACATAACATAATATCTTAGTCAAACCAATTTTCGTTGAAAGTATTTTATAACTTCTACTTCCTTAAATTTTTTCAGAATTTTCCACCCCATAGTTGAAAAGTTAGAGGGGGGACACACTTTTTACAACTTTAGAAGCTCATATATCTCACCAACTAAGTATTGACTTAAATAAAAAAGTTATTTTGAAACTTCTACATCATTTTTGAAGACCTATTCTAAAGATACCCCAACATGTTTATGCGCACTGGAATTCATCCAAAAAACATAGATAACGACACCCCACTTGACAAAATGAAGCAAATTTGGTTTGGGTTGTTCGCTACTTCGCCCCCCCCTCCCGAAAAAAACTTTTACCCACATTGCATTTTTATGGACTCTTCGGATTCTTGATTCTTATGCCAAAGAGGACTTTCATGAGTGGAGGAATTTTTTCACTATTGAGTTGATTTTTTGCTTTATTTTACCTGCCTTATAACGTCGCTTTTAAGTAATAGCTTTGTTTTAAATTTATTTTTCTATATAATTGTCCAATTCCTCAAGGACACTGTTATTGTATAAATTCTGGACCTGAATAATATCTCAAATAATAGATAATATTAAATTAAGCTTTATTTTGATAACATTACAGATTCACTATCATGTATTTTGACATACAAATGTAATTTGTGTTTTCCAAAGGTATTTTGAAACTTTTAGTGTTTTGAAGAAAGTTCCGTATTTACGTCTAGAAAGCAAAAATAAAATTTTAAACAAAACTATTATTGAGCATTATTATTTTTCTAAATTAATAGATTTATACGGCTGATTTGCAAATGAAACATTTTTATTGGATAAGCAGCCAATTATATAATTGATACCATCATACCAGACATATCGGAAAAAATCATTTTACCAACTATAGTCACAGTCAGGAATCTAACCTGAACTAATTATTGGTTTATAGGCTATCTTTGTAACACAGAATGTAAACAATAATGGTAAACAATATAGTACTTAAACCATACTTACCCTACTAACAAATGTAAACAAATTGTACCAGTGCTAATGATCTTAAGGTCGATGCACACATTGTTTTTGTTAATAAAAAAAAAAAAAAAAAATAATGGTAAACAAGACGCAGCGATTGGATAGTGGCAGTGACTCTTCCATATATTAAGTCAACGGTTATTTGTTACGTTCGTATACGTGTGTGCGTGTGACAAACGAAAGCAAGATGGGTAAACGACCAATCAGAAACGACAATAACTGCTATAGATAGTCGCCCGTGTTGTGCAGTGCCGAGCTAGGGAAGGGTCAAAAGTCGGCTGAGTTGATTCGGAATTCGGATAGTGTAGAACTGTGTAGATTGTAGAACTTGGGGGTGCACTTACGTGCAGTGTGCACCCAGATTGATTAGTAAATAGTAGGTACCTATAATGATTTTAATGTTTAAATTTGGGATTTTTACCGTGTGGTTAATTATTAACTAATATTTGTTTATAAAAAACGAGGAAACAGCCAAATTAGCAACCATAAATTAATTTGTTTACTTTTTACTTTTTAATTTTTTATTTAATAATTCATTATCAAATCGGTTTAACTGTTGAATTTAGATTGTAATGGACAATATTACGACAATTGATGACAGTATGTAAAAACGAGCGATAGTGAGTAATACATGGTATTTTTTGCCATACCCACTACAAAATATCTACTTTTCACTTCATTTTCAAAAAAATTGACAGTTCATTTGCGTCGCCATCTTTACTCCTACAGTATGCCGTGAAGTTCGTATGTAATGGTAGGCGCACGCAGGCGTATAGCGCGAATAAACAGAAGTTGCTATAACAACCGTTTACCGCCCCAGTGCGGTAAGTAAAACATTTTCCGCACACCTGCCTGTTAAATGACTCATTAAAGACCGGGCTTGAGAATGGCCGAGCGTTTAGCAATGCTGTTGTTTACATGACGTCGCTATGGTTCCTCTATTACAAGTCCCCAGTTCCCGGGTTCTAGCCCGAGAGCTGGTAAAAGTGTTAATTGGATTTTCAGTTTATTATTAAAAAAAAATAATGAATTGAAAATATGAATTGGTGCTAGGCCCAAATAACCTTAGCTGTTGGTGGTCTTTAAAACACAATTTTTTTTCATTAAAGACCGCTATAGTATACAATATACACACATCGAAAGTACTTAGCTATTTTGTAGTCGGTATTGCAAAAACCATTTTTACACATAAGTATTCTACTTGCATATGAGTATATGACGGTTATGACCTGATATCTATTTTTTACTTTACTTAATTGAGGACAGATAATGATATCCTTGTTTATATTCGCAGTTGACATAACTACGAATATAAACAACAATGAAAATTTTGTACAAATTGAACTCTGTTCGCAGAAAATATTATTTCCATAAATTTTGACGAATGCCGGTCATGGTTTTTAATTTTCATATGCAATTTATATTGCTAATCAATAAAAAAAAAACAGGTGATAAAATCATAATTTGCAAGATACATAATTAAGCTTGGTAAATATAAATTATCAAGGTTAGATGATAAAAACTCGGGTCGCAGTGCCAAAACCCTGCCGACAATATAGTGTATTTGCTAATACAGGCATTGTGGCATTATTATGTAAACTTAAGTTTGTTTTTTGACAAAATAAAAAATTTAACCCCTTAATACAGCCCTTAAAATAATTAAATTTTTCTAAATTTCAATATTAGACATGGATTTCATCAATACACCCAATTAAATACACCCTTCCATATCTAAGTAAATCCGTATCAACAAACTAGTGTTTTCATAAAATTTGAAAGTCCGGTCCTGTCGGGCCGATTTTATTAAAATTTTAGCAGCAATAAATAATTGTATTTTAAAGACCACCAACAGCTAAGGTTATTTGGGCCTAGCACCAATTCATATTTTCAATTCATTATTTTTTATTTTTTTTTTTAATAATAAATTGAAAATCCAATTGACACTTTTACCAGCTCTCGGGCTAGTTTTAGCAGCACATTTTAATCTTTACTAAAGAGTTAAATTTCAATTTTGAAACGATTCTGACAAATTTTTCGGTATTTTTGGGCCCAAAAACTTTTTGGAACCCCTAAATACAACCCTGAAAATGGTCCGATCGGGCCCATTTTAAATAGGCTTCTTGCGGTGATGGGTTCCAATGTGTGTACCAAATTTCGTTTCAATCGATTAAGTCTGTCGAGAGTTATCGTGTACACACATATATATATAAATATATATATAAATATATAAATAAATATATATATATATAAATAATATATATATAAATATATAAATATATATATATATATATATATATATATATATATATATATATATATATACATACATATATATATAAACATTTTTAAAAATGGTGCCAAAGTGTTCAGGAGGCTATGAAACGTCGAGAAATTTTGGTCCGA
Source organism: Mongoloraphidia duomilia (assembly GCA_039654895.1). NCBI lineage: Eukaryota > Metazoa > Arthropoda > Insecta > Raphidioptera > Raphidiidae > Mongoloraphidia > Mongoloraphidia duomilia. The sequence continues at coordinate 28,197,462 of CM077518.1, read as the reverse complement.
CCCCTAGGTCCCACCATCCGACCGACGCCAATAGTGTATGTGCCATATGGCAAATACACTAATAATTAATGAATAACGCGTCTAGTATAATGAAAATAATATGCAGTATTTGCATTGATAAAAATCGTGTCAGTAGCCGAGGAAACACCCATTTCGAATTTGCCGGCATATTTCAGATTTTGAGAGCATTATTGTTATTATTAAATATCCAGTATTTTACGTAAGTTGCGAAACAAAGCCCTGTTATTTAGAAAAAAATAGGGTCGCGGTAATCCGGAGCCCCTTGTAGTCCGACATCACGAATTGTGAGAGTAATTTGATTTTCATTTATGCTAGTTTGTGGGTGATCAGTTCGTTCATTGCTTGGTGGTATAGGTGAACGGTTTCTATTTTGAATTTTATAGTTATGTAAATTTTTCAAATTCATTTATACTTATCTAGGTACCCCGTAGAACCCATCTCGAAAAAATATACAACTACAAGGGATTGGGGACAGCAATCTATAATCCGACAAATGTGTTAATTCGACAGTGACGTGCAAAGCGGTTGTCGGATCACCGCGACCTTACTGTATTATTTTATTTATATTCCTATGAATCAATTTATTCAATGCTAGCGGTCCCGTCCGGCTTCGCACGGATGCTAAGAATTTATGATTTATTATCCCCCCCCCCCGGAGAAATTCTTCCCCTGCGAAGCGAAGTCGAGCTGGTGGTGTTTATAATATTAGTAGGATTCCACCTATATGCTAAAATGCAAAAAAATTTCAGAGTTACGTTTTGTTACTATCCTACAGGAATTATCCTCCCTCCGCGAGAAATTTATCAAAATAAAAGTGGGTTGTTGGCCAAGAGCTAAGCTAAGTTAGTTTAGCTTAGCTCACATAACTGCGCGAGTTTTCATATGTAGTTGTGCCGACCGCAAACTATCCAAAGCTAAGCTAAGGAAACTAAGTGAGAGATGTCAACTGGGTTAGCTGTGCACGTAATCCGATGCTGGGTAAGCTGATCTAAGTTTCCTCCTCCACACGACATTTGCCTTCTCCCCCAGTATTGTTTTTGTTATTGTTAATGATAACAGCTCATAAAATTGTGGTCTAGAAACACGATAATAAAACTGAAAACTTTCGTCATCTAATTCGCAAAATAAAGTGACAAACTCTCCACTTTCTTGCCTACGTTGAATGTGATTGCTTTAACCAATATCTGGGATTCCGTTTTTTCTTTTTTAAGTATAATAAGCCAGTATTAACGTTTTTTTTCTATGCTGAGTATTGAAACCATGATCAGAACTTTCTTCTTCGATCATTTTGGTTGTATAACGTCCGTCCAACTCAACAAACAACCAATAACTGATTAGCATTTACTTAGTTTTTGGTGCAGGACATTCAATTTTGGCTTAGCTTAGCTTAGTAAGGCGTAACTTAGTTCTTGGTCGACAACCTGCTAAAATATAGCCAATGTCACTCAGGGATAGTGTTGCTTTCTATTAGTGAAACCATTTTTAGAATCGGTTCAGTAGTTCCAGAGCTAAGAATTTATGACTTATTATCCCCCCGCCGCGAGAAATTCTCTCCCTGCGAAGCGAAGTCGCCTGTCGTTGTTCTGCACGCTTCGCGTTTTGCCTACAGTTTATACAATGAGGTTAAAGCTATATAGAGTGAGTATAAGCGTTTAAAAGAGAAGCCAGTCGCTATTGTTATTAGGACCTCACTTTATATGTGAGAAGAAGAAGAAGAGAATAATATTCCCAATCCATCCCGTGTTTTGCCGCCATGTTTGTTGTGACCTGTGACGTCAAACCTGGCTTAAATTTTATATAAGCAGTTGTATACGGTATGCGTCCTCTATAGATTTTACCTCAGTGAATTTATAATATTAGTATACCTAGTAGTACGGGAGGCAGCGTTGTAAATGAGTAAATTATTTCATACCGGCTGATAATTATACCAATGTTAGTTCTCATCTCCATGATGAGATATCCGACCGTCAGCTGCGCCAGTAGCGGTGGGGGTGGTAGCTAGAGGGTGTCAAAGTCGCTAAAAAAATTGGATTTTAAAATTATTTCATACCGCACCAAATTTGGTATGGTGATTCTTTATATAATAAACAATAAGAAAATAACCGTCAGCTGCGTAGATAGTGGGGGAAAGGACGTCAGTTTCGCTCTAGAACATACCGTGTCGGTAGATAATTTGGACGTCATTATAGATAGACGTCACGATGTGTTCATTTTGAAACATAGATGTCGCTCATTATAAGAATTTGTTCTCCAAAGAAACAAACCCCTCTGGAACAGTAATCATATTATAGTGAATAATATCCACAAACAGGAGTATAGCCATATTTTGATTTTAAATGATCACCGACTGTCATTTGACTTTGAGAGAGGCAAATATTGCCTTACATGGCCAAAAATTAAAGTTCCTGTCATATTATGACTCTTAACCTAAAAATAAAGCATTTTGTTGTAACAACTAATTACTGTAAGTCAATGCAGACGTCTAAATGTCATCTTTATTTTAAATGTTACTCTGTATATATATAAAAGAAATCATAAATTTATCGAATTAAAAGCGCAAAACATTATTATTTTTACAATAAACAATTTACCTTTTCAATGACAGATGCAAATCTTCTCTTCTATCCTGCTTTTAAATCGCATTATTTCCATGTAGAATATATGTTTAGACTAGTTCTAAACATATATTTGTGTTGTTTAACGCGAAACGACGACAGAACGAAGAACAACAAAAGCAAAAATCGTCCCTATAATAATTTTAATAGGAATCTGCCTGGCACCAATTTCAAAAGATAGCGCTACCATATGTCATTTTTCCCAATTTTTTACTCAAAGAATCAGCTTTTATATAAACAATACAGTCAATTTGTGAGATCTGTAAGATTCTATAGATGATATTCTTTGTATTAAACATATTTGGGGTCATGTATTGAAATTAATAAAAGTAGGAATTCAGATTGAACTTGAAATATTTTTTTCAATGAAAAAGGATTTTTAGACATTTAAAACATACTTTGAAGGACAAAAAATGGATATGCTAAATTTCAATACGAAACTGTTAATAATAACAGCAAATCGTTTAGTAAAAAGTCACTAATGACAGATAATGCAACCGCGGTGTTATCAATAACTAAAAAAGTGTAGCTATTGTCTAAGAAATGACGCTACGTACGTTTTGTTTACATCTTGATTTATGGTATAAATGTCAGTTTTCGATTTCTTGTTCAGTTCGTGTTTTTCAAAGATTTTGAGATTGATTTTGTTTTCTAAATAGATTTTTTCTTCAAGGCAACGGGTTGCTATGAATATGAATAATCAATTTTCAATTAACATGAAAACATAAAAAGTATCGAATTCAAAGATGTTCTAAATATGACAACTTAAATTATCAAATTTTCCTCTTGAGAAATTTATTTGATTGTGTAAAGTTGGTACCACGTACACAATTTTCAAATTGAGATTAGATTTTTTATATTTTCCAGGTTTTTCTGAAAAAAAATAGTTCAGTAACCAGGGAAATGGGAAGAAATAATCGAAATCCAAAACGACGTAAATTTTTAAAAATATTAGTATCATTTTATAGACTGTTATGCATGAATTTTCTTCGATTTGTTATTTATTTTATTCATTTTACAAGTAAGAATAGTGAAATGAACTAATTAACTAATGAAACTTTTCATATCGCTTATTACAAAAATGACACCACAGAAATTTTATGTAAAATAAAAAAGCACAAAGTAAATTTATATAGGTAATAAAAAGTGACATTACATTCACATTATTATAAAAAATTATAAATTCACTTGGCACTTTTAAATCTTTATTACACTTCAATTATTCTTCTTTTGGGCTTTTCAGACGTATTGCCTAATTCCAAGATCTGTCATAGAGTTATTTTTTTCTAATAGGAGAAATTTCATAAATGCTTTCTTCTTGACTCAGATTTTATTTCTTTTTGATTGATTCAAGCGCTTTAATAGATTTTATTTATACATTTTTTCGCACATGTTCTATAAGATTTCATAAATGTCCTTATTTATTAATTTTCTGCTCTGAAATTATAATTTTTCAACTTTCAACTCAACATTATTAACTATTTATGACACGACTTGTGTCCACTTGTGTCAACATTTCTCAAATATTTAAATTTTTTATTCACATTGTTTCCATGGCAATTTCAGAAATATTATATCATTACTAACTTTGCTGTCATCATAGATCAATTATAAAAATTATTGTTATATTAGTGTCCTCTATACGCTAGTAGACGAAATACTCACAATATTTTGAAAAATATTACAATTACAGCGACGACAGCGCCTCTAACGGTTTATTATCGGCAACTTTTTGTGCAGTGCCCTTTTAAATAAACAACAAACAAATATTTTTTTGAATACAAAAATTGCCCAACGGTCCCAACCATTGAAACAGTTAGACTTTGTATTTAAATTAAACTTTATTTAGAAACGTATTTGTTGCAAATATTATATTTGAAATTATTAAATAAAAAATTTTTAACCTCGACAAAATAACTACACGTTTATAATATTTATCATGATATTGTCCATCGACTGATTTTATGACTCACTTGGTGCAAATACTCCTGTTTTTGCACCGTAGATTTTATCCACGATAATGCGATAACTGTTCCAGAGGGGTTTGTTTCTTTGGAGAACAAATTCTTATAATGAGCGACATCTATGTTTCAAAATGAACACATCGTGACATTTATCCATAATGGCGTCCAAATTATCTACCGACACGTATGTTCTAGGGCGAAACTGACGTCTTTTCCCCCACTATCTACGCAGCTGACGGTTATTTTCTTATTGTTTATTATATAAAGAATCACCATACCAAATTTGGTGCGGTATGAAATAATTTTAAAATCCAATTTTTTAGCGACTTCGATACCCTCTAGCTTCTACACCCACCACGGGTGCGACGACTGACGCTCACTTTGGTTGCTGTTGATACCTAAGCAATTACTAGAAATATGAATTGGTCGGTATGAAATCACTACCTAAAATGCAACGCTGCCTCCCGTACTAGTATATTAGTATAGAATATAGAATATAGATAGTCAAAAAATCCTGCAAATTAGCAACAGTCGCGTCCCACGTATAAGACGGTAGAAATACTGAAATCATATAACATCTCCCTGACCCCTGTGTTAGATAAGAAAAAAAACTATGTTTTCATTTGTGCCGTCCCTTTCAACTTTGCTCCAATTGTTCTGTATCGTTAAGTTGTTATTGTTAATACGTGTATAACTGCTTCAATAACAATTTGTGAAGGCGTTGTCAAGAAAGTGGTGAAAGTAAACTTTTGTGAAGTAAACTAAACAAACAGGCTGCATTTACCGTATACTGTATAGTTTCTATTTTCTAATTATTGATTGATAAGACAATATTAATCATTATTTTATAAGCAATAACAATTAATGCAACGAAATATCTTTAGTATGAACACCTCAGCATTAATTATAGGGACACATCTTATTATTGACACTTTTTCACATTACATTAAATGTAATTTTGAGATTAGGTATCCTTTTTATTGTGGACATGGCCAACCTAATTATGTTTCCGAAATCCTATTTTATCTCTTTCTTGTGGACAAATTTAATACTTTTGTTAATTTCGGAAATCTTAAAATTAAGTCGTGATTTTATGGGTTTTATTCGTCAAGATTAGAAACCATTCCCATACGTCACGTTTACTGTGGGAGAGAGGAGACAGGAGACTGGAGGCAGCAAAACTGTAACAAAGTGTGACATACTATTTTTTTTTTACTATTCCAACTGCGCAAGTGGGGAATGGTACTAATTTAGGTCAAAATTCATTTTTCAAAATTTTACAATATTTTTTCGTTTTAAGGTCCCATGAGTCCAAAAACATATTTTTGGAAATTTTTGTTAGTCTATTTGTCTGTTAGTTGGTGAGCACGATTACAGGCTAAACGGCTGAGAGGATCGAAACCAAATTTTGGTAGTTTGTTTGACATGTAAATAGGAAGAGCCCTATTGTTTTTGGGGATAATCGGCGCATTCGCAGAAGAGATTGTTTTTATGTTTATTTTGTCAATATTTTCCGCCCTCCAGTCTGAGACACAGATTACCTATACTGTTAACTGTAAAGTTTCATGCTTTTTAGAATTTTATTTAGATACAAAAACGTAATCTGACCGACCGGACCTACTAGTTGTATTGTCTCAAGTAACTAGTTACTTGTACCTAGTTCAAATTTTTTGCTATTATGGTTGCACGGTACCACTGATTATTGAAACAAATTCATGTTAATTAAAAGAGAAGTTTAATTTAATTAAATTTAGGTTTTGTTACTTTAACTTACCAAATCTCTTGTATGTTAGGCATTCCTCCATTATAAACGGATTTTTTACAATAAAGTGGTTTTATTGTATTAATTATATAGTGGCTGAAATGGAGATAAAATGTGACATAAATACCTATTTGATACATAAATTATTTTTTATTTTAAATTATCAAAGTTTTTATGGTAATCCGAAGATTGTCCAATATTTTTGAGTATGTATACCTACTTAATTAACAATTTATTTACAAAAGTGGCTGTACCTATATTATTTTTATTATTATTGTAGATTATAGACGCGTCGACAACTCAGATCATTAGCGTCTTCAACACAACAATTAATAATCCATTTGTGTATTAGAATCTCACAGCCGGCATACATAAACCGACTGGTACGAGCTCGGGCTCCTGGGAACGTCAATTCCCAAAGAACATTGGAATGCAATTGCGAAAACAACTACATTCCAATGTTCCCCCTGGGGGATGTGTACCTATAAGTTGTCAATAAATAATCCTCATTCTGAAATAATATTAAATAAATGGAGTGTACTTGATTAAGTGCCTGCAGTTAATTAATTGATAGGATTTACAATGAAGATTAATTAATCTAACTAGGACTTGAGGTGTTACAAATGTTTACTTGTTTACTAATTCATATGTATCTAAATGACGTATAAAAATCACGTGAATGATAATCGAAAATTTGTTAATATCAATTTATTGTTATTTTGTTGCTACTTGACAAATATGTGTAGCCGTGACTCTATTTTCCATAAAATGCACATCATTGATATAAATTCTATATACGAGAGGTGCCTACGTAGTATCGGTATGTAGGTGAATTAAAAGAATTATTATCTTGTTTATCGTTTAATTTCTCGCATGTGAAGGATAATTACAGTAATCTCCCGCTTAGCGCTTTTCATAGGTTCCATGTAAATTGAATGATTGAATTAAGCGTTTAATGATTTTGAACCTCGTTAAGCAAAACGACACCAAACGACAAATGCGAACACAAGATACTAAAACCTAACTAAATGTATTCTTTATGTAGCAAACACTTGTCAAAGCGCCAATTAATTATTAGTTCAGCATACTTATTATTAGATAGTTAATATTATTTTACTTCCACAATGATTTTTATCGTAATCGTATTTTAAGGTAATTCACTCGTGACAATCGAAGATAAAAGTATAGCCCGATATTGAGTACAAATAGTATGCAGTACTCAATGGCCGAATATTTTATTTTTTGAAAACTTTTATATACAGACTCAACTAATACAATTACACTTTCAAAGAAAATAAATATGGCAACGCTGCTCCCGAGCATTATATTATCAGAGATACGCGAATACTTTATTTATTTATTATACGAGTCAATAAGTGTTAGAAATTATTAAATTATTTAGTTATACTCAGAAAATTTATATGACCGTTTTTTTTAATATTATATTTAAAACTAGCCGAGATGGCTTCGCTCGTTCGCTCGATTATTTGGGCGTATTGTTGATCGCTACAAGCTTCCTCTGCTCGAAGCTTAAAGCCTAGTAGAGTGAGATCCCAGTCACCCCAGACTTACGTGATTTTAGGAAAGATGAAATTTTTAGGATTGCTAGTATAACATAAACTTAGAAAGGAATGGATACTCGCTAAGCTGAAAGCGGGGCCGTTTTACAGGTAGCAGGTATCAAAGGTGGAAAAAAATCATGCCAACTTACGTCATTTTAGGAAGGCTGAATTTTATATATATTATTAAGTATAATATTTAAAAATATTTCCCAATGAGCCAGACAAATCTGACGGGCCAAACATCCCCCCAGACTCGTTAAAAGTTCCACTATGCGAGGAAGCGCGAGAGCATTATTCAAGCGCATAAGTACAACTCGTGGCTGCTCTAAGTTAGTGTGTTGTCATAGTTTTTAGTCTATATCACTGACATACATTTGCCATTTTAATTAAAATACAATAATTTTATATTACTTTAACACTATGAAAAGTTTTAATTATTGTAACACTACTATTTACACTATTATTATAAATATTTTTATTATATGATTATTTTTATATTATATAATTAAATAGTTTTTACGTATTTATTCACTTTTTCATTCACGAATATGAGGTTAGAAATTAACCGAAATATCAGATGTATGTCAGTGATATAGACTAAAAACTATGACAACACACTAACTTAGAGCAGCCACGAGTTGTACTTATGCGCTTGAATAATGCTCTCGCGCTTCCTCGCATAGTGGAACTTTTAACGAGTCTGGGGGGATGTTTGGCCCGTCAGATTTGTCTGGCTCATTGGGAAATATTTTTAAATATTATACTTAATAATATATATAAAATTCAGCCTTCCTAAAATGACGTAAGTTGGCATGATTTTTTTCCACCTTTGATACCTGCTACCTGCAAAACGGCCCCGCTTTCAGCTTAGCGAGTATCCATTCCTTTCTAAGTTTATGTTATACTAGCAATCCTAAAAATTTCATCTTTCCTAAAATCACGTAAGTCTGGGGTGACTGGGATCTTGGACTATAGTAAATTTATAGTAAATATCTTTTTGTATTCTCGGACATGCGCATAAGACTCGACGTCTTTTGAGAGAGGCAGACATATATATGTCTGCACCGCAGTCTTTTCGCCCGACTCCAGACCCTGGCTAGCAATATAGGAGTATTACATATATGCGATGACCATACCGATATTCACTTGTCAGTTGTCAGACACATTAATAAATTATGTAAAAAAGTAGTCACGGTATTTAATAATAATTTCACTTGTCTTAAATAAATATCATGTCATTGTACCTAAAATAAGAATATATTATAGTGTTGCAAAAGTAAGAGTTGTCCCGCCTGTCCCTGTACTCTCTTATCTCCTGTCAATTTTTATAAATGTTATTAATTATTAAATTTATTTGTTTATATTTTAACCTACTTTTTACATCAGGTGGTAACTGGTTGACAAAATTATGTGGCAATCCAAAATTTATATTATGTTTATACTTATGAGCAAGAAAAAAAATTTAAGAAATTGCGCCGACTTCAAAACATGTGCGAGTTACACCCGCGCGCCGTGGGTTCTGTACTCGCAGCCATATTATTTACTTGTGAATTTAGAAAACTATATAGGTGTGCGTGTGTATGTAAACATAAGATATCTTTGGAACGAAACGATCGATTTGGACCGTGGACTAGGGATGCGCGATACGGATCGATCTTTTAGTGTATCGATACTTTAGCTTTCGATACTCGATATTTTGTATCGATTTTTTTAAAGCGATACATAATTAGTATCGATACATTTTGGTGCGTATCGATACATTGTCTAGTCTAATTCACAGAATGGTTATTAGAGTCTACTTCTATGGTTATTAGAGTCTAGTTCTTAGAATGGTTATTACCCGTCGGATTACAGGTTGTTTTTTTGCTCGTTAATATGTTCTGGGGTACTGGATCGATAATGCAGCAATATATGAAGTACCGATCTTTTATAATACGATTTTATACTGTATCGATACTTTATAATACGATCCAGTACCTAGATACCTAGTATCGATACTTTTTGGTGGATCGGAACATTCCTAGGCACTATTGAGTATTTTGGCGAGTTATCGGCAAAATCCGCCATCGGCGTTCGCCGCTATTTTGGAAAACAGTGTTTTTTCTTAAAATATCTCCGCTCCTAATTTTGCTAGATTAAAATTCGATACGGCGTTTTCAAGGACGTACAATTTCCTACCTTTTGTGTCCTCTTCACTTTTTCCATAGAACTAATACTTTCGTTTTACCTATAGATAAACAACGTTTTGAGTTCCTGTGGACAGTAATTAATTGGTATATGATAAAATCAATCGATTTAAAACCCCTTATATCCACACCATATTATTCACATAACAATTAGAGGTGAAAATAATAAATATCTCAGACAGCTAGGCTGCCATGATTTTTGAGCTATATCTAAGAAAAAATCAAATGACCACTGTCGGGACTTGAACCCGAAACCCCAAGTTTCCGGCTAGGTGAGTTACCGATTTCTCCACAGTGCCCGAGAGTGGAAACCGATCTCTTCTTATATATAGCAATTTCAATATGAAAACACACTACATGCAAGAGTCGACTATTCAAATAAACTGCAAAGCTAGCTTTGCAGTTTATTTGAATAGTCGACTCTTGCATGTAGTGTGTTTTCATCTTGAAATCATGGCAGCCTATAGCTGTCTGAGATATTTATTATTTTCACCTCTAATTGTTATGTGAATAATATGGTGTGGATATAAGGGGTTTTAAATCGATTGATTTTATCATATACCAATTAATACTTTCGTATTTATTTCGATTATTTCTGCCATTCGCGACGCGCTGCTATGTACACTGTTGCTCGAAAATAAACATTTAACATTCGCGTCTGACATCAAGGTCGAAGCCCTCTATTGGGCTTAGTCGCGAACTACCCGAGGAGGTCGTAGCAACGGAACAAAGCGTTGAGTGAAGGTAAAAGTGCATAAAATATATGTTTTTCACGAATGACAGTATACAAATGTAAGCATATTGCAAAAAGATATTGTTCAGTGTTCACTTGAAGTTTTGTAATAAATAATTCTGTCGTAATACGACTTTTGAATGAATTGTGAATTATAGACGCTCGACAACAGAGGTCATTAGCATCTGGCTGAAAATATCGAAATTAAATTTCACTAAAAACGTTTTGTTATGTCAGCACAAATGTTGCAATAGGAACTTACGACGCGGAAAAAAATCATTGCCGTTAAAATGATCACTGCGTGAATGAATGAATTGTAAATTATAGTCAGACGCTAATGACCTCTGTTGTCGAGCGTCTACAATCCACAATCCATCCATCCTGTAAATTATAGACGCTCGACAACAGAGGTCATTAGCATCTGAATGATCACTGTACAAAAGAGTGCTTTGTGTTATCAGTCTTATTCCAGTTAAACCCATCTATAGCTTCCTCAATTCACTATTTTCAGGAAATTTGTGATAGGAAAATGCTGTCGAAGTTTTTCGGCAACAAGGAATTGTACACATGTGAGGCATTTCTGAAACTATTTAATACAAATCACATGTAAGCTAATGTAAACAAACAACGGTTAAAAGTCGTATTGCGACAGAATTATTTATTACAAAACTTGAAGTGAAAACTGAACAATTATGCTTACCTTTGTAAACTGTCATTCGTGAAAAACATATATTTTGTGCACTTTTACCTTCATTCAACGCTTTGTTCCGTTGCTACGACCTCCTCGGGTAGTTCGCGACTAAGCCCAATAGAGGGCTTCGACCTTAATGTCAGACGCGAATAGGTACCTACTAAATTGTAGGTTTCTCCGTGCTCTACAAGTTGATAGCAAACTATTTTCTCGTACATGTTACCATTGATTAACATATTATATGGGAAGATAGTGATTCCATGTACTGGAAAATATACTATAGCTGCCCGCTTACGTTTCATTCCCCTGGCCCACAAACTCAATGTTGACTTGTGCTTCCACCTATATTATTGTTGAACTAACAGCTCAGATATTGTCAATGCTACCTCTAACTGATCCTAAATAATGATATAAGATATTTACATCACTGCCGCAGCTGACATTATTTTAATGTTTTGAAATTTGTTGAGACTTTATAAAACTTATATAAAGTGAACTTAGTTTAGTTACATAATTTATCTGTAAACGCTATCTGATTTTATATTTCTTTGTCTCTGAATAAAAATTGTTCAAACACTCGTAAAATATATTTTGATGTATTCATAGGGTAAGAGCTGATAACACTTTTTTCATGTGTTTTTATAAGACTTGGAACTTTTTTAAAAGATGAATTTTATATATCTCTACAAGGGGTATATAGTCTGTCATTCCAACCGCGGGGCAAAACCACCCCATATTTTTTTGTTCACTCTTGCGAAAAAAGACTTATGTGTGTTTATCATTAGTAAAGTCTAGAAAAAGTTTTGCCCCGCGTTTGGAATGACAGACTATTTACCCCTTGTAGAGATATTTAAAAGTTATCTTTTAAAAAAAGTTCCAAGTCTTCTAAAAACACATAAAAAAGTGTTATCCGCTCTTAGTCTATCATAGCAACTTATACTAATTAGTTAACAAAAGCAAGCAGTTTAAGAGAATTAGATAATCAAATTCATTAAGATTGTAAAATTTGTTGTTAAATAAAAGAATTTAAAATAAATCTTTCACAATTTTTCCAATCGTTAGGGGCCTACACACGATCAGTTTAACTTCGCAGTTTATCTGTGCAGTCAAACTGCACAGTTGTGTGAACTGTACGGTGTGTGGGCTATTTCAGTTTGCTCCTCAATTGTTCTCAGTTTGAAGAGCTGACGTGCGTGGCTAGACACGACTAGAAAGGGAAGTTCGGTTTTGCGCTCAGATTGATCTGAGCGCAAAACCGAACTTACCCAAAGACTACACATGACTGTGCCAACTGTTCAATTAACTGAGCTGACTTCGCAGTTTATCGGTGCAAAGTAGAGTCAAATGCGCAGGCCAAAAGCCTGCGTTAAAATTTGTCGGAACTATGCAGTTATCTCAGTTTATCGCTCAGACATGGCGCCACAAGGGTTAAACTGCGCAGTTAAACTGATCGTGTGTAGGCCCCTTTAATGAATTTGATTATCTAATTTTCTTATGTATGAATATTTTTAGTTTGACATAATAATGATTAACATTATTAAGTTTAAAATTAAATAAAATATCAGAATGGTCCAAAAGTCTTGCCCTAATGTTAAATCCAATTAAATTCAATATAATGTCTATAGAAAGCCGGAATCAGTTGGCTAAAGTGCCGTAACGCTGTCTGGTCATCAAACTAATTCTGTAGACTACTGCAAAAATTTAGGATTATACATAGACAAATACTTAGTGGAATCGCTCATTTTATCATCTAATTATTATTGTGATATTGTGTACGGACCATGTATAAACCAGTCAACATCGCAGCTTATCCAAAAATTTTAAAATATATGCTTCAGATATATTGTATACAACATAAATTTACATATCGCATACTTCGTAGACAACTTGATCACAACCGGGCAGCCAGATTATTTAAATTGCAATTTAAAATATTTATCAGATTATCATAATAATAATAAAAATACGATGTCACAGGATACAACATTGTCAATAAACTTGCATGAAACAAATTTTTATAAAAAATTTGTTACTTATGGTTCTGCCTCTATATACTTATAATAATATTCCTCGTGAATATAAACATCTCAAAAAAGAGGCGTTTCGAAAGAACGTTAGGGGTTGTCTATTAATAGTCACCGCGAAATATTATGCAATATGAACCAATGACGCAAGATTGTCTTAAATAAAATTAAGATGCTAGTCACCAGATGGCCTAACGATTGTCAACACAACTCACTTCTGTAAACTCTACAATTATTCTGTACTCAAAGATTAAATAATAAAACTTAGGATGCTAGTCAACAGATGGCCAATAGTGCGACGTCTAGCTGCCTCTATTAAAAGTGGCCTCATTTACGCTCATAAGGATCAAAATCTTCTAGTAATATGTTAAACAATGATGTTACCCATTATGAAAAAATCCGACAATCCGTTTGTTGCGCTTAGTTTTCAAATTCCTATGGCAAAAGTGAAGGAGACATAAAAGGTAGGAAATTTTATTTCCCTTAACTCTTTCAAGTACGGTGGATTATAGATTGAACCACCTTTTCCTAGGCTGTAATGGTATAGTGGTGCTAAATATAACCCACCATAAATTGATTTAGGTACCTGAATGGGTACGCCGGTTTAAACAAAAAAGAACCTCCCTCTATTTTTTTTAGCCAGCGATTGTTGTTTTTTTCATAAATTTATATTCACAATAATGTGTGGACTCAAGATATGTGCCTATATTTTCTGTTTTTATGAATAAAAATTTTCTTGTGCCTGCGGGGTTAAATTTTCTTGTACCTGTGGGGTTTTATTTTCATCGAAATTTCCATACCTCAAACTTCAAAGAGTTAGAACACCGTATTGAATTTTGATATAGCACCAATAAGAGTCGAGATATTTAAAAAAAACCTTTTTCCAAGATGGCGGTGAACACCGGTGGTGGATTTTGCCGATAAATCGTTAGGACACTCAAGAATGATTCCTTCCCCCTCAAGCCTCAAACGATCGCTCACATTGTGATTTCCTACCTCGAACTACATACCTACTGACTGGGCTATTGGGCTTTGAGTATTGCATAAGAAGTTACACTCACTCCAAGTGTCACTACTCATAATTCTTTAGAAAATATTTTTGATAATAAATCACTTTTAACGGAGTAAAGGAGATTGTGATGGGATATTGTTTATATAACAATAATTAGCAAGTACCTACCCTATTTTATCGGCATAGTTTTGCACCGCAATCGGTGTTTTACCTTTTTTTACTGCCATTAAATTTTGAATTATTAGCTTTTCATCTACATCTAGTAACTACTACTCAGTTTCTTACGAATGGAAGTGCAGTGACCTTTTTTATGGATATTTTTTATTTTAAATGCTAATTTGTAATTTTAGTGTTTAGTTGCTACATCAGTATACTTTGTTTCGTAAACATTAAATACCACTTTTAATTACTAATCACAATTAATAGCATTGTTATTGGTAAAATATCACTTTTTTTTTAATTACTGTTAATTGTTTTATTATAATTTTACTGTTTACTTTGTCGTCTGATAATCAAGCCGTTCAAATATATTTAGTACACAATAATAAGTGGTATTATTGTAATTTGTTGTTATGCAATAATACAGAGTACCTATGCTTTTTGAATTAAAGACAATTTTGAAGAGGTAAATTTGAAATATATTTGTAAAAACGTATTTTATACGACATACACAGCAATTAAGAGATTTTTAAATAATTTAGGGTAAACTAGCAATTTTCTTCGTTCGTTGTTTCCCTTGCTAAAACTGCGAGATAATCCAAAGGATTCACTTATTAGCTTCTACCGATCTATGATCTATACACTGTGTATAGTGTATAGATCATTATTGCTTGAAAAGGGCAGCCCCGGATCTTCCATTTTTTTAGGCGGGCAAAAACTGAAAAATGCCGCCCCCGCCCACTTATATTTATTTTTACCTTTATCGTCTTTATAATTTCAGCTATCAGATGTCCACTAATTGATTGACATTTGGTCAAAGTTAAGTAAATGATGAGTTGTCCATTCGTCTGTAAAGTGTGAATTTGAATTTGGCCACCCTCTGAACTTGCTGCCCGGGGCATAGGCCCCGGCTTGCCCCCCCCCCCTAGATCCGGGGCTGGAAAAGGGTCTTTTATAACAGACCGAAACGTAGTACTGAAAAGTAAGGTTGTACAGCTGTATAGCCAGTTTTTGTGTGTTTTATTTATTAAAGTAATCCAAAGGATGTTTATTTATTTATTTAAATTAACAAACAACGACGGAACAATAAAGTTCCAAAAGTTGAACAAAATAACAAATGCTCACAATTAGTACATGAAGAAAATCAAAATAAATACTTTTTCAACTGATTCAAAGATACATAGAAAATAACAACATTTAAGTCATTATAGCCGAATTACACATACAAAACAGAGGGGAGTTAGCTATTTGGGACGTTTTTGGGCAATGAAGATAAAACTTAGGAGCATTTCTAGTTCTTAAGGATAGTACATTGACTAAAGAGATGCTGATCATCAACATAATTGTGAATTATTTTAAATAGGAACATTACAGCATTATTTTTACGACGCACTGACAGTAGCAACTTAAAATCAAATTTAGATAAAGGGACAGTATGAAGAAAACCTTGTTCAGGGGAGTTACCAAATTTTTTGAAATGCAAACATTTTAAAAACTTTCTTTGAACCGTTCAATCATATCAATATACATCGCATAGTGCGGAGATCATACCACAGAGCAGTAATATTGATAAAACTAATGACCTAAAGTCTTAACAATAAAATCATGGCATTAATATTTTTGAAGTCTTTCACATTAAATTTTTTGCATGTGGCTTTAACAGTTTTTTAAAGCCCAAGTGTTTTGCTATATAGGCATTTTTTCCCAACCGTGTCCCGCGTTGCCACCTCCATTATAATGAAGTCAGTATTTGGCCGCCATTTTGAAATTTGACTTCATTTTATTTTTTTTTGTCCTATGAAACTCTCAAATATCAATTTTCAAAAGGATCGGATAATTTTTACAAAAAAGTCCATATAGCCGTCATTTTGAAATCTGACGTCATTTTATTTTTTTGTGTCCTTTGAAGCTCTCAAATATCAATTTTCAAAAGGATTGATTAATTTTTACAAAAGTACCTAGTTAAGAGTCGGCCAATCCATATTCTTTCAGTAAGGGCTCGGCCCTTACACATTATTTTGAATATTAGCGCTAATTAAACTAATAATTCGATCGTCTATTGTTCATTTATTTCCAACTGACAGTTCGAGAGCCGGGGTTACCTATGGACATCCCGATTATTTGCATCTTCGTCTTACTCATTAACACATATTTCTGCTCTTGGCCGTTTTTTAAACTTAAATATCCAAGCTAATATCGCAGGCTCCGCCTCATACATAGGTTCTAATAGACTCTAATATTCACATTTTACAAAAATTTGACAAAAAGTACCGGTCCTAAACCCAAACTCAAGCTTATTTGTCATTAAAGACGCTGTTAAAATTTCAGCATGAATCAAGCACTTCATTGTGTATTATTAAAAAAACAACTTTGGGTTGTATTTGTTAAATGTTAACCCCCTCAAAAGTGTCTGCCTTATTTATTTCTGTGTTTTAAATTACCTTAACTTTCGATTGGTCTTTGTTGGCCTCTGAATGAAACACTTTTTTTGGCCATATTTTTTTTACACTTTTCTCTTATGCGCAGTACCTGGTGTCCCCAGGTAGGTCAAGCCAACGCATGTTTACTTGCTCATCTATCCAGTAGATACTACTACACAAAATTTCAAGGTGCATCAAACACGTCATGAAACGTGCGTCACTAGCTCTTGGCCTAAAAGTATATATTATATTATTAAGAAGGCGCCTGAATCTAAACATTTTTCCCGGGCGCTGGAAAGTCAAAATTGATTAAATTTTCCGTCAACGAATAATATATTTTTATTTTTTATTATAATTGAAGTAAGTTTGTCATTAATATGTACAAATTGGAGATGTTTACTCTAAAAATCGATGTCGAAACATATCGATATACAGGTGTCCTCAAAGACACTTAACACACGTCTACCACATGTTCCTGAGACCAAAATAAGCCGATTTAAGCAAACTTACCTTCTCACAAAATTGCTTAGTTTGGGCGCTATACGGCCCTGAAGTTGCAATTTTGAAATCGTTTTTGTGTTATAAATTTAAGACGGCTTGTGCGATTTTGCTAAAATTTGGCACGTTGACATAGTTTTATGGAACAAAAAAACCCATATCAAAATTATGATTAATATTAATCCATGGGCGTAGAACTCGGGTTTTTTTATATTTGAACGTTTCAAATTTCTACGCCAATGGAAGAAAAGGGGTTTAAGTATAAAATTTAGATTCAGTAACTTATTTGCTACAAAAAAGCTACTCTTAATAAGACTCGATTACTCTCATGGTTTTTGAGAAATTTGTATTTTAATAATATGTTGATCAATAATAATACGTTGATAATAATAATATGATCAATAAACAAATAAGATGGCCATGCTTTTTTCTAAGAATAAAACTGGAGATAATGAAGAAGTTATGCAAAGAGTAAATTAATATTCTTCGTCGTATAAATCGATGTATGCGTGAAAATGGTGGACACTTTGACCACTTTTTATGACATTTTTATTTATTTCTGTTCATGTTTTAATAACTTTACTTCATTTTGTAAAAATTACTGCGAATTATTAAAATAATATTAAAATAATATAATACGTAAATACAATTTATTGGCGATGATGTGATTTCATTGCCAGTGTTTTGTCAGCTTGTTTGTAATTTTTTAACGATTTAATGTTATTTTGCAAAGTTTATCAATGACCTGGATTGCCTACGGTATATACAGAGTGTCCTCAAAGACACTTAACACACGCTTACCACATGTTCCTGATACCAAAATAAGCCAATTTAAGCAAACTTACTTTCTTACAAAATTGCTTAGTTTGGGCGCTATACGGCCCTGAAGTTACAATTTTGAAATCGTTTTTTTCTTATAAATTTAAAACGGCTTGTACGATTTTGCTAAAATTTGGCACGGTGACATAGTTTTATGGAACAAAAGAACCCATATCAAAATTATGATTAATATTAATCCATAGGCGTAGAACTCGGGTTTTTTAATATTTGAATGTTTCAAATTTCTACGCCAATGGAAGAAAAAGGGTTTAAGTATAAAATTTAGATTCAGTAACTTATTTGCTACAAAAAAGCTACTCGTAATAAGACTCGATTACCCTTATGGTTTTTGAGAAATTTGCATTTTAATAATAAGTTGATCAATAATTATATACGTTGATAATAATAAGTTGGTCAATAAACAAATAAGATGGCCATGCTTTTTCTAAGAATAAAACTGGAGATAATGAAGAAGTTATGCAAAGAGTAAATTAATTTTCTTCGTCATATAAATCTTTGTATGCGTGAAAATGGTGGACACTTTGACCACTTTTTATGACATATTTATTTATTAAATTATTTCTATTCATGTTTTAGTAACTTTACTTCATTTTGTAAAAAATACTGCGAATTATTAAAATGCAAGTTTCTCAAAAATCATGAGAGTAATCGAGTCTTATTAAGAGTATAGCTTTTTTGTAGCAAATAAGTTACTGAATCTAAATTTTATACTTAAACCCCTTTTCTTCCATTGGCGTAGAAATTTGAAACGTTCAAATATTAAAATCTACGCCTATTGATTAATATTAATCATAATTTTGATATAGGTTTTTTTGTTCCATAAAACTATGTCAACGTGCCAAATTTTAGCAAAATCGCATAAGCCGTTTTAAATTTATAACAAAAAAACGATTTCAAAATTTTAACTTCAAGGCCGTATAGCGCCCAAACTAAGCAATTTTGTAAGAAGGTAAGTTTGCTTAAATCGGCTTATTTTGGTCTCAGGAACCTGTGGTAGGTGTGTGTGCTAAGTGTCTTTGAGAACACCCTGTATATATTTATTTTTCTTATAATTAATAATGATTGAAATAAGATATTCGAGCAAAGAGCAACATGTGGTTTGATTAAATGGATACATTTGACATAAAATTATTTTTTGTACTGTCTATGAACTCAAGTGTACAACTGAATTTAAAAATGTTTTTGTTTTTAGGGTTTCGTAGCCAAATGGCAAAAACGAAACTCTTATAATTTCGTCATGTTCGTCTGTCTGTCCATCCGTATGTCACAGGCATTTTACTCGGAGACTATTTGCACTATACAGATGAAATTTGGAAGGTAGGTGTTTCCTATGAACCGCTATAAAATGGTGTAGTAAAATTACGGGGAAAAAAATTAGGGGAGGCATTCCATACATTTAACTGAGGGATAAAAAAAAATCCAGTGCACATAAGTGTGTGGGCTATCGTTCGATAGGTCTTGTAAATTGATATATAGAAGTTTCAAAATGATTTTTTTATTTATTCGCTTCTAAAATTGTAAAAAGTGTGCTCCCCCACCCTTTAACTTTTTAATTATGGGGTGGAAAATACTAAAAAATTTTAAGGTAGTAGAACAGAACTTATAAAATACTTTCAAAGAAATTTGGTTTCAATAATGAATCATGAATCAGGTACTTCTCTATCACTATTCACTTGTGTATGTAATTCAAATATGTATATTTGGTTTCAATAAGATATGTTGTCTAGTTTTTGAGATATGGGATATTTTCGGTTACACGAGTAGTATATTTATGAGAGGTCTACAACCTCCTAACTCCGGCCGTGACGTCATACAGAACTCTCATAAATATACTACTTACGTGCTATTTAGACGACTATAAATTATTATTAACTTTGAATTTTAACCGTGAACGTTCATCCCGACTACGGAACCGTTCACTGTGCGTGGTCCGACACGCACTTGACCGCTTTTAAAATAATTTATCGCCATGATACGCACTTGTGAAAGTTTTGCTAGCATTTAACATAAATCGTTATGCATTTTATGTTA
Organism: Mongoloraphidia duomilia; assembly: GCA_039654895.1. Lineage (NCBI taxonomy): Eukaryota > Metazoa > Arthropoda > Insecta > Raphidioptera > Raphidiidae > Mongoloraphidia > Mongoloraphidia duomilia. Next base: position 28,176,944 of record CM077518.1, on the reverse strand, counting down.
ATTTTATACCCTCGACTTTTATCGGAGTTATGACATTCGCTTTAGAGAAATAACTTTTTTTATGTAGTAGGTACGTATAAAAGTTTTACAATGTTTTATTTATTTTAGAAAATAGTTTAAGTTGAGATATTAGACCTCAACTCAAATTCTTTTCTAAAATATTTCTTTTTGTAGCACGCGAGTACCTACTAAAAGGTGTAGGTACTAGGTACTTACATTTCTTTTGAAATAACTAAATTCGTAAAATCGGTACATAATCTTATACTGTAACTATATCTATACAAAACTTTTCCGTCTACGGACCCCTTAGAGATTAGCAAAATATTGTCCCGGACGCACATACCTAATCTGCAGACGCATTAGGTATAAAGCGAATTGGTCGGCTGTAATTGGTACGATTATTATTTTAAGCCAATTGGATTCCGCGTAATATGCAGACGCATAAGGAATTCAATTAGGGCTCTTACACGATGCAGTTTACACAGAGCCCAGCATTTGCAGAGATGCGTCGATGAAAATGTTGGACTGGGCAGTAACAATCGAAAATAAATTTTTTGGAATATTTATATCACAGGAAGTGGAACAACGATAGAGTTAATTGAATTCATCTGACGAAAAACTGCAACGATGTAAACCATCGAAAAACAAATCATAATATATTATTATTCTGTAAATGTCTTAATTTATAACATCTAGTTAGATGTAGATTTTACGTAAGTTTCACTTCTGTAGTGTGTAGTATAAACAACGTATCACTGCTTGCCGGACGGTGTTTATACAGTTTGGCCGCCTTCGGCCGAACTGTAAATATATAGCTACTGTGCTACTTGTGGCCTCCTAGGGGTCCGTGGACTCCAGTTTAGAAAATGCTGCTATAGGTAACAGGCTTCAGTTGAAAATAGAAAGGCATAGTTAATTACTGAACAAATAAAATACTACCTGCTATATTACTATATGAACCATTGAACAAATGTTAAGTGAAATTATTTGCAATATCCATTACCTATTATCGCAATTTCTTAACTATTGAATTGTTTGAATTTGTAGCGATCGCTCATGCATTTTATCGTACATAAATAATTGTTCAACATATACCTGGCTTTTGCACGAAGATGTGGAAAGTAAAAATATTTCAGCTAATTTTTAGTAGCTCGTATATTAATGTTAATAGCTGTGCCTGCGGCTCTCGCGTGCTCAGTTATTGTTGCTAAATAGCTTACTAAAAACAAGTTTCTAAACCGATCAAAATCCATCTATATAGTCACCTAATGGAATATAAAGATATTCCGTTTTTATGCTACCTAGTACACAGTACCTAGTACACAGCCCATTTTAGTATTTATTTATTTATTTATTGTAGATTATAGACGCGTCGACATCTAAGGTCATTAGCGTCTTTCAACTACACTAAATAACAACTAACTTAAAACCAAACAACATCATAAAACATCCATGAGCGCAGGTGGGATTCGAACCCACGGCAGTCCAGTCTAGAGGTTGCGGCGCCAAGCACGCCACCATCTAGGTTATACTGCCCCTCCCATTTTAGTAAATGCGCAATGATTAACTTATCAGATATCTCAGAGATTCCCAAACTTATTTGGTCTACTGCCCTCTTTTTAGAAAAAAATTACTCAGAAAAACAGAAAGCAGTGACAGATTTGCGTTCTAAAATAAAGTAATCACTATGAATTTTAATTAATTTTTTGCCTTACCCACTATAAAATAGCTGCTTTACATTCATGTATGTGTGCATGTAAAGTGACTTTTGACAGGCCGGTGTGTGGTAACGTATCTTTCCCACACTAGTGTGGGAAAGCAAACCATTCCCATAATTCCAAATCTTCATGGTTTCCGGGCTTGTAGGCCGTGGTCCGGTGGTATTTCTACCTGACGTTTCGTCTACAACTGCGGTAGACATTCTCAAAGGCGATGTGGCAGCGGTCGAAGTGTCCTCCTTGGCGGCTCACAGCCGCCAAGGAGGACACTTCAACCGCTGCCACATCGCCTTTGAGAATGTCTACCGCAGTTGTAGACGAAACGTCAGGTAGAAATACCACCGGACCACGGCCTACAAGCCCGGAAACCATGAAGATTTGGAACAATGCCGGCCGTGAAAGCTTGCACACTTGGACATTCCCATAATTATTTATGTTTATTCCCTCTGATCCGCCCGCTATTACCTATACTGACAGGTAAGTACTCTCGGAAGTTAGCGACACAAAATGAACCGTCAAATTTTTTTAAATATTGTATATGAAGTCAAAAGCAGCTATTTTGTAGTAAGACTGGCAAAAAATATCAAATATATCTCGTAGTCGTGCGTTATGGCATTATGACTCGTATGACTGCGTTAAAACTCGCTGTGCTCGTTTTAACATAATGTCATGTCACGTCAGTAATATACGCCATTACACATATAGATATACTATCTACTATTACACCTAGTCCAAATGCTTTCGAGGATACCCCGCCTGGAACGATCAAGCGCCCCCTGGGGGCGGTGTCGGCCAGTTTGGTAAACACTGGGCTATCTTATTCCTTGATGTATATAACAAACACTATACAGTGTGCCCCAGGATAGATGTAATAAGAGGTGTAATGAACAAACAATTTTCGAATTTCGTAATGGTATTTGGATATCGAGTCCTGTTCGATGTAAAACTGAGGTATACCAAAAATGAGATGATTCGGTCTTCTACAAAGTGTTTTATAAGCAAAGTAAGTTGTAAAAAAGACTAAGAAAAAGTGGCTTTATTTTTCAAAATATGAAAAGGTCCAGAAAAAGTTGTTTAGAATGCAATTTTATAACCCCATACCAAATTTCAGGAATATTAAAAAAAAAAAATTCGCTAATTTTGTTACAACGAATTTTTTTTTTTTTTATAACCTCTTGTTATATCTATCCTGGGACACACCGTATAGTTAAAACTCAAAGTTCGTGTTTCGTTAAAAACTTACAATTTTTAAACAAAGTTAAGATTTAATTAATTTATATAAAAACATAAATGTGAAAAAAGGGGCCAAGTTCAGTACAAAGAACAGCTTTGCCGAAAAAAGAATTGACATCTAAGTGGGTGCCAAGTTTTCACACTCGATTCATTTATTTATAATATAAAACATGAAACTTTTTTACATTTATGTTTTTGGTGGGATATCAACACTTTTTGACAAAATTATTGTCAGGTATTTGTTTGTGTACCAAATAATAAGTAAATAAGTAATAAATTGCTCTTGTTAAGTAACAGTCAGTTATGTTATGGTTTTTGGTTGTGCTTAGAGTTTACAGACAGAAAGAAGATTCGCAAATAAAAAAAATGTGAAGATATTTTTTTCACATTAGCGAATAGCGAATCTATTTTACACGATTTTAAAGGAAGAGGTAGACTGCGCTACTCTTAGCGGACCTTTAGGCATGTTCAGGGCCGTAGCTAGAGCTGAATTCAAAATAGGGCACTGAAAGTCTAAAGTAGGGCTGAAGCAAAAGACTACAATTTTTTAATTGGATTGACCACCTCATCTGGTGATATCAAATTACAAAAGCAAGAAAACGGTAAATGACAATTTATTCAAAAAAAAAAAAATACAGAACTTGCCATGTTATCAAATTTCCGAAGAACTTCATTTAGTCCAACGAATTTAATCTTGTTTTTCCAAATGCCAGATAGATCAAGTCTGTCATTCTGTCGTGACAGTCTTTGCGGCTTGTTTATAATTCCTTAAAGTAGGGCACTGGATGTTTTAAGGTAGGGCATTGCCCCTTAATGCCTCCCCCTAGCTACGGCCCTGGGCATGTTTGTATGCTAACCAGTAACCTATACTATAGTCACTCTTGTAAATTATAGACGCTTGACAACAGAGGTCATTAGCGTAAAGTCATTCTTAGATTTTATATTGACCAATCAGATATCCGAATTTGAAGATAAAGTAAGGTGTAATAGTGAAAATTAAAATGTAAGTTAGAAAGGTGGAAACGCACATAATAGATTTAAAGATAAAATAGTTTACAAAAAGCTTAATACGTGGTTGTAATTATATTTTTTACAATATATATTTTTGTTCACAGCAAACAATACTGGACAGTATAAAAAATGACGATCCTAACTTTACTGGCAATGGTTATACAAGCCTTGCTGTCATTTATACCGTATTCGCCCTTTGCAACTGGTTTGTGCCATCGGTTATCAGCATTACTGGACCTCGGCTGGCAATGTTGTTTGGCGCCATTACATATGCGTAAGTTTTCAATAAAATACTGAAAAAAAATTTGAAAAAACAATATTGCAGGCAAATAATTTATGGAGTGGATTTGGGAAGTCAAAATAACTAAAGAATTAATATCAAGAATAAAATATTACGTGTACAGGCGTACATGGCCGATTTGAACGCCAACGAAATATGATCTCTGAATATAATATGTTCTTTGATAAATAAATAAAATGACCAGTGAAACAGACAAGATATTCAAATATAATAATGTATATTATAAAATCAACGTTTCGGCTTTAGATGTAGGCCATTTTCAAGATATAAATCTAAAAATAAAAAGTAAAATTAATTATTACTATAAAAAAACAAAAATAATAATGATAATTTTTCTTTTTATATTTATATTTTGAATAGGGCTTACATCTAAAGCCGAAAGGTTGATTTTTTATACCTACATTTTTAGGCGCGATCTTAGCGAAGCTAGAAGCGCCTATATACACTCGCTTTGTTTGTACGTCTGTGAATCTGTGAATCTGTTAATCTGTCAATCTGTAACGGATTTTTTGTATCAGTCGTACAGCCCAAACGGGTTAACCGATTTTAAAAAACTTTTTTTTGTTCGATTCCTCTCGGGGTCTATTTGATCCTAACGTCGCCTGATTTTTGAATTTTGGCCCCAGAGGGGAGAAAATTAGAAAAAACGGTGTTTTTTGCTTATAGCTTGCTCAATTTAAGTCAGATCGATTCGAAACCTGTCTTAAACGAAAGAGGAGAAAATTCTAGATAGATTTTATGTATAATATTGTGTCAACACAGTTTTTTTATGCAGATTTATATTCAAATACAAATATATAAATGCGACTTTATCTTATAAATCGCGAACTTGTTTCGGTTGTCCTTGTCTGTTGCACAGTGTGATATGGATATTGGAAGACAGCGTATGCTCTATCTTATATTGCATTATTTCAATATAGTTATTCAATTTTTTGACTGCTGATGTTTGAATTTAAGTTTAAAAACCCTGGCCTACTGAGTTAAAATGACGTGTAACTAATTATTGACGTCGATCGGATCGGACCAAAATTTCTCGACGTTCATCATACCTTTCCGAACAATTTGACTTTCTCTGTCTCTGTGTCCCTTTGTACGCTTATAACTCGAGAACCACTGATCCGATTTACATGATTTTTTTTCAAGTAAATAACTTCTTATGCGACTGCGAGTTTTAAAATATTCTGGCATCACGCAAAAGCAACCGAACTGATTCTCAAATAAAAACGTATGTTCTGGCATCACGCAAAAATAAGTAGGTAGTAGATGCTCTGTTTTTTAAACGGTGGTTTTATTTAGCTTGATCCCGTATATTTGTTACAAATCTTGCGATCGATTGAGTTGAAATTTTGCACACATGTGTAGCTCCGGTGACAATACAATATTATGGTAACTAGCTGACCGGCCCGGCTTTCGTCCGGGTGTAAATCGTACTTCTGAATTTTCACCCACTTCCCGTGATCCGATTGAGTTGAAATTTTGCATACATGTGTAGCTACGGTGACAATACAATATTATGGTAACTAGCTGACCGGCCCGGCTTTCGTCCGGGTGTAAATCGTACTTTTGAATTTTCACCCACTTCCTATGATCCGATTGAGTTGAAATTTTGCACACATGTGTAGCTCCGGTGACAATACAATATTATGGTAACTAGCTGACCGGCCCGGCTTTCGTCCGGGTGTAAATCGTACATTTGAATTTTTACCCACTTCCCATGATCCAATTGAGTTGAAATTTTGCACACATATGTAGTTCCGGTGACAATACAATATTATGGTAACCAGCTGACCGGCCCGAGTTTCGTCCGGGTGCAAATCGTACTTTTGAATTTTCACAGGCAAAAGGTCTTTCTCCGGTAACGTTTCGGATAAATGTAATAAAATCAGACTAAGGAAATAAAGCACACTAAAAATTATTAGATCCTTTTGAAAATTAATATTTGAGAGTTTTATAGGACACAAAAAAATAAAATGGCGTCAGATTTCAAAATGGCGGCCATATGTACCTTTTTGTAAACATTATCCGATTCTTTTGAAAATTAATATTTGAGAGTTTTATAGCACACAAAATAAATTAAATAGTGTCAGATTTCAAAATGGCGGCCATATGTACTTTTTTGTAAGAATTATCAGATCCTTTTGAAAATTGATATTTGAGAGTTTCATAGAACACAAAAAAATAAAATGACGTCAGATTTCAAAATAACGGCCATATATACTTTTTTGAAAAAATTATTCGATCCTTTTGAAAATTGATATTTGCGAGTTTTATAGGACACAAAAAAATAAAATGACGTCAGATTTCAAAATGGCGGAAATATGTAGAACTCCTTTCTAAAAATTATACGATCCTTTTGAAAATTGATATTTGAGAGCTTCATAGGACTCAAAAAAATAAAATGACGTCAGATTTCAAAATGGCGGCCGTATGTACTTTTTTGTAAAAATTATCCGATCATTTTGAAAATTGATATTTGAGAGTTTCATAGGTCACAAAAAAATAAAATGACGTCAGATTTCAAAATGGCGGCCATATATACTTTTTTGTAAAAATTATCCGATCCTTTTGAAAATCGGTATTTGAAAGTTTCATAGGACACAAAAAAATAAAATGGCGTCAGATTTCAAAATGGCGGCCATAATATGTACTTTTTTGTAAAAATTATCCGATCCCTTTGAAAATTGATATATGCGAGTTTTATAGGACACAAAAAAATAAATGACGTCATATTTCAAAATGGCGGAAATATGTAGTACTCCTTTGTAAAAATTATCCGATCCTTTTGAAAATTGATATTTGAGAGTTTCATAAGACACAAAAAAATAAAATGACGTCAGATTTAAAAATGGCGGCCGTATGGACATTTTTGTAAAAATTTTCCGATCCTTTTGAAAATTGATCACGCGTTTTTTGAAGCCTTGGAAACCAATAATTTGTTAAAACGTAATGTCCTTTTCAATGGCTTTATTTATTGTGTTCTTCGTCGAATTCTAAATTGAAAATACACATGTTCAGAAAGCAAAGAATGCCCTAAATCGTGATTTTTGTCCCATATATCTTAAAAAATTTAGAAGCTATAGCCAGTCAAAGTTGAAATCATCATAGAGCCTTAAATTTTTTTGACCAATAGATTCACTTCTACAAACTTTTTAACCGACTTTTTACGCTGCGTGATGTATCAAAAAGTGACATTTACCTTAAAGGAATCACACGCCGTTACTCACTTTCATTAAAATGAACCGATTTAAGTAAAATTTATATGGGACCAACTTCGAGGTATACCCTATCCAATAAAACAAGAATCATCAAAATCAGACTACCTACTCTGTATAAAGTTATGCGTGGTCATACATAAAAAAAATATACGCGTCGACTTGAGAATCCCCTTCTTTTTTTGAAGTCGGTTAAAATATAATACTAAACGACAAACAACTAGGATGCCGAAAAAATATTATTCATAAAACGAAAGAAAGCCTTACATGATTATTATTTTTGGTATTTCCCCGTGTAGTTCAGTCGAATTAGATTAAAGTGAAGCAAATAGAAAAACTAATCGGTAAAAAGCTATAAATTGCTGGAGACCTTTATTTTGGCATACTTTTGAACATACTAAAAGTCCTGACCTCTACCTCCAAGGCTCGATCCGCCATCTTGAAAAAAAGGTGCTCCAATCCAGGTTTTTCATCATATCTCGGTAATCGTTGGTCCGATCGGGATGAAGGTTATTATAAAAATTAAAGCTCATTAGATTCTCTATAAAAAAGGCAGAATTCATTTTTTCCATATCTTCAATAGTATCTCTGTAACACATCGGTAAATTTTTTACTCATATACGCTGTGCTCTTGAATCTATGCTTCTACGCGTTTAAAATATCAACAAAAAACTATCAGCAACATTTTTAAATTTCTCATAATGAATATGATACTAATGTCGATGAAATAGGGTCTCACAATAGTCCCTATTTTATTTATTGTAAATTATAGACGCGTCGACAACTTAGGTCATTAGCGTCTTGATTACATTAAATAACTATTTACTTAAAACTAAATTACATCACAAAACATCCATGAGCGGGGGCGGGATTCGAACCCACAACAGTCTGATCCAAAAGCCTCGACGCTAACAACTGGACCACACTGTCCTCTACAATAGTCCTTGGTTATACCTGGGCCTGCTGCGTGGCGACAAAACGGTAGGTGGGAACGAAGGGGTCGAGGAAGCCTTAGACTTACAAGGTCTATCCTTGCCATGCTAGTGTAAGCGTTCGGCTTTTCTGTCAACCGTTCACTGTCGAAACGCCCTACGATAATTCGAACACTCATGTTGGCGTCTTTCTCAATTTCCCCTTATTGGGTCCGACAGCACGTTACTACAGTGAAGTTAGGGTTACCGGATTAACCGGACATAGGCCTTCACCACGCCCGTATTAGAATCGTCTTCGGGATGCCAGTGCAAATTGTAATTGCACACTTATGAATCTACTTCCGCTTACTCAACTGTGGGGCGTATGGTGTAGTTGTGGTGTGCTCAGCCTCCCGTACGATTTCTACCCTTCACCAGTGATTGCTCAGCAGTGGGGATACAAATCGTCAGAAGCGGGAGATGTTGTGTAGGATAGCAAACTGAATCCCTGCTTATCCGCTTGATCGCTCAGAGCCGAAAACCAGGACCTAGGTTGCTAATGTAAATTGTTGTGTACGATTGTTAACTATCAGATCAATAGCCGTTATTGCTCAGCATTACGGCTAAGATAATCAACAATCGGAGTGAAGTGTAAGGAGGCGTGCCAGATTACTGCTGGACTGCCGCACCAAAATTGTCACTCAGTCTTGTGCAAGGAATCAAGAAAATTATCGAAAATAATTTCAAGGATGTAAAGTTTAAGCGTCTTGATAAAGTTCATCCTTTGGCTACAGTCAACTCTGCTATCAAAATCTACGACACGATGGTACCAATTGATCCTCTGTTGCTCTTTCAAAGAATTATTATCGCAAAAAAAGATGACGAACAGTTAGTCGATTACCTCGAATACGAATTGGCGCCTTATCCGCTTTCTCTATTCAATGATGTAGGTATGCGCAAGACTAAAAAATCTGCACTGTACGATATTCTCGAAGAGTCGCGTGATCGTGTGAATTTCAGTGATTGTAGGCATGTCATTGACGGTGGGTATCTCTTGCACCGTGTAATTTGGCATCAAAATCAGACGTACCTTTCAATATGCACGACGTACATAAACTATGTCAAAAACCATTTCGGAGCAACTGCCATAATTGTATTCGATGGTTATAACAACAGCGTTCCCAGCACTAAAACAGCGGAGCAATGCCTAAGGTCTGCAAAAAATACAAGTGCTGACATAATATTTGATGAGACAATGACAGCCACTGTCACACAAGAAAAGTTTCTGGGCAATGAAAAAAATAAGGCACGACTTATTTCAATGTTGTCGGAAAAATTCGAGACCGAGGGTTTTACCGTCAAACAGACTACAGACGATGCTGATACTCTGATCGTCACAAGTGCAATAGAAGTATCTTCTTTCCAAGAACCTGTGATTGTTGATGAGGATGTGGACCTCCTCGTTTTATTAACTATTGTAGAGGACAGTGTGGTCCAGTGGTTAGCGTCGCGGCCTTTGGACCAGACTGTCGTGGGTTCGAATCTCGCCTCCGTTCATGGATGTTTTGTGATGTAATTTAGTTTTAAGTAAATAGTTATTTAATGTAATCAAGACGCGAATGACCTAAGTTGTCGACGCGTCTATAATTTACAATAAATAAAATAGGGACTATTGTAAGACCCTATTTCATCGACAATAGTATCACATTCATTATGAGAAATTTAAAAATGTTGCTGATAGTTTTTTGTTGATATTTTAAACGCGTAGAAGCATAGATTCAAGAGCACAGCGTATGAGTAAAAAATTTACCGCTGTGTTACAGAGATACTATTGAAGATATGGAAAAAATGAATTCTACCTTTTTTATAGAGAATCTAATGAGCTTTAATTTTCATAATAACCTTCATCCCGATCGGACCAACGATTACCGAGATATGATGAAAAACCTGGATTGGAGCACCTTTTTTTCAAGATGGCGGGTCGAGCCTTGGAGGTAGAGGTCAGGACTTTTAGTATGTTCAAAATTATGCCAAAATAAAGGTCTCCAGTAATTTATAGCTTTTTACCGATTAGTTTTTCTATTTTTGCTAATATGACTGGACTAGTGTTGCAAACAACCCCAATGTGGCGACGAGAATCCCGAAAACAACAGAGCGCGGCCAAAAGAGAAGAGCGAAGAGGGCAATTTTGCCTGGTCAATCACTTATATAGCCTACTCCGGGGTGGGGGTTGTTTTGTTTATAATTCGAATATTCTAGAAACAATATTTCCAAAATGTTTCCATTTGATTATTTTTGATTCATTAAACCAAATACACTAGTGTAAATGGAAGGGCCGTAGCTAGGGGGGGGCATTAAGGGGCAATGCCCTACCTATAAACATCCAGTGCCCTACTTTAAGGAATTATAAACAAGTTGCAAAGACTGTCACGACAGAATGACAGACTTGATCAATCTGGCATTTGGAAAAACAAGATTAAATTCGTTGGATCTAAATGAAGTTCTTGGGAAATTTGATAACATGGCAAGTTCTGTATTTTTTTTTTGATTAAATTGTCATTCACCGTTTTTTTGCTTTTGTAATTTGATATCACCAGATGAGGTGGGCAATCCAATTAATAAATTGTAGTCTTTTGCTTCAGCCCTACTTTAGACTTTCAGTGCCCTATTTTGAATTCAGCTCTAGCAACGGCCCTGGTAAAGGGGCGGCTTCCAACCAGGTTCGTACGCAATAGTATTTTAGAACAGCGATTTTTAGAGCGGCTGTTTACAACGTTAAAACTAATTATACCGGGTGCTGATTTGCTTTGCGGGCAATAGGGATTTTGCATGTAAAATCATGTTTATGAATTTTCCTGCTTCCCTGTATATTTTGGTGAAAAAAAAAACAAATACAAAATTTGTTTATAATTAAAAACTCTACCTGACACGGAGTGATGTAAATGCGTATAATACTCTGGTATAAAACTTTTGTATAAAACGGTATTATACGGTATGTAAAAAAAATAGTATACCCCAGTTTTATACTAAGAATAAGTACTGCGTATTTTACTATTTTATTCAGCACGTATAAAACGTTTAACACCGTTTAAAACGGTTTAATACCAAAATGAGAACAGGAACTTTTCCTATTATGCAGTTGGCAATACTGAATAATGCACCGTAACCATAGAGATAGAGAATAGTACAGAGGGAACGTAAACTGGCGTTATGGGCAACAGAATTGAAGCCATGAAACGAAAGGGGGGATTGTGTGGCGGCCATCTTGGAACGAACCACATAATATAAATAACATTGTTGTTTCACTAGGTGTATTTTGATAAGTTTATTTAATTTTATTATAGTAATAGAATGTCATTTAATTCGGAATAAAATGTGGGTACACAAAAAGCAGTATTTTAGAACAAAATAAATTATCATTTAATATAATTATTAACCTTTCAAAAATAATCAGCAATAAGAATTTTCAACAATTTAGGTATTCGATATTTTTAATAATTGTAAAAATGTTCCACAGAGAACAGTAAAAAATACATAAGAAATTTTAAATGTAGTGATGGCAATAAATTAATTTTTTATAACTCCCGTTTCTAAAGTTCAATATTCGAGCGCTGTGAGGCGGACGTGAAGAGGCGTATTTTTATAGTAGTTTAACGAATTATAGTAAGCGTGCGTAAAAGTACAGCTCGTGCGTGAAAGTCCAAAGCGTGCGTAAAAGTACAGTCACCGTGCGTGAAAGTCCAAAGCGTGCGTAAAAGTACAGTCACCGGGCGTGAAAATCCAGTAACTGTGCGTAAAAAAAATTGACTATAAGAAATGTACATAAATCGAAGAATGTGTGTTTATTTCTACCACACATTTAAACTAACGTGCTCTCTGAGGAGAATCCTAGCGCCTGCGCAAACCATTATACCATGGGTTTAATACACAAAAAAGTTTAATACCGTATTTTTACATCACTACTGACACGTATGTTTGCAAATTACCAATATGCAGCTTTTAATTACAAAATTATTATTAAGGAACTGTTATTAAGTTATAAGAATAGTCATGATTTTGTTTAAGTCATGGGTATTCGGATAAAATATTTTTAATATTAAACTTTATCACAGTTCCTTAATAATTATTTAGTAATTAAAAGCTGCATAATGGTAATTTGTAAACATAAGTGTCAGGTAGAGTTTTTAATTATTATGAACACATTTTGTATTTGTTTTTTTTTCACCAAAATATATAGGGAAGCAGGAAAATTCATAAACATGATTTTACATGTAAAATCCCTATTACCCGCAAAGCAAATCAGCACCCGGTATAAAATGTTCAATTTCTAATTATTCGAATATGTAATCTTGCATGTTTCGTTTATTATTATTTACCTGTAAACATATTATACATGTTACATATAGCCTATGTTTTTCGCCAAGATATTAAACAGTGAAAGAGTTCCAAATTTTTCAACATACCTACGCTACAATTTTATTAAAAGTGGAGGTTTAATACCTCCGCATAGTAACACCTAACAATATTTCTTTTTTCAGACTGTTTATTCTGTCGTTTTTATGGCCGAAAACTTGGTTGCTTTACGCGGCAAGTTTTGTGATTGGGATCGGCGCTGCTGTTATTTGGACTGGCCAAGGAAATTATTTGACACTGAATTCAGATCAAGAGACGATGCCCAGAAATTCTGGTATCTTTTGGGCTATGCTTCAGGCTAGGTGAGTTAATATAGAATTTAATATAGAATTTAATATTATTTATTCCTCATGAACGCGTTGGGGACTGCAGTTTTTGAAAGTTTTCCATTTTTTTCTTGCCGTATTGCAGCAGTTCACAATGCTTTAATGAGGAATAAATAATTTTAATTATTTCATACTTTTTAAACAACTGATTACGTACTAGGTACTAGTTTTTGGTCGGGGATTTTTAATTTAATTTTTATTTTGCACTTTTTATATTAAACTCTAGGCGTTGAGTGAAGCCGGCTTTAACGTTCTAGGTATAGATTAATTAAAATTATGTCGGAGAAATTCAGTTGACTATGGGACAGCTGCCACCCTACGGTGCTGTAATTTGGTTTGCCTACATATCAGTAATTTTTCAAATTAAATAATTTCTCGACTTATTTGCAATCATACTCGTTGTGGAATTTTCAATTTTCATGGCTTTGCGGAAACATGTTTCTGACAAAAGTTGTTAGGTTTGATCTACTCTCCAGCTGGAAAATGTTTTTAATTATACAGGTTGTCCTATTTAAGCGTGGCAGACCAAAGTTACGTTTTTTTTAATGCAGCACCATGTTTTTATTTGTTTTTTGAATTCTGCACCTAATTGTAAATAGAAACTGTAAGGAAAGCGTTGCTCGAAAATTTAGCAGTTTTTGAGTTATTCAAGTTTTTTCGAAATTTTTGACATAGGAATGCAGACCTTTACCATCCTTTACCTAAAATTCGAAATAGCCCAAACAGAAACCTTTTTAAAGCTGATATTTTGGGGATCAACAGATAACAGACGGACTAATCAATAATTGTATTCGAAAAATTAGTTTACTATACAGGGTGTTCAAAATATTGTACTTCTTTTATCTAACTTAAATCACTTTTGATTGTTAAATGCAATGGTGTAGGTTTTATGTCGGAATTGTATTCTTTAGGATATTTACTAACACTTTTATTAAAATTCCCAAACCTAAATTTGATATTTACGTAATTATAACAACTTGAGTGTGATATTGCGCAATTTCACCTTTTGAAGGAAATGCAACTACAAACAGCTCAAGAGCTTCAAGTTGGTGATTGAAATGGATGTACTTACAGTGATTAGATCGCGTTTTCGCCTTCCGATGCCGGAATTTCAATATATCGCCACTAAAATTCATTTTACTTGTATACCAAGAAAAAAAAAATTATATGAAAAATGTAGGAAAATATCTCTAGTTTAATTTGGTGTAATAATTTTTTCAAAAAAGTTTAACCCTCTATCAAATAAAAGGGAATAACCAAGAAAAACTCGATTTTTTCATGGTTTTTTTTTAACTTTTAAAGCAGGAAAAAAAAATTGTATTTTAAAGACCACCAACAGCTAAGGTTATTTGGGCCTAGCACCAATTCATATTTTCTATTCATTATTTTTTTTTAATAATAAATTGAAAATCCAATTGACACTTTTACTAGCTCTCGGGCTAGAAGCCGGAAACTGGGGACTTGTAATAGAGGAACCCATAACAACACCATGTAAACAACAGCATTGCTACACGCTCGGCTATTCTCAAGCCCTTTTTAAGCAGGAAAGTTACGAGGTGGCAAACTTGAAATTCGTGTTCAACATCCCAAAAAACAAAGGATAATAGAGAAAAAATCCTCCAAAACTTTCTAGGCAGAAACCTTTTTTTATCTTAATTGACTGGAGTACTTAATTGTCAAATCAGGTTTTCTGACAATGCATTCTGCAGCCCAACATTATTTAATGAGTTTGGAGAAGTTTCTGTTTTAATATTTTGTTTTGGTTTTTGTATTTATACACTAAACTGCTATTGTTATTTAATTTCTTTCGATATTGTTCAATAGCTAATTTTAAATTTGAATTTTCTTTCTGTAAAGTTTGAACTAAATCACTCGTCGCGATTTATTTGCTTGATGTTTTGCAAGTTGCTATCTGTTTCAGTTGTTAGTTTTACTTCAGTATTCGTTTTCATTTTTTTGAGCTAAAAATTAACCCATCCATGAAAATTCTTTTGAAATAATTGATTAAACAAATCTTATCCAAATACAAAAAATATAACATAACTGTTTGGAAATACTATTTTTCTTCTACCTAGGCCGAAAGTTCGTACTTTCGTCCCTGCCAAGCGGGTACAAAGTCGCTCTTTATTCCCGTTGTACGGACAAGTGCGCGTGCGCAATAGTACTTATGCCGGCTCTCACGCACCTACTTCTGTCTCCTACACATTAAAATTATTTCCTTTAAAATTATTTTTTAATAACTTTAATAATAAAATAAAATAAAAATAATAATTTTAATAATTTTTTTTTTCAATTTTGCGAACTTTCGGCCTGGCAGGAGAAAAAATAGTATGCGCAACACGGGAGGAAATTTCTACATCTCCTCCCTTGTGGCACAATGTACTATTTCTTTCGATTTTTCTTTTCAACCCATTTGGTACATTATGCAAGTATTGGCACAGACCCAGGAAATAAACTACAAAATAAAGAATGAAATTTGAAATTAGGTTAAGTTACATTTCTAATTTTTTAGGTGTATGTATAAGTACCTAATTATTATAGTTCGGGAGTTTGCGTTGCAAATGAAAAAGTCATAGTAAGCCGGCTGACTTTGATACCGATAGTTGATCTCGTACAATTAATCAATAAACCGACCGTCAGCTGCTCAAGTAGCGGTGGGGGATTGTGCGTCAGCTGGTCGTATGAAGTTGTAAAAAAACACGTAAAATATTGCGCATTTCACTTTTTTGCACTGACAGCAGCTGAGACAATTACGTTACCTAGGATTATGATAGCGATATGATCAAAATCCTAGGTAACAAAATTGTCTCAGCTGCTGTCAGTGCAAAAAAGTGAAATGCGCAATATTTTACGTGTTTTTTTACAAGTTCATGCGACCAGCTAACGCAAAATCCCCCTTCTACGATGCAGCTGACGATTATTTTTCAACTCACAATGATGTCAACTATTTATAAAAACAAGTTTCAGCCGGCGTACTATTATTTAAAAAAATGTTTTTTACCACTTTCGCAGCCTCTCACACTCACACCCATCGCGGGTGCACCAGCTGACGCTTGGTTTACTTATTAGTCATACCAGATTTATCGATCATAATCAAGTCACATGATCATATCTAATGTAAATAGAAATGTGTAGGCGCAAGTACATACCCTTGGCTGAACAAATCCGTGTTCCTAAAGCATTGTATTTCGAAGTGGTCAAAACACACCTTATAGGCATTATAAAAATAATCAGGTTCTTTTCTTTTTAATAGTTCATCTAGGTCCTTTCGCGTGCAGACTACAATCCATCTCATCAAACTGAAATTTATACTTAAGATTGGAAAATAACAAAAATAAAACCTGTACAGTGAACGTTTGTACTTACTTGTTTTTGTCTTTTGGTATTCTGAAAAATGATTTTGCATCTTTCTGTTGTTTATAATTATTACATCCATAAACTGCACACACGGAACCTATTTTGTAGGACATATTGTCAAAATAATTTAAAATATTACGATAATCGTTTTGTACCTCGCTGTGACAGTGACATCTGACGTTTTGACCAGTGTGACGTCACAATGTGAGTGACCGCGTGTACCATATCATATTATCATAGTACGTGTACTGTGGCGGTACCATATTACTACACTTGAACTTCATTAAATCATTCATGGAGTCAATATTTAAAATTATCCACCAGTCCCACTAGTCCGTATTCGTAGTTTAATATTCTTATGTAAATCATTATTAGGTATAGCCATTAATGCTTATTTAAAAAAATTGGGCAAAATAATGTAATTATCTAATTAAATTTGTGATACTCATAATACTTTGCCATGCCTATTATAATTACTTATAATATTAAAAAAATGTCACGATTTTATTTGTTACCATTTTTGCCTCTAGGTGCCAGGCATGGATATTATCTATAAATACCAAAGGTTTAGTACTTTATTTTGTTTATGTTTTTAGTTTCATAAAATGACACAAATCATTCAATAAAGGCGCTCATAAGACGGTCGTTTTCTCCCACTTGGTGATAATTATTATTGTTAGGATAAACATCGCTTTAAAGTAGGCAACCAAACTTTCTCGAAAGTGATCGATTTGACTCTGCCAAAATTATACCTACCCGAAAATACTTACTTATGTTTAATAGTGTTTTTAAATTTCAGCATGTTCTTCGGCAACATTTTTGTGTTCTATCAGTTTCAAGGTCAAACGCACATTGATGAGCATACCAGAGTGGTTGTATTTATAACGTTAACTGTTGTGGCAGTCGTTGGTATTGTGTTTGTGATCGCTCTGCGACCGCCACCACGTGCTGCACTACATATCAATGTGGATGGTTCAGTGCAACCACCGGAAGGTCCCATCCAAGCACTGAAAGGCGCTATGAAATTGTTCGTTACTAGAGATATGTTGTTGCTTTTTGCTACGTTCTTTTATACAGGTAATGAATATTATGCCAATTTCATTCGTTTCTCTATTCGTCTTATTGTCTGTCTGCTTTAGTTTTATCTAACGAACAGTTTATTTTCTCGGTTTATGAACGACAGATAATTTCGGACTATTGTTCATTATTTTATTTTTTAAATCAGCTGTTGCCCACGACGTCACCTCGTTAGATTCGAAATACGGTTAAGACGCCATTTTCATCCGTTTTGAAAAACAAACTTTAGTGTTCAATCATGTTCAATTCAATACTTCTCACCAGTTTATGAGATATGAATATAGTGTCAAAAAACTCTACACCCCTTTTGACCACATTCGGGGTTGAATTTCGAAAAATCCCTTCTTAGTGGGTGCTTAATGCTTATGTCATAAAAAGAACCTACTTCCCAAATTTCAAGTTTTTAGCTTCAGCGGTTTGGCCCGAGCGTTGATTAGGCAAAAAACCCTACACCACCTTTTGACCCCATTAGAGGTTGAATAAAAAAAACCTCTAACCCGTATTTGTTTATTTCTAAAGAAGAGTTCGTATGTTTAATTCAATATACCTCTCACTTTAACAATTTGTGAGATATGAACACTTAACCTACACTCCCTTAGGGGTTGAATTTTGAAAAGCTGCCAAACACGTGTTCCCTTATTTCTAATGAGGAGTTTATTTTTATATTTTGAAGATTTAAACATTTTTAGAAAACAAACGTAGCAATCCCTGTTCAACCCCCTTAAGACGCGTATATACTTGCGAGCTGAGCGGCTCATGTAACAGAATTCGCAAGCGTGGACGGGGTTTTGTGCGCAGTTCGAGCTGACCGTGAGCCGTTCGCTGTGATCCGTCTGGAGTCGGTTTTTTCGGCGAGCACAAAGGGATATTCAGGCGCAGTGTGGACGGCAAATATACATGCTCGTAAGTGTGTACGTGTAGTAGTGCTCACTGCTCAGTATTTCATTGTTAAAAACTTTAGCATTTTATTAACTTTTTCTGTGCTGGTTTGGCTTGTCTCGTCAAGTGAAACCATGGCGGTTTGGACGGATTAAAATTTACTAACAATAATGGAAAATTTATTATCGGTCTTATTCGATTTTATGTAACCCGAAAGATGAAAACCATTTTAAAAAAAATTAAGAGAATAGGCTTGAAGAGCAGCAATCAGCCACTTGCAACCATCACAGCAAATAGTTATTTGTTTTGTTTATGGAAATAAACAGTACACAAACTGAATTGCGCTCAGGATTTGCTCGCGGCTAATGCCGGCTCACGTAGTGCTTAAGGGAGGCTCGGGCATTCATTTTTTCTACGAGTGGCTCATGAGCCGCTCAGCTCGCAAGTGTACGCATCTTTGACGATTTGGGAGGTATGAACCAATGTGTCAAAAAACCCTACACCCCCGTTTGATTCCCTTAGGGCAGCGGTTCCCAACCTTTTAAGTAGTGCGGACCACCAATTTTGTAAAAAAAATTGAGGCCCACTAACTAAATATACAAGTAAAAACTATAAACCCCTGATCAACAAACCAATCGAATAATTCGATTGTTTTCACTCTATTGTTCCCATCTCTACCTCTGAAGCGCCGATAATATTTATCTTGGCTTAAACTCTCGACCAGCGTCCACGAATTAGTACCACGCTGCACGCGGCCCACAAGTGGGCCGCGGCCCATGGGTTGGGAACCGCTGCTTTAGGGCGTAGTGGTGGAATTTAAAAAAAAACTCGAATATAACGATTTGTGAGATATGTACATTTTGTCAAAAAAAGTATACATTCCTTTTTGACCCTCTTACGGGTTTAATTTTGAAAAATCTCCTCTTAATGGGCACATACGTTACGAAAAGAACCTACTGTCCAAATTTCAAGTTTCTATCTTCAGCGCTTTGACCTGGACCAGTGACTATAGGATTCCTTCACTCAACGCCTGGGCGTAGATGAGTCAATCAAAAGTTGTTCTTTTATATTATGTATAGATTATTAATTTTCGCGTGCAACTTGTTTTGTCGTGGTATGATAATGTGTGCCACTCGGGAAGAAGTAGGCTTTTAAACGGACAGACATGTTGCATTGTATATTTTTACCTATGTATTATCCTACAAAAGGCTGCTGTACGTGCCATAGTAAATGCTCCGTATCGCGAACACTGTCAACCTATTTTCTGTGATCTCAAGATAATGTCCCTACCTTCGGTTTATACTTATCATAGTTTAATCTATGCAAAAAAAAATATTAACGAGTTTACAAAAAACAAAGATTACCATAATTACAACACCAGAAACAAAAATAATATTAGTACTCCTTTACATAAACTAGCTGCCGTACAGGCAAATTTTACGTATGTCTCTATCAAATTATTTAATCACCTTCCTGAGTCGTATAAAAACCTGCCAGACAAGAAATTTGAAACAAAAATTAAAAATGTACTCACTCAGTACTGCTTGTACACCATCGATGATTTTTTTAATCTAATTTTTTAATGTAACTTTTATTTTTGACGCTATTATATTCCGCATGGAATCTTAAATAAAGAAATTTATGTATAAAATTAAGCCAAATCGCAGGATAGTGGACAAAATAATTTGATTTATTAAATTAAATGTACGACGTTTCGTCTATAGATTTAATAAATCAAATTATTTTGTCCACTATCCTGCGATTTTGCTTAATTTTATTATAATCACGATGGACACGATTTCTAATAGAAATTTATGTATGTATGTATGTATGTATTGTATTGGCGTTAGTGTATTGAAAACTTTTCATAATACAAAAATTCGTAAATCGAAAACTTTTTCATTAATTTTTTTGGAAGTATTGACATTTTTTCTTCGTAAAAGCTAAGAAATGTTCGTAGATAAACATAATAAAATCGTAAATTTTAAAATACCTCCCGCAATATTATTAAAAGGGTCAACCATTAGTGTGCTGCTCTACACTGAAGTTGTATGTATTGTCTAACTTACGTTTTGAAACTCTATAGGAATTGAATTGTCGTTCTTCAGCGGTGTATACAGTTCCTGTATTGGATTTACTCAACAGCTTGGAGAAAACGCAAAACGTTATGTCGGACTTTCAGGAATATTTATTGGACTTGGAGAAGTTTTAGGTATTTTAATAACATTAGACTTAGAGATTATTTGAATAAGTTTTTATAGAATAGAATATCAAAAATATTAATCGGTTTATCCATTTCAAAATTAAACTATACTATACCTACGATGATGCTACAAAAATTAATACAATTTTTTTGATGTAAATTATCACAAAACTGGCATATAAAACTTCTAATTAGGTATTGGAAATTTCGGTTATCGAGATGCGTGTTCGTTGGCTTCTTTTTTTTTGAAGATTTCCATCAAAATCATAATTAAAATGATGGGAGGTATACGCGCACATCGCACACTTAATCTAAAAATAGACTGTGCTCGTGCGAAATCTTCAAAAAGAAGAAACCCACAAATACATCCATCGTTGCAAACAAAAGAATTTTTTAACACAACTAAAGTAGGTATTATGCAGTGACTTGTGCAATTGTATGCTATTTTTAATTTATATGTTTATGTATTTCAGGAGGACTCCTGTTTGGTATTCTTGGTTCCAGTACAATAAAGTTCGGCCGAGGGCCGATAGTCATAGCCGGTTATGTTGTTCATCTTTTAAGTTTCTTTTTGATATTTCTGAACCTGCCAAATGCAGCACCACTTGGAAACACTGAAGACACTTCATATATAAACCCTCCGCTTGCATGGGTTGCAATTCTGTGTTCCTTTTTGTTGGGCTTCGGAGATAGCTGTTATAACACGCAAATATATTCCATTCTTGGAGGATTGTACCATGATATAAGCGCTTCAGCGTTTGCTCTTTTCAAATTTACACAGGTAATTGCTTAACGTTTTATTTTAAATCAAAGACTTCTGAAAAAAAATCAGAATTAAACATAATTAAA
The DNA here is from genome assembly GCA_039654895.1 of Mongoloraphidia duomilia. Lineage (NCBI taxonomy): Eukaryota > Metazoa > Arthropoda > Insecta > Raphidioptera > Raphidiidae > Mongoloraphidia > Mongoloraphidia duomilia. The sequence continues at coordinate 28,155,454 of CM077518.1, read as the reverse complement.
ACGATAACTGGAAAATAAAAATGATATTCTTTAACAAAAACCGTATTTTTTTTACTGTGAGCTGATTGAATAATCTCTGATGATATTCAAAGAATACAGGCGATAAAAGATTCAGCTTTATAATTTACTTCTTATATTAGAAGTTTGCTGTGGTCGTGTTAAAGTGTAATATTGAAAAACCACAATTCTGTAGACATTCAAAAATGTTGCAATCATTGACATTCACATCTGATTTCCAGTTAAATAGTATATTTTTGAATCTCTATTTGTCAGAATTGTGTTGTTGTTTTTGTTTTCAAATTTAAAACTAAGAATAATTCAAAACTACAGTGACATGAGTTTTATATTTTCATTTATTTGTTTTTCAAGCAAACTTAGTTTAAATTATTAACTAATTTAAAAAATTGTCAGTAATTTTTTTAACCAGTTATACTTTATTATACTTTCCAGGCTTACAAAAATGTGCTTTGGCCTGTGAGTGAATATGTATTTTCTTTTTATTTTAATGAACAAATCTAATTTTGATTGGGTTAATTTTGTGTTGTAGTCAATAGCAGCGGCCGCATGTTTCTTCTATGCAACTCATGTTGGCTTGTACGTTCATCTAGTCATATTGGTAGCGTTAGCAACATTGGGCACAATAACATTTTGTATAGTAGAAACGTTATCCCGGAAAAATATTCAGGCAAAAGACGCTGATCAGCACACAAACAGTACAATAAGCGGACAGTCATGACTGTTGTGGAATGTCTGCGGAAATCCTCTGAAGAGAACGTGGGCCAATCGCGTCAGCAAGTTAGTTGTGAAAGTGACCGTTGTTCCATTGAAGTTTGTGTACAATAAGATTGCAGGCAATTAACTGTTCAATACTTAACATTTCAGTCTCTTTTAAAATACGCTCTTTCAGAAACACACGCATATCTTATTTAAAGCTGGGGAGCCGTTCTAGGAAATAGCAGTGTTTATTGAATTAGCGCTATGCCGGGTCATTATAGCATTGGATGCCTTTAATAAATAGATTTTGTATTGATAAACGAATAATAATAAAAATAGAAACAACTAAAAATACATAAACTTAGACAAGGTGGGGCCATAGACCTCGAAAATCGTGGAAAAACCAGATAATTTGCATCATGATCAAGCGAAAGCATAAAAATATTGCTTTTTATGCAAGCGTTTATAGCGAGATAGCCGCGTACCTACTAAGATCTAACAACCGGGCGCCATACAACATGCCAGAAAATTGCTGTCTCACTTTGCGGACGTAGATTAATTCGTAGGTTCACTGATGTAAAGTAAAATAAAATTTTAAGTAGAAACAAAAACGGCTGGCCATTTTACGAGCATCACATGGAGAAAAGTCGAAGAAACTGTGTTAATACTACCGTATTGGAAAACCTGGAAAAGTGAGGGATTTTTTCCAGATATTTGTGCTAACCTGGCTATATAGTTTATAATCGCCAGTAATCAGTTTACTTGACAGTTTTACTATTCCCGGGGCGATTTTGAATTTAAAAAAATCGAGTTGTAAGATTTTTTATACCGGGTGTCTGGTCTCAAAGTCGAACATAGGAAATAACGTTGTATGCCATTTTTAAGTATTTTGGCTTTTACTTCTACTCGTATAGACTATAATAAGAAAACAAAGTAATGAAGAATTTAATTCGTTTTTTTATTATTAAACAACGAAAAGTACTACTTAATAAAGAAAATAAAATTATAATAAATATTAAGTTTTTTGACAATTTTATTTCAATGTTTTATTTTTCGCCTACTTAATTTGAAATCAGTACTGCAAAATCGGTAAATTTCAAATTAGTATTTTAAAGTAAAAATTTCATTTTTGATCTTATTTTTAGAATCATTTGATTCGCAATAATTTTATCTTTCGATAGGTACCATTACCTTTCTTGTACGTTGAATTGGCGAACACGAATCAGCAAAAATGAACAATACCATGTTAAATCCCCTATGTTCACCTTTGAGACCGGACAACATTTATTACATACATACAATAACCTACAAGTGAAGCTAATATAAGCCTGTTAAAAATGGGACAGTTTTTCATTTATTACAGAGTTGTAGCTTTTATAAGAATTGAAAATTGAACATATTTTTAGAATTATCTGAGTTAAATATATTAGTGGGAATGAAAACTCGTAGTTGTGACTTTGGGATCCTATTCCTGAGGTGATTTTGAGTTGAAAATGTCATATCGACATAGGTTTGATTCTTATTTATTACAGGTTAAAAATGTGATATTAAAACTAAGTACCTACTTTACCAACAGTGTTTGTTGCGCTCAAATTGATTATTTCAAATGTTTTGTTTTAAATTAGAATCAGGCTCGTGCTTAAACTTTAACTCAAAGACACCTCAGGAGACAGGAATAGGATCCCGAAGCAATGACATAAAATCGGTGGAAATCTAATGTAACTTCGCTATTTTGAATCTAATTTGTGCGAGCCAGTGTTAAACGGGATATGCGTGCAGTGTAAACTCATTTGCGTGCATAATTACTTGCAATTAGGAAGTTTCCCTTTTTTATTTTTTTGGTCTAAATCATAACAACATAACATCATAACAACAAAGTTATGCTACTTCAAAGTTTGAATTGACAATTCTCCAAGAAATTCCGTTTTCAGTCCGGGTGACGTCACACGGTACGATATTTTTAAAAGTTATTTTCAGTTTGTATGTGTGGTAATTTAACATGGTAACTTTCGATAAATCTCTTTCTATAAACTCGTAAATTGTTATGGAAACACTAAAAACAAACCAGTTGATGACGGAAAATATTGACATATTTAAATTTTTGACAGTTAATTTTAATATAAATAGAAAAGTCTGTATTACAACAAAATAGTTACTAAGTAACTTTGGTTTTAATTACTCACAAAGCTAAAAAACAGCAAACTTGTACCGCGTGACGTCATATTCAAAAATCAGTTTCGTTTGCGACCCCAAGTACAAGAAATTGAATATCTCCGTTGAAATTAAAGATATCAAAATAATTCTTTCAGAATTTTTAAAGTTATCTTTATTATAATGATGTGACAGTATCATATAATTAGTATTTTCGTCCAATGGAAACTTCCTAATTGTGTGATGATTTACAAGATTATCAAAAGGAAAAAAAAATTAGTGCAGAAACGGGCATAAACTTTTTTATCTGTTTGCTCTTGTACTGTTTCGTTTAATTAATTATATCATTCATATTTTATTATAAAACATTTGTATTTGCATCATTTATATTATAATTATGCGCGTGAATGGTGTAAAAATGACCTGATAGAGCAGTTGTAGTAAAACTTCGAATAGTTAAGTCTTCTAACCTTCTGTTTGTAGTATGCGTTGGATGTAATAATTGGAGTCCAGACCGAAAGTGATTTTTCAATTGAAGCCGAACTTTGTTTTTTTTCTATTTTCAGCCGAAGTTGATGGAACGGTACCTACAAAGCAAAAAAAAAGTGTGTTTTAACAATTCGCATTTTATTTTGTGTGCCAAAAACGAAAATGATATTCTTTGTGAGTCAAGTACTACAAAACTAATACTAAAGTAAAGTAAAAGAACACGCAGCAGCATGTCTGATGTCGGCCGCGCATAGGCAATATGCATGCGGACCTTGGGCTTCGGCGAAACCTTCAGTTTTTTTGGCTAAAGTTGATGATTCGGTCGGACTCCAGTATTAATATGACTACAATTAGCAACGAAAGCTTTGAATTATCAAATGGAGGCCTTAAAGAGTTTACTACTCAAAGTTTAGTTATTAAATTTTCATTTTATAAAAACGACGTTCATGTTGAAAAAACGTAATGTTTTATTTTTGGTTGCATTTATCAAGCTAATTAGTGATTGAAGTCCTCTGTAATGGACTCAATTATGGTTTTAAGAATTTTGGTGCAAACCAAACAGAGGCCGCCAATAAACATTATCATTACAATAAGCAGTTTCCCATTCCAGTATAGTTGAATAAAAAAAATTATCATGCAATATTGAGGTTAAAAAAACCAGAAAAATTAAAAATATCAGAATATTGACATATCTATTGTTGGTAACATTCTTTCTTTTTTATTAATAAGATAATATTGCAATTTAAATATAAGACTGAAAAAAATGAAAATAATATACATTCCCGTAATTATTTTCTAGAATACTCTTTATGATGAAATTTCTCAACAGTGGACACTATTGGGATAAAAAAATGCATCCATTTAAAAAAACACGTAAGAATTCATTATTCAAATATGCTGTTTAATAAAATTGTGCCATTTTTTTAAGGAATGATATGTATTGAAAGATGTCCGAAAAGAGAAATTTCACAATTTTTTTATATACGTCCATCAGTTTTTTTATTTAGTGCCAATTAGAAAGGATTATTGTTTTTATGCAAGACTTACTGTAAATACTGTAAAGAGAAAATTGATTTTTAATATATTTTTAATTTATTATAAAAATAGTAGGTGCCTATATTAATTCGCATTTGAGATTTCCAGAAATTTTTTAATTTTTATGTAATGCAGTTAGGTATTGCTAAAATGATTTTTTTGTACATAGCATTATTCGTTAAACATAATAATCTTATAATATTATGCTGTATATTTTGAAATTGTAAATGTTTTTTATTTTAATTAAAGAGTTGAACCCGCATTACATGCCATAATTGTTTCAATGTGTTATCGGTATGTAAACTATTTTACTATAAATCATGCAAATGTTTGTAATTTACACGAGGCCAATAAATGTAAATGTATTCAGATTGTAAACTGTTGTTTTTGTTTTTAATAATTATTATAATGCGTGGGGACTTTATTCCCACTATAATAGGTGCAATCACGCGCCAGTCGCGGTTCAGTCAAATATTTTTCAACCATTTTTGAGATATTTCGAAAAAAGCAAAAAAAGTGCTAAAATTTCGTAGTTTTTCGGCCGCCAAAAGTTGTTTTTTAGAAATTCCAGAGGGTGAGGGCTCCTAGGCTAACATTTATTAGTATAGCCTAAGGTACCTTCATACCAAATTTGGTGCTTTTATCCGCCAGGTATCGGTAATTTCACAAAGCCACCTCATTATTTATAGTCTATACTATAAAAACAAACTATTGCCATTGATTAACATGTTAAACAATGCTATTGCTTGATTGACTCACTGATTTAAGATAAAAAAAATTCGATAGTTAACGTAACTATTAACTCTTGCGTTACATTTTCGACAAACTAACGCTGTAACAATTGACTAAGTTAACTTTTTGAGTAACGGAAAAACTATTAACGAAGTTAAACTTTAGATTAACTTTGCCCACCTATGATTGTTGGTTAGGTACGAGCAGCGCGCGATGGAAACTGACGTGACGGGCGTACACGGCGATTGCGTTGTAACGCATTAAAGAATGTCTTGAGGATACGTCGCATTCCACAAGACTACTACTATATTTGAATGCGCGCCAGCGCTGTACCGTAGTAAGGTTTGTCTGCATATACGCGCGGAATTCTTTACTGCGTTCCGATGCCGTGTGCGGGTTCTACCAATGGACATAGGAATCTATAGGGACGAAGTATAAAGTACCACTTTAGACGAGGGGGAGAAGCCATTCAGGGGAGGGTGCATGCCAGTCTTATGGACATATCCATGCTATACATGTGCCCACGTTCTAATGGCCGCATCTTTGCGCATGCTCAAATGCTCGTACAGACCTTGCGCAACTGAAGCGACCAATAGAATGTGGTCACTCTTGCTTTCTTACCGCTCCCCCTTAACAGCAACCACCCAACTCGCTTGTACTATGTCTCTAGATTTCTATGTCTATATAGTTTCACCATTGTTGTTTCGTCTCTAGGTCGTGCCATCCGAGCGCGAACAGATGCCAATAGTGTGTGTGCCATGTATTCTATGTACTTATTAAAAAGCAAATACTCGTAGACTAACAATTAAACAAAAATTCGACATAAGCAGTGTTGCATTTTGCCCACAAATACTTTATGTATATTGTTATTATTGTATGTGGGTATTGTAATATTTTATAATTAACCTTAATTATTCAGTTCAATTGTTTTTAATTCTGCAAATCTTGCATGCGCACAAGTGTGCCTGCGTATCTCTGCATAATTAATAATAATTGTGAATGCAGACATTAATAAATATTGTGGCAATACGGCGGTAGATATGCCTACTACCTACGCTGTACGCAGATTTTACAACTGTCAAGTAATACAATAGAGTATTTGAGAATTAGAAACGTCTTAAAACAATTGCAGAACAATTCATAAAAACAAAAACAAATTGCAAAATCTTCTAAGAATCACATATTCGGACAATCACAACTATCGACAGCTCAGAGGTCAATGGTCGAATTTCTCTGCGTACTGTGTTTTGATTTGAACAATTTGATATCAGCACAGATGGTGATATTTTATTCGCTTTTTTGTATCTATAACCTTCCCACAAAAATGTTTTGTCCTGTAAAGAAAATCGCAATAAAATCGGTCCATCCATTGAAGAGTTATGATGCCACAGATACAGCAATAAAACTATTGACACATTTATTTTCAAGATGGCAGCCAAATAGGGGCACCCTCCGTCCAGAAAACTAAGTTTTAAACTCACCACTAGGGTTACCACTTACCATACATAAGCGGCGGGATGCCTGTCTGGGGTGCCTGGAATGCCTGATTTTTCAGAAAAATGTCTGTCTAAAATAAAAAAGCTGTAGGTAGGTAATAAAATAATAAGATATGAAATAATAATTAAGATTTAAATTTTAAAATGCCTGTCTCTGACCAGCGCCGGCCGCACGCCTGTCTAGACTTTAAAATGCCTGTCAAATGCGGCAAACGCTTGCCACTGACCCCACTACGAATTCAAAAAAAAATCGCTGCCTACCTAAAATGCATGGTTGGCCTTTTTTCACCTACTTGACTGTACTACTCACAAAACCGATTTTCATAGAGAGCAGATATCTTTTTGAGAAAATGTTCGATTCGGATGACATTTTGCTGGCCCGTTGCCATTTTCACATTCGACAGGTATTTTAAGCATTAATACTACCGATTGTCAACTTTATCGAAATATTTTTCCCTATGATGTCATATTAACCACGCCTCGTAAATTTTAGTTTATCTACTATTTGGCCGCCGTCTTGAAGCGCTGATTTTCAAAGAAATCAGAATGCAACATCGCAACATTATCGTATACTTAATAGTAGATTCTAGATGCGGGATAAGTAGTAACAGTCACACGAGTCATAATATCATTACGCATGAGATATACATGGTATTTTTTGCCATACCCACTATAAAATAGCTACTGTTTAGTCACAACTACAAATAGCTCTCTTTCTCTCTATCTGTGTGTGCGCGCTTTATGTACCTATAGCTATGTTTAATTTTTACTTCCCACCTCTACTATGGTAGGGAAGTAATGGATTCAGTCCGAAAACAATATTTCGAGATTTTAACAGATTTTCACGTTTTGAGACCCTAGTAATCGTTTAAGATCATTTTCTGACTGATGTCTGTATGTGTGTGTGTGTGTGTGTGTGTGTATGTGTGTGTATGTGTGTGTGTGTGTATGTGTGTATGTGGTCAATTTTTCGCCTTCGATATCTTAAGAACGGAACAACATACGGGCATGCCGATTGTTCTATTGTGTTTATCAGCCTTTAACTTAGATCTGATTAGATTTTGAGTCAAATCGGTTCAGTGGATCCTGAGATATTCAAAAAAACGTCCTCAATGTCACGTATTAACATAGGTAAAAAAAAATATAAATGAATTCTAGATGTTATAATATGAAAAAAATGTAAATATTTTTTTTCTCTAAAATGTATAGTTTTCGAGAAAAAAAATATTTTACTAAAAAAAATAAAAACTGTACGTAAATCAAGGTAACCATGATTTTTGCTATATTAAGTTAAGATCACCAAACAAAAAAGAGGGCCATGCTTTTTTCAAAGAATAAAAATTAAATTGTGTTTTAAAGACCACCAACAGCTAAGGTTATTTGGGCCTAGTCAAAGAATAAAAAAAAAAAGAGTGTTTATTTTTTGCAAATATTTACTAGGTGGGAAGTATAGGACTGGTCATCAGTCGAATTTTTTCTCCTTTGATATCTCAAAAACGTTTTGTTGTATTTGTTAGCACTTATCTTAAATCTTATTAGATTTTGACCAAATTGGTTCAGTGGTTCCTGAGATATTCAAAAAAATGTTCTCGGTGTCATGTATTAAACATAGGCAAAAAAGTATAAATGCATTCTAGATGTTAAAATATAAATAAAATAATAAACTTTTTTTCTAGACGTACAGATTTCGAGAAAAAAATGTTTTCTAAAAAAATTGCGTGGAAATTATTTTTATTTGCCTAATCAAGGTGTCTGTGATTTTATTTGGACTTCAGTAGAACAACAAACAAAATATGAGATGGCCATGCTTTTTAAAATATTAACAATATGAAAAGAGAATTGTTTTGTTGGGAAAATTTTCAGTTATGAGGGATTATTTACTAGGTGGGAAGTATAGGACTGGTTATTCAGTTCAATTTTTTTTATTGGAGGTTTTTCTGTGTCGCGATCGATATTTGAATTCGCCCAAAAGAAGTTTGATCAGTACTGTACATTAACTCAACATATTAACGCATCATATTTTCAAAAATACGATGCTCTTAATTTAAATTAACACTTTCTGAACAGAGAGAAATGAAATACTTTTTCATTGGCTTTAACTATGTCCTAAAAATTTATGATTGGTTAACTTATACAAAAAAATATTTATTTTCCTGTTACATCAATTTGAATTTGACCAACCGTTTTCAAGCGTGTTCCTAAACAAATACCAACCACGTTTTTTATTGGTAGATCAATGCAAGTAAACGTCAGCTGTCTTTTATTTTTATTTATTTAAACTATTGCTGTAGCAGCACGTCGCATGCGGCATACAGTGAATTTCACTAAGACGCAACATAGAAGAGTTTTGCTTACCTGATAGTTATGGAAAACATTAATGCATTTAATCGTTTCAGTATGCAACATTCCTAACATTATTAGTGTATTTGCCATATGGCACATACACTATTGGCGTCGGTCGGATGGCGGGACCTAGGGGTCGGACCAAAATTTCTCGACGTTTCATAGCCTCCTGAACAATTTGGCACCATTTTTGGAAATGTTTATATATATATGTATGTATATATTTATTTATATATATATATATATATATATATATATATATATATATATATATATATATATATATATATATATATATATATATATATATATATATATATATATATATATATATATATTTATATATATATATTTATATATATATATATATGTGTACACGATAACTCTCGACAGACTTAATCGATTGAAACGAAATTTGGTACACACATTGGAACCCATCACCGCAAGAAGCCTATTTAAAATGGGCCCGATCGGACCATTTTCAGGGTTGTATTTAGGGGTTCCAAAAAGTTTTTGGGCCCAAAAATACCGAAAAATTTGTCAGAATCGTTTCAAAATTGAAATTTAACTCTTTAGTAAAGATTAAAACGTGCTGCTAAAATTTTAATAAAATCGGCCCGACAGGACCGGACTTTCAAATTTTATGAAAACACTGGTTTGTTGATACGGATTTACTTATGAAAGGGTGTATTTAATGTGGTACAGAGGTTGCATTGATAATAATATTGCAATTAAGAAAAAAATATTATTTTAAGGGATGTATTAAGGGGTTAAATTTTTTATTTTGTCCAAAAACAAACTTAAGTTCACGTATTAAAGCCACAAGGCCTGTATTTGCAAATACACTATATTGTCGGCAGGGTTTGGCACTGCGACCCGAGTTTTTTTAATTTGACAAAAAAAAATGAATTATAGCAAGTTTTTGAAGTAAAACTTCTTAGGCGGCGTTGTTTCGCTGATTTGAGGGCTAAAATGCCAGATGAAACGGAAGTGTTTACGCGCGTAACCTTCAGCAACGCTATAAATAAGTCAATTGTAGTCAGGGCCCTCGCGCCCCTGAGTGCGATGTGTGCGATGCACGCGGGCGGCACATCCAAGGAGCGGCAAATGGCCTAGTTGAGTTATGTTTTTTGTACTGTATAGAAAAAATATACAACTGATATTATATCAATTTTATTTGTATACTCAAGCCTACGTGAAAACTCTTACGAGTAGTTATTTCTTTTTTAATAAAATTCCAATTCGAATTCGAAATATTTCGCGCGCAGTTTTCGATTCGATCGTTAATTCACATCAGCGCGTAGACAGGGCGCCCCTACCGAGAGACTTCCGTGTATGTTCATATCTTGAATTTTCCTGTCGATTCCTGGCAGGAATCGACAGTTTATCCCCAATAAGGGGCGTCAATTATGAATCCGCACGCGGGCGGCGTGAGGCCTTACGAGGGCCTTGATTGTAGTATACAAGGCCAAAAATGTGAAACGATTTTCTCATAATATTTTTAAATATTTCTGTGATATGTTTTTGCTGTTTTTGCCATACCTTATACATTAAAATAGCTATTTTATAAGCGTGTATGTATGCAATGGGTCAGTTATCAGGCAGATGTGTTGAAAGTGTTTTCAAAAAAACACTTGTGTGGTAAGTAAACACTTTCTATAGTGATGTATGTTTATTCGCTCTGATCCGGCCGCTATTACCTACTCATGGCCTGTTATAAATTGAAGTTGGCGATGCACATGAACTGTCAAAAATTTCTGAAAATATGTATACTAAAAATGAAGGGAAAAGCAGCTATTTTATAGCGGGTATGGCAAAAATACCATAATAATAATATAGGTATATCTCGTGCGTAATGATATTATGACTCGTGTTACTGTTAAAACTCCCTAGCGCTCGTTTTAACATACTGTCACTAGTCGTCAGTAATATAGCTCATTACGCATCTAGACATACAATCTACTATTCCATAACAATTTAGACGTTAAGTTTTAGATTTTACTTCGGTCGTGTGTGCCGCGACACGTGCCTTTTTTAAATTAAATTATTTTTATAATGTATGTTTTTGTTCAGTGGATACCATGTAAACAAAATCCTTCTATGTTGCGTCTTAAGTGAAATTCACTGATACAGGTGTAAATACATTTAATACTTTGTAGTTATAAATTATTGAGCTTCCTTGATCTCAGGTATTTTTATACAAATACAGTGTGTACAATTCGGTATTGTACCATTTTTCACAGCTTATAGAAATAGATAAATGGGTAAAATATGTTGTACGTATTTTTTCGTTTTTCAAAATATTAGTAATTAAGAAAGTGACACTTAATTAAAAACTGTTAAATCTGAACTTACCGACCACATACCGAATTTACACGAACAATTCGTAACGCCATAAAGCTGTGGTCTGTACCGCTACACATGCGGCATTCGCCGAGCGACGAATATTTGCCTTTAGGCTAACTATTTGCGAAACTGCTCGCCGAATCGTGGAGCCCATATCTACACACATTTGTCGTCATTCAGTTCAGTGACGGGATCGACAAATGTTGCGCGAGCATTTTTTTTAGAGAAGAGAGCCATTTTTCATATGCAAATCAATTAGGTTTTTACACATCGTCAGCTTCAGCGCCTCTTCTGATACATTGTTTAATTTTGTTTAGATATGTTCTATAAATGGTGGAGGGCAGTATAGCCTAGATGTTAGCGTGCTTGGCGCCGCAACCTCTAGACTGGACTGCCGTGGGTTCGAATCCCACCTGCGCTCATGGATGTTTTGTGATGTTATTTAGTTTTAAGTTAGTTGTTATTTAGTGTAGTTGAAAGACGCTAATGACCTTAAATGTCGACGCGTCTATAATCTACAATAAATAAATCTATAAATGGTGCCATCAACGAATCTTTCTTTTTTTAAGGTCATTAATAGCAGTGACATTTCATAATAATTTGTTCTTTTATGTAAACTGTGAGATGGATCCTATATTACCGGTTATTTTTAATATAATTCCAAACATCCCAAAACCGACTCGTTAGGCTAGTCCATTTTTAAAACACACTACACTACGCTATAATTTTTAAGAAACATGTAAAAATTACTTTCCACGCAACAACAAGACGATTTTAGGATGTAACGTAAGTAACTGATACATTACCCCATAGATAATAGATAGTTACCCTCAAAAACAGCTCGTTGACGTCATTTACGAAAATGGCGCGATTCTAAGTCGTTCAAATATTAAAAAGGTTTTAAAAACATGCATCGATTATTGTCAGCCAGTTTACTCTGGAAAGTCAACGAGACCGGATCGACGAACAGTGATAAATAAATAAGTGACAGAAAAATAAGTGGCAGATGAATAAGTGACTGATAAATAACAATAAGTGGACCGAATCTAGTAGACATAGTGGTCAAGGACACTGGTCAAGGACACTGAACCTAGTGGTCAAGGACACTGGACATAGTGGTCAAAAATAGTGAATAGACATAAATGAACAAAGTGATGAACGATAATTATTATAAAAGAGTGTGTTGGTTCAATGTACCGTTGCCTTGCATTTGAATAAAGAAAATAAAAAGATTTTGACCAAATTTTCATTTTTTGAATCATTTTTTAAAAAACAAAATAAATGAATATAAAAAACGGGTGGGTTTAGCTCTGGTTGTACCGCAGTGTTTTCACTTTTCCATATATTGCTACTTTTAACATTCACTGACTCACTCATCAAAAACCTATAGACCACTCCCGGTTGATAAAAAACTTAAAATTTGGCTTCGAGTTAGGTTATTGGGCATATAGTATAAAAGAAAAAATCTGTAAATTGGTTGACCCTGCAGGTCATCCCTGGAACTTCCCGCTATTTTCAAGCGCATTGAGTTCGAAGCACTTGATAATATGCCCAAACGTGGATTTTTGAGTTCTTCGAGCTCAAAAATTTGAAAATTGCTGATAACAACACTATTTTAATTTTTGAAAAGCTATAACTTTTGAACGCGTTGTTCGATTTTGATCTTTAAAACGGCATTCGACCCAGTTTTTTAAGCTCTAAAAATATTGTAAGAAGTACAAAATCGATTGGTTGAGAAATCTCGAAGTTATTTTGAAAAAATACTTTTTTCGAAATCTGTTGACTACGATATCTCTCGAACGGATTAACCGATTTTGATCCACTTAGCGGCATTCGACGCAGTTTTCAGAGGAGAAGAGCTGATTAGATTATGAAATCAATCGGTACAATATTCTAGAAGTTATTTTGAAAAAACATCGTTTTAACAACTTTTTTTCGTTTTTTTTGGAATTTCTCAAAATCAATTGGGCCGAATCGGTTCAAATTTTCAGGAAATCTAAATTCAGTGGAACCCTTTCGAATGCCGTAAATCGCGATTCGATCGGTCAAGCCGTTCAAAAGTTATGAGAGGTTTATATACACACATACACAGAGAGAGAGACATACTGACATCATCGTAAAAATAGTCAGAAGAATAGCTTCCTAGAATCACAAAACGTCGAGATCTGATGAAAACTCGATTTTCGAAAATCGGGGTGAAATCAATAACTTCCCCATTTTTGAAAATTTTCAATTTTCTTAGCGGGAAGTTAAAAAATCAGAAAACGCCAACTGCGTGTTACGAATACGGAATAGTCGAAATTGAAGACTTAGCTATTGGTGCGATTAATTTCATAATCGACATATTATACAGGAATTATGTAATAATATATAACTAAATTTAAGTAGAATGTATGTTCACTTATATTGTGAATAAAATGAGAAAAAGCTCGGTACTTGTGCAAAAACTATAGAGATTGCATCGAGTTTTACAATTTCCGTGTTTTGTTGTTATGTTGGTCAGGCTTGGAAACATTAATGAAAAGATAAAAACTTACTAAATATGTTTAATAATTTCATTTTTTACGATAAAACGCTGAACATTTTTATTAAATCGTTTGGTTTTTTAGCGCATTGTCTTTTAGATTAATATTTGTTCAGGTCAAATAGGAGTTTACCAGTATTTGTATATTTTATTCTTCTTTTTTGGCCCTGGCTTTAGTTTAATTTTAAATATGGATACTTTATATCGATCCAACTGTAGGCATTGTTGTATTTATTTTGTAGTGAGTTCCATGTGTTAGGTAAGAGGTGCTAAAAGCTTGGGTGTGCTTGTGGACGAGGAATTCATTGCTTTACTATTTTCATTATGGCACGGCTATATTATAGAGTATAGAGTTACCTACGTGAGTACGACTCCGATGGGCTTTTGTTTGCTTTGCAATTGAAACACGCTTGCTGCGATACATAAGCAAATAAAGTTGTGTTTGAGATATGTACGTGGCACAGAATACCTTAACATTGATTATTTTACCTTTAAAATAGACACTTTCTGATTTTTAAAGTAAAGAATACACAAACACACACAAACAAAAACTGATGATTTTCGAGGAACTGAAAACAATGAACACTGTTTAAGTTTTCAAAACAAAGAATACTCCGAGGAATAGTTTTGACTTTCTTTCTTTGCGTCTGCATATTTAAAATGGAATTATATTTCGTTTAGGTAAGCTACTTGTTAATATTTGGCAAATATGCAAGGATTATTTCAAATGGAATTGAGAAAATAAATTCTTAAAGATATTGTAAGTGTTTGAAAAAATATTATGTCAAAAACAGCACCGTGTCTTCAAACTTCAAAGTGAGACATAGATAATAATAAACAGTAGTTGACAACGGATATTTTTTGAGTTTCAAAGAAAAAATTGCATTTTAAGTTGTTATTATATACCGAGTGCATTTGAAAAAAATGGTACATTTTCAGAGTAGCAGGCGTATCGTTTAGGCCGTAATTGGCTCTATTGGCTATCAGATTCTCTAAGGCGAACAGACCACCGTAACAGAATATTTTTGGGTTATTTACAGGATCAATAAACTTTACCCCTGGATTTTCTGAACGGGAATACCCTAAATATAAGTTCGATAAAAAATTAGCATTTGTTTGGGTTTGGGCCATAAACTTACATATAATATGTCAATTTTATTATTATGTAGTCCTTATTCTTTAATATAGTTTAGAAAGCTGGAAAGCTGTGACAGACGGACAGAATTGTTCAAAAGAAATTATCTAAAATTATTGAAAAAAAAGAACATCATGACATTCCTGTATATAAAAAAAAGTTCGCAGATCGATTTTTAAAGTTTTAAATCTCATCTACAATAATTATACTTTTTAATGAGAGCACTATAGGTCAAAAAAAGGCAGCAAATCGGGAGTAATGTTCAGAATTTTTTGGAAATAATCTTGGGGGTCGAATTTTCATATCAAATTTCTCCCCTAATGTTTTTGTCAATATCGCCTTTCCTGCTAGTACTAATAATATTCCCGATTTTTTGGCGATTGGCCTAATGTAGCTAATCGCAGTTATCTTATTTTTGCTTAATGATTAATTCAAAAATAGAATACGTTAGTCTGAGGAAAAATGCTCCTAATCCAAATTTTCGGTATATACAATATACATTTTGATTGTTTTTATATGGAAAAAGGGTGCTGAATCTGAAAATGACGGGTACTTATACCGTTCATACCCTAGAGCGTTTTGTGATATGACGTCGTCAATAAAACGGTTTAGATTTGGGGTGACTCGCAACAATTTTTTCTACACTAATTTTGTGCATGTAAAGTATGAAATGAAAGCTTTTGATACCATTGTTTAATGAAAATTAATTTAAAACGCTTCATATAGAGCCATAAACTTGTACACAGTGATGTCACATGTCGTTTAAATAGCGTAGTAACTTTAATAGTTATTGCACTTTAATAAATCGTTCAAGGTTTTTCTGATTTTAAAATTTTGTTCAAATTGACGTATATTTTCGTTATGAATAAAAAAATTCACAAGAAGTCACAAGATGGACATAATACAAGGTATTTCTAATACTTCATAATATAAAAAAACTCGGGTCGCAGTGCCAAAACCCTGCCGACAATATAGTGTATTTGCTAATACAGGCATTGTGGCTTTATTATGTGAACTTAAGTTTGTTTTTGGACAAAATAAAGAATTTAACCCCTTAATACATCCCTTAAAATAATATTTTTTTTCTTAATTTAAATATTTTTATCAATGCAACCTCGGTACCAAATTAAATACACCCGTCAGCAAGTAAAGCGCTATCCGCAAACTAGTGTTTTCATAAAATTTGTAAGTCCGGTCCTATCGGATCGATTTTATTTAAATTTTAGCAGCACATTTTAATCGTTACTAAAGGGTTAAATTTCAATTTTGAAACGATTCTGAGAATTTTTTCGGCATTTTTGGGCCCAAAAACATTTTTCAACCCCTAAAAACCACCCTTAAAATGGTCCGATTGGGCCCATTTTAAATAGACTTCGTGCGGTGATGGATTTCAACGTGCCTACCAAATTTCGTTCAAATCAATTAAGTCTTTCGAGAGTTATTGCCCGCACACACACACACACACACACACACACACACATACATATATATATATATACATACATATATAAATAGACATTTCCAAAAATGGTGCCAAAGTGTTCAGGAGGCTATGAAACGTCGAGAAATTTTGGTCCGACCCCTAGGTCCCACCATCCGACCGACGCCAATCAGTTAGGTGAGAGTGGGGTCAAGACGTGGTACTTAAGCGCTTCTGAGCTTATTGCTGAGACCGGTAAATTTAGTTTGCACCAAATGGGATAGTTATGATTTTTTGCTATGTTGTATATGACGGAGGCCTAATAAAAAATCCAAGTTTTCGATCTCGAATCTGGTTGCGGCCACCCTACTGACACAATTTTTTCAATATAGTGCTTTTTTACTTAAAATTTGAATACTTGACGCGAAGTGCTCTAGCAAAAAGTGTTTTCAAGAAATATGAGATACCCACAGGGGGGAGTTATAGACCAATTCATGGGAAATCTAACTGTGTCGAAAAATTCTGAAAATCTGCAAGTGACGACCCTACAGAAGCAATTTTTTCAATATAGTACTTTTTGACATAAAATTTGAGTGCTTGATGCGAAGTGCTCTAGCAAAAAGTATGTTCAAAAAATATGAGATTCCCATATGGTGACTATAGAGTATAGACCAATTCATGGGCAAACTAACTGTGTCGATAAATCTTAGAAACTCTGTAAGGGGCCACTCTAGAGAAGCAATTTTTAGAGATAGAATTTTTGAGGAAAAAAAGTAATATCTTGAAAAAAAATGTTTCTGTAGGGTGGCCCCTTATAAATTTTCCTAATTTTTTGACACAGTTAGATAGCCCATGGATTGGTCTATAACCTCTATATATGGGAATCTCATATTTATTGAACATACTCTTTGCTGGAGCACTTCGCGTCAAGCATTCAAATTTTAAGTCAAAAAGTACTATGTTAAAAAAATTGCTTTTGTGGTGGTCTCTTGCAGAGTTTCTAAGATTATTCAACACAGCTAGATAGCCCACGAATTGGTCTATAGCCCCCATATGGGAATCTCATATTTTTTAACACATTTTTTTGCTAGAGCACTTCGCGTCAAGCATTCAAAGTTTAAGTAGGGTCGCCGCTTGCAGATTTACGGAATTTTTTGACACAGTTAGATAGCCCATGAATTGGTCTACAATTCTCCCCTGTGGAAATCTCATTTTTCTTGAAAACATTTTTTGCTAGAGCACCTTCGCGTCAAGTATTCAAATTTTAAGTTAAAAAGTACTATACTGGAAAAATTGTGTCTGTAGAGTAGCCGCAACTAGATTCGAGATCGAAAATTGAATTTTCCATTAGGCCTCCGTCATATACAACATTGAAAAAAATCATAACTATCCCATTTGGTGCAAGGTAAATTTACCGGACTCAGTAATAAGCTCAGAAGCGCTTAAGTACCACGTCTTAACCCCACTCTTCCCTATTTGAATGGATTTTTTTTTATTCGAAAATATACGTCAATTTGAACAAAATTTTGAAATCAGAGAAACCTTGAACGATTTATTAAAGTGCAATAACTTAATAAAGTTACTGCGCTATTTAAACGACATGTGACGTCACTGTGTACAAGTTATATGGCACTATAAAGCATTTTAAATTAGTTTTCTTTAAATAATGGTATCAAGAGCTTTCATTTTATACCTTACATGCACATAATTAGTGGTGGAAACCGTTCGACAGTCCAAAAATTGTTGCAAGTCAGCCCCAACCGCTTTATTGATGACGTCATATGGCAAAACTCTCAAGGGTATGAACGCTATACCCGTCATTTTCGGCTTCAGCATCCTTTTTCCAAATATAAAACCATCAAAATGTATTGTATATACCGAAAATTTGGGTTCAGGTCGAAAAATGCGTTTTTTCCCCGGACTATAACATCATCATAATAAAAACATTTCTTGTTAAAATTTATAATTCATAATAGTAATGACCAATGGGTAATGCTCAATAAATAACCATTATTATTTTAATTTATTGCAATAAAGAGGTAACTATACATTTTTTAATAACAAATTGTAAAGATTTACATTTTTTAGAGAAAACAACAATATAAATTTTGTCATCGACTTTCAGTTGTTTCGGAATAAACAATGCTTTTATCTGACATAAGACAGAAACGAACCTGTCAAGGCATTATTTCTTTACATTGTTTTGTTTTTTTTTAAAGACCGCCAACAGCTAAGGTTATTTGGGCCTAGCACCAATTCATATTTTCAATTCATTATTTTTTTTTTTTTAATATTAAATTGAAAATCCAATTGACACTTTTACCAGCTCTCGGGCTAGAACCCGAGAACTGGGGACTTGTAATAGAGGAACCATAGCAACGCCATGTAAACAACAGCGCCGCTACACTCTCGGCTATTCTCAAGCCCTCTTTCTTTATAGATTAACGACGTGTTCCGGACAAAAAATCGCAGAATTAATTAAACGAATTACGAATCGTTCTCTGTATAATATGACTAAAAAAATAAATAAAAAAACAAGCAATATGGTTTCAGAACGTTTTGAGGAATATGAAAGTATCTTTTTTGAATTTGAGACACCTTCTTAAAAGGCGCTTCACGCATAAGGTATATCTACCACTTAATTATAATATCTAGTTAAACTGAAACTGAAGAAAACAATATTCAAATTCTGGAATTAATGAAACAGATGAAAAATTAACACATTTTTGCTTAATTTGCTGACCAAAAAGTTGGCCTTAATATATAAAATATAAGTTTAATATTCAAAATATTCCTATAATTATTAGTATAGGTAGTTGATAATGTTGATTTCTTTGCTTGTCTGCAAATTTCTGACTCGAAGTTTCATTCAACGTTTTCTAACAGTGTTTCACTTTACATGAGGACACCTAAATAACTTTTTTATTTTAAAAGCAATCAATATAAAAATTTTAACAGTAATGCAGGCCATTAAGATGCATCTTTTTGTAGGAATAGAATTTTTTAAAAGTCAAAATCTAGCCTACTATGATTAAAATAAAAAGTAGCGTTTCAAGTAAAGTCATCTGTGTGATGAAGATTGAGCAAAGTTTATTAAGAAAAGTTGTTCAGAATCACAAAAAACTCCCAAGTACTTATGAAGTTTTGTCAAAAAAAAAAATTTCTTAAATTTCTCAAAATTTTTATGCAGTCTGTAATTAATTTTATATCAAGACTGCCATGAAACAATAAAACAATTGAAAATTGTTTGAAGCAATTTAATAAAACAATTTTTAATTGTTTTATTGTTTCATATAGCATTCTTGTTAATAAAATAGAAAATTAATTACAGAGTACAGACTGTATAAAAAATTTTGATAAATTTAAGAAATGAAAATTTTTTGACGAAACTTCTTACTTGGGAGTTTTTTGTGATTCTGAACAACTTCTCTTAATAAACTTTTGCTCTATTTTGATCACACAGATGACACTACTTTTTATTTTAAACATAGGTGGGGCTAGATTTTGACTTTTAAAAAATTCTATTCCTACAAAAGATGCATCTTAATAGCCTGCATAACTGTTAAAATTTTTATATTGATGCTTTTAAAATAAAAAAGTTATTTAGGTGTCCTCATGTATCCCCCAGGGGGAACATTGTAATGTAGTTGTTCTCGCAATTGCATTCCAATGTTCTTTGGGAATAGGGTACTTGCCAGTGATCAAAATAAAATATAAAACTTTGTTATAATGAAAGCTAATGCTCTAAAATAGTTATTAGAATTTTTATTTTTATTAATTAAGTTTCGTAAATATATTTAAATAAATAAATAAAATCATGATTTTTAATCCATATGTCACGTGACTTCAAACACCGTGTGACGTCAAAAATGAATGTATCCATAGCAACGGAGCTTAGATTGTTTACATCATGTTCATATAGGTACAAAACGGTATTTTTCAACACTCTGTTTCTGATATAATTTGCATCGAGTTAGTAGATATAAACGTACATTCATAAAAATATGACGTCATAGGTTCGTAGAGCAAAAACTATTTTTAGCGGGCGGGGCAAACATAAATATTTCAAAAATTATTTTTGAGCTAATTTGAAATCAGAATGAAGTGCCATTTTGTTCAGAATTTACTGCTCTATTAATATAACACAAAAAAAATTTAAGTCAAGTACCCTATTGGCGTTTCCAGGAGCCCGAGCTCGTACCAGTCGGTTTCTGTATGCCGGTTGGCAGATTCTAATACACAAATGGATTATTAATTGTTGTGTTGATGACGCTAATGATCTGAGTTATCGACGCGTCTATATAATGTACGAAAATAATAATGTCCGCATGTAAAGTGAAACACACGGTGTATTAAACATGTTTTTTCTACATGTTGTGTTTTCGTAGACTTTTCTCGATATTTGAACTAGTTCCGGAATTCTGGAACTGAGAACCAAAATATCGAAACCAGTTACGGAATTGAGAATGATCCGATAATGGATGCCCTAGTTCTGACCACCTTGATTAATTCTGGGTCAGTTCCGATCACATATTTTAGAGATTGATATTTTTAACTAGGACAGTTCCGACCACATGTTTCAATCAGTTTGTGTTGCCAATAACCTGATAATTTTTTATTAACAAAATTCACATTTAAAACATTTATATCAGCAGGTAAGCACTAATAAAAAACTGTAAAAGGAAGTTTCTTTGTATGTTATTTTTTAAAAGAAAATTTTCATATTTTTTAAGCATTTTTATGATACGAAGTCATAATACTATTGATCATTTTCAGATTTTTTTCTGTTTGTCAGGTTT
The DNA here is from genome assembly GCA_039654895.1 of Mongoloraphidia duomilia. Taxonomy (NCBI): domain Eukaryota; kingdom Metazoa; phylum Arthropoda; class Insecta; order Raphidioptera; family Raphidiidae; genus Mongoloraphidia; species Mongoloraphidia duomilia. The sequence continues at coordinate 28,134,270 of CM077518.1, read as the reverse complement.
GTTTGTCCATTCCGCCTTATAGTACGAGAGCCCTCGACCAAAATTTCGTGTGATCACGCCATGGCTAAAATGTTTAGTTTTAATTAAAATAAACAACTTTTTATCCTTGCAGTAAGCCCCAAAGTGTTGCGAAAGGGGTGAAAACTCATTTTCAGTTGGTCAAAAAAATCGATAAAAATAAAAAATCATGAACACAATTAATTAATATGTAATAAAACCGTTACTTAGCAAAAACTATCTATGTGCGACTTGTAGTCCAAGCTCCCATCGTATAAAAATGTACCCCATAGAACACCTCTTTAAGAGTAAATTCATTTTTAAACGGTTTTTTAAGCTAATTTCAAAATTTCATTAAAAATAGCAATTATAAATTTTTACTTGTCTGTCGGGCGTACCATGTTTTTTACATGTTTTCCAACCATTTTCATCTTTTAAATTTGAGATGTTCTATAGGGTACCTTTTATACGATGGGAGCTTGGACTATTATCAAATCGGCCGAAACCGAGGAAACGACAAGGATGGATCATGGATAGATATAGCGATTCTCCTTCATCAAAAACATATGAGAAACTGACATGCCGCGATGACTATATATTTCCCAGGTGTCAGAATATTTGAAAATCCATTTTATCATCTTAGACCAGGGTCGATAATTTTTGAAACCAAAAAAAATTATAGTAGGATGAAACCCATTGGAAAAGGAAGAGAATAGAACAAAAATGAAAGGAAAAATAATTTACGGGCGATCTGAGGTCGGGAAGTGGTAGGGGGTGGGTTTTTAAGGGTAAAAAACGGTTTATATCGATTTCCGGCAAAAATACAAGTCCTATGGAAAAAAGTTTAATCGCAAAGTTGTAGGTAATAAAAAGATCTACAACTTTTGTATCATACTTTTTTCACATAACCTCAAAATTTATGTAAAAAATTCAAATAACCAAGTTTTTGGTTTTTTATTTTTATCTTTCACAAAAAACATTTTTTTTTCACGAAATTTGGTGAAAACTTACCTTTTTATGTCCCAAACACACTGTAATTTTTTTGATTTAAAATATTTATTTTTTCACCTTATTTTGACTTAATATCGAAAAAGCACCCTAATTTTCAATCGAAAATTCTCACGTCAAAATATCTGCTTTTTTAAAAAAGTCGGTGGGCTTTTTGTTCGTTGAAATATCTACTTTATGATGGTGTAAAAAAAAATATACATTACTACGGTAAATGTTCTCAGAAAATGCAAATAAACGAGTAATTAAAGTGTAAATTTTAATAAATACCTCAAAATTGTACATAATGATAAAAAAAAAATTTCGGATACGAGTTTTTTTCTCGTTTCTTTGCATTTTCTGAGAACATTTACCGTAGTAATGTATATTTTTTTTACACCATCATAAAGTAGATATTTCAACGAACAAAAAGTCCACCGACTTTTTTAAAAAAGCAGATATTTTGACGTGAGAATTTTCGATTGAAAATTAGGGTGCTTTTTCGATATTAAGTCAAAATAAGGTGAAAAAATAAATATTTTAAATCAAAAAAATTACAGTGTGTTTGGGACATAAAAAGGTACGTTTTCACCAAATTTCGTGAAAAAAAAATGTTTTTTGTAAAAGATACAAATAAAAAACCAAAAACTTGGTTATTTGAATTTTTTACATAAATTTTGAGGTTATGTGAAAAAAGTGTGATACAAAAGTTGTAGATCTTTTTATTACCTACAACTTTGCGATTAAACTTTTTTCCATAGGACTTGTAGTTTTGCCGGAAATCGAGATAAACCGTTTTTTACCCTTAAAACCTCACCCCCTACCACTTCCCGGCCTCAGATCGCCCGTAAATTATTTTTCCTTTCATTTTTATTCTATTCTCTTCCTTTTCCAATGGGTTTCATCCTACTATAATTTTTTTTCACTTTTTACCATTTTCAAAGGCTTCAGCTCTAGTCTATCTTGCAAGGGTGAAATTAATTAAAACTATTCATCCTATTATTTACAATATCGTAGCTAAACTAGGTATATGTATAAATAAATATATTATAATTTTGTCGCAGAAATTGTAATTTAACTTTTGTCACATTAGTGCTTTACACTAATACCAGAATAAAAGAGCATCATGAATATTCAACAAAATCGTGAATCTGGTGACGAAATCGTAGGATTTTTATGGAAATAGCCGGTCTTATAAAATTATATATTTTTTTTACGATACACGCTCAAATAGCTGGCATTTTTCATATTATTTTGTCTTCATAATATGCCACGTATCTCTGGTTTTCACAGAGTTTTTTTAAGTAAGTATTTGCCTATACATAGCTAATTATGTACCTATATACTGGCACAAACACTATTGCAGGCGTCGATAGGATAGCGAGACCAAGGGGTTGAAACATAGGATAAACTGGCTTTAAACTCATATTGTAAAACCGGCCTTAAGGGGTTGAATTTCAAAAAATCCCTTCTTAGTGAGTGCTTACGTCAGAAAAGAAACCTATTGCTACGTTAAGAAAATTTAATAAATGTTAAAGAATTTTTAGAATCGGTACAGTAGTTCCAGAGATAAGAATTTATGACTTTTACCCCCCCCCCGCGAAAAATTCTTCCTTTGCGAAGATAATTAGTGAAAGAATTTTTAGAATCGGTTCAGTAGTTCCCGAGATAAGAATTTATAATTTATACCCCCCCTCCGCGAGAAATTCTTCCCCTGCGAAGATAATTAGTGAAAGTATTTTTAGAATCGGTTCAGTAGTTCCAGAGATAAGAATTTATGATTTATTGAATTTCAAGTTTATAGCTTTAGCGGTTTGGCCTAGGCGTTGAATAGTCAAAAAATCCTACACCCCCCGGTTAACTCCCTTAGGGGTTGAATTTAAAAAAATACTCGAATGTGGGTTTCCTTATTTTTAAAGAAGAGTTACTTAGTATGTTGAATTCAATACCTCTCACCTTAACGATTTGTGAGATATGAACATTTTGTCAAAAAATTCTAAATCCTCTTTTGACTCCCTTAGGGGTTCAATTTCGCAAAAATCCTTTCTTAGCGTATGCCTACGTTTTATAAGGAACCTTACTGCCAAATTTCATGTTTGTAGGTTTTAGAGTTCCTGAGATTTCGTGATGAAATCAGTCAATTAGTCAAACAATAAACAGAACATTTCTTTTTATATACCTACATATTAAGATTACAAATTCTCCATAAAAACAAACGTCCCTCGTATGCAAACTTTTTAGGTAAATTATAACCTTTGAACTCAACTATAAATTTTTATTATAAATTCAAGCTTGTAATTACGTATACGGTAAAAGGATTATAAAAATTATACACCTAATGCTATGAGGTTACTTAAGCATGTTTACAGAAATATAATCTTTTGTGCATAGTCGAAATACAATTTAAAAAAACATAAAAATACTAATGACTCTAGCTCTCCTGATAGTTATGCAAAGACTGCGTTTATATTTGTTCAAAACTAGTTAGAAATTCACGACTGGAAACAAAATATTTTAATGGTCACGATACATTTTTGCAAATGGGCGATATACTTATCAACATTCTGACGAAGCCTAACAGTAGTGATTATCCAATATCCATTATAATTTATACTAATATATTATAATACTAATATTATTATATACAGGGTATGGACAAGGTTATAGTAGCAATACCTAATTCACCATTCGATGGTCCATCGAAAAATAAGTCGACATGTATAATTTTATTTTTTTCCAAAACACTTCCTAAGGGAGATACACCCCTTCAAGGTTCAGTTTTAAAATTCTTTTTTTTGTCCTAACTCTCAGGTTATTAATGCGTTTTTGACCAAATTTGTATTTATGCAATAGATACTCATTACTTGACGTAAGTAACTTTTGTCAAAATTGTCAAGTGGCGTAGATACAGGGAGGTTGTTTCACTTTTCCAACCCTATTTTCTGCGCCACTGGATATTTTTAAAGAATAACATTTTTTTCGAATTCCCTGTTCAATTTAGAAAAAAGAGTCACTCTTGCAAAATTTCGATTTGAGGCTTCGTTTACGAGATAATTAGAGTTGAAAGTTTAGAACACTTCTAAAATAGCCACCTATGAAAATAATAGGTCTTGGAATCTTGTACAACAATAATATTGTGAACTTTTTACTGTTTGACGAATTTAAATAAATAATTCATTAATTAAATTAAAAACAACAAATAAATAACTTATGAAAATAACCAACAAAGTAGGCGATACTTGGTTTTGAGATAATTTATGACACTTGTCACTATTGATTTTTAAAACTGGACTTTGAAGGGCTGTATCTCCCTTAGGAAGCGTTTTGGAAAAAAATAAAATTATGCATGTCTACTTATTTTTCGATGGACCATCGAATGGTGAATTATTGCTACTATAACTTGGTCCACCCTGTATAAAAGAGATTTATTGTCGAAAAGTAAAAAATAATTAATTATCTACCTACATATTATTATGTTTACAATTAGAATATAGTGTTCCTTTAACCTACTAAATTGTTTTATAATATGTATGTAATTACTCAGTGCTTGAATTTCAATGATTTTTTGGATTCCGTTGCATTTCTAGGAAAAATCTGCCAAAAAACCCAGACGTTGATAATACTAATATATTTATAAACAGGAGAAGTTTGTTTTTTTGTTTGTGGGTTTGCCCACGTTTATCTCAGAAACTATTGAACCGATTTGAAAAACTATTTAACTGTTTAAAAACTTATTTCTTTCCGGTTATTATATAAGTTATTATATTAGTTATATTATTAAGTTACGAACAGGGGTACGAGCAGTGAACGAAAAATGTAAATGGTCGTGAATAAGAACCGATTTTTTCAAAATGCAATCAGATCTAAGTTAAATGCTGACAAATACCTACAACAAAAAAAACCTCATGATAGGTACTCTGTCGTTTCGTTTTAAAGAAATCGAAGACGAAAAGTTTCACTACACACACGCACACGCACAAATTGCTAGTAAGTATGATAATAGCTTTCCTGAGGTCAGCTGGACTGAAGTCTGAAACTGAGGGATTTGTTTTGGCGTGTCAAGACGGCGTTATCAACACTCTCGTGTACCGCCGTATAGTTATGTGTCCGGAAGTAACAGATACTTCTTGCAGAGCATGTCGATCGCATCCAGAGACGCTCATGCATCTCTTATCGGAATGCAGTTATTATGCAAGTTGCGCCTACATCCATCGCCACAATGCTGCTCTAAGAGTCTTATATTACCACCTAAGCCTTAAGGCATCACTACGGTTTGATAAAACTCCCGTTCTGCTTTATGTTCCTGGCGATATTGAGTCCATTGTCGAGAATGAATCATGTAAGATTTTCTGGAACTATTCATTCAGTACTACCAGGCAACTTCCAGCTACGAAGCCTGATATAGTTCTCTTTGATTAAACTACGCGATTTATGCGTATGCTATCGAATTCTCAGCTCCTGCTGAAACGAACATAGTCGCGAAGGAGACTGAGAAACGGACAAAATATCAAGATCTTCTCTTTGAGCTTAGGAAGCAGTACCCAGACTATTCTGTTAAATTAATTGTCCTTATAATTGGTGTTCTTGGTGAACCCAAACCGTCACTGCTGGCAAATATAAAAGCTATCCCGGCATGTCAGCGTAATGCTGAGTCACTAGTCTGCCGCATGCAAAAGGCTGTGCTTATTGGGTCGCTCCGTGTACTCCGTGCGCACGACCCAAAATCACTGTAATCGCCCATTTCATGGTTTGAGACGCGGTTATAGTTTCACCTTGCACCATAAGTATCCCTTGTGTGACGGTGACGAACGTGGATGCAAAATTCTTAAGGAATTCTTCCTTCGCATAATAATAATATTTTGATGAAGTTTTAAAATCTTTGTATTACCATCAAATGAAAGCATGCTAAGATTTTTTTGAGAAAAATATTTTTCCAAGAAAATTTATATAATTGCAATTGTGTGTTAATTGTGTTTTAAAGACCACCAACAGCTAAGGTTATTTGGGCCAAGCACCAATTCATATTTTCAATTTATATATAATTGCAAGTTTTTGTTGTTTCCATTATCATTTAAATTATTTTTTTTTAATTTCTACAAAAAAAACACTTTATACTTATTAGATGTCAAACTAATAATTTATTTTCCCCCAGGGGGAAGATTGGAAAGTAGTTGTTCTCGCAATTGTATTCCAATGTTCTTTGGAATTAGCGTTTCCAGGAGCCCGAGCTCGTACCAGTCGGTTTGTGTATGCCGGCTGGCAGATTCTAGTTCACAAATGGATTATTAATTGTTGTGTTGAAGACGCTAATGACCTGAGTTTTCGACGCGTCTATAATCTACAATAATAATAATAATTTTTTTTGCATTGATTTATCATTATCTCATTTGTAACATTTAGTGCTGTCTCATGTACTATTGAAAAATGTCACAAAATAATTTAGCTTAAAATATAGATTCGCTAATCATTCAACCTGGAGGTTGAATACAGTAGTGCCCAAGTCCAAAGACAAGATGTGTTACTCCTGTATACTATTATTGTTAAATAAACGTTTAGAGATTTTTTTAAAACTGGCGCAACAATACCACGACACTAACACATGCGCAATGTGCTTTTAAATAAGACTGTATTATAGCGTAATAGTACTTATTATGTGTATTCATATTATAAGACAGCAACGCCCACACCGGGCATTGAACCAGCGTTATATTTATATTATATATACGGAGAAATATTAAATAGAAATAATGTAAGTTGCAATGTTACAATTATTATATTATTTGTCTTCAGATTTTTTAATATTGACTTCTTTATTCAGTTGTCGGTAAAAAGCGAATAAATTATTTTACAAAATGGAATGTCATTAAATCGGAAGAAAATTATTTCGTTAAAATTTCGATAATATAATACAAATTTGTGCGTCTAACATTATTATTTATTTACGGCATTAACTGAAAACTACCTTTTTAAGAGGTGGTATGTGTTTGGGCCGGACGCTTATATGCTGTTTATCGGCCTGCCTGAGGCATCTTAATAGCTATTTATTGGGTGGATCGATTTTGAAGCGGTTTTCTTTATACGACAGAACATTTTTGAGAAAAGGTTATTAGTGCGGCGGTTTAGCTAAAAAATTGTTCACTTTTGTATAATAAAAGCATGAAATTTGGAGTAACGAAAGAGTATACCTTAAAGATAATTTTAAGATATTGGTTCACTTCAAAATTTACTCAGGAGCCCTTAAAATCCAAGATGGTGGCCAACATTTCTATTTTATCTGTTTATAATGGACTGTGGATTATTAGTTTATAGATTTAATTCTAGGTGCTAACTACGAATTCGAGCTTAAAATTATCATTTCCCTATCGGAAACCACTAAAACCGGGATGGCAGCCAAAAATTCCAATGTTGTTATTTATTGTCGGATTTTATTAATCGCGGGGCCCAAAATGCCTCCACATCTTAAAGTGAAGATATGGGTCCGACCAACATTCGTAGCGAGTGGCATCTCTCTATCACGTCGTGTATGGTTTAAACCAGAGGTTCCCAAACTTTTTTTCCTCATAGACCACTTTAAAAATTTTGCTGGTTCCGGTGGACCCCCTGCAGCTACATTTCTACCATATTCCCAAAACTCGACAAAAAATGTTAAGATTAGATCTGACTATATGGAAATTTGCGTTGCGGCTGAGTTCCAACCACGAATTAACAGTTTTCGAAAAAAAGTGAGAATTGATTGGTTAATTAATTAATTGATTGTGCTGTGAGTGGATGTCAAAAAAGTAAAGTTGGTCAATCAAAAAAGTGATTTCATCCAACTTTACTTTTTTGACATCTATACTCACAGCACAAGAAACCAATCAATTCTCACTTATTTTATTTAGAAAACTTCCCATTCGGAGTGATAAAAATAAAAATAGTATATTTTCTTGTGTTGTATTTATTCAAATATGTAATTATTACACTATTAATTCACTATTAAACATGGAATATGCAAGTTTTTACAAGTAACAGTCGCTGAGCTTCTTAAAATATTATCTGCCTACATTGATAGGTGAAGTCAAGCCAACATTTTAGTTCTTCACTATCGAAACCAGATAAATTTTCGTGGAGCCCCGCTTACGAATTGTGATTCCCCATTTTTTTGTCACGCCAACGTGGACCCCTGGGGGGTCCACCTGGACCACTTTGGGAATCAATGGTTTAAACACTTAACGGCCCCACTACACCCCCTTTCCAAGGTGGCGGCCAAATGCGGTGGCCGTCGACCCCGAAAACTCACTTTTAAACTTATACCGCCCCCTCCCACGCAACGAAAGAAAAAACCTTGTCCTACCCAAAATGCAAACGTAGCCTAAAAAAATTAAAAATTTCAATGGACTACTTGTACTTCATCCCTATACGCAGGCTAGTGGAGGTTTCGAAGTCTGAGGGCTGTCTCGTATGAAATTGAGTGCGCTGAATCCAAAGAGACTACCCCCAGGCCCCAGGGCTGTGCGAGGAACGGTTGCTGAGTTACAAGCGTTTTGCCCCAGAAAGTTATGCAACCAATTTGTCTAGGGGCCCGGTCGTGGGGCCCGGTCGTGGGGCCCAAAATGCCTTCACATCTTAAAGTGAAGATATGGGTCCGACCAACATTCGTACCGAGTGGCATCTCTCTATCACAAAGTGCAAAGTTGAAACGCTTAACGGCCCTACTAGTGGGTGTTTACGGCACAAAAGAAACATACTGTCCAAATTTCAAGTTTATAGCTTCAGCGGTTTGGCCTGGGCGTTGATTAGTCAAAAAACCCTACACCTCCGTTTTACGTCCATTTTCCAAAATGGCCACTCGCACTGACCATCACCCAACTTTTTTTTTTAATCACTGAACAATTACCTGCAACAATATCCAAGTGGATGAATCTTTGGTAAATGAATGACATACAGAAGCTTCTCAGCAAATGGACTAATTATATCGGAGGATTTTTAAAGACTTTAAATCTATTTTTATTTTATTTTTAGCTCGAAAATTGGCATTTTGATAATGTACGGTGTAAGTCATATTTTCTTCTTATTCTTCGCGACTTTCCATAATGGAACACTATATTAATAAGTGGATACAACGATACAGGATTTTCAAAATTTCGTTTATCTTAACAATATAGGCGCCAGGTCAGTAATAAGGGGCTTTGATCCGAATAAATCAGGTAGTTTTAAAAACGTGGTGAATTTGTAGATTTTGATGTCTTGAATGAAATACTACAAAGTGTAAAATCTGATCGTTGCCGCTAGCAACGCTATATTGGTAAAATGGAGTCAAAAATCGTTTTTTTCAAAATATTTCGTCTCCAGTGCGTCCTATGGCAAAAAATTTTATCAAATTTAAATTAGATAAAATTTGCTACAAATTATGTTCCATAAATTTTTAACCAACTTAAAAAAAATAGAGGTTTTCAATTCGACATGTATATTATTTATATAGATTTTTGTTCAGCCATAATTTCTCGAGGAGTTGACCGAATTAAATATTTTTGGCGCCGTTTGGTTTAGAATATTTACGGAATGGTACCGTATAATTTTTATTTAAATCGGTTTAGTAGTTTCTTTATTTTTCTATTAATCAATTTGGATAGATTTGTGACGTAAGCACCCACTAAGAAAGGATTTTTAGAAATTCAACTCGTAAGGGGGTTAAATAGGGGATGAAAGTTTGTATGGAAGTTCATCATTTTTGAAGTTAGAAGCATGAAATTTTGCACAGGAGTTCATTATATAACGTAAGTGAGCAATAAGAAAGGATTTTTGAAAATTCGTTACCTAAAGGGGTTAAATAGGGGATGAAAATTTGTAAGGAAGTTCATCATTTTTGAAGTCAGAAGCATGAAATTTTGCACAGGAGTTCCTTATATTATAAGGTAGGTGAGCAATAATGTATTAATAAAATTCGAGCGAACGAGTGAAGCAAGTGAGTAATGAATTAATAAAATTTGAGCGAACGAGCGAAGCGAGTGAGTATTGTATAAATAATATTTAAGCAAACGAGCGAAGCGAGTGAGTATTGTATTAATAATATTCAGGCGAATGAACGAAGCGAGTGAGTAATGTATTAATAATATTCAAGCGAACGAGCGAAGCGAGTGAGTAATGCATTATTAAAATTCGAGCGAACGAGCGAAGCGAGTGAGTAATGTATTAATAATATTCGAGCGAACGAGCGAAGCGAGTGAGTAATGTATTTATAATATTCGAGCGAACGAGCGAAGCGCGTGAGTAATGTATTAAAAAAATTCGAGTGATTAAACACCACCAGCCCGGCAGGAGGAGAATTTGTCGCGGGGGCCGGATAATTAATAATAAATCGAAATATACGTGGGCGAAGCCATGGGTAACGGCTAGTAATATTATAAATGTGAAAGTTTGTGTGTGTGTGTGTGTGTGTGTGTGTCTGCTGTGCAGTGTATGTTTGTTACCCCTCAGCTACGTAACGGCTGAACGGATTTTCATGAAATTTGGTATATAGTTACGTTAGGTCCTGGAATAGCACATAGGACACTTTTCATCCCAGAAAAATGTATAGTTCCTGTGGGATAGTAACAAAACGTAACCGCAATTTTTTTGAATTTTAGCGTATAGTATTGGCGGAATCCTGCTAATATTATAAACACCACCAGTCGGCTTCGCTTCGCAGGGGAGAAATTTTCACGGCGAGGGGAGATATTTCCTGTGGGATAGTAACAAAACGTAACTCTGCAATTCTTTTGCATTTTAGCGTATTGGCGGAATCCTATACTAATATTATAAACACCAAGGGGAGAATTTATTGCGGTGGGGGGGGGGAATAATAAATCATACATTCTTAGCACCCGGACCGATAGTAAGTAATAAAACCATGAATAATATAATTTTTTAAAATTTAAATTCGTAGCTCATTATTCTAAGATAGGTATATTTCCCTATGGTATATTTGGAAACAAATAAGAATAGCATAACCTTTCTAATTCAAAATTTCTGTATCGCAGTATAGTTGAATGTGTTAATAAGTTTTTTTAGCAAGTATATTGACAATAATTTATGGCAATTTGAAATTTATATATACATGTATATAAGTATTCCTTGTTACAGGTAGCGGTCATATTTATTGTCATAGTCGAATTAAATAGGTACTTATAAAAAGCGCTTGATTTACTATTCGTACTAGAGATGCAATCCTCTTTAAAACATTACGTAGTGGAAGAATCGCTTAAGTCGACCGTTTCTGAGATATTTCGAAAAAAAAACATAAACTGTGGTAAAATTTCGTGGATTTTCGGCCGCCAAAAGTTGTCTCAGGGTCGGCCATGTTAGATAACTTGCTTTTTCATGTTGACACCAATAATATACAAATACAAATAAAAAATCTTCTACCCCACCTTTCGCAAGGTACAATGTATCTAGTATCTACTGACTGCACTACTAATTAGTACCTTCAAAATTGATTGCTTTATAACAGATACATGAACCCTAGATTAATTCCCGCTTAGGTTTTGTTTTGATTAAAGAGCTGGTTTAAAAACTTTTAACTCGAAAGTACAGGTCGTAGGGGATGTACAGTTGCGGTTGAGAAATCTAATAACATATAATATTAAATTTATCAAGCAGAATTTCAAATTCTTTTTTTGCTAAGTAGGTAGGTACTTAAGTAGGTAGGTACTGATTTTTCATACAATGTCTACGAATGTCGCTGTTTATATTTAATATTTCTTGTATATATTTTATATCTTGTATACTAAAGTATAAGATACTTAAGTGTTTGTTAAATTGATAAAAACAGGCGTTTTTAAACTAAAAATTAAATTTTGTTGAACAATGCTAAAATTAAGTTTTGTTTTCGACCCAAATTTCCAATTAGGAACAAGAAATTTATATAGAGTACCAACTAAAACCGTTGGGCGCGAAAAGTTGCTTATTTTAAGAAATGGATCGATATATTATACAAGATACATAACATAAATATTATTAATACTCAACTTTACATTACCCAGAGATTTTATGCAACTTTTCGCGCCCAACGCTTTTAGTTCAGTAGTCTAGACTCTAGATCAGGGGTTCCCAAAGTCGGGGTCGCGACCCCAAGTGGGGTCGCGGGCTGATTTTTTAAGGTCACGGCCTTTTTCCGTGATTATAGAATTTGTAACTCTCGTGATTAAGTATACCATTAAATTCGAATAATAGAAAAAAAATACTAAATAAGAACACGAAATCAAATAAGAACGGAGTGAAGAAGCGGGAGGGGGGTCTAATGACTTAAATTTGAATTGCTGCATTTTTTACTGAAAAATCTTTTTTATAGACTATTTTGTACATATGGGGAAAAATTTTTTAAGTGTCGCGAAGGCTTTTGCAATTTTAAATTAGGGTCATGATCAAAACAGTTTGGGAACCCCTGCTCTAGATAATATAATATAATTTTGTTAAAATTTCTTGTAAGCTCAGGAAAAGTTATTTTTCTCTTTATTGCTTTAAAAGTTTTTTTATGTTATTTTTTAATGATTGTGATAATATATTATCTCTACACCACATATCCAAACTGTCATATAGACATAAAACAAAAATATCTTATTTAAGCGAAAGCGAGAAGTCTAGTTGTGCAATTATTGTCTTTTCTTATAATATGTAAATGGACGTTTTTTCCGGAAGTGCATATACCTAAAACAATAGTATAAATGGCACGCTTTTAAGATGAGCTTCCGGTTTAAACTACAACCCTGGTACAAAGTGTCGTAATACTTTCGAACAGAGTCATTAGTCAGGTTTATTTAAACCAACGTCACGGTTTTATTTATTATAGTTAAGGATTTGGTTTTCTACCTTGTGCGATCGTTACGGTCTCTGAACGCAGCGTTGACACTCAATACCTGTGTTAGCCGCTGATTTGAATACCGAGGCCTCAATAAACAGACGATTAAAACATTTACAGTTTCTTATAATAACTCTCGACATTCGACAATAACAGTTTCCTTTTAAATTTGTCACAAATGAGTTAGGAACTTTTGTTAGAGATTTTACCTTATTCAATCAAACTGCTATTACAATTTATTGTTAGTGTTTATCAAAAATGGTAATATTACAATTACAACCATAAGTATTAAATTCTTTTTTCAATTTAGCAAGTCTTTTTTAATAGACAAAAATGTGTGTTATTTGGAGATAAAAGATTTATTTAAAAAAAAAAAATACGGTATACTTATTATGGTACATGTAATAACTAATCAGAAAAAGAATTTATATTATAGAACCATCAGTCATTAGTGTGGGAAAGATATGTTCCCGCACACCGGCCTGTTAAAAATCACTTTACATGCATGTAGAGCAGCTATTTTTAGTGAGTGTGGCAACAAAATTTAACTATAGAGACCAGGACCATGTTCAAAGAAGTTACCTGGTAGTATCAGTATGTAAAATAGTGACCAATCCGAGCCCGGTTTTTGCTATATTTAATTTACAAATCTTTTGTAGAAAGTTACACTGTAGTTAAAATTAAAGAGGACAGTTTGGTGTAACGGTCAGCGTCCTGGCCTTTGGATTAAACTGTTGTGGGTTCTAATCCCATCTCAGCTCATGGATGTTGTGTGATTTCGTTTAATTTAATTTGATATAATTAGACGCTGATGGCCTCAGTTGTCAAGCGTCTACAATCTACAATTAATAATAAATAAAAATTATACCTCGTGTCGTGACTCGTGACCATAGATATAGAAATCTGGGGATGTAGTATAAAGTGCCACTTTAGACGAGGGAGGAAGCCATTCAGGGGATGCTAGATGCCTGTCTTATGGACATTGCGCCAGATGCAGTCGTCCGCGTCTTTGCGCATGCTCAATTGCTCGTACAGCGTTTGCGCAACTGAAGCGACCATTAGAATATGGGCACACTTGCTTCCTCACCGCCACCCTCTTAACAGCAACCACCCCACTCTCTTGTACTACGTTCCTAGATTTCTATGTCTATGCTCGTGACGTACTGCATCCGTGAGAGTCGACATACTAAATGACAAGCGGCTGATGGTTCTGTGTTTGCCGTGATGTTTAGAGTCTTAATAACGAAATATGGTTGGATATATAGATATTGGATACGCCTTCTGTACGAGTATATGTTTTTTTTTTTTGTGTACAGACACAGAATATAATATGTACAGGTAATTTATACAAGATGTCGATGATGATCCTACTGGTTACAGAAAAAGTTTACTACAAGTACTTAATAGGCTTTTTAGTCACTTGACCACTTAACTATTTTTATAGGATAGCCAATTTCAAATAATTGTTGAAAAAAATAATCATGGGTTCCGCTTGGAATTCGGTAGGGATAATAATAATGTCAAACGTCCACCCCAACATAGTGAGCTGTATAGAATACCTACTACCACTCTGGAAGACGCGTTTTATCATAACATCCGGTGAGCGCGTTGTGACAACAGATTTGGTATCATACCACCGGGGGGTATTTCAAGGTGACAGCTTGAATTTCCTTTTTTCTGCATCTCACTACTGCCTATCTCCATCTCGTTGAGGCGTGGCCGTGGATATATGTGCGGGCTTCCATTTATTCGGTGGCACAAAGTCACCCATTTATTTTATATGGATGATTTAAAACTTTACGCCTTGAGCGCCTCAGATATAACTCTGGCGTTAAACATTGTGCAAGTTTACAGTGAGGAATGAGGATATCGATATGGCCTTCGGATTAGATAAGTGTGCAGTTCTGCATATCAAAAAAGGACTAAATAGGGACTATGGGAAGACGTGCAGCTTGTTGATGGAAGCGTCATTCGCCATCTTGACGCCGGAGAGTCCTATACGTATCTGGGTGTGAGTGAGAGTCACGTCCAGGACGTAAAAGTCGTCAAAGAGGCTCTCTGCAGCAAGTATCGACGGATCCTGCGCCAAATCTTGAGTTCAGAGTTGTCAGAGAAGAACAAAGTCGCTGCTACAAACATGCTTGCTGTTCCAGTCCTACTCTATACCTTTGGAGCATTCAAATGAATGGTTAACAAGTTCCAACAGCTTGATAGGGGCACCCGAAAAATTATGACAATCTATAGAAGTCTTCACCCCAAATCGTCCGTTCCATGTTTGTACCTCCCGCGTCATCTCGAAGGGAGAAGATTACTCAGCCTGGAGTATCTTCACAACAGAATTATACTATAGGTTCTGCTATTGCGGTTTGTAACACATCGGACCCGCTTCTACAGCTCGTGCGTGATCACGAGTATGCGAGTGTTGGGGCGTTTCTGTTTCAAGCAGCAAATAGAGTAGTAAATGAACTTAGCCTTGATTTTGATTTCAGTTCCGCTAGAAAACGTAGAGATGCACCGGTTGTATCTCTATCGTCAGATCAAGCAAGGCATACACTAAAGAAGGCAGAGCAAAAATTCCTGCTCTTAAAACAACATACCGATAAACCGATGCATGGGATTTATTATAAGAACATCTATACGTGTGGTTTGTCGAAGGATCTGACGGTTATGAGGTCAGCTGGATTGAAGTCTGAAACTGAGGGATTTGTTTTGGCGTGTCAAGACGGCGTTATCAACACTCTCGTGTGCCGCCGTTTAGTTATGGGTGCAGAAGTAACAGATACTTCTTGCAAAGCATGTCGATCGCATCCAGAGACGCTCATGCATCTCTTATCGGCATGCAGTTGTTATGCAAGTTGCGTCTACATCCATCGCCACAATGCTGCTCTAAGAATCTTATATTATCACCTAAGCCCTAAGGCATCACTACGGTATTGATAAAACTCCCGCTCTGCCTTATGTTCCTGGCGATATTGAGTCTGTTGTCGAGAATGAATCATGTAAGATTTTCTGGAACTATTCATTCAGTACTACCAGGCAACTTCTAGCTACAAAACCTGATATAGTTCTCTTTGATTAAACTATACGCGATTTATGTATGCCATCGAGTTCTTAGTTCCTGTTGAAACGTACATAGTCGCGAAGGAGACTGAGAAGCGGACAAAATATCAAACATTCGGTATTATAAAGTAACTTAGCTGCACGAATAACTCTACGATATATTAGTTTAATTACTTATAGTATTTTGTGTGTGAAATTTAATTACCTTTAAACATTTATAAAAAACATTTTTTCGTAATTGAAAGCGTCAGAATTTCTGGCGAAAAACCGGTTTTCAGGACCTTTGACTCACAACATATTTTTTAACAACCCATACACCTGGGGATGTTTTATTTTGGACTGCAGGTTGTCTATAAACCACTTTGTATAATATTATAAAAGTGTTGACCGAACGTGACTATGGATTGTGTGCCTACATTACCATCGACATGATATTGTAATATATGCACAATAATGGGGTAAGTCAAAGGGGAGTGAGTTGAGCTCACTTCTTAGTCAATGTATGCTTATACACTTATTGCTTATGAAGTTATGATACATTCATGTCTTGAGTCAATACACTTAATATATCAAACGTACGTGCTTATGCAATCGATCTGTCTGATCTATTTAAAGAAAAGGTGGTTTAATTATAAACTGCCAAACCTTTGTAAACGAATAAGAGCTATAAATATGCAGACTGCAGAGCTATATATGACTGAAACATCGATTCTTTTCTTTAACATTATAGACAATTTTTGTCACTTAAGTAATATTAAAAAATCTCTTTAATTTTGTCAGCTGGAAATAATTATTTTTTAAGAAATGGATAAATATTTCTACTATGCAATAATTCAGAATTTTTTTACATATTTATGTTAAATAACATTGATGTATAAATAGGTACTTCTTTTCTTGTATACATAGACATTTAAGTTTATTTTAGAGTTACACGAACTCCAACTCCACTTCTTTATAGAGGATAATGGCCTCAGCTGTAGATCGTCTATAATCTACAACAACGGTTCCCAATCCGTGGGCCGCGGCCCACTTGTGGGCCACGGGCAGCGTGGTACTGGTACTGGGCCGTGGACGCTGGTCGAGAGATATGCCAAGATAAATATTATTGGAGCTTCAGGGGTCGAGATGGAAACAATCGAGTATAGGTGTTTATTTGTTTATAGTTTTTACTTGTATATTTAGTTAGTGGGCCTCAAATTTTTCTTTTACAAAATTAGTGGTCCGCACAACTAAAAAGGTTGGGAACCGCTGATCTACAATAACTCTCTCTCTCTTTCTTACCAACCTAATCTGTCCAAGCAGTGGACATTAGACAATACTTCATCCCAAAACATTTTTGTTCCATTTCGTTTTCCCAGTTTCGTCATGCTTGACATCGACGTCTTGTATTAGGAGGACAACATTCCAAAATTTCATAGGATCACCTAGTACTTGACAGCACGTGACCCAGTCTTCTTCAGACTAGTGGTTAGCACCGTATATGCTAGATAATAGATAGATATTGTAGATTATATTATAGACGCTACTGAGGTATGTATATTAATCATGGGATGTATATATTGTCCTAGGCAAGTTAATATTAATGCGGTAAGAGTTCCGCATGCTTCAAAGGTGTAACCAAGATTGAAGGGTCCATTCAGTAACTGTGCGCTGTTATGACACTATAAGATAACTTGATAAGCTACTTCACTACAAATAAATAAATTAAAATGTATATGAATGCGTTTCAAGAAAAGGTGTCTTTGTATTTTAATGTAACGGCACGATTTGTTCAATCGCAATAACTCTATATTTTCTCGTAGTCGGGTAAAAATAGAGATATGGTTATTTAACTTATAAAAATATATAGTTTGAAATCGGTTTGAAAATTAAATTTATAAATGACTACATATTATTATCTTATTGAGACAGGCCCGCTGGGAGCGGGCGTGCACCGCACACGGGCGGCACATTCAAGGGGGCAACAAACACAGAAATCTCCTCATCTGAAATATTAGATAGTTTGGATACTAGACAAATAATGGCTGATTTCGCAAGTATAAAAGCAAGAAAAGTTCAATTTTTGTAGGTACATGCATGTACTTAAATCTAATTATCCTTTTATTTAAAAAATTATCCTAAATCTAAGTTTAATTGTAGACTTTAAAATAAATTATTTGATTATTATAATTGTTTTTTTATACACTCCCATAACTACCTAACCAAACTCAAATTCCTTTCTATAGAAGCCTAGTTAGGGAAAACAGATTAAAGGAGGGGGCGGCATTTTCAGTTTTGCACGCGGGTGCTGAAGCGGCCAGCGGCGGGCCTGCGTTGAGATCGGGACAAACTTAAAAAAGCGTGGTTACTGGTTGCGACTATAAATAGTTGACATAAGTTTTTTTTTCAAGACGAGTTCCTAAACTTTTCAACTAATATTTGATGCATATTTAATATTTTTTGTAACGACCTTTTTGATATATTTTTTGTGAAAAAATTAAAAATTTTGAGAACGTTAGCAGTTAAAAAGTCGAGTAGCAGATTATTATTCTTACTATAAGAACTTGTATATAGCTTGCCTTAAAGCACACGTAGTCGATCCTTTGTGAGTTTACAACAGTGTCTTTTCTATAAGATTTCTTAGAACTTGTATTATTTTCGTATGGTATTAACACATCAGTGTTGGGACAAGGTGCGTACATTATTTTTTGCTTGTTCAACGGACTTAACACTAGTATAATAATGAAAGTTAATGAAGTCAGTGCCATGTTGTAACATAATGTAGCCAGCTACATTTAACAGGTATAAAATAAATAATATACACATTTATATATCTACATTATTATAATTATTTAGGTACCTATACTGTACCGGTACAAGTACACATAGGTGTGTTCTGTGAGTTTTGGACCGGTGTTAATTGTGGGCGTGTTATATTATATTAGGCAGATAACACGTGTGGAGAAACAAAATACAACACTGCGATAGCTCTGTGTGTTCTTTTGTTATTAAAATGGTGTGGCACGTTTGTTTTAAAACCGACAAGAGACAAATTTATTTTTAGATAAAAATGATAGAACAAGTTTGTGAATCGTATGGAAATTGTAAAAGCAAAATTTTTATAGAAACTACAAATTAACTTTTTAAAAGATAATATTTGAAAGCACTTGGTTTAAATACAAAACTTACCAGCAGACTACAGTATTGCCAACTTTTGATTTTTTCCCCCCTAAGAATGATTTAAAAACCCCCTAAAATCAAACTGAAACCTCCTAAATAACGAAATAAAAAATTCCCGAAGTTTGAGAACAATGTTGTTTTATCACTATACAGTCGAATTTTACTGAAAGAAAAAGTTCAATTACGGATCAAAACAGCTGATTTTTTGGATTTAATTAATTATTTTAATAGTATTTTTGTTTGACAGGCTGGTTTTCAACAAAAATTTCTTAGATTTAGTGGACTGTATTAAATTTGATAAGCCCCTAAGAAAACCTCAAACATTTTTTCCCCTTAAAAAAATTCCAGCGCAATTACTTTCCCTCTAAATTTAGTATTTTAGCACATTGTATATTGTATAATGATAATCCACAAACTACGTGTAAATTTTGTCGCTTTTCATCCACACAGTGCAAGTCACACATTTTGCTACTTTATTGATAAGTTTTATTTGCAGTTTAGTATTTGCAGTATATACTTATTAGAAAATAATTGATAACAAAACATATCTCGTTATCAGTAGTAATCTTTGAAAGTTTGACTAGTCGTAAGTATGTTAAATTAAGTCACATTTTTATCTAAAAACAAACACAGATTTAATTTTGAATTCAAAGACTGTAAATAAAGAACTTACATATTTGACATTTTAATTTTCGCAGATATTTTATTGGAAGGGCAATAATAAAAAATATATCTAACTATAGGGTGGATAGAGAGCAAATGAAGAAAGAAAGTTTTATTAATGAACATATTATTATTATATTAATATGGCTTAAAATAAATACATATTTTCAAGATATTTCATTATAAGTATATGTAGGTATATAATTATATAAATGTTTAGTAAACAACGTTTAGTAAATCGTTGTAACAATAAAAAAAAGAATATAAGATACTATTATATTAATTGGTATATACTTGGTAAAACTTCTTTGGTCAAGCCACTTCACAAAAAGAGTGATACTGAAAGTATTGAGAACTATCGTCCGGTGTCATTATTATCAAATTTTTCAAAGCTTTGCGAAAAAATTATTTATAAAAAAATATTTGAATATTTAGAACATTTTAATTTATTATCTATGAAGCAACACGGATTTAGACCGAACAAATCTTGTGAAAGTGCAGCTATTGATTTTATTGAATATATAAATTACGAATTGGATTCCAATAAATATGTAGTAGGCATATTCTTTGATTTTAAATGTGCTTTTGATTATATGGATCATCAGTTTCTTTTGACTAAATTACATAGTTTAGGTTTACGAGGTAAAATAACTGACTGGATAAAATCTTTTTTACATAATCGCAAAATGATTATTAATGCTAGTGGCACGTACTCAAGTACTTTTGACTGTTCTATTGGTGTACCTCAAGGTTCTGTGATGGGCCCATTACTGTTTTTAATTTTTATTAATGATTTACCCCAATTTATTAATGTTGACCAAATAGCACTGTTTGCCGATGACGTTTCTATAGCGATATCTGCCGATAATGTTGATCAATTGAAATCTCAAGTTAGTACTGCCCTTAAGGAGTTCTCTTGCTGGTGCTTCAAAAATAAATTAGTATTCAATGTTCAAAAAACAAACTGTTTATTCTTCCATAAAAGAAAAGTAAGACCAAATTTAAAATTTGAAATAAATGGCTCAGAAATTTTATTTACATCTGATTGCAAGTTTTTGGGATTAAATGTTGACGAGAAGCTGTCTTGGAGTCTTCATGTAGAACATGTTTGCAAAAAACTAAAATCGGCATATTTCGCTATAAGGAGCGTCAAATCATATTTGAATACTGATCAACTGATTAGTATGTATTATGCATTAGTATATCCTTATTTACAGTATAACATAATAATTTGGGGTCAATTAGTTGACATAAATAGAGCATTTATACTGCAAAAACGGATTGTACGTTTAATTTTTAATATACCGTTCAGAGGTACTTGTAGAGATACATTTAAAAGTTACAAAATTTTAACGCTCACGTCTATATATGTGTATAAATTGTTGGTAAATGTTAAGCAGAATATATCCCGCTATAAGACAGTTTCAGATATCAATCCCTATAATTCCAGGCAATCATCTCAGATATATATAAATAAGTACCATACAACATCTTATGAAAAATCTCCAATTTATGCGGGATCTAATCTGTTTAATCATTTACCAAGGCGTATAAGCCAAATTTTAAATATTAGGCAATTTACAATTGAACTAAAAAAGTACCTCACTACAGGCTGTTTTTACAGTATAAATGAGTTTTTAAATTACTCTTAGTTTTTATTATTGACCATTCACATCTATACTTTGTATAGCTAAGTGAAAGATTGTTATTCTTATTCTTATGATAAAATCAATCGATTTAAAACCCCTTATATCCACACCATATTATTCACATAACAATTAGAGATGAAAATAATAAATATCTCAGACAGCTAGGCTGCCATGATTTTTGAGCTATATCTAAGAAAAAATCAAATGACCACTGTCGGGACTTGAACCCGAAACCCCCAGTTTCCGGCTAGGTGAGTTACCGATTTCTCCACAGTGCCCGAGAGTGGAAACCGATCTCTTCTTATATATAGCAATTTCACTACTATTATATTATTAATTTCGTCAAATTTTATTTTTGGAAATTTCTCATTCACAAGTCCCATGCTATATAGGTAATCTATTCGGAGTCCCCTACCCTTTCTCTTTTTGCGGCCTTCGATGGAGATTTATTTGTGTTTTTTCACAATCACAAGAAAATATTCTCAAAACAAGGTCTTAATAAGACTTTACCACGTTACCTTCTTTAGTCTTTATATCATGATTATCTGGATAAATTCATATTATATCTGACCATCAGGGTTGTTAACTTGTTAGGTGTTCGGTTTTCACCCGGACAGTTCTGTTTTCCAACATCATGTCAGTTGTAATAAAATTAACGAAACTACCTCTTCCGCTTCGTGGACTAATGTTTTTTTTAAATGATATGCTGAGGATTTATGAATAGAAGGCAATTACTTTTTCTGTTCTGAAAAAAGACATTAATTTATCTATGTTTTATTTTTAAAGCGGGCAAGTAATTATTTATGAAACCTGTTACTTTGTTGAATATTTTTAAGTAATAAAGTGCTTAAAATCAAATTGTCGTTTTTTGCACGCACTGACATATAATGATATAACCCCCATCTGGCTTCGGAGTCCGTTTTTTTCCAGACAAATCGGGCAACCATGCTGGACACAATTAAAAACTACAAAAAATGACATTAAACCATGTACACATTATTATTAAACCACTATATATCTTTCATTTTATATCCATTATAATTTTAAATACATCGGTTAAAAGTTTGTGGTTGGCAAAAAATGTTTTTTGTAAAAAATTGAATATACCCACTTGTATTACATTATTTATTAAATAATTGGCATTGCAGCGTTGCATTCATCCAATTTGAACTAAAATGCAAATAAAATGCCTTTTTAAAAACCATAATACATATAATAATAGCCTGATATTTATCTAAAGTGTATTATTTGCATTTTGAAAACCACTTATCTGACGACAGAGATCTTTTTGTATTTTTAAAACGTTTTGTAAAAAGTACATAAAAAACAAGTCTATTTTAAAAAGATATTCTTCTTGAATGAACGTTTCTATACCTATAGGTACACATTATTATTAACTAGCTACTTGTTCTGTATTGCTATAATAGGGATGACATTTTATTTTTATTTAAAAAAAGACGCAGGTAGGTATATATGTTTATAAACTCCGTTGTGTAGGTATGGTAGGCATCAATATAGTTATCTGTATTTTTTAATTTTTTTATTTTATAGCGATTAAAAATTGCACCAACAAATTTCGGGTGAGGATTCCTTATCTAGTTGTTTAGTTTTTTATAGAGTTGCAGCCCTTTGAACAATGAGGTAGTTGATAGAAGGTCTAAATTGATTGAATTTTGCTTAACAATTTTTTCACCATTTTTACACCTTATTTTTGAGCTTTGAAAAAATTATTATTACAATTTGCTCAATAATAAGATGTCCCCTCTTAAAAATGATGAAAAAATTGTTAATAGTGTGGGACAGTGATGATTTTCACACGTCATAGTGCTGATGCACACCGATTGGGGGAACAATTTTAGATTTCCACTGCAGAAAAATTCCCAGTTAGCTGATTTTTTTTTATTTACCTTCTATTATGGTGTTTTAAAAAACGTGTAAAAAGTGCCCATCGATATCGTGCCGGCGTTGCCAGATATTCGAGGTTCAAGTTCACGATAGACGGTTTTTAGCGAATTTCTCGGTTCCTTTCCATTTTTTGTAAAAAATGGTTATTATCAATCTTGTAGAGGACGAAATTATCTACAACTTTTGTATAAACATTTTTTGTCTACGATTTATAGTTTTTCTTATTAAAGTACCCGCGACTTCCTCCCTCTCGATTTTACATAACGGGATTATGCTGCTTCCCGAGGGCCTTACATAATGATTTGTACCATTATTTTGAGTTGAACTTAAAGTTAACGATTAATTATAATTTTATCGAAATTAATGCAGTAGCTCTCTAGTTATAAGCAACCAAACATACAAATTGACAGCAGTGAAACAGACAGACAGACAGACATTTTTTTTTGGAAAATACGATATTTATACTTGACATCAATTATAAGGGTCGTTGGTAAAGTAATTTTGTAAAAAAAATTTACAATGATTGAGAGAGTGCGGTTTAAGTATGGATATGCATTCTCATACCTTATACCGCACTCTACTAAGAATAGCTCGGAGTAGCCATACTTTTAATTTTTTTTCAAAATTCCTTTACGAATATTCATTATAATTGTTATAAAGACTATTCGTAAAGGAATTTTGTAAAAAAAATTAAAAAAGTGGCTACTATTACAAGAGTGCGTTATACGGTATGCAAATGCATACTCGTACTTAATCCGCACTCTCTCAACCCTTGTATTTTTTTTACAAAATTACTTTACGAATGGTCTGTATAATTGATGTCAAGTATAAATACCGTATTTTCGAAAAAAAAATGTCTGTCTTTTTGTCTGTTTGTTTGAGCGCTGTCGATTTGTATGTTTGGTTGCTTGTAAGTAGAGAACTACTGCATTAATTTCGATAAAAATTATAGTTAATTGTTAGCTTAAAGTTCAACTTAAAATAAATCTACAAATCATTTTGTTAGGCCCTCGGGAAGCAGCATAATCCTGTTATGTAAAATCGAGGGGGAGGAAGCCGCGGGTACTTTAATAAGAAAAACTATAAATCGTAGACAAAAAATGTTTATAGAAAAGTTGTAGATAATTTCGTCCTGTACAAAATTGATAATAACCATTTTTTACAAAAAATGGAACGGAACCGAGAAATTCGCAAAAAACCGTCTATCGTGAACTTGAACCTCGAATATCTGGCAACGCCGGCATGATATCGATGGGGACTTTTTACGCGTTTTTTAAAACACCATAACGAAGGTAAATAAAAAAAAATCAGCCAACTGGGAATTATTCTGCAGATGGGTTGTTTTAATGTCTAAAATTACTGGAGTATAGAGGTTGCCGAGCACATAATGTAACTATGATCAATTGGCTCTAACAGTGGTTGCGTTCCGCCTCTATCAATTTTTGAAAGTGACAGAATTTCAGGATCATTTACGTCATATTGCTGATAAAAAATTTAAATTGCATATGACAGTTCAAATTTTGCAGATCACAAAAAGGACCGTCTGCCATGCCAAAGCGGCTGCTATCGCCATCTGTCAGGGTGTCAAAGTTGCACAAATTACACATTGTCATTGTCATCTTGGGAGAACCGCTTTGGATACGACCTTCAATTTTGGAACTTCCATATGCAATTTATTTTTTTTTTCTGCAATATGACGTAAATTGTCCTGAAATTCTGTCACTCTTAACAATCGATAGGGGCGGAACGCAACCACTTAGAGCCAACTGACCAAAGTTACATAATGTGCTTGGTATCCTCTATCTGTTCCCCCTAAACGGTGCATCAGTACTATGACGTACTTATGAAAATCATCACTGGTCCGGTATTATAAGCAAAATGTAATCAAAATTGCCTTAGAAATAAATGTTTAAAGCTAATTTAAAGTAATTTCTACCAGCCACTTCATTGCAGAGGTGACACACATAAAAAATCCAAAGCCGGCGATCGATGCAAATTTGCCTGAAATGTAAACTTTTTTTCAAGTCGCTGTATCTTCGAGTCGCTGTATCTTCGAGTTAAAAAGTTGTAGCTCGACTTTAAGTAGCTGAATTAAAAGCTGAAACTTCAAAGATTAAAAAAATTCTTTTTTGCTCGCCCGTGGGTGGACTCGCTTGATTCGCTTGAAACTTTGTAAATGGTGGAAACATAAAAAAAATGATTGTTGGGGACTGAAATTTGAGAATTTTCCCATCAAAATGCTGTATTTGAAAAAAAAAAGTTTTTTTTGCAAAATTACATGACTATTTTTAAAATCGTTAAAAATCAATATAATAATGTTTTGTACTATTACTTTTGTGTCTGAATACTTTGAAAAAATTTTGTAGCATGAATTAAATGATTTCTCATCCTTGTTTTAAAATAGGGAGTTGTATATGGTAGATCTTCGAAGGGTGTGGGTATATCTGTTGTGTAATTATTGTCATGCTGGCGACAGTTATATTATCTAACCCAAAAATAACTGTTTCGTGCAGCCTAGTTTAACCGCACAATTCTTTTGTTAATCATTGGTATTTAATTTCCCTTCAATTTTACAGTGATTTAAAATATATATTTTATATACCTATTTTACACAATATAGTATGTGTTATAAAATATTATTCAACAGCAGCAGAGCCTGATTTAGGTTTTGTGATGCTTTGGACCATTCGACATAATATGTCGCCCTTTGAATTTGGCTGTACCTAAGCAGATGAACTTACCAATATTATATCATTTACTAACATGGAATTTTTACTTCCCACCTCTACTATGGTAGGGAAATAATGGATTTAGTCCGAAAAAAATATTTCGAGATTTTAACAGATTTTCACGTTTTGAGACCCTAGCAATCGTTTAAGATCATTTTCTGACTGATGTCTGTATGTGTGTGTGTGTGTGTGTGTGTGTGTGTGTGTGTATATGTGTATGTGTGGTCAATTTTTCGCCTTCGATATCTTAAGAACGGAACAACATACGGGCATGCCGATTGTTCTATTGTGTTTATCAGCCTTTAACTTAGATCTGATTAGATTTTGAGTCAAATCGGTTCAGTGGATACTGAGATATTCAAAAAAACGTCCTCAATGTCACGTATTAACATAGGTAAAAAAAAATACAAATTAATTCTAGATGTTATAATATGAAAAAAATGTAAATATTTTTTTTCTCTAAAATGTATAGTTTTCGAGAAAAAAAATATTTTACTAAAAAAATAAAAATTGTACGTAAATCAAGGTAACCATGATTTTTGCTATATTAAGCTAGCCATCAGTAGATCACCAAACAAAAAAGAGGGCCATGCTTTTTTCAAAGAATAAAAATTAAATTGTGTTTTAAAGACCACCAACAGCTAAGGTTATTTGGGACTAGTCAAAGAATAAAAAAAAAAAGAGTGTTTATTTTTTGCAAATATTTACTAGGTGGGAAGTATAGGACTGGTCATCAGTCGAATTTTTACTTCCCACCTCTACTATGGTAGGGAAGTAATGGATTCAGTCCGAAAAAAATATTTCTAGATTTTAACAGATTTTCACGTTTTGAGACCCTAGCGATCGTTTAAGATCATTTTCTGACTGATGTCTGTATGTGTGTGTGTGTGTGTGTGTGTGTATGTGTGTGTGTGTGTATGTGTGTGTGTATGTGTGTGTGTATGTGGTCAATTTTTCGCCTTCGATATCTTAAGAACGGAACAACATACGGGCATGCCGATTGTTCTATTGTGTTTATCAGCCTTTAACTTAGATCTGATTAGATTTTGAGTCAAATCGGTTCAGTGAATCCTGAGATATTCAAAAAAACGTCCTCAATGTCACGTATTAACATAGGTAAAAAAAATATAAATGAATTCTAGATGTTATAATATGAAAAAAATGTAAATATTTTTTTTCTCTAAAATGTATAGTTTTCGAGAAAAAAAATATTTTACTAAAAAAAATAAAAATTGTACGTAAATCAAGGTAACCATGATTTTTGCTATATTAAGTTAGCCATCAGTAAGATCACCAAACAAAAAAGAGGGCCATGCTTTTTTCAAAGAATAAAAATTAAATTGTGTTTTAAAGACCACCAACAGCTAAGGTTATTTGGGCCTAGTCAAAGAATAAAAAAAAGAGTGTTTATTTTTGCAAATATTTACTAGGTGGGAAGTATAGAACTGGTCATCAGTCGAATTTTTTTTATTGCAAACAGACGTGTACAGTGTACACTGTACGTGTTGCATCCTTTTTATTATTTCCATGTTTCGTAAGGAAACGAAGGTATGATGAATGAATCGAAAAATTGTGTACCTTCGAGATATGTTAAGTTCTGATTGCGCACTATCCTCAAAATGTAAAAAAAAATAAAAATACACGCCGAATTCAGAATCTCCTCCTTTTTTCGAAGGCGGATAAAAATTGGTCTTCTACATGATGGCTGCAGTGCATGTATGCATGCGCGTGTGCGTACGTGTGCGTGCGTGCGTGTGTTTGTGTGTGTGTGAGAGCGTGTATGACTGTCTGCCTATGGAATTGTTTTTCGTTCACATTTCTTGATTGATTTTTTAAATGTTTATCTTACTGGTGACAACTGACAAAGTCCATGGAGAAGGGAGTATTATATATAATTATGTATAATATTAAGTGCTAATCGGATCAGTGGTTTTGCACATATAGGCTATAACAAAATTGTCTATGTATCGAATAAGGGCATTCTTGCAAATTCCACTCAAATTTCTTTTATTAAAAATTATTTACAAAATGATTTTGGAACATTGAAATCAGGTTCTCCATACCGATTTTTTATAATAATTATATTTGCCACACTCATTTGAGAGAAAAACACAAAAAAAATCCGTAAAGTACAAGCCCAGAGGATTTCGTACTTGTAACTGCATATCTCCTGAGTTTTCTGAAGCACTTATCTCAGAAATCACTGGAACGATTTTGACGAAATTTATTTTTCGTTAGTTGTAATCGTGAAGACGACATATAGGCTAGTGCCAATACCTTTCTACTTATAAAAATACAAGTTAGTTGTACCATCATTACATCGTACACCCTGTATAGCTAAAAATAATTTCAAAGTATAGAAACAGATACCTATCTAAGTAATGAAGAATTTAATTGGTTTTTTTATTATTAAACAACGAAAAGTAATACTTAATAAAGAAAATAAAATTATAATAAATATTCAAATAACCCCCCATTTTCAAATAAACAATATCCCAGTCTTCATTGGAGTAATTATTCATTTTTACTTTAATTATTGTAAAAATGCTTATGTGCACCAATTACGAGTACCTACAAAAGTTGTTTGACAATTTTATTACAGCACACTAATTCTTTCAGTGTTTTTTTCGCCTGCTTAATTTGACATCTTTACTGCAAAATCGGTAAATTTCAAATTAGTATTTTGAAGTAAAAATTTCATTTTTGGTCTTATTTTTAGAATCATTTGATGCGCAATAATTTTATATTTCGGTAGGTACCATTGCCTTTCTTGTATGTTGAACTGGCGAACACGAATCGGCAAAAATGAACAATACCATGTTAAATCCCTATGTTCACCTTTGAGATCGGACACGGGGTATAGGTAAAATTCTTGCAATTTGTATTGCTATACAAAAATTCAATCAAAAGAAAAAAAACAATAATCCGATGAAATTGTCGACGCAAAAATTTAATTAAAACCACGTCGAATCAAAAATTGCAAAATTTAATAATATTGTTGTCATTTCTAATACAACGTGAGATATCCCATCGTTAAATAAATTAAAATCAAATTATTGCGGCGCGGTTTCCTGTCTGATATGATATATTATATAAAGATTGTCATTTTCATAGCACCCTAAAAAAAAAACTTGTTGAAAAAAATATTCCTGTTTGCTAAATAATTGACTATAGATTAGTTTATAACAATCAACTAGCTAGGAAGTTATTACCTACTGAAGATTACAATAGATATATACCTAGATATACCTACCGATGTGCTCTTATTTTTACCGCCTACTACTTTTTTGTCATTATAGGTATTATTAATATAATATGGTCGTTCCGTTGTGAAGAAAATGACAAATGATTCTGAAATGATGTTTTCATTGACGACCTACCTTTTGAATTTAGAGAAACTTTTGAATTATGATTTATATTTTTTGTTTATACGCGTAGGTAATATAACCTATACGTATTTTTAGAATTTAATTTTATTAAATATAATTAGTCGGTTTTTACATCTAATTAAAAAAATGGGCCTAAGAATGACATACAAGTCCAGTCTTAAGCGATAATGTTCGTGTGAAGTATCTCTTCCCAGAGGAAATTTGTGACAGTTATGTAATTCAAGTAGATACAGTTTTTATTCAAATTATAATTTGATAACAGTCCTCTTGAATCTGCGAATAGCAAATGACTGAATCATACAGTTTACTGTTCTTATTAACATAAGTATGTCTAATAATAAACATTTGTAATAATTACTAATGCTCCACATGGCGTTGTTATAGTGTCTGTTGTGTTACATGAGAAATCCCACATGTGTCAAGAAACATGCGAATTTAACTGGTGTGCAAAAACAAACATTTGACCTTGATTTGGTCTTGAAACATGTCTTTGATATACTGAAACATATTATGGGTTCTCTGTTAATTATTAGCATTGAGATTGAGATTTAATAACCTTCGTGGTTTAAACCTGGTAAATTTTACTAGCTGCCCGATCCGGTTTTCCCGGGTGCAAATCGCTATTTTCGCTCACTGTTCGCATCCCCCTTTTGTTGTAGAGTAGTAAATATATTTATAGCCTATGTTACTCGTCAAATAGTAAGTTTTAAAGTGTATAAAAATGAAATTGTTACAGTAGCTGTAGAGTTTTGAGGTAGCATAATACTGTAACAAAACTATGGTAACTTCGGTTTAATAGTATATTGTGTGACTAGTGTGCTAAATACATCTTTATGCGTCAGGCGCGATGTTTTCAGCACGAGTAGTAGGAGAGCGCTCACGATCCTTGGCGAGTGAGCATCGCGAGCCGAATACGAGTGCTGAAAACATCGCGCCTGACGCATAAATATTTAGCACACGTGTTGCACACTATACTTTATAAAACATATGCATGGTTTTAGACTTTAATTGAATAATTTAATATCACTGACAGATGTACATCTCATAATAAAAACATTGGGCTCGATACAATATTTATTCACTTTGTTACCATATTAACCATATTTCATTTATAACACCGAAAAGAGGTACATTGTTCAGTAGATAAAGGTTTTTCAAATGTTTTTCCATTATTCATCGAAAAGCGTTTCATAATGGATCATGACGTCACTCGTCAATAAACGGTCATTTAAGGTCCGCAAAACTGATACGAAAAAACACTACAAGCGTGCATGTGTTAAATAAAAATCTTTATATAACACATGCACGCTTTTAGTGTTTTTTCGTATTAGTTTTGCGGACTTTAAATGGCCGTTTATTGACAAGTGACGTCATGATCCATTATGAAACGCTTTTCGATGAATAATGGAAAAATATTTGAAAAACCCGTTATCTAATGAACATTTTGTACCTCTTTTCGGTGTTATAAATGAAATATGGTTACTATGGTAACGAAGTGATTAAATATTGTATCGAGTCCAATGTTTTTATTATGAGATGTACTTCTGTCAGTGACATAAAATTATTCAATTAAAGTCTAAAAGCGTGCATGTGTTATATAAAGTATAGTGTGCAATACGTATGCTAAATATTTATGCGTCAGGCGCGATGTTTTCAGCACTCGTATTCGGTTCGCGATGCTCACTCGCCAAGGCTCGTGAGCGCTCTCCTACTACTCGTGCTGAAAACATCGCGCCTGACGCATAAAGATGTATTTAGTTTTGTTTTGTTTTATTCAAATGCTAGACAACGGTACATTAACGAACCAACACAACTAACTGCAATTATCGTTTATCAATTTGTCCATTTATTTCACTTTTATTTATAAGTACTGTTATTTGTCACTGTTATAGGTAACTGTTATTTGTCACTCACTGTTATTTATCTGTCACTTTTTTGTTTATCATTGTTCGTCCGAACCACTTTTGTCTACGTTCCAAAGACAACTTATTTATTTATCATTGTTCATTGACCCACTCTCATCAACGGCCCACAGAATATTATGTCCACTATTAATCTATCACTGTTCGTTGATCCACTCTCATCAACGGTTCACAGAATACTTATGTCTACTATTTATTTATCACTGGATTTAATTATTACTGTTCGCATATCCTCTCTCGTCGACTTTCCAGATTAGAATGACTTCAATAATCGAATCACCTATATAAATAATTAAATATATATAGCATTCTAAAGTCAATGGTGGCGCTTTCTTCATTATTGACACGTCACAATATTCCAATGGCTCCTGGCTGCGCGATAAAACATTTCATAATAGTTTGCAAATTTCAAACGGCGGTCTTCGATCCGTTACAATACTATATACCTACATCTTTAATATATAGAATAGAATAGATATATTTACACACAAAAGTATTAAGTACAGTGTGAAGTCATCAAATATAGATACAATATTTAATTAAAATCTAGAATTAAAAAATTCCTCTATGTTATAATAACATTTATTACTAATAAGCAATTTTATTTGTTTGTTGAATTTTTTCGTAGGCAAGTTTTGTAAATGACTGGGAAGCTTATTAAAAAATTTCAGTGCAGAATATTTAAAACTTTTTTGTGTCGTAGTTAACCGATGTAGCGGCAAAACTAAGCAATCCTTATTTCTTGTATTATATGAGTGTACATATTTTGAATGTGTGTTCATATTGCTGTAATGCTCTTTAGGCTTTAGCATAAAGTAATAGCATAGATAATCAATTTTAAACTATAAGTTCGGCGACGGTTAAAAGCGATATCATGGTGAACAAAGTCGCGGGTAAAGATTACTAACAGATAAGATAGCATAATGATGTACTCTGATTCAGGACGTATGGTATGTATCTTCAAAATTTCATTGAAAGACGTTCAGTATAGATAGATATATTATGTCTTTATTTGATTAGTACAAATGTACATAAATACTAAATAGTGTTAAACAGAAAAGAATTATAAAAACTCGTTCAATTTGTAGTAGTGAGCTTTAGATAATAAATATTTTTTTAAATTATTTCTAAACTGTCGATTGGAATTTTATTATATAATATTAATTATATATTTGCAATTTTGATCTCAATATTAATATTATTGTGTATCCGTATCATAGCGTTGCGGACACTCTTGTGAGTCACCGCAAGTGTACAATTAGTAGTTTTTAAATGATTTTTGTATCTTATAGTGTATAAAATAGAATTCATGCATTGCTCCACTTTCAAGTGATATTATATGCAATAATTAAAGCAATCGAAAAATTATTGCAACACACGTAATACTTCGAAAAAATGTTACTTTTTAATGTCCAATTGGTTTTATATCATTTGCTTTTGCCAATCAAAAGTTATAGCAACTTATGTACAGCGCGCGCGCTTTCGCAAACCTATTCAAGCGTGAACGAACGGCCAACGTAGGGCAACTTGAAGCGTTAGTTAACAAATTACTGCTCGCTCAACTTTAATTCGAAAAACACGTCATATAAGTTTCTTTAGTAAAATTTTCTCGACCCAGCGATGTAGCTTAGTGGTACAGTACTAAACTCGCATTGGGAAGGTACTGGGTTCGAATCCCGGCGGGGGCAGATGTGGCTGGGACTTTTTCCTACTGCTTCACGCCGAGAAACGGTAATTCCTGTACCGGCCATCTTGTTTGAGGTTTTCCATGGTTTCCCTCAATAATTCCAGATGAATATCGAGATGGTTCCTTATTCAAGGCCATGGCCGATTACCTGTCAAATCCCTATGCTCCCAAAGTTTCCTACCTTATCCTAATGTCCTATAATTCCTCCATTCGCACATTGCTATTAATTAAGTTGAAGTATAAAACGGGAAGTGGTAAAAATGGAAAATAGTAATGGTGCGAATGGCGTTTGATAAAAAATTTTCCGCACAATTTCTCACGGTGGCATTTTGATATTTTGTTCTCCACACCTTTCTGAACACGAAGTTCGGGTTATTTTTTGTCTAATTTGACTCCCCTATTAATATTTTAGAATTGAAACATTAATATTCTTAAAGAGGAGGAAATTTCTTTGAAACCGCTCAACAGGTTTGTTAGTTGTGTTTAAAAAATAACACATTAGTTAAGTAGCAATGAAACTCTTGAAGAGCCGCATGCGGTTCGCGAGCCACAGTTGTTATATTGTATGTACTATCATTGTACCTATGCATATGTATATATGCGTATGTATAGAGTTCCCTCGTAGCGTCTAAACTACTGGACCGATTTCGACAAATAAGGTGCCTATCGATTCATTTTGGTGACGTGGGTGTTATAGGCTATATTACGTCACCACGGATCTAATACTAAATATAGCGTATGATAAATGCAAATTATTCACTACGAAAAACAAGAATTAGAATAAAAATGGACATTGTGTAGAATGTAGACTGTAGGGTATCAAATGAAAGAGATAGGTGAGTGGATACTAAAACTAAATAAAAACAGTAGATTTGGACTCTAGGGACCTCAAAACGTACAGATATGTCCAAATTTTTCATTCGCAAAATCGGACCCATTACAACTTCCAATGTTAAGTTGAAAAGTGCTAAATAAAAATAATAGAATAAAAACTAGAACCTGATTACGAAAAAGTAGAAAACAAGCTTCAGATATAAAAATTAGTCGGGTAACTAAAACTAACATCTTTTTATCCTGCTACTTTTCACACTGGAAGTTTTATTTCTACTTTTTCTAGTCTGGTTTATAAAAATAAGAGATTAATGTCGGGTTTATCCTTACATTTAACACGCTGTTTTGTTAATCTCTGTTAAATTTTTACACATAAAACATACGAAGTAACCATAGAAATAACAGCGAATTAACATAATAGCGTGATTAAAATGTACGATAAACCCGACATAAAACTTCTATTTCTATATCAAATCGAGTGAAAATACACACGGTAGACCTAGATTACGATGAACCTCAACAAAATGTTAGAAAAAGTTACGTTGGGTGTGGACGTAACTATTGTTAAATCGGAACATGCGATGTTATGTGGTCATTGGACGCAACACTAGAGGACGGAAGGCGCCGGTACAGCACACCGTTGCATATGCTAATATTTCTTGTTGCCAGGCTGAAGGTCTATTTACACATATATTATGTATCAACTATATTATGCTCCTACGTCTATGATTATTGATTATTATATTATATAACATAAGGAATATATTATTATTAGGTATGTTAAGAATAGTAACCACTTTTCCATTACGAATTCAGAAGTGTAATTAGAGAATTACTGTAACATATAGTTGTCGTAGCGTTACAATACTATACAGAATTTTTTTTTTATTCACATGTCACCGTCGGGAATCAAACCCGAATCTCCGAGTTTCGCGCTGGTTGAGTTCTCAATTACTCTACAGTGGAATTAAACTACATTTGCTATATATGGGAAACTAATGATTGTCAACCTATGGCCACTGTGGAGTGTAGAGGAATTGAGAACTCAACTAGCGCGAAACTGGGAGGTTCGGGTTTGATTCCCGACGGTGGCATGTGTATACATTTTTTTTACGACAACTATATGATTATGTTATAGAAATTCACTAATAATATTAGTGAATTCGTAATGTGGGAAGGGTGTTACTATTCTTAACATATTGTATTATTCATTCAGTTATCCTATTTTCATATACAGGGTGCTGAATTGTTTTGCGGGTAATAGAGATTTAACCCGTAAAATCAAACTTTTGCGATATCCTGCTTCCTTAATTATTTTAGGAAAAATATCTTCGAATAAGAGTTTCAGAACATAAAATTCTGCCAGACAGATAGTTTTTAGGTTTCAGTACAATGAACAATTGTGTTATTTATAAAATTCTGCATCTAAATCATTAAACAAAATTAATTTTGCATGCTTTGTAACGACAGAAATTTAATATGAAAATGTCAAAATTACTTCAAAAACAGATAGCGATAGCCATGGATCTTGAACAAAATGATTAGAAATAGACTACAGAAGTAATTTGAGCGCGAAATTTAAAATGGAGTCGATTGGCGTTCAAAAATGTATGGGGTTTAACGGAATATTCGTTACTATTCTCTTAAAACACATTTCTTACCAAAAAAATGGCTGTTTCATAAAAATAATTAATAAATCCCGTCATTATTGGCTACAAAACTTTATTATTTCGTGTGAAATAATTTTTTATTTGAAATTAAAGATTTATTTAAAAAGAATTTCCTAACTTGATTCACTGATTCAGCCAGTGACGTTTATTCTATTCTAACCTAACTTCCTCGTTGACGTTTGTCGAGGTATAATTTAAACAATTATAATTAGAAATTGAGTTTGTTCTTTCCATTTGGAGTTGAAAAAGTGTTCTGAAGTCGTCTGAGTTACGCTAGATAAAGCGAAGGTAGGTAAGCTAAAAGTATAAAAAAAATGTTTTCATCAATTAGGTTTTGGATATCTAGGTATTATTTTAGCTTTTTCCTCAGTCGGAAATTTAAACTTTTTGCAGTTATAATTTTCATTATAATTGCAGTCAGTTACAAGACACCATCTCATAACAAATTGCTTTAATTATTAACGACGGCGTGTTAAAAAAACGAGGTTATGTCAGTAGAATGAATGAAATTTGTCAATGGGTGAAGGGGAAGGGAAAAAGTGGTTCAATTCACAACGTACGTTCAACGCAGATTCTAGTTAGAAGGACATAGTTGCGACTCCGCCACGCCTTCCTTTCCTAATCTTTTATTCTGACAGCTAAAACGTCATCATGTTGTTCAAGTTCCATGGCTATCGCTATCTGTTTTTGAGCAAATTTTGATATTTTCATATTCAATTTCTGCCGTTACGAAGCATGCAAAATTAATTTTGTTTAATGATTTAGATGCAGAATTTTATGTTCTAAAACTTTTATTCGAAGATATTTTTCCTAAAATAATTAGGGAAGCAGGAAATCGCAAAAGTTTGATTTTACGGGTTAAATTCCTATTACCTGCAAAGCAATTCAGCACCCTGTATAATAAAGAATATAAAATTGAAACACCGTAAATTCTACTAAAAAGTTTAAAACAAAATAAAATTTTAATGTATTTTCTTCTCTTAATACAGGAAACGAACATTTGACGATTTTTTCAAAAGTATTAACCGAAAACGCGTCCAATTTGTCATATTTATAGCAGATTACTTAAGGCACTTTCTGTTCAAAAAGTAGGTAGTACATTTGAATTTCCAGTATCCTATGTAATAATAACACATAACATTGCAGGGAAGTGAACTTTTTTGGTGGGCACTGAATGTAAAATAGTGTTATTCACATTAGTCTCCTGTGATCTGTAAACAAACCCTAAATGCAGAACACATTATTATCGCGAGTTGCTGCCGTGCATCGTGCCAATGTTTGCGGGAGGCAATCAATACTCGTTATACAGGTTTAGGTGCGCGGCAAACATAGGTAGGTACAACATTATATTATTATTATTATGACTCGTTTGCCGGATGTGTGGATAGAACTGCGAACACGCGCGACTTGTACTCGACGACGTGCCATATGGTTGTGCTCAGGATTCCAGAACTCAGAAGCACAATGCGACAGTATAGACCGTAGTGTTAGGAAGTATGGTGTGCTACGTAGAAAACGTAAATGCGTCCACTTTGCGCATGACGTCATCTTGGGAGCAAAATACAAATATGCTTATCGAGAGACTAGGTACGTTGTTGCTAGAAAAGAGAGTTGATATTACAGCAATAACTCTTTGTAATGATCCAGTGGCCATCTGGATACTATATATATAGTAATAAAAGATGCTTTGACACAATGTCCTTAAATTCCAAGAAATGCACCCTTTTTTAACCCGACTTGATAAAAACAATTGAGCTGGTAAAAAATCCCTCAGTCATGTACTTTACTCGTGTTAACTAAAACGCAAATTCAGACTGCGTTATTTTAACAATAATTAGCAATATTATAAACTTTTAGCAGTATTAATTACAATAAATAATAAAATACAATATTGAAAAATTAATTAATTCAAAGCAATTCTAACTTGTAATTTACATTGTCGTGCACTTGGTTAAAGAGTTTTTCAAATATTTAATATTTTATTGTTTATTGATGTTCTGTAAACGCTTTTAAAAATGCCAGCTTGTGCAGTGTCGAAGTGCGCTAATTATAGTAGAAAAACGAAAAGTAGCGATATCAAATACTACAGTTTTCCTAAGAATGAGAACATGGCTAAACGGTGGATTCAGGCTTGTCGGCGTGAAGATAAATTCAATATTAAGCAAGGTATAACAATAACTTCTAATAACTACTTACTTCTTATTAAATATATTGCATTTCTTATTGAATTTTTGTTCCTTCCATTGGGTTTTTACAGTTAGTTTGGAAACTGACCACTTCCATTATAACTTTTCCCAAGTGAAGGGGGGTGTTAATGTTGTGACTTTTTTTGCACCAACATTAATACTCTACATTGTCGACACAACATTGTTTGGTTTTAAGTTTCTACGAGTTTCACTTAAGAAACAAACAAGTTCTAATTTTAATTAAAAATCCCGTTATGATCAGACATACCGTAGTTTTGATTAAATCAAATTTTATTGTGTTTTATTTATTTACCTATTCAATTTTCATATAAAGATAGTGATAATATTTTTGTCAAGACAAACATCAAACGAAAATTAAAAAAATAATTATATTTGGTGACTGATAGTATGAAATATATATAAATATTAAGTGTAAAAACAGTATCTCCCACATAAACGCTATTCATATGCTCCCAAGGTGACGTCACGCCGTGCAAGAGAAATAGCTATATACATGCGCGTCGGCACACCATGTCTAGTACCACCACGGTATAGACCAAATTGAATCTATGTAAATTCGTTGTTGGGACCTAGGTTCAAAGAATGTCCATGCCAGATTTTGTTAAAATTGTTATGAGAAATTTGCCGTAATCATGGAAAAAAAACTCGGGTCGCAGTGCCAAACCCTGCCGACAATATAGTGTATTTGCTAATACAGGCATTGTGGCATTATTATGTAAACTTAAGTTTGTTTTTTGACAAAATAAAAAATTTAACCCCTTAATACAGCCCTTAAAATAATTAAATTTTTCTAAATTTCAATATTATCAGTACACCCAATTAAATACACCCTTCCATATCTAAGTAAATCCGTATCAACAAACTAGTGTTTTCATAAAATTTGAAAGTCCGGTCCTGTCGGGCCGATTTTATTAAAATTTTAGCAGCACATTTTAATCTTTACTAAAGAGTTAAATTTCAATTTTGAAACGATTCTGACAAATTTTTCGGTATTTTTGGGCCCAAAAACTTTTTGGAACCCCTAAATACAACCCTGAAAATGGTCCGATCGGGCCCATTTTAAATAGGCTTCTTGCGGTAATGGGTTCCAATGTCTGTACCAAATTTCCTTTCAATCGATTAAGTCTGTCGAGAGTTATCGTGTACACACATATATATATATATATAATATATATATATTATATATATATATACATACATATATATATAAACATTTCCAAAAATGGTGCCAAAGTGTTCAGGAGGCTATGAAACGTCGAGAAATTTTGGTCCGACCCCTAGGTCCCGCCATCCGACCGACGCCAATAGTGTATGTGCCATATTATGGCAAATACACTAACTAGACAGACAGACAAGAAACAAACAAACAGTGCCAAATTCCGGACGGTCCAATTAGAACGCCGAATGGAACATCACTCGTTTCATTCACTCGGACACTCCTGAACTTCTGAAGCAATACGGCAGTAGGAAGCTAAAAGCAGTAAAAGCATCGATTTGTATATTGAAGTCAAAATGAGACGCAACTCATAAGTCAACGCTGATGTGATAATATATCTGGATGACCCTCTATTACAACTAGTAGTTCTGTGAACAGTAGACTTCGCACCATACGCATATGTACTTATGTGCATGTAATATAATTTTTTAGTCATTATTACCAAAATATTACATATTGGTCGCCAGTCGCCATACCGACGTCACTCGCTGTAGCTTGTAAACAGATAAAATTAGATAATGAACTTTTTACAGATCCTAAAGCTATCGCCAATAAATTTAATGAATTCTACGTGAATATTTTTAACACCCTAAACTTAAGTGCACTTAATCTTGAATATTTTAAAGTTTCAAATTGTCAGAATAGTTTGGCTTTGTTCCCTGTAACTGAAGTTGAAGTTAAGAACGAAATTTTAAATCTCAAAAATAACAACTCCGTTGGTTGGGATGAGATTCCCGTTATAGTATTAAAGAGTAATGCTTTTCTAATTTCAAAAATTTTAACCCACATTATAAATCTGAGCTTTGAAAGTGCGGTTTTTCCACAATTTTTAAAATGGGCAATCATCAAACCATTATTTAAAAGTGGTGATATTGAATCTTTAAATAATTATCGTCCAATCGCGTTGCTACCTAACATTTCTAAAATCATCGAGCGTATTGGGCATAAACAATTGTTCACTTTTCTTAATCACAATAACATAATCTCCAAGCAGCAATTTGGTTTTCTACGTGGGAAAGAAGATACTATTCTTGCAGCCTACGAAGCTATGTCAAAAATATTAGACAATGTTAATCAGCAGATTTATACTATGTCAGCTTCATTGGACTTAAGTAAAGCCTTTGATTCGGTAAATCACTCACTTCTGCTCCAGAAGCTTGAATCATATGGTGTACGAGGGCACACCAATTTCTGGTTTTCTTCATATTTATGTGACAGAAGTCAGCAAGTAGAACTAAATCGTTCTTTATCCGACTGGAAGTCTGTCTCCTGTGGAGTTCTTCAGGGATCAATTCTATACTTTGAATAAATTTCATGTATATTGTCGTTTCAAAAAAATAATAGTTAAGCCGCAGTAATTTCAATAATTATTAATAGTTAATGTAAAAAGGCCTCTTATATAATAAGTGGTTTATTAATTATCTAAATTTTATTCTTTTATCGGTTACATTAAGGTCGTGTGAATTTTGTCTGAAACTTAACATTAAAATTCGAAATTGAAAATTATTATAGTTTGAGTCGCGATATCATAAATATCCCTTTTCCTACTCTGGACTTGTATCTAAATTTATATATTTCTCATCTCGCGGTGGCTTAACTATTTTTTTTATTCTATTTCCCTATATCAAAATTATTTCTGTAATAATATTGATCTTGTATGTTGTTGTATTTTAAAGATTTTGTATACATACCTTATCTCGTTCTAAAATCAGAATATTCACATATTATTATAATATACTTTTATTTCGGTTTTTTTTTATAAATAGCTGTTTATAATTAAAATTGAAATCTGTAAATAAATTCTCATTTATGTATCTTACCGTCTACAAATTGTTTTGATTTTTTTTTCTGTGACTATTTCAACTTTAATTCTTCTGGGAGTAAATTTAAGACAACGCGCGATCTGGCATTCGTGTTTCACTAGCCCTCAGCGCATGTTTGGGCCCATAATGTATACGTTTCTCTGCTCAATTTCGTTCTCATGTGTTGATTTATTTGGGAATTAATCTCTGGGTTTATTTATTCACCAGCGGACACCTAAAGAATCTTACGTTCGTGCCATACGGGGTGGTATATTAGTTTTTTTTGCATCCTTTTGTGGAAAACTATTTTTCACAACGCCACAAACTCATCACGCCGTTTTTTTAAATAGATATTCGATACCGAAAGATTCCTTATAAATTGAAAATAAGACCATCGCTTTAGTACCGTCTTCTTTGTCTACTCTCCCTGGCGACCTGTAGATGACAAGAGTAACCATGGTAACGCTGCTGGCGACGCCACGTCCCAATGAGATTTGCCTTTGTTTTGACGTTTTTGACACTTTACTATTTTAATTGTTGACCTGGCACTAATACTGTAAACACTACGTATTACGTAAGCTGTTCGAATCCAAATTAAAATTAATTAATTGTGAATATAGACGCTCGACAACAGAGGTCATTAGCGTCTGTTGTTCCAATCCACCAAACAAGTTTGAGACTAGTGTTCAATAATATTTAGCGCATGTGAAATGAAACAGAAATAGATTTATAAAAAATTTATTAATTTATAAGGATTCGTTGATCGTTCATAAAACAATTTGGCAGTTCTCAGTGAGTGTACTGTGTAGGACAAGCACAAGTTAAACTAACGAACAGGTACACAAACCAGTTTGATTGTTTATGACTTTAACAATGTTATTTCGCCATATCAACGCCCGTTCTGCGTGCATTGCAACACAACAATAACATAAAACGATAACAATGTAAGCCATACATCATGTACGCAGTTGAAATAAGAATAACGGTA
Source organism: Mongoloraphidia duomilia (assembly GCA_039654895.1). Lineage (NCBI taxonomy): Eukaryota > Metazoa > Arthropoda > Insecta > Raphidioptera > Raphidiidae > Mongoloraphidia > Mongoloraphidia duomilia. The sequence goes on along the minus strand of CM077518.1, from coordinate 28,092,594 downwards.
TCAAGTATCTTAACAATTATTATGATTATATTATATCGTTGAACACTTCTACATGTTAAAATGCACAAATCTTCTTATTCGATTGTGGGGCAGTTATTGTTGATGTTTTATTTCTATACATAACTCGGACGTCATTAAAATTTGGGATTCTGGGTAATTGGAGGGGTCTTAAGAGACAAACAAAATTATTTGTGTGCAGGTCAAAAAGATTTTGAGTTATAGGGGGGGGGGGGGGTCAAAAGTAGTTCGAAATGGTTCGTGTAATATATAGTCATTGCGTTGCCAAACTTGGCTGATACACTACCGTGTGTCTCGATTACAATATTTTTAATGAATTATAGAAATGTATACAGGTGTACCTAAATACGAATCTAAAGTCCACATCAGATAAAAAGCTCCTTATTGTTATTTACGCTAAAAGTAATTACATAGCAGTTTCTAATTGCAAACGTTGTTTACTTTAAGTAAGGGGTTAAGGAACATCAGTTTCCATATTTGATTATATTAATGACCTATGTGGTATGTATACGTAATTATTTCTGGAGAAATTATTTTTAATGACTAACTTAAGGTACAATAAATTCGTGCATGTACAGTTAATATTAAGTATTGAAAAGCAGTCCAGATGTCTTTTTTTCTAATGCTAATGCATTTATACTTGAGAAGACTGAAGGCCTTACTCGTATTTCACCGGTGAAAAATCAACTTTCTCACGATAATTATTTATGAGGTCACGGGTTAAAATGAATGATCATTATTATTTTATGGAGAATATCGAAGCATTTCATAACTGTATATTATATCGCTCTTAGATATTAGTGGTGGTACGAAAAATGTGTTTGCTGTAATAATAATATTATGTAATACTTCCTTACATAAAACAACGTAACCTTGATTTATACGTACGTACTAGGGATTGCAATCCAGCAGCGTTTTGAATCCAGCTGGATTTTTGCTGGATCTACATCATTCCAGCTGGATCCAACAGTTTATTGATTTTTTAAAGAAACGAAACTTTTATTATTTCGACTGGTCACTACAAATCAGTAAAACTCCTTACAAATTTAGGTAGTAAACATAACTTTGGTTCGGTTTAACACTTGAGATAATTAAATTTAAATGTTTAGTATCTATTATAAATTATTGTATATAATTAATTAATTTATATTAATGTATTATATTATATTTATATTAATGTAAGAACGGATAATCAGTGGCAATCAGTCACCAGTTTTCTTTGGTTCTACATGGCTAGGCTAGGGCTACATACATTTTTTTTTGAGAATTTTACGTTAGGTACGCATTTTTCGAGATTTTCCTAAAAACGCATCTCGAACACTAATTTCTCCACCCTCTATTTCCAAAACTGGTACAGCTATAATAGTCAAGTATCAAAATTTAAGATAGTGAGTCATGCACTTATAATTCACATATTTATATAATCGGCAAAGTTTTTATGCATGGAACGCGTATGCTTACAGTGTTTCATTGGTTTGCCGCTCCATTAACCTTGTTACGAACTATGCATGACTCATGCTCGGTTGCAGAAAGCATTGTCAGAAAATCTGATTTGACAATGACCTTACATTATCACCACACATATTTTTCCATAAGAAAAACATTGTAGAAAGTCAAATTGATCCTGTATAAAAAATAATTGATAGGTTGAAGCGACATTTTTTTATACTGTGTATACATGTGTTTAACATATTTTTTTGAACAATTTTCACTTCGAAACACCATTTTCCAAGCATTTTTATCAAAACTTTCTATGTAGATCTGAGATCAATCATTTGTTTTTGTGTGAGTACAAATTGACAATTGATTTGCGCCATTATTTGGAAAGTTAATTATTTGCGGATCCATAGCGCTGGATCCAGCACTCGATGCTGGATCCAGCAGGTCGAAAAATTTGCTGGATCCAGCTGGATTGCTAGATGAGGGATCCAGCAATTGCAATCCCTAGTACGTACAGATTACAGAAGAACAATACCTAATATTTATAAATTTGACAGTATCTTAGAAGCTTCTTTTTACATTATTTTGGGTAAGTTCCGATATGGGTTTTTTATAAAACTATTTTAGTAATATCACAACGGAATCACTTCTTAGGTTAGCATCCTACATGTATAGTATTTTCGAAAAATACGATTATTTTATGCTTATGTGTGAATTAGTATATGAAACACCTATTTGGTATGACGTAACATAATGCTGCAACATGGGAACAATTCATTTTTCAAATCTGTGGCACGGTTGGGATTCTAACCCTAAACTTTTCACTGTTGCGGCGGACTGAGTTAACAATTTCTCGCACAGTGACACATTTTCGAACGACTAACTATTTCCCTTTGAAGCATTCTGTCCCTGAAAAAGCACTACATGCGAGAGTCGATTATTAACTTAGGTGCTATATAACCGTATCATCTTACATGTGAGAGCTAATCTCAAACGGGTGAATCTAAGATGACAAATCCATTTTTCAATAACGCCTTGAAATGTGTCACTGTGCGAGTAATTGTTAACTCAGTCCGCCGCGACAGGTGAAAGTTTAGGGTTAGAATCCCTACGGTAACATAGGTTTGAAAAGTGAATTTTTCTCATGTTGCAGCATTATGTTACGTCATACCAAATGGGTGTTCCATACTAATGCACACATAAGCATTATAAACATTCTGTATACCTATATTAAAGATTAATATAGTCCGCGATATGTCTTTAAATCGTGTTAATAATGTACAATTATTTTCATTTTCTTAGAAAATTTTTTGCGCAACTACCGTAAAAACGCGTATTTTTGTGATATTATTTATTTAAACATCAATAGTCGAGTCAAATTAACTTTTTACGTGTTGAATTTTAATGTCCATGTTATATATGACGATAATCAAATTATTGTGGGATACGGACGATGAAAAAACAAAAACAAAACGTTGCTAAATTAGAAATTCAATTTTTGTTTTTTCATCGTCCGTATCCCACAATAATTTGATTATCGTTAACTTTTTACTTCTAACGCACCATAACAGCACCGATTTTGATGATTTTTTTTAAATGGTTGTTACGTCATGACATTCCAGCCCGCTGACTCAAAATTTTGATTTTACATCAAATTTTCCTTCAAATTTTCTTATACGCTCGCGTCGCATATATTGCCGTTTTACAAATAATTATTCAATTTTGACTACATTTTGTATGCTTATTTGAGACGTATTGAGCTAACGCTTCTGAAATTTTTGGTCTTCAAAGTTCAATATTTTCAATTCTAAAGCAGTTTCCCCCGGATTTTCCACACGTCAGCGGTACCTACGTTCGTCCTAAAGATCGTATATGCTGTGAATAAAAATTTTTATTGAATATTGATGAAATTTTACATAATTGTTCGAAATACACAGTAGGTACAAAAACTTCTATCTTGAAAATGAATAGACTATAGATACCTACATTTGTTAAATATATTTTGTAAAAAAACTTTCAAATCACCAGTGAATACCTGTATAATTATGGGCGCCGCGAGGGGGGTTCAAGGAGATGCAATTGCAACCCCCTGGCGTAAAGATGGAGAAGAGAAAAATAGAAAATCCGGAAGAGGGGAAAGAAAAAATATAAGAGTTGCTTTATAGGATATGGCGTCTTATATTATTTGGAAAATTAATAATAATTTTTCAAATAATATTCGGTTCTTAAGTTTAGACTAAAATTTGGCTGATTTAAAAGAAAAATTAAGGGAAAAATCTGGCGTTTGAATGCAACAATTCATACAGTATACCTAATATATTGAACAACTTACAAACTAAATTAGTGAACAAAGTAGGTAACAGGATATTAAAAAACAGCGTTTTTTTCAATTGCAACATAAAAACATAAAACAAGTTTATTTTGCAAGCATACAAAGTTTTTATTTGCTTATCTCATATTAGTCAGCGATTATTTTTTATTAAAAACGAAAGTTACGAATTCTAAGAAAGGAATAAACAAAATAATGTGTATATTAACACGAATAGGAAAAGGAAATTGTTAAGAATTTGTATTCAGTGCATATGTAAATAGCAAAGAATATTGTTAACTGGGCTTCATTGCGAAATCAAGAGTGGGCAATGCGTGGCATTATAATAACCGGTGATAGACAGAGAGTGACGACACAGTTAGCACTATTCATGCATATTTCGTCATTGTCTCGCGAACGTATAACGTTCATAGTTATGATTGGTGGCAATCATAAACCGGAAGAATATAGTTAAGCCCCACGCTCACTAACGACACGACATATAACAATGATAGCAGATTAGGTTTGTGTAACATTTGATTAGGCAAAAAAGGGACAAGTTACCCTAATCAGGAGGTATATTTGCTTATCTATTTCACTATACCTCTTTATGCAAAGAAGGTATTCATTTTAAATGTTTCCTCAGAACTTCAGAAGAGACAGTTGGTTTAATCGCTTCTCATATTTTGAACAGTATCTATAAGTTTTATGTAATCATTATTATTACGTGAAAGGAATATTTCATTAGAATTTTGCATCTACAGGCACTTACAAGTTCATTATAGGAATATGATGGATAATTGCAGAGTAAATTGAAATCATAACCGCGTTTTATAAATAATTTAAGAAAGCATCCTTTAAAGCCTGCAAATTATTGAACTAAAAAGTACAAAACGAAATAGAAAAAAAATAGGATTTTGAAAGTAAGTGTTTAGAGTAAAGAAACAAACTTTTCTGAAAATGAAAATCTATTTTAATGAAGCAATATTATAACACTGTCTTTTGCTAATGAAGCATTCAAAATAAATTTTTGATATGTACTCGTATTTTTTTGTTTTGGATTAAACAATAGAATGATATCTTAATTTTCATTTACCTATTCTTCCAAGTTTCCTCACAAACGATGAAACATATTGTCCAATTTATTGTGCGAAAAACTGTCAAATCTTCAATCATAGGTAATAGAAAAACATAACACATTTAGAATATTAGCTCAGAAAGGGTAATCTCTATGCCGTTCTTTGAAGAAATGGATGTGATGACGAGTTGTAGGTACTGGCGTTCGATACGATGAGCCTATGAGGCGACCCAAAATATTCAGACCTCTCCAAATCTCAGCTTCGTATAAAACTCTGTAATGCCTACATATATTTTGGAATTATAATGTGAGTCTATTTTACAGTATTTATCACAAAATTGAATTTACTGACAAAATGGATCGAAAACTTTTTAAAAGTATAATAACTTCAATATAAATATATTCAAGACGAAGAGATGAAGCAATGAAATTTTAACAGGGCCAGGACGTTGCTCAGGCCTACAGGTTACAACAGCGTGTCCTCATAAAGCACACTTCACAAATTATACAAGTTTTTTTTTAACACAATATCCACGCGTTCAGTGATGATTATACATTACGCCATTATAGCGAGTGTTTTAAAATAATGTTACATTGCCACTGACAATCCCGCGTGCAGGGTCGACCATGTGATGTTCTCAATGAACGAGTTGTAATAGTTTTCAGCAAGGGCGTCGCCAAGGGGGGCAGGGGGGGGCAGTTGCCCCCCCCTAGAGATCAAAAAAGCGACCAAAGTGCGAGCAATTGACTTCCTTACCTATTAATAAATTCCGCATCGCATGACAAAACGTAAATAAATTCACAAGGTTTAATGTATATTGTAGAAAGTATTGAAATATTCAGAATAACATTAAGATTTTGACATCCGTTTTTAAAATCGCCGCCATTTTCATCACGACTATATATCAGATTTGCCAAAACGCAAGACTTCCAAAGTGTAACGCTTCATGCTCTCGGCGTTCATATTTTTTATCCTCCATAATATTGCCCCATTGCCCCCCCCCCCCTTAGTCATAAGCTGGCGACGCCCTTGGTTTTCAGCATGATAAATAATTGTAATCCACTACTAAGTAAATTAATATAAAATCTTGTTCCAACAATAGCGCGATATACAGTAGGTACGATTCGAAAATTCATGATAGTAACTCATGCACTTATATACTTCACTATAGGTATTTATATAAGCGACACAAACAATTAAACAATGTAAGCATATGCGTCCCATGCTGCCATGCATAAAAACTGTGTCACTTATATAAATAGTGATTAGTGAAGTATAAGCACGTATAAGTGCATGAGTCACTATCTTAAATTTTCGAATCGTATACTATAGATACCTATAATAAAATATTATGTCGATAAAAATTATGTATCATGTTCCAGTACTTGAACTGTTATTTACCACGTAAATAGCTGTCGAGCGTCTATAATCTCTGACTATGTAAATAGATAACGTATATATTTGCATTTAAACGAAGATGATCGAGAAGATATTTTATGTTATTTAAATTTTGGCGTAAGTTGCATAAAAATCAAAACAAAAAAATAATTGGGCATCTAAAGAGGGTTCCAAACTTGCTATACTGTATACACTTTAATAAAACCTTGAACCTTTGTTTGCCTTTCAATCTTGATAATATCGAAAGAAAAAAAAATCACAAAAAAAATTCTTTTCTTATTTTTGTAAGTAAAAAAGAAATTAATGCCATGGTATATTGTGTGCTAAATATTAAAAGAAAACTTTGTCGATGTAGAGATTTTATGTAATTAAATCAGTCAATTTACGATATTTTTAGGTCTTCAAATGCAAATATTAATTCCAAAAAGCAAGTTTTGCAGTTAGGTAGAAGATAGAACTTTTATTAATTAATATAATTAATATGCGTTTCGGCCCTTCGAGGTTTCTCCCAGTCCCAGATTATTAATAAAATGCTATTTTCTACCTAATTGCAAAGTTTAATGCTTTTTGGAGATATATTAATTTAAATTTAATGTAATTTTTTTTTATTAACAAAAAACGATGTGTGCATCGACCTTGAGCTTATTAGCACTGGTATAATTAATTTTGTTTGTCTAAAATTCCAATAGGTACCCTTTCATTTAACCATGAGAAGGGTTTAGGAAGACCTATGGGCTATAATATGGCGAGAAAATGTATTGGTTTCTTTTCTCCTTATTGTACAGCTTTCCTTCATTTTTTATGTGTCTATGAGACTATGGCACATTCCTCGAAGAAAAACACAAAAAAAAATACTCCGTAACTGACTGATGAAATGGTAACTATATTATTCTTAGATTTTCTAAAGATAATAAAATTTACTTCGATAGAGGTTTTGTTCAAACCTTGATTGGCGTGTTTACAGCGGCAACGTCGCGTTATTCTGAACTGAAGGACACTGACTGAGTGGTAAATCATGAAAATCAATACCTACTGCAAACATGACAGCCATCACACATCTGGAATAATAAGTTAATAACTCATCACATCAGGGCAGGTTTGACCAGTAATTACAAATCACACATCAACTCGATGTTTTTGTATCACTTTCAATTATTGAACTAATTGTGTTCTACATAATAATTTACTATGTCCATTGTCAAGTGTAATTAATTATTTTTTTCTTCAAGAGTCCACAATATGACATGCTACATTGTGACACAGCATGACAGAAGTACCAGTCGAATCGCGTTATAAGGCTGCTTCCTCTCTCTTTAAGTTGCGAACTTTTTGATGGCGATTTTAATAGATATTTAAATTATCAGGCCGCGATAAAATTTAGTATCATTTCATCATGTTTTGATTATTATTATTATTTGTGACCGTTTCAAAACGATAGTCAACGGACTATTTTTGCAAAGAAGATGAATTGTTGCACTCTCTTATATTTGCGTGAGACTGGTCTTACAGTAGACATTAAGGGGAAAAAGGGAAAACAACTTTTTAAGTTAAACGGTTTTATTGTATAATTAATGAGGTATTAAAAGCTGGAAAATAATTATGAGTCACCAATCTGGAGCTATGATCAGACTAAAATAAAATCGAGGGGCGTATTTATTGTATAATAAACGATTTAAGTAGGTACAATATTAAGGTCGAAGAAGACAGTAGAAAGCCCAATCTCTAACTAAAGAAAGTTTTCTACTAAATGCATCCTTCAATTTTATTTTAGTCTGATCAAAGCCCCAGATTAGTGACCCATAGTCATTTCCTAGCTTTTAGAACTTCATCGACTCGACAACAAAACAGTTTAACTTAAAAAGTTTTTTTACCTTTTTTACTTTTAACGTTTTAGTGTATATTGTTTGCTTAGTCTGATTTTATTACATTGATCCGATCCGTTGAAACGTTACGGGAGCTCGACCGTTTGCATGTGAAAATTCAAAAGTGCGATTTGCACACATTTGTGCAAAATTTCAACACAGTCGAATAACGGGAAGTGGCCGTGGGTGAAAAATCGGTTGCAAGATTACACAGAAAGTGAAGTTAAATAAAACCGTTTAAAAATCGTAAATAGTGGGAGGCTGGGAGACCATTAGTTTTTGGAAACCATCATCTCTGCAACCCCATGAGCTGTTTTATGACGCAACTCGACTGCAGACATTAATGTTTCTTCTAATATGAATGTCGTTTACACATCTTTGTACGAGCAAGGTACATATTTTATTTAAGTTTATTTTTATATTTAAAAAAGTAACAATAGCAATATTTAAAATGTACCTAGATATTATAATGGGAATCGATAAAATATTGTTTTATGTCTAATGAAATGATATAAAATAACTTACAGAACAGTAGTTATTTTGATCTGAATGAATGAAAGTAACAACAATTGCAATAACAATGACGGTGTATAATGTTTAATGCATCTGACTTCATCTTTTTTATTAATACAGTTTAAGATTTATGTATTTTATATGCAGATGACGTGTCAGATTGCCACTGACGTTATTCCTGAATCCTGTACTACATCCGTTTATCATTCCACCAACTTACAGTCGACCGTTTGCAAATTAACATGTAGGCAGTATGGTAAATATAAAGACGTTTTTTGCTGTTTGTTAAACAGTAAATGTGTAATTTCCTTAGAAATGTACAGGAAATTGTACTAGATATTTAGTGAAACCTAATTGAAACAAAAACAATTATTAGGAATCCTATAAAATAATAGAGCACAGGTGCGTCGCATCCTTCTTATTAAAAGTTATTGATCAGATTTCGAAGTTAGTCGCCTTAGGTATACGTGTTTTCGAAATTACTTTATCTATATAATTATTGTCAATTTACATTTCATTATCTTGAATTTTTTTCTTTGTTCATATGAAAATTTTCAGTATTTTTTCGAAAATACGATATTTATATTTGACATCAATTATAAAGACCATTCGTAAATTAATTTTGCAAAAAAAATTGACAAGGGTTGAGAGAATACGGATTAAGTATGAGTATGCATTCGCATACCGTATAACGCACTCTACTAACAGTAGCGGAGTAGTCATACTTTTTTTTTTTCAAAATTCCTTTACGAAGTCTTTATAATTATTGTTATAAAGACTATTCGTAAAGGGATTTTGTAAAAAAAATTTAAAATATGGCTACTATTAGTAGAGTGCGTTATATAATATACGGTATGCAAAGGCATACTCGTACTTAATCCGCACTCTCTCAACCCTTGTAAATTTTTTTTACAAAATTACTTTACGAATGGTCTTTATAATTGATGTCAAGTTGACATCAATTATAAAGACCATTCGAAAATACGATATTTATACTTGACATTGTATTTTCGAAAAAAATTATCTGTCTGTCTGCCTGTTTCACTGCTGTCGATTTGTATGTTTGGTTGATTATAACTATAGAGAACTACTTCACTAATTTCGATTAAATTATTATTAATCGTTAACTTAAAATTAAAGTACAACTCATAATGTTAAGCCGTCGGGAAGCAGCATAATTTTTTGACCAGCAACGGAAGTGCTCCATTTTGTATAATATCTACCTACTGGGCAAAATTTACTGTATTTCTTATATTTTTCCCCAACATTTTTGAAAAGCTGGATGCTGTATTTGATTATTTGAAAATATGTTTGTTCAGCCATTCTAGAAATTTAACAGGAAATTATATAGCAATGAGTCAAAAGTTCATGATTACGTAATCAACAACAATTAATATGCAAAACAATTCTATAGCGTTTTTATTTTAAATTGACCAATGCCCAGTTTATTTAAAGTTCAGTTCATTAATGTCTGTGGCAATTTTATCTGTGCCCAGTTTTAATATTATAAACTATGTCACCACATTAACATTGCGTTCGTCTTGTTTGAAAACAGACGAGTTTAACAATCAAAGAATTAACAATCTAAAAAAGGACATCATCAAGATGACAAATCATTTATTATATAAAAGACTGGCAACGAAAATTGTTAACATAAACGTTTCCAATTAGTGAACTCGTTATGACAAATTATAATATTATATACATTATACATCATACATGCATACATTTGGTATTATTGCTAACTATATGATCATACGCGTGATTAACTACAGTTGGACCTCTATTATAGGTTCAATTTCATTCTAATTTTCTATTATGAATTAAAAGAAGCTATACAAACATAATAAATTTATATTAACGAAATCCATCTAAAGAACTTGATGAGTTGAATAATATTATAGTATGAGGTAGGTATTTGTTTAGTGCCTATGTAATTTACTTTATATCAGACTAGCAGCCCGGTCCGCCCGTGTAGATTTAATTTTGATAATATATTATAATATCTTATATATTATTTTAAACTTATTTAAAACTTGGATCTCAGAAAAAGCTTCGCTTCCTTTTTTCACTTCATTACTGAAGTCTTGCCTCGCGGGGCTGTGCCCCGATCGCAGTGACAGCATGAGTAGTGGAGATTTCGGCTCCACCGTATCACAGATTTTTATAGTCAAGCAGAGCTATTGCCCATGATTGACACAGTGAATACTATGTTGTTTATTTTAAATTTATTTTTTTAATATCATATTTTAAAACGACTTAATTCGTTACTCACTTGCTTCGCTCGTTTGTTTAAATTTATAATTAATGAAATTGGTCCAGTATCCCCCTATATCCCCCTATATTATTAAACGAGTAAATCTTGTATATATGTATCTATGTATATATGTATCTATATAAATATTTTCTCGAAAACGGCTCTAACGATTTTGATCAAATTTACCAAAAAGGGGTTTCGGGGGGCAAAAAATCGATTTAGCTAGGTCTCATCCCTGGAAAAATTCGTTTTCCTATCGATTTTACCATTTTTAAAAACGGTTTTTTGACCTGTCAAAACATTGTAATATCGTGAGTAGGCTTTGGAGAAAACAAACTACTTTCATTATTTATATGTCAAAATTATCTGACAGAATTTTTAACTTATTAAAATAATCCGTGAACTATTTGTATAGTAAAAAATTTTGGAGCATACAGGTAATTCAAGAATTACAAGGCGCGATATTCATGTAGGTACTGTGTGTAAACGGTTTTATTGAACATAGGGAAAATAACACTAAGAAGATTTATAATTTTGTAGTAGGCTATGAGCCATTAGACCTAATATAAATATGTATTGGATTACATAGAAAAAATAGTACAGTGAATTTTTTAAACAATTTTCCATAGCAACGGTTGACTATTAAGCGTTACTCGGAACCGGCTAAATAAAAAAGTCATGATGTGTCGTAAGACACCCGACAGAAGCTATGCTTTTTACGCATTGTATATAAAACCGAATTTATCAAAGATATAAATAATACAATTAAAAAGTTATTATTTGATGGACATTTTGAAATCTGACGCCATTTTATTTTTTTGTGTCTTATTAAATTCTCAAATATCAATTTTCAAAAGGATCGGATAATTTTTACAAAGAAATATATACCTATGACCGCCATTTTGAAATATGACATCATTTTATTTTTTTGTGTCCTATAAAACTCGCAAATATTAATTTTCAAAAAGATCGGATCATTTTTGCAAAAAAGTACATATGGCCGCCATTTTGAAATCTGACGTCATTTTATTTTTTCGTGTTCTATGAAACTCTCAAATATCAATTTTCAAAAGGATCGGATAATTTTTACAAAAAAGTACATACGGCCGCCATTTTTAAATCTGACATCATTTTATTTTTTTGTGTCCTATGAAACTTTCAAATACCGATTTTCAAAAGCATCGGATAATTTTTACAAAAAAGTATATATGGCCGCCATTTTGAAATCTGACGTCATTTTATTTTTTTGTGACCTATGAAACTTTCAAATATTAATTTTCAAAAGGATCGGATAATTTTTACAAAAAAGTACATACGGCCGCCATTTTGAAATCTGACATCATTTTATTTTTTTGTGTCCTATGAAACTTTCAAATACCGATTTTCAAAAGGATCGGATAATTTTTACAAAAAAGTATATATGGCCGCCATTTTGAAATCTGACATGATTTTATTTTTTTGTGACCTATGAAACTCTCAAATATCAATTTTCAAAAGGATCGGATAATTTTTACAAAAATGTCCATACGGCCGCCATTTTTAAATCTGACGTCATTTTATTTTTTTGTGTCTTATGAAACTCAAATATCCATTTTCAAAAGGATCGGATAATTTTTACAAAGGAGTACTACATATTTCCGCCATTTTGAAATATGACGTCATTTTATTTTTTTGTGTCCTATAAAACTCGCATATATCAATTTTCAAAGGGATCGGATAATTTTTACAAAAAAGTACATATTATGGCCGCCATTTTGAAATCTGACGCTATTTTATTTTTTTGTGTCCTATGAAACTTTCAAATACCGATTTTCAAAAGGATCGGGTAATTTTTACAAAAAAGTATATATGGCCGCCATTTTGAAATCTGACGTCATTTTATTTTTTTGTCACCAATGAAACTCTCAAATATCAATTTTCAAAATGATTGGATAATTTTTACAAAAAAGTACATACGGCCGCCATTTTGAAATCTGACGTCATTTTATTTTTTGTGTCCTATGAAGCTCTCAAATATCAATTTTCAAAAGGCTCGTATTTTTTTAGAAAGGAGTTCTACATATTTCCGCCATTTTGAAATCTGACGTCATTTTATTTTTTTGTGTCCTATAAAACTCGCAAATATCAATTTTCAAAAGGATCGGATAATTTTTACAAAAAAGTATATATGGCCGCCATTTTGAAATCTGACGTCATTTTTTTTTTGTGTTCTATGAAACTCTCAAATATCAATTTTCAAAAGGATCTGATAATTCTTACACCGGAGCTACACATGTGTGCAAAATTTCAACTCAATCGGATCACGGGAAGTGGGTGAAAATTCAGAAGTACGATTTACACCCGGACGAAAGCCGGGCCGGTCATAATATTGTATTGTCACCGGAGCTACACATGTGTGCAAAATTTCAACTCAATCGATCGCAAGATTTGTAACAAATATACGGGATCAAGCTAAATAAAACCACCGTTTAAAAAACAAAGCATCTACTACCTACTTATTTTTGCGGGATGCCAGAACATACGTTTTTATTTGAGAATCAGTTCGGTTGCTTTTGCGTGATGCCAGAATATTTTAAAACTCGCAGTCGCATAAGAAGTTATTTACTTGAAAAAAAAAAATCATGTAAATCGGATCAGTGGTTCTCGAGTTATAAGCGTACAAAGGGACATAGAGACAGAGAAAGTCAAATTGTTCGGGAAGGTATGATGAACGTCGAGAAATTTTGGTCCGATCCGATCGACGTCAATAATTAGTTACACGTCATTTTAACTCAGTAGGCCAGGGTTTTTAAACTTAAATTCAAACATCAGCAGTCAAAAAATTGAATAACTATATTGAAATAATGCAATATAAGACAGAGCATACGCTATCTTCCAATATCCATATCACACTGTGCAACAGACAAGGACAACCGAAACAAGTTCGCGATTTATTAGATAAAGTCGCATTTATTTAGTTTAATAATCATATAAATCTGTATAAAAAAACTGTTTTGACACAATATTATACATGAAATCTATCTAAAATTTTCTGCTCTTTCGTTTAAGAATCGATCTGACTTAAATTGAGCAAACTATAAGCAAAAAACACCGTTTTTTCTAATTTGCTCCCCTCTGGGGCCAAAATTCAAAAATCGGGCGACGTTAGGATCAAATAGACCCCGAGGGGAATCGAACAAAAAAAAGTTTTTTAAAATCGGTTAACCCGTTTGGGCTGTACGACTGATACAAAAAATCCGTTACAGATTGACAGATTCACAGATTCACAGACGTACAGACAAAGCGAGTGTATATAGGCGCTTCTAGCTTCGCTAAGATCGCGCCTAAAAATAACAGAAATAAAAACTAAACATAATTATGTAAGTAGTTTTAACTAATATTTAAATAAATAGGTACCTAAGTATGTTATTTTTATATTACCTATATAAAATATGTATATTATGTACGTTAAATATAGTATGACGTATAATCTTACCTAGACTTTTTTTTCTCAAAAACGAATAACGATTTTGATGAAATTTACAGAATGGGGATTTTTCGGGGCGAGAAATCGATCTAGGTAGGAATCTTGGTCCCAGAGGGGAGCAATTAAAAAAAAGGGTTTTTTTATTTATAACTCGGTCAATTGTCAGATCGATTCGAAGCCTATTTCTACATAGATTTTGTATAATATATCACAAGGGTTAAAACTGTAAATGAACACTAATATAAGAAGTGTCTTGCACAATATGTAAACAATGACAAACAGGCGGCCCGAAGGGCCGCACTTCTGGCACCGCGAGTCTGTGTAAAAACACATCGATTTTTGAAAACTATTGTTAAGATACATACAAAAAAGTTTTGTTTAAAAATTTGCACGGCGGCCCGAAGGGCCGCACTTCTAGCGACGCAGGCATGCAGTATATCAAAACACATCGATTTTTAAAAACTATGGTAAAGATGCATGCAAAAAAGTTTTGCGCTGCAGGTTTATAGTCTGACGTTTGTTATTAAAAGATATAATATGAATTCTATTTCTTCGAAAATCGATTTTTGTGAGTTTTTCAGTAGGTACCTTCTATGCAAAAAAAATATTTGAAATTTACTGGAAGTTGCTAAGATGACATCACAGAGAAAAAGTACTTCGATAAAGTTGATATTTGGTATCAATATTTAAAAATGGATTATTGAAACGGCAACGGGCAAGCAGAATTTCATCTGATTCGAACATTTTTACAAGATATTCAATCTATGAAAATCGGTTTTTGCGAGTTCTTCAGTCAACAAAACAATAACGGCGGTAGATTTGAAAATGGCGACCTAAGTAACATTTACAGGAAAAAATGCTTGATTCAAGTTGATACTTAGTTTTTACGCTTAAAAATACACATAGGTATTTAAAATATTTAACAGAAACAATTATTTAAATTATGTTTCAGAAATAAATTCGTTTCGGAATAATATTCTGAGAAAATAATATCTCACAGCATACAAGTACTATTTCTTTGAACTCATCCGAGCAAAGCTCGGCACCCAGATATTAGTTATAATATTAGTATTGTAGAAGTATAGAATAAAGATTATTTATTCGCTTCGCTCGCTCGCTGCAGATTATAGTCTATGTTCTAAAACAAAGTATTACCTATCGAAAACGGAAAATATTTTTGAAATCGGTTCACGGTTTAGCAGTTTCTGAGATTAACTTGGTTTTCACCCGAGCGAAGCCGGGTCGGCGCATTATTATAGCCTATGTTCTGAAGTAAAGTATCACATATCGAATAGTGAATTTTTTTTTGAAATCACTCCAATAGTTTTCGAGTTTACTTCTTACAAACTCACGCTTTCTTTTTATCTTTTTATGGTATTAGTAGGTACATAATATATAATATATATATATCGATAGATTATTGTGGCCTAATAATTAGAAAGAAATTGTTTTTTTTGTTTGTTCTTTTTTTTTACAAGTCCTCTATAAAAATGCAACTTACATAAACCTGGACCTACATATAATATTTATGAAGTACATTACGTGCAAGTTGGCGTACTGCTTTTTTTTGATATTCTTAGGAAAATGTGAACTATCTTGTAATGGATAAGGACTATATTAAATTTTGGGATGTGATGAGGAATCCGACTTACGGGAAAATTATAGAAAGGAGTTTCGGGACGGTCAACTTATGTACCTAAGTCGTGAACTGTCTGTATTTTATAATAAACTATTTTTTCAGTTATCTATTGATGATTTCTTTTTCATACAAAAACGAACATTTCTTTGTCAAAAATGTTTCAATTTTTATGGTTTTTTTGTTTCTTATTTTTTGAAACGTCACCAATAAAATTTGTTCAAAATAACAATATCTATTCTAATCTTTTGTTCTGAAGGGGTTTGTAACATGTATCTCATGGTTATTATAATAATATATTATGTATATATGTGCTCATCAACAATAATAAGAATGGTTATTTTCATGAACGCAAATTGGAAAAAAAAGTATAATTGAAATGTATATTAATAACAAGCAAATTTGGTAGGTACATGAAATTGGTTACCATCAACTCAACTTTTAAAATTTTCAACTATATTATCTACATCAGTGGTTTCAAAACTTTGTGTTTGTGAAAAGATTTTTTTTTATTAGAACTTAAAATTAAAAATTTACAATCTCACTAAAACATTATTTGAAGACTGGAGCCTATGGCTAGTCAGTATGTATTCGTAGTTTGAAGTCGGACTCACATGATATCAGCTTGATGAGGGGAAGGGGCATTATTGAGTATCCCGACGATTCATTGGCAAAATCGGCCACTGGCGCTCGCCGCCATCTTGCAAAAAGTTGTTTTTTTTTCAAATATCTCGGTTCCTATTCGTGATACGTCAAAATTCGATACAGCGTTTCAAAGGACGTAAACTTCCCTACCTTTTATTATATCCTTTCACTTTTTCCATTGGACAAATATTTTCTTATTTATTGTAGGGCAAGGAAAAATCCACAATTTGGTACTTATTTGAATGTTTATTTTCGAGCCACAGTGTACGTAGCAGCGCGCCGCTTGACTATTTTTGTAAAGGGCGAAACAGTTTGTAATTTTTTGTAACCATTGCTGTTACTGATAAATAATTGTTCTAAATAAATTTTATAAGAAATATTGGGAACAACTTTTTGGAACAGACTCTTTTCCATTAAATAAAATAACTGTTACTGTACATTGCTCCATCACTAGTTCATGTAGTTTGTGTGTTTATTTGTAGGAATGTAAAACCCGATCCTGCGTTTATTTGCCGCTGCCCGAGCAAATGTGATCCCACACGATGGCGGGCGGTCGGTAATTCAGCTCTATAATCAGTTTCACTGAATGGAAAGTAAAGTCGTTTGCTGTCAAATTATAGGTATCACTGAGAATCTCTTTATATCTACCTGCTTGGACAAGTTGCTACCGCTGCGTTAAAGTTACCAACCGCAACAGTGAGAAATATCTATATCTATCTGTTTGCAATACAATTTCAGCAATAGGGTATTTGCCAATGATCAAAATAAAATATATAACTTTGTTATAATGAAAGTTTATGCTCTATAATATTTATTAGAATTTTTATTGAAATAAAACTTTGTCAGAGGCGACTTTGAAAAAAAAATAAAACTTAAAACTTCACTAGGGGTAACTGAATGAAAATTCTCAGTTGCAAAAATGGACTAGCCTTCGTTCTTTAAAAAAAAACTAGACGCCACCACAAAAAGAGTATAGACACAAATCAGCCTTATAATAATAAAATTAAGTATTTATTAATAATTTTCTTCTATGCGTTCCTATACCATTCATCCGATTGCGATGAAACTTTGGTTGAGTTGTTGTGCGCACGCCCGCAAAGGTGTCTGAATTATAATAATTGGCCGGTCCGGCTTCGTCCGAGTGAAAAAAGTGATCTCAGAAACTACTCATCCGATTGGGCGTAAAGGTTACACGCACACTTTTTTTAAAAAATGTGGCCCGGTTTATTTGTAGGTATTAAATTTTTGAAAACCCAAATTTAATATAAATTAATAGATTTATACAATTGAAAATTTTTTGTTGGAAAGCTGCCAATTATATAGTTCATTACAAACATATCGGAAAAAAATCATTTTACCAACCATCACAGTCAGGATTCTAACCTGAACCTTTCCACTTTCGCGGCGGAATGAGCTTACAAATACTCAACCGTGACATAATTACTAATCTAACATTCTCCTTAATTGCTTCGGAATCAATTGATTTTCACTACATGCGTTATTAATTCATAATAGCTAGGTTGTAGAAGTGAATCTTCGTATTAGCGAGAGCTCATCATGAAAGTGAAAATTATTTCAAACACCCTAATACTAAATAAGTAGTACCTAAATATATCAATGTTATAAATAACCATAGATTGGTATTACTACAAATTACTACCAATCTGTGGTTATTTATAACATTGATATTACTCTGCACCCGCTTCGCTCGTTCGCTCGAATATTATTAATACATTACTCACTCGCTTCGCTCGTTCGCTCGAATATTTTTGATACATTACTCACTCACTTCGCTCGTTTGCTCGAATATTATTGTTATATTACTCACTCGCTTCGCTCGTTCGCTCGAATATTATTGATACATTACTCACTCGCCTCGCTCGTTCGCTCGAATATTATTAATACATTAGTACTCAGTTGCTTCGCTCGTTCGCTCGAATATTATTAATACATTACTCACTCGCTTCGTTCATTCGCTCGAATATTATTAATACATTACTCACTCGCTTCGCTCGTTCGCTCGGATTTTATTAATACATTATTTCTTATTGCTCACCTACGTGATATAAGGAACTCCTGTGCCAAATTTCATGCTTCTAACTTCAAAAATGACGATTTTCCTTACAAACTTTCATCCCCTATTTAACCCCCTTAGGTGATGAATTTTCAAAAATTCTTTCTTAATGGGTGCTTACGTCACAAAGGGAATCTAAAGTCCAGATTTCAAGTATATACCTTCAGCGGTTTGACCTGGGCGTTGTCTGTCAGTCAATCACGGAACTGTTGTAAATACTGTAGCAATTTGCTATTGCGAGCCCCTAAAAATAAAAACTATTTCGAGCCTATGGAGTATTAATTCATTTATAGGATTTTAACATGTAGACATTTGCGACGGTAGATGACGTCAAGGCAGACGGACCAGCAACTCAGACACGAGTCTTGCAAAACTAAACCAAATGGAACATATGGGTAGAAGTGAAAGAGCATGCTTTTAGCGTGGGTAAAAGAGAGAACGCCGAAGAAAGATACGGAATGATTGTGTACACTTTTGCAAGTCAGGGAGAAGGGATCTGGCTGTCGTGTGATAAGCATCGTGGCTGCGGAAGAATCAAAAATGAATTACTGAATATGGATGCGAATAAAATAACTTTTATTTTGGGATTTTGGATTTTAATTTGTGCTTTTCGTTTTGGAGCTGTATTGTTCTAGTTTTGGAGTTTGGATTCTGCGTTGTTTTCTCCTTCGATTCCTGTATTGGCCGACCTTCCTAGTTTTCCTAATTCCCGAAAATTGATTTATTTTCCGTATTTCCATTGTTGGTTCATTGTTATTTGAGATAGCTAGCATACCGTGAACACAAAAAACCATAAAGAAGCCAAACGGTTTCTCCTTGTTTAGGGATTAGAGGTTGTTGCTTTTGGATTTCCGTGTGGTGGTGTTGATTCTGGAATACGGGAATAATTTAAATTATTCCAGAAATTTTGAAGATTTTGCAATTATCCCGAAATTTTTAATATTCGCTATCATAAGTGACGACGCACAAAGTATCCCAGAAAATTATCAAGTGTCTATCCCAGTGGGATAGATATTGTACTACAGTATCCCGAAAATATTAAAGGATAAAATCTAATATTTTATGAACATTTTACATTTCTGAATGTCGACCACTCTGGTAGTACTGGGTCAATTTAGATATTTACGTCAGGATTAAAATGAATAATAGTGCGTCGATTGTATTCCTGTAGGATTTCTTGCACTACATTGGGAATTGTCCGGAATATTTTGAATCTTGTTATGAATTAAGTTTAGATTCCACGTCGCCAGTTTCGCCGATTTTAAAATGTTTATGTCCCGAATCCTGTGCTATGTATTTTTTTTGGCACAGGAATTTCCGTACAGGCACGGATTAAGTGTGAAATAAATGTGTTGAGAATTATGAAGATTTTGTGTTGAGAATTCCGCTAGTGTTTTGCGATGGAATAAATAGGTTGTTGTGAGGCTTCGAGGCCTGGTGAATTGGGATTTTTGTCTCGATTGTTGGAAGTTCCGTGGGGCCTGTGATTGCAGTGCCGCTTTTATTTTTCGGTATCTCGAATGCTGTGTGTCCCGATATTGTGTTCGTAATCTGGTGTTTTTGGCCTTTTGGGTTGAGTTGTCGTGTGGTATTAGCCTTTGAAATCGCCTAGGATTTTTTCTGTTTGTCTTGCTAGGGAGGTAACAGCGTTGGGCCTGGGATTAATATAACTGTGATTGTGGTTCTGGACTCTGTTCCGGAATATTTTTCGGATCTCTTTTGGCCAACGTGGTTATCTTCAACGAATTATCCCTAACTGTGACCACTCTCTCCGTCTCAGTTTGGACGACCTGAGACTTACACAGTGTGGCCCTATAAGTTCTGGCGCCTTTCGATCTCTCGGTCGGTATCTGGCCTACTAATTAATTCTCCGTCGAGTGTTCGTCTATAGTTAGGTGATCCTGAGTGTAGAGGTGATTTTAAATTTAAATTAAATTATTATGTTGCACGATTCATTGTGTGCGTTCACATTTTTGTGTTGTCCTAAGTGTCGAGTGGTAGGTGGTTGGGTTTTTTATTGCCCATTATGGGCTTTTCCTGTACTTGAATTTAGAGGCTGCTTCCCAAAAACGAGCGCGATTGTATAACTAGATAGTAATTTTTGTTCTCCGACCCATGACCCCGCGCCTTCTGTAGCTAGCCGCGCAACCAATTAAATTCGGGTCAGGATGAGGAAATAGCGATATGCTATAATACATATGTAGATAACATAAATTAGTTTCAAAAAAATCTAATAAACACGCTTATATTAACGCACTAAAAAGTAGAAAATAAATGTTTTTCTCTTCTATAACGTTTAGAAGCGTGTAACACTCACTTTACCTACATATATATTTCATTTAATTCATCGAGTGCCCCACGCTGCTAAACGTTATAGAAAAGAAAGACATTTATTTTCTACTTTTCAGTGCGTTAATATAAGCGTTTTCTAAATTTTATTTTTAAATTTTTGATCATTATAATATATAATAATATTATTATAAATGATTGAAAAATGTTTTAGGAGGTTTGTAGGATTCGTGAATGAATAGTGATACGTTATTATTGATCGCGAGGTTTTTGAAAATGTTTATTCTGGCAATAACGTATCACTATTCATTCACGGATCCTACAAACCTCCTAAAACATTTTTCATTCATATCACTTTGAAGGATCTTAACCATTACGATTATTATAAATTTTAGACGGCTGGAGACACGTTTTCCCACCATCAACACCTTAACTGCCGCCACATGTTTTTTTATTTTCATTTTGTAACTTGTTATATAAATATTATTATAGCCAAAATATTAGAATATTATATTGTCATCAAAACTAAATACGACTGCAAAGTTTTAGGTTCATTGAACATTTGGAAGAGGGTGAAAATCGAGTTGCAAGATTTCTTTATATCCACAATACATATATACGTACAAGTCAAGCTAATAAAAGCGTGTTAAAAAACAAGTTCTGACTTCTGACTGACTTCGTCAAGTATCAACGCCTAGGTCAAACCGTGGAAGCTAGAAACTTGAAATTTGGACAGTAGGTTTTTTGTGGCAAAAGTACCTACTAAGAAGGGATTTATTGAAATTCAACCCCTAAGGAGGTCAAAAGGTGGTGTAGAGTTTTTGACAAAATGTTCGTATCTCACAAATTGTTAAAGTAAGAGGTATTGAATTCAACATACAAACTCTTCTTTAAAAATAAGCAAACCCCTATTCGAGCATTTTTTAAAAATTCAACTCATAAGGGGGTCAAACGGGGGTGTAGGGTTAATGTTCATATCTCACAAATCGTTAAAATGGAGGTATTGAATTCATCATACGAATTCTTCATTAAAAATAAGAAAACACAGGTTCGACCGTTTTTTTAAATTCAGCTCTTAAGAGAATCAAAAGAGTAGGTTTTTTGACACAAACAACGCCCAGGCCAAATCACCGACGCTAAGAACTTGAAATTTAGACAATAGGTTCTTTTTGTGACGTAACACCCGCTAAAAAGGGATTTTGCGAAATTCGACCCCTTAGGAGGTCAAAAGAGAGTGTAGGTTTTTTGACTAACTGCTTAAACATAGGAACTTGAAATATGGACAGTCGGTTCTTTTTGTGACGTAAGAACCCACTAGAAAGGAATTTTGCGAAGTTCAACTCCTGAAGGGGTCAAAATTGGGTGTAAAGTTTTTTGACACTATGTTCATATCGAGTCAATTGTTAAAGTGAGAGGTATTGAATTCAATATTTGAACACAAAAATGTGTTTTTCAAAACGGGTGAAAATGATGTCTTTGGCTATATCTCGAATCCAACGCGAATGAATTTTATAAAAATTTACGATATTTACAGTAAACATTTTTATAGTACCGTTCAAACAGGTTTTACATTTTTCTTGATGTGTTATATTTTTTAAAATATATGCACATAAATATCTAGTTTTTTGTTCAAATTTCTAACATAGGTACATAAGTACGTTAAACTGTAAATTATTTTCTTCTGTCAACATGCAGTAGACATAAATTTTAATAGAGAGAAAAATCCTGGAAATGATAAAAATAAATCCACATGATAAAAACAGGATTATCATTTTCTCTCTGTGGTTATTGTTATACATAATTTTATAAAAAGATTTTATATCAGTGTTTCTTAACATGCTAAATTATTAATAGTGTACTGTGCAACTAGTGTGCTAAATACATCTTTATACGTCAGGCGCGATGTCTTCAGCCCTCGTATGCGACACACTATTGCGCACTCGCCGAAGCTCGTGCTGAAAACATTGCGCTTGACGCATAAAGATTTAGCATTCGTGTTGCACACTATACTTTATTTAACACATGCATGGTTTAAGAACTTTATTGAATATATCAAACACCTTAATAATAATAATATATATTTATTCCATCAAGAACTTATTACAGTTATTCAGTGACAGCAGTACATCTCATACTAAAAGTATTGGCCTTGATACAATATTTATTTTCTTCGTTACCATAGTAACCATGTTTCATTATAGCATCGAAAAGGGTACTTACATAATGGCTCATTTAGTTACGGGTTTTGCAAATGTTTTTCATTATAGCTTTGAAAAGCGTTTCATAATGGATCATGACGTCACCAATCGATAAATGGCCATCTAAAATCGGGTTTATAAATTACAGACACGAAAAAACACTAAACGTGTGCATGTGATGAATAATAGATTGTATATCTAGATGCGTAAACGAGCAGAGCGAGTTTTAATAGTCACACGAGTCATAACACCATTACGCACGAGATATATATGGTATTTTTTGCCACACTCATTATATTTTTTTAAAGACCACCAACAGCTAAGGTTATTTGGGCATACCCATTATAAAATAGGTGTTTTTCATTTCATTTTCAAAAGTTTTGATAGTTTATAATCACACTCGGTTAATAACGTGCAAACTACGTATTGCAAAGCCACTAAAAAGTAAAAAATAAAAAACTTTTTATAAAAAAAAACACTTCTTTCCATAAAAGCCACTAAAGACGAAAATATTACAAATTTGAGGTCGGCGCTAATTTAATAAAAGTAGATTTATAAAAAGTTTTATAGTAGGTACTAATTAAATTGGCGCCGACTTGAAATTGTATTATTTTGAATTTTCGTCTTTTTAGTGACTTTTTAAGAAGGAGGTTTTATTTTTTATAAAAAAAGGCTTTTTATAACTATATAATTTTTTTCCAGTTCATACGTTTCTGCTACGTTGTCGTCGAAGTGAGCATCTCGCCGCATCAACTGTAACTGTCTCAGTACAATACAATCGATACGGAGAGACGCTCATATTATACAAAATTATTAAAAGCTGCTGTTGTGACTTGAGACTTCTTAGATAAATAATTATGTAAATGCATGGATAGGCATATTCTAATAATTTTGTTATATTTTAGCACAGAAACCATTACTATAGTCTCTCTTCCAACTCAGTTTTAAATTTAGAAACCGGCAGTAACTGTTACATGTTCGGGAAGTTCACTGACAACGTTGTGAATGTGTTTGTTTGAGGAACGCTGTCGAGGCCAATGATAATGATGATAGCCCGAACAGTTTACCTGTCATCTCCAGGTATGACGTTAAGGGCATTAACTAGCTGCTAGAGGGTTGTATATATGTGACTTATGATACCGAAACCACACACAACAAGTCAGACGACACGTATATAAATCTGTGACAACAAGACAGAACTGTTTACGTCGAATTTTTGGTAGTTTTTAGGGTTTCGTACCTCAGAATGGAAAAACGGAATCCTTATAAGATCACTTTGTTGTCTGTTCGTCCGACGTCCGTCTGTCTGTCCGTCTCTGTCTGTCTGTCTGTCTGTCTGTCTTTATGTCTGTCTTTATGTCTGTCTGTCTGTCTGTCTGTACGTCAATACCCTTTTTCTCAGGAACGGCTAACGGTATCAGTTGAAATTAATATCAAATACTAAGGTCAATAACCGCATAGTACTGTAAAAAATTCAAACTTCTAATGAGCCATTTTCCTGAGAGTACTTCTTTCAATTATCCACGAGAGGCAGCACTTGTGGTAGGTACAAACGTTATTTACTCTCCATTAGTGTCGTGTTATTTTAGTGGTATAACTTAATTATTTAATTAATTTAATAATAATAATAATTTGATAATTAAGGTATACCACTAAAATGACACGACACTAATGGGAAATAAATAATGTTTGTACCTACCACAAGTGCTGCCTCTCGTGGATAATTGAAAGAAGTACTCTCAGGAAAATGGCTCATTCAATGCAATAAAAAGATGCGGCCCTTCAAAAATCACGTATTTTGATACTGACTCACTGACTCACTCATCAAAACCTATAAGGTATTTCCCGTTGACCTAGAATCTTGAAATTTGGTACGAAGGAAGGTCTCATTACTTATAGAATAAGTAAAGAAAAAATTATTAATTTCTAATTCTATGTGGAATTATTACGTGACAAATTTAATTTTTATTAAGTTTGTCAATTGTCAATCTCAACAAATTGTTATAATGATACGGAAACCTCATGGCGCGAGTTCTACTCATATACTTGTTCGTATTTAAAAAAGCGGCCAAGTGTGTGTCACACTGCACAGTGAAGAGTTCAGTAGTAGTCGGCCGAAAATATCCCATATCTCAAAAACTACACAACATACCTTATTCTAACCAATTTTCGTTGAAAGTATTTTATAAGTTCTACTTCCTTAAATTTTTTCAGAATTTTCCATCCCATAGTTGAAAAGTTAGTGGGAGGACACATTTTTGGCGACTTTAGAAGCGCATATCTCATCAACTATTGACTTAAATAAAAAAGCCTTTTTGAATCTTCTTTAACATTTTTGAAGACCTATCTAACTATATCCCACACGCTTATGTGCACTGTTTTTTTCATCACTCATTTACATGTATGGAGTGCCACCCCTAATTTTTTTTTTCATAATTTCACTTCACCATTGTATAGCGGTTCATAGAAAGCAACTACCTTCCAAATGTCATCTATATAGTGCCAATAGTCTTGGAGTAAAATGACCGTGACATACAGACGGACAGACAGACGAACAGGGCTAAATTATAAGGGTTCCGTTTTTGCCATTTGGCTACGGAACCTAAAACCGGAGCACTTACGATGAGACTTCAATGTCTGTATGTTACAGTCACAAAAACGTTTTTTGTCTATTTTTTGGAGGCTAAAAATTGAAGATTTTTTCCACTCGGTAAAGTGGAGTACCTATCATATGATGAAAGGACATTTGTTATAGATCCCATAATGGTATCTCTTTTTACTTTGCATCGCATAGTTTTTGACATATTTTCGAAAATGTTTGGTTGAAATCATGTCCACCCCACTTTATATTTGAACTTTGTAGGTCAAAAAATTTGGAAAAATTCACACTGATAGAGGGTCTATACTAATAAATAAAGATTACACTTGTAGTTTTCGAATGAATGAATTGTAAATTATAGACGCTCGACAACTGAGGTCATTAGCGCCTAATGTAGTTTTTGAGAAAAAACCTATTAGGTATCTACCAATAAACTTAATTATTTGAAATCAATGTAATTTCATTAAATGTATTAGGTAGATTTATTCGTTTGTTAGTTGTACGCATCACTCGTAGCTCGAATTGAACTTGACCGGTCATTTTCAATATTCTATTAATTAGTAAAACATTCTGTTATAGGAACACGTTTTCAACTACTAGATACATAAAGTCTAAATTAAAACTTGCCAACGTGTCGAACAAAATTCAGTTGCCCACGTCAATTCAAAATCTATAAATAAACTTTAAATTTATTTCGACCTTATTTGGGTTTTAAATGCACATAATATGATCGAAAGTGTTGTCTCTTTCATTACTGTCAAAGCCCAAAATTCTAGACTATATGGGTGATCGACACCTCCACTGGAGAGTGGGTGACCAACACCCCCTCCCTAATGGAAGATTAAAAAGGCGTTTTCAAATACTGTTGAAATTTAATATTTCTTTGGGGATGGAACTGTTTAATACAGTGTAACACAAAATAGAGTTAAATAGTCTACCTGAAGATATAGCAAAATTACCAAAAATTTGACATACACGGTTTTACCACATGACCACAGAAATGCAATGTGGAGACGTCATATTATTTATCTCTTACTGTTATCTGTTTATTCTCGGATCGCATTATACGAGCACGTTTGTTATTTCATTCTTTCTCGTTTGTTTCGCTGGTAAATATGTGGGCCCGAATCGCCTACATAAACCGACGTTTAAGAAATGACAAGACAACTAAACGGTAATTCAACAATGGTATTGTTAATGCAGCGATATATTTAAGGCTGAACTATATCTAGAACACAACCCTTAATAAAGATAAGAAGAAAAGTTTGGAAAATGTGTTTTGTTTATTTGCAATTGTTCAGAACAGAAGGATTCGATAGCTTATAGATTTCAGACAAAAAAAGCGGTCAAGTGCGAGTAAAACTCGCGCCATGAGGGTTCCGTACCGTTATAACAATAAAATAAAAAATAAGTTCGTCACGTAATTATTCCCAGATATAGTTTACAACCATCGCGTAGCATGGCGCTCGACCACAAGATTGGTTTGCGTCTATAGCTATGTTTTTAATTTGTCATCTAGTTGTTATAGTCAATATTGAAATACGTGATTTTTTGAAAGGCTGTATCTGTTTATTGCATTGAGTTCGAAGCTTGAATTTTTTACAGAAATATACAGAATTATGGGGACATAGACTTTAGTCTTTGATAATAATTTCAACTTGATAACTCTAGCCGTTCTTGAGAAAAAGGGTCTTGACGGACAGACTGACAGATCCTATAAAGGTTCTGTGTTTTCATTCTAAGGTACAGAACCCTAAAAATTGTAAAATGAAATGTAATCTGATTTAAAGCTTGAGTATCATAATTTTTTCATTCAAAATTTATTTGATTAGACAATTCGGAATATATTTGAATTGCAAAATAACAAAGACAAACTTTTCATTCTAGGTACATGTATATGTATCTTTCATTTAGCCATAGCTTAGTTTAAAACAAGCCATGACGTTGGAAAATTGCCGAAGAAGTCAAATATTAATAATTTTAAAGAAATAATTAATGCAGTGCAACCATCTCTCAGCTCTCTAAGCAACCGTTTCATTTGATTGCTTATTGAGATTTCTCTCATTAAAAGAAAAATTACTGAATTCGACTCGCTTTATGTGATCATCGGCAAAAAAAAATGCACAATAATAAAATGATCTGTTGGATAGTTTTATGAGATAATTAGAAATTATTTCGAGCATTTTTCTGTCTTCAATGGTAGAATTTCAAATCTTTATACAGGGTATCCAAGACTTGCGTTGTCGGCCGATATATTGATTTTGGATGAAGATAGAAAAGAAGTTTAAATACAAAAGGTTTATAAATTTTAATGGTGTATAACCTAAAAATATTTTCAATTATACAGTCTGTCCCCATTTAAGCGTGCCAGATCAAAGTTATGTTTTTTTTAACCTGGCACCCTGTTTTTATTTGTTTTTTAAATTCTGCACCTAAATTTGAATAGAAATTGTAAGGGAACATGCTCGAAAATTCAGTAATTTTTGAGTTATTCAAGTTTTTAGAAATTTTTGACACTTGCAGACCTTTACGTAAAATTCGACATAGCCAAAAAAGAAACCTTTATCAAACTGAAATTTTGCGGATCACTAGATAGTAGACGGTCAAATCAATGTATGTCCGAAAAAATGATATATAATACAGGGTGTTCAAAATAATGTACTTCTTTTACCTAACTTCAATCACGTGTAACTTTTGATTGTTAAATACAACGAGGTTATTTTTTTGTTATGGAATTGTATTCTTTAGGATATTTACTAACGCTTTTATTAAGGGTTGTCCATATCTAAACCTAATATTTTCGTATTAAAATATTTGGTTTAGGTATGGACAACCCTTAATAAAAGTGTTAGTAAATATCCTAAAGAAAATTGAAAAAACAAATAAAAACAGGGTGCTAGGTTAAAAAAAACATAACTTTGATCGGCCACGCTTAAATGGGACAGACTGTATAATTTAAAATATTTTTAGGTTATACACCATTAAAATTTATAGATACAACTTTTGTATTTAAACTTCTTTTCTATCTTCACCCAAAATCAATATATCGGCCGACAACGCAAGTCTTGGACACCCTGTATAATATAAAAATTTTGGAGCATACAAGTCATTCAAGAATTACAAGGCGCGAAATGCGTTCCTATACCATTCATCCGATTGCGATGAAACTTTGGTGAGTTGTTGTGCGCACGCCGGGGAAGGTTTCTGAATAATAATAATTGGCCGGTGGGGGTTCTCCGGAGTGAAAAAAGTAATCTCAGAAACTACTGAACCGATTTCAAATTTTTTTCACTGATCGATAGGTGATACTTTGCTTTAGGACATAGGTTATAATAATAATTGGCCCTAGTAATGTATCAATAAAATTCGAGCTTCGCAGGGGGAGAATTTCTCGCAGGGGGGATAATAAAAAATAATTCTTAGCACTCGGGCGAAGCCGGGCCGGGCCGCTAGTTTCTGATATAATCGGGTGTTATAAAAAATCGCAGTAAATTATTTTCTATTGTTTGAAAATTGTTTTAATCTACATTTTTATTATCATATTTTCCGAGAAACAAATTTAACCGTTTACAAGAAGTGTTATATTTGATATTATAAAAATGTGCTTCATATAAAACTGGTGTGATCATAAATTCCAAGAACACAACATGGCTATCTATGTCGAGATCAGGTCATCCATATTGTTTCACAGTATACGGTTATAATATTATGTTGTGACAATTAAACTGCGGAATCTGGTCTATACAGTCGTACTGCGTTGTTTGACAAAAGGTTAACTGGACCGGTCCCACCTTCATCCATTATAGTGATACCAAACCTGAACATGCATGCTATCGAGCAACAATTTAAGTTGACAAATACTTTTTGACTTTTTGTTTTTTTGACCTCCAATATAATTCAATTCTTCCTGAATCGAGTATCGCAAACCGCATCTTGAAATCGAAATAACTCGTTTTTGCAGGAAAATTTTTACTGCCCAGTGATTCCTTAAATTCCTTAAAAAAGAGATAAATGAAAAGATCAAGTGTATCGTGGTCACAGTCGATAGAGGTAAAATTTATAAATTAGCTTACTGTAAAAATATTTGCGAGCGTTTTAACAGATTCTGTTTTTACATTTTTCGTAAGATTTAATAATTACCCTTTTTTAGCCGATTGCGAAAAAGGAAGGATTATGATTTTATTAATAAAACGTGTTGAAAAATAACACATTTTATTTTTACACTATTACGTATATCTATATAGAAATGTTTTTTTTCACATTTTTAAATAGCTAAACTAGTGCCCTAATAAACTGCAGAATCAGTTTTTGAATATAATGAACCGTTTTTAAAATACAAGAGGTTTTAGTAAACGAACGTCCTCTCAGAGTGAATTTTCGAGACAGGCAAGTATATAAATTATACGAACGGAGCGATAGTACCATACTAACTATCACAGTGAAAGTGTTTGTGTCTTGTGAGCAGTTTTACAGATCAATAGCATACGCGTCACGTCACTTCCTTTATCAATTTTCATAACAGGAAGTTCTGCATTACTGCGAGCTTATATAAGTCGATTTTGAAACTAATTTCTTGCCAAAGCCATTTTTCAGATTGATAGACTTTGAGATTTTCACCCATAGTTTCTGTAACTTCCTGAGATCTAATTAAACTTGCAGTGCTGTTGTTAATGTATTTGCCATATGGCACATACACTATTGGCGTCGGTCGGATGGCGGGACCTACGGGTCGGACCAAAATTTCTCGACGTTTCATACCCTCCTGAACAATTTGGCACCATTTTTGGAATATATATATATATTATAAATATATATATATATGTGTGCGGGCTATAACTTTCGAAAGAGTTAATTGATTTTGATGAAATTTGGTAGACACGTTGCAATCCATCACCGCACGAAGCCTATTTAAAATGGACCTGATCGGACTATTTTAAGGGTGGTTTTTAGGGGTTGAAAAATGTTCTTGGACCCAAAAATACCGAAAAAATTGTTCGAATCGTTTCAAAATTGAAATTTAACCCTTTAGTAAAGATTAACACGTGGTGCCAAAATTTAAATAAAATCGGCCCGATATAAAAACATTAGTTGGCGGATACGGATTTCCTTACCGAAGGGTGTATTTAATTTGGTGCAGATGCTGTAATGATAACAATATTGCAATTAAGAAAAAAATATTATTAAAGGATGTATTAAGGGGTTAAATTTTTTATTTTACACAAAAACAAACAGTTCACATAATAAAGCCATAGTGCCTGTATTAGCAAATACACTATATTGTCGGCAGGGTTTTGGCACTGCGACCCGAGTTTTTAATTTTTAGTGTTTCATACCAAAATTCGAAAACGTCCGTCTGTCTGCCACAAGCTCCTTGCAGAACCAAACGGTGCAAGCTAGAGACTCGAAATTTGGCATAGTTAAAGCATGTTATGACCCAATGCTATGGTTTAGATATGGACGGGTAATAATGGGGATCAAACAGATTTTCGAGCATAATGTTTTTTCAGCCATAACTTCTCGAGGGGTTGAAAAATTAAAAAAATTTCGTCGCCGTTAGGTTCAGAATGTGTACGAAAAGGTCCCATAAAATTTTTATTAAAATCGGTTCAGTAGTTATTTTTTTTATATTTTTAATATTTGTTCAGCCCTAACTTCTCGAGGGGTTGACCGATTGGAAAAATTTCGACGCCGTTGAGTTTAGAATGTTTACGGATTGATATATGAGAGTTTTATAGGACACAAAACATAAAATGGCGTCAGATTTCAAAATGGCGGTCATATGTACTTTCGTAAAAATTATCCAATCATTTTGAAAATCGATATTTGAGTTTTATAGGACACAAAAAAATAAAATGGCGTCTGATTTCAAAATTGCGGCCATATGTACTTTTGTAAAAATTACCCAATCCTTTTGAATTGAATTGTGGATTATACACGCTCGACAACAGAGGTCATTAGCGAGGATCCTTTTGAAAATTGATATTTGAGTTTTATAGGACACAAAAAATAAAATGGCGACAGATTTCAAAATGGCGGCCAAATAATAACTGAAACACATCGCAAGGATGAAGTTGATATTTTACTTAAATCGGTTCAGTAGTTTTGACGTATTCACGCCCAAAACACCCGCGGCCGTGTAGAAGACAGTCTACCCCGTTTTTTTACGTTCATCTTCACCCAGTTCCACAATGACTGGTGTCGTTCGTTTATAAATAAATATTATGAATAGGATATTTAATAAAATAATGTTTTGAATTTTTTCTACCATAAAAGTACCTACCTAGTACCTATGTATGTTATTTGTGTGTAGAACTTGTACCATTACCCGTTCACTGCAGCTGTGCTATTTGTCCATTACTTTACGTAGGTACGCTACGGCTATTACAAACTGTCAAACGGAACGGGTTTCAGGATTTGAAGAGTTCAACAGTAGTTCTCTTGATAAATGGACAGATATGATGCAGCAATACCTGTACCACAGCATGTATGCTGTACAATAACGCGTATCAACTATCAACGTTGATTAACGTTGTTTTTTTCTTATTGCATCGAGTTATTAAAGTTTTATGAGCGGCACAGAAATTCATTTTGAAAATAGTATAATAATTATTGTAAATTAATAAAGTCGTAACATTCTTTGTATCTGGAGCTATTATAATTGCGAATGGTTTGTTTAAATGGTTCATTTCAATTATCGTGGTTACTTTGCAACGAGCAGTAGTTGATTTTATGATCGGTTGCATTATATTTTATGTTTTTACCATTAAGAAACTTAGGGTTATACGTATACCTACTAATAATGTACAAGTTAGATGAATTTTAGTTTCATATACATATTTACATTTTTACGGAGTAATAATTCACACACAGAACGAATCAGATTAATTGAATCCAAAATATTATTGTTACCCGCATCCTGTTCTTTTCAAGCAAGGTTGACTTTTATATGAAGAAATTGAATTTCATCTTCATCCAGGTTGATGCTGCCATCCTTGTTATTGTTTTTGTTCATATTATTGTCACCGTCTTCGTCCTCTTCTATTGTTGCATTTTTTCTGCTCGGCTGTCTCTTCATCTCAATTTAGTGTTGAAAGTACTCTCTGCAAACGTGGTTGCTCAATTTTGGTTGAACGACAAGATTGCTCCCGAAAAGAGTTTAAACGAATACGAAGGCAAACATTTATTTCAGGTAAGAAGATATAATAATATATTAGTATATTTATCATAATTTACAATAAATTACAAAATTTAGAATGCAATACACAGATTTTTTTTAACTTAATAAATAATATTAATAACTTAGTAATTCACACTTTGGGGACAAAAAAAGTTAATTATTTTGTATTAAGTATTAACATCGACCTTGAAACATGCGGTCAGATTGATACCTATACAGTATACAGTATCCAAAAGCTATCAATTATAAATAGCAGTCCACTCTTCTCTTTAATTAAAAAACTCATTCAATAGTTGTTTTTAGTTACTTACGCAACGCCGCGGACTCGAAACAGTGGCAACAATCACACACTAGACAGTAGGCAAAAGTTTGACCACGTCAATGTATCGACGAACAGGTGTAATAATTAATAACAGTAATCAACAATGTTAGTAACTCTCTGTTGATTTGTATAGTGCAGATAATTAAAACTGTTGATTCAGTAGCTCAATGAATGCAGCGCAGCAGCAGGAGGGCCAGCGTGTGCCTGCACTGCAGTTGCATTGCGGTGGGAACAGACAGATATACATATACGTGATTATAAAGAGATGGCCGACTGAGATATTATTTGTATCCACTAATTGCTTTTTATATTGATTACATTCTAAGAATTATTATTTATGATTGTGAATTGTACTATTGCACTGTTATACAGATCTATAAATTTTTTTTCTTTTTGTAGAGAAATTTGGAGGAAATGTATAAGTGCAAAGTCACTTTTAAGTATAAGACAGTAGTTCCCAGACTTTTCCATGGTATGATTCCCAAGCTATGTCAGAATTTTATTGCGCTTCCCTGAGAAAAAAATGCCATATGGAGTGACGGATAGATGGTCGAAGAAATGCAACTATCATCATTAGTAATATCTATGTGTGGTTTTTCTGCCAAAAATATCAGTACAGCTGTATTTAGTTGCTTAATATTCTGACAGTTTCAACGTCATATTACAAGAATATAATAATATTACATAATAGACAATAGTCATGCATGGTTTTGTTTTTTATTTTACCTCCTATTTTATAATATTATGTTTATCTTTTCATGTATTTAAACGTGAGCCTTGCAGGCCCTGACCTAATTTATTCAGAGGAGAGATGGCACGGTTATATGCCAGTGGTCATTTTCTCGTATTGTAAAGATTGAAAACTATGAATTTATACTCGTAATGGTGGTAATTTGAAATAATGTACGTAACTAGTATGCGTCTCTATAGTGTAGAGTTTTCGCTTCAGTGGCGATTAAATCGACTGCATGTCAATGAAGATTGGAGATGACACGTCACAGCAATGTTCTTTTACTTCAATATAATTTATATCAAATGCAGTGCAATAAACAAACAATATGCGACACCAGCGACAGCACACGTCGACGGAGCTTTCTGCTTTGTCCTGCCAGCATGACATGCAATCAGCAATATCTCATAACAGCAATGCGGTGCGCGAGACTCTTTTGTTATCTCGCGACAAAACGTTCATTTGTTTGAGATTTCAGTCGTTTACGTTGGGTGTGGTGGACCATTTGCATTTTATAACGTGGGTGTCGCAGCTATTATAATATAGTAAATAGTTTATTAAATAAAAATATACCTAAACATACTAAAATTGTAAGATTTTTTCGTTGGAGAGCAGCCAATTATATAATTGTTTCGAAACATATAGGAAAAAATCATTTTACCAACCAGTGGTCATTAGTCAGGATTCTAACCTGAACCTTTCCAATTTCGCGTCGGAATGAGCTTACAATACTCAACTGTGACATGATTGCTAAATTAATATTCTCCTTATATGCTTCAGAATCAATAGATTTTCACTACATGCATTCCGACGCGAAAATGGAAAGTTCAAGTTAGAATCCTGACTGTGACCATTGGTTGGTAAAATGATTTTTTCCAATATGTTTCGAAACAATTATATATTTGGCTGCTCTCCAATGAAAAAATCTTTCAATTGCATACAGCCGTATAAAAAAACTATTATTATACTAAAATTGTCTTTACTAATAGGCTAAGGCATACCCAGCGAGGGGCAGGGGGGGGCAGCTTCTCCCCTCCTCATAGAAGAAAAAATATAGCTCTGTAAAGTACATTGTAGGTAGTAGGTATCTATTAGGTATTAGATATAGAGTGGTAGCAGTAGTATGCTTTCTCAGTTATAATCAAATCAAAATACAGAAGATCTGTAAGGTAGTTTACGGTATTATTATAATTAACCAAGAAATTATTAGTCCTAACCGAAAAATAAATTCAGATATTAGTGATTAGTGAATAATAATAATAATAATAATAATAATAATAATAATAATAATAATAATAATAATAATAATAATAATAATAATAATAATAATAATAATAATAATAATAATAATAATAATAATAATAATAATAATAATAATAATAATAATAATAATAATAATAATAATAATAATAATAATAATAATAATAATAATAATAATAATAATAATAATAATAATAATAATAATAATAATAATAATAATAATAATAATAATAATAATAATAATAATAATAATAATAATAATAATAATAATAATAATAATAATAATAATAATAATAATAATAATAATAATAATAATAATAATAATAAAATAATAATAATAATAATAATAAAATAATAATAATAATAATAATAAAATAATAATAATAATAATAATAATAATAATAATAATAATAATAATAATAATAATAATAATAATAATAATAATAATAATAATAATAATAATAATAATAATAATAATAATAATAATAATAATAATAATAATAAAATAATAATAATAATAATAATAATAATAATAATAATAATAATAATAATAATAATAATAATAATAATAATAATAATAATAATAATAATAATAATAATAATAATAATAATAATAATAATAATAATAATAATAATAATAATAATAATAATAATAATAATAATAATAATAATAATAATAATAATAATAATAATAATAATAATAATAATAATAATAATAATAATAATAATAATAATAATAATAATAATAATAATAATAATAATAATAATAATAATAATAATAATAATAATAATAATAATAATAATAATAATAATAATAATAATAATAATAATAATAATAATAATAATAATAATAATAATAATAATAATAATAATAATAATAATAATAATAATAATAATAATAATAATAATAATAATAATAATAATAATAATAATAATAATAATAATAATAATAATAATAATAATAATAATAATAATAATAATAATAATAATAATAATAATAATAATAATAATAATAATAATAATAATAATAATAATAATAATAATAATAATAATAATAATAATAATAATAATAATAATAATAATAATAATAATAATAATAATAATAATAATAATAATAATAATAATAATAATAATAATAATAATAATAATAATAATAATAATAATAATAATAATAATAATAATAATAATAATAATAATAATAATAATAATAATAATAATAATAATAATAATAATAATAATAATAATAATAATAATAATAATAATAATAATAATAATAATAATAATAATAATAATAATAATAATAATAATAATAATAATAATAATAATAATAATAATAATAATAATAATAATAATAATAATAATAATAATAATAATAATAATAATAATAATAATAATAATAATAATAATAATAATAATAATAATAATAATAATAATAATAATAATAATAATAATAATAATAATAATAATAATAATAATAATAATAATAATAATAATAATAATAATAATAATAATAATAATAATAATAATAATAATAATAATAATAATAATAATAATAATAATAATAATAATAATAATAATAAT
This sequence comes from Mongoloraphidia duomilia, assembly GCA_039654895.1. NCBI lineage: Eukaryota > Metazoa > Arthropoda > Insecta > Raphidioptera > Raphidiidae > Mongoloraphidia > Mongoloraphidia duomilia. The sequence continues at coordinate 28,055,742 of CM077518.1, read as the reverse complement.
AATAATAATAATAATAATAATAATAATAATAATAATAATAATAATAATAATAATAATAATAATAATAATAATAATAATAATAATAATAATAATAATAATAATAATAATAATAATAATAATAATAATAATAATAATAATAATAATAATAATAATAATAATAATAATAATAATAATAATAATAATAATAATAATAATAATAATAATAATAATAATAATAATAATAATAATAATAATAATAATAATAATAATAATAATAATAATAATAATAATAATAATAATAATAATAATAATAATAATAATAATAATAATAATAATAATAATAATAATAATAATAATAATAATAATAATAATAATAATAATAATAATAATAATAATAATAATAATAATAATAATAATAATAATAATAATAATAATAATAATAATAATAATAATAATAATAATAATAATAATAATAATAATAATAATAATAATAATAATAATAATAATAATAATAATAATAATAATAATAATAATAATAATAATAATAATAATAATAATAATAATAATAATAATAATAATAATAATAATAATAATAATAATAATAATAATAATAATAATAATAATAATAATAATAATAATAATAATAATAATAATAATAATAATAATAATAATAATAATAATAATAATAATAATAATAATAATAATAATAATAATAATAATAATAATAATAATAATAATAATAATAATAATAATAATAATAATAATAATAATAATAATAATAATAATAATAATAATAATAATAATAATAATAATAATAATAATAATAATAATAATAATAATAATAATAATAATAATAATAATAATAATAATAATAATAATAATAATAATAATAATAATAATAATAATAATAATAATAATAATAATAATAATAATAATAATAATAATAATAATAATAATAATAATAATAATAATAATAATAATAATAATAATAATAATAATAATAATAATAATAATAATAATAATAATAATAATAATAATAATAATAATAATAATAATAATAATAATAATAATAATAATAATAATAATAATAATAATAATAATAATAATAATAATAATAATAATAATAATAATAATAATAATAATAATAATAATAATAATAATAATAATAATAATAATAATAATAATAATAATAATAATAATAATAATAATAATAATAATAATAATAATAATAATAATAATAATAATAATAATAATAATAATAATAATAATAATAATAATAATAATAATAATAATAATAATAATAATAATAATAATAATAATAATAATAATAATAATAATAATAATAATAATAATAATAATAATAATAATAATAATAATAATAATAATAATAATAATAATAATAATAATAATAATAATAATAATAATAATAATAATAATAATAATAATAATAATAATAATAATAATAATAATAATAATAATAATAATAATAATAATAATAATAATAATAATAATAATAATAATAATAATAATAATAATAATAATAATAATAATAATAATAATAATAATAATAATAATAATAATAATAATAATAATAATAATAATAATAATAATAATAATAATAATAATAATAATAATAATAATAATAATAATAATAATAATAATAATAATAATAATAATAATAATAATAATAATAATAATAATAATAATAATAATAATAATAATAATAATAATAATAATAATAATAATAATAATAATAATAATAATAATAATAATAATAATAATAATAATAATAATAATAATAATAATAATAATAATAATAATAATAATAATAATAATAATAATAATAATAATAATAATAATAATAATAATAATAATAATAATAATAATAATAATAATAATAATAATAATAATAATAATAATAATAATAATAATAATAATAATAATAATAATAATAATAATAATAATAATAATAATAATAATGGAGGCCCTAGTGGAGTTGGGAGTGGCACACAAACCGCGGCCGTCCGCATGGTGTGGACGGACGACCTTAAGCGTGACCTTCTGGCATGTCACGCCAACAGTAACCCTTCGCAAAGAGGGTACATGGCACGGATGCATTCTGTTTGGTGCGAGATGCATCCAGAACTTGCGCATCTCTCGGCCCAAAATCTTCGAGACCATGTCAACCATTTGCGAAGGAGTGGTTTTGACCCGGAACCGCCTCATCCAGTGGCAGCTACGCCGCCGAGTTCACAAGCGGCCACTAGTGTCGCACCACGTTCTCCAGCTGTCATTGTCGATAATGATTTTAAGACGCGGTTCCTGACCATAGTGAGCACCAATATTGACTTGAAGGACAGACAGCGATCAGTTCACCATAAATTATCGCTGCGGCCCGCCCATCTGGCCGAAATGGATGGAGTTTTAGAAGAGTTTCTTTCAGACGATTCTGACCTTTGGACTGTAGATTGCGCCGTTTACGCTGCAGCTAATGTATTAGCTACCCCTGCACTTTCCAGACATGCAGGTGATAAGTCTGGGCAGCGTATAAAACAGCTGGACGCAAAGATAAAGTCAGAAAGGCAGTTGGTGTCCATGATTCAGTGTGTGACAGAGTATTTATTATCGGGCCGTAAGTTTACAGCCAAAGTCCGGCGCATAGCGCGTTCTCTTAGGGCACAGTACCACACACTGAATAAAACCACGTTGCAGACCATCAAGCAGCATGGCCTGGACAAGATACGGGCGCTAACTTCTGCCAAGAAGAAGTTAGTAAGGCGTAGCAGGGCTATAAAGGAGACCGCCACCTTTAATTCATGCCCTTCCCGTGTCTTTAAGACAAGTTCGCCGCTTGTTTACACACCGCCAACTGCTATAGAGGTCGAGAGTTTCTGGAAGGGGCTCTACGAGACTAAGCCTCCACTAAATGAAGATACTCCAGCTATCCATTTGTTTAGGCAGTACTGCAACCGAAACTTGGAGGATGATGAAGTGCCATTGTCAGTCAGTGAGGCAGATGTGAAGAATGCCTTTTTAGGCAAAAAGAGTTTCTCAGCTCCTGGTATAGATGCTGTTAACAACTTTTGGTGGAAAAAGTTCCCATCCACACATAAGCATCTAGCTCGCATCTTCACATCCATAGTTACAAGTATGGAGCCTATACCAACTTGGCTGACAGAAGGCCGCACTGTTCTCATCCCCAAGAAAGGAAACTTATCTGATCCGAAAAATTACCGTCCGATAACCTGTCTCAATACTGTATACAAAGCGTTCACTTCCATCCTTAATGAACGCATCCTGCGACATATCGAACCGGTTTGGAGAGACGTTTATGGGCAAAGAGGCTCTAAACGTGGCGTTGCAGGTTGTAGGGACAATCTGTTGATTGACAGATGCATCTGTCAAGATGCTGTCCAATACAAACGCAACCTGTCAATGGCTTGGGTGGACTATAGAAAAGCGTTTGACACTACCTCGCATGATCTTTTGATCATTTTACTTAAGTGTTTGAAGGTCCACCCCGACATAGTGAGATGTATAGAACACCTACTACCGCTCTGGAGGACGCGCTTTATCATAACATCCGGTAAGCGCGTTGTGACAACAGATTTGGTATCATACCACCGGGGGGTATTTCAAGGTGACAGCTTGAGTCCCCTCCTTTTCTGCATCTCATTATTGCCTATCTCCATCTCGTTGAGGCGTGGTCGTGGGTATATGTGCGGTGTCCCATCCAATCGGAGGCACAAAGTCACCCATTTATTTTATATGGATGATTTGAAACTTTACGCCTCGAGCGCCACAGATCTAACTCTGGCGTTAAACATCGTGCAAGTATACAGTGAGGATATCGGTATGGCATTCGGATTAGATAAGTGTGCAGTTCTGCACATCAAAAAAGGACGAAATGGGGACTACGGGGAAGACGTGCAACTTGTTGATGGAAGCGTCATTCACCATCTTGACGCCGGAGAGTCTTATACGTATCTGGGTGTGAGTGAGAGTCACGTTCAGGACGTAAAAGTCGTCAAAGAGGCTCTCTGCAGCAAGTATCGACGGATCCTGCGGCAAATCTGGAGTTCAGAGTTGTCGGGGAAAAACAAAGTCGCTGCTACGAACATGCTTGCTGTTCCAGTCCTGCTCTACACTTTTGGAGCATTCAAGTGGACAGTTAACGAGTTGCAACAGCTTGATAGGGGCACCCGAAAAATGATGACCATATATAGAAGTCTTCACCCCAAATCGTCCGTTCCTCGTTTGTACCTCCCGCGTCATCTCGGAGGAAGAGGATTACTCAGCCTGGAGTATCTTCACAACAGAATAGTACTGGGTACTGCTATTGCTGTTTGTAACAGTTTGGACCCGCTTCTACAGCTCGTGCGTGATCACGAATATGCGGGTGCTGGGGCTTTTCTGTTTCAAGCAGCAAACAGAGCAGCAAATGAACTCAGCCTTGATTTTGACTTCAGTTCCGCTAGAAAACGTAGAGACGCAGCGTTTGTATCTCTAACGCCAGATCAAGCAAGGCATGCAATAAAGAAGGCAGAGCAAAAATTCCTGCTCAAACAGCATACCGATAAACCGATGCATGGGATTTATTATAAGAACATCGATACGTGCGGTTTATCGAAGGATCTGACGTTTGCCTTCCTGAGGTCAGCTGGACTGAAGTCTGAAACTGAGGGATTTGTTTTGGCGTGTCAAGACGGCGTTATTAACACTCTCGTGTATCGCCGTATAGTTATGGGTACGGAAGTAACAGACACTTCTTGCAGAGCATGTCGATCGCATCCAGAGACGCTCATGCATCTTTTGTCGGCATGCAGTTATTATGCAAGTTGCGCCTACATCCATCGCCACAATGCTGCTCTAAGAGTCCTATATTACCATCTAAGGCATAGTTACGGTATTGATAAAACTCCTGTTCTGCCTTATGTTCCTGACGATATTGAGTCCGTTGTCGAGAATGAATCATGTAAGATTTTCTGGAATTATTCATTCAGTACTACCAGGCAACTTTCAGCTACAAAGCCTGACATAGTTCTCCTTGATAAGACTACGCGACTTATGTATGTCATCGAGTTCTCAGCTCCTGCTGAAACGAACATAGCCGCGAAGGAGACTGAGAAGCGGACAAAATATCAAGATCTTCTCTTTGAGCTTAGGAAGCAGTACCCAGACTATTCTGTTAAATTAATTGTCCTTATAATTGGTGTTCTTGGTGGAGTCAAACCTTCACTGTTGGAAAATATAAAAGCTATCCCGGCTTGTCAGCGTAATGCTGAGTTACTAGTCTGCCGCATGCAAAAGGCTGTGCTTATTGGGTCGCTCCGTGTACTCCGTGCGCACGACCCAAACTCACTGTAATCGCCCATTTCATGGTTTGAGGCGCGGTTATAGTTTCACCTTGCTCCGCAAGTATCCCTTGTGTGACGGTGACGAACCTGAAGTTTAGGGTGCTTGTGGATGCAAAATTCTTAAGGAATTCTTCCTTCATAATAATAATAATAATAAATAATAAATATGATTTATTCCATGATAAAAAAATACAGAAATAAAAATAAGTAAATAACAAGTTAAATTACATTGCACCACCGAGAAATTTGAAAGTTTCGGAATTTTCCAACCCAACTTGGCTATTGCCAGTTCCAGGGTTGGATAATTATTTACTGACAGTGTGCGAGAGAGTAAAAAGAGGGAAAAAATAAAAATAGAGAAAAAAAATACAAAATGTAGGACAACATGATTTATTGTGTTGTAAATTATGTAGATAAAGGTCAGTGGAGGATATTATAAATGACCTCAGAGTCTGTGTTGAAACATAACCACCTGAATATTTTTTTATTGAATCTCTTGATATCTCGAATTTTTTTGATTTCCACCGGTATGCAGTTGTATAGTTTTGGACCAAGGAACGCTATATGTTTTTGGCTGAAAGTTTTCGACATTTTTGGGATCTGGATGGGATTTAAGACCTGTGATCTTGTACTGTAGGGATTCTGGTAGGTTTCGTAGTTTCCTGGATGTTTATGGAACAAGGATAGAACTGTTTTAGCATATATTTGATGTATATTAAGTATCCTTAGGCTACTGAATAGTTCCAAGGATGGGTAGAGACGAGGTTTTTTTAAGATTATTCGTAGGAGAAGTTTTTGGGTAGACATGAGTGGCTTTAATATAGTTTTATATGTGCCACCCCAGACAGTAATACCATAACCGACTAATGACTGGCACAAGGTAAGGTACACTTGTCTTCATTGTGTTAATGTCTAGTATATTTCTTAGTGTAATGAAGATATGGATGAGTTTCCGTAGTCTTTTTGTTAGTGTTTCGATATGGTGAATAACACAATATATCAGATAACATATCGCCATGATATTTAATAGAAGGCTATAATATAAGAAAAATGTAAATGCCACTGTCGGGACATGTCAGTTAAGTGATTAATAAAAACAGTTTTACAATAGCCTTACAATGTCTGTTTTCTGGCAGATTTTTCCCAGAAATTCAACACAATTCAATAATCCTAAAAATTCAAGGGGTCTGAGTACAAAATACATAATGTTAATATTAAACCAATGTAGTAGGTTAAAGGAACACTATGTTCAAATAATTGTAAACAGTTATACATTTATTTTTACTTTATGACAATAAATCTCTCTCTTATCAATAACGATAGTTTTGTGTTTTATTTTGTAAGAAATCGTGCTCACTTTCCTCGCCCCCTTCTTCGAAACGGAATTAAAGGGGGACACTGTAGTTCAGATTCTGGGCACGCACTTGCTAATAGCAAGATATATAAAATCTGCTTTTATAAATTACAAATGAGACGGACTCGTACCTTTACATATATCTAAGAAAGACACCCAATGTAATAATATGTAATGTAATTGATAACAACCTGGCCAGCGCGAATCTGGGTTTCGGGTTTGAATTCCGACGGTGACAGGTTGAATAAATACACTTTTCTGATTTTGCATTGTAATGCGACGTCATTGGGTGTTCTAAAAATATACTACTATTATCTCTAAAGCGTATTTTCACATTCGACTCTAATCCATAGACAAAACCTTCTACAATAATTTTGGAACGGTAGTCTTTACTGAATTTTTAAAATTTTGGAATAAACTTAATTTAGATAAGTACCTACCTACCAATTATACAGTTCGATTGGTTTCGTGGGGTTTTTCTTTAGGATTAGTTGGATTTCTTTCAACTAACTGTGTATAGTTAATACAGTTTTAAAATATATATTCGAGGAGGGGTTTAAGCTGGTAGGTCCTCTTCTAGAGGGAATACAGCACGCTAGGCAGTACGGGCTCCTAGCGTCCATGGAGTATAAAGATTTCCTCTCCTCAAAAAATTATAAAAAAAATTCGACTGATGACCAGTCCTATACTTCCCACCTAGTAAATATTTGCAAAAAATAAACACTTTTTTTTTATTCTTTGACTAGGCCCAAATAACCTTAGCTGTTGGTGGTCTTTAAAACACAATTTAATTTTTATTCTTTGAAAAAAGCATGGCTCTCTTTTTTGTTTGGTGATCTTCTGATGGCTAACTTAATATAGCAAAAATCATGGTTACCTTGATTTACGTACAATTTTTACTTTTTTTAGTAAAATATTTTTTTTCTCGAAAACTATACATTTTAGAGAAAAAAAATATTTACATTTTTTTCATATTATAACATCTAGAATTCATTTATATTTTTTTTTACCTATGTTAATACGTGACATTGAGGACGTTTTTTTGAATAACTCAGGATCCACTGAACCGATTTGACTCAAAATCTAATCAGATCTAAGTTAAAGGCTGATAAACACAATAGAACAATCGGCATGCCCGTATGTTGTTCCGTTCTTTAGATATCGAAGGCGAAAAATTGACCACAGACATACACACACACACACATACACACACACACACACACACATACAGACATCAGTCAGAAAATTATCTTAAACGATTGCTAGGGTCTCAAAACGTGAAAATCTGTTAAAATCTCGAAATATTTTTTTCGTACTAAATCCATTACTTCCCTACCATAGTAGAGGTGGGAAGTAAAAATAAACAAAATTGTAGTTAATAGCTGTGTAAAATATATAGATAAAGTTCAGGATATTGCAGGATTGGAAAAATTAGAAAATATTTTGTAATTATACAGAATTATTAGCTTTTTATATAAAACCATTTTCTTACAAATAATACAAAAAAATTCTTAAATTTAAAAAAATATTTATTTGATATGTTTTGTTTTTTTTTAACTTTGTATGTTTTTATAATTGACAATGTTATGTACTCTTTGTATGGAACGACTGCAATATATTACTTACTTACTTACTTACATATGAAGAGAATTATAGAATTATAAACAAACTAGCGGTCCCGTCCGGCTTCGCCCGGGTGCTAAGAATTTATGATTTACTATCCCCCGCGAGAAATTCTCCCCCTGCAAAAATATTAGTAGGATTCCGCCTATACGCTAAAATGCAAACGAATTTCAGAGTTACGTTTTGTTACTATCCCACAAGATTTATCCCCTCCCCCTGTGAGAAATTTGTCAAAATGAAATATAACCTATATCACTCAGTGATAGTGTAGTTTTCTATTAGTGAAAGAATTTTTAGAATCTATTCAGTAGTTCCAGAGATAAGAATTTACGATTTATTACCCTTCCCGCGAAAAATTCTTCCCCTGCGAGGCGAAGTCTCCTGTCGTTGTTCTCGCCTCGCGTACTTGCCTACAGTTTATATTATTAGCAGAGTATATTAGTATATAGTCAAAAAATCATACACCTCCGTTTTACCTCCTTTGGGGTTGAATTAAAAAAAAATTCAGATAGCCTATAACCTTCCTCAATAAACGGGCTATCTAACAAAAAAAATTCAAATCGGACTGGTAGTTTCTGAGATTAGCGCGTTCAAATATACACACAAACAAACAAACAAACTCTTCAGTTTTATTATATTAGTATAGATTATTTCAAAAATGTTCTATGCAAGCACGAATTTTCACTTTAATGTAAATTAGTAAAGGATGATCGGATAGAAATGGCGTGATTGTAATTTTAATGAGAAGACAAGGAAAGGAATTGTGTTTAATATTCTCACCATGGAATATAGATTATCCACTGATTTCTATATGTATATTAATCTATATAATAATTTGGATAGGTCATGCCATCTGAAAAGTTAAGAAACCCATTTGTGAGGTCTGATTCCAATGAGGCTGTAAAAAATAAAAAAAATGTATATATGACTGTTTTCTATTAGAAATCATTGCCAGAAACACAATGGCGTTTATTTCATTTCAATACGTCCAGCATTTACGGAGATACAAATTTTTAAACTTTAATAGCTGCTTACGTCACAACACCCGCGAGGTGGGCTTTATAATCTTTATAACCAGGTCGCCTCAGACCGATTATGATTGCAGCGTTGCTATTAATGAACTATCAAAATGGGACATCTCTTAAATATAAATGCTGTAGAGCAGACCGTGATATTAATTGGGCCATGTGACGTCATTCGCTTGAAAGGAAAATAATAAAGGCACAGTGCAAAGCTGTACAGTGAGTTTCACTCACTGTCGGCACCTTTATGTTCTGTCCCCAAGTTTTGTTTTGTTTTTCTTTACGCCAGCGACGGACATGCGCGTTATACAGCCAATGAGAAGCCAGCGCTCTGTGACTAAATTTTTATAGAACAGGATCTGATTTAGTGCCATAGACACGTGTATTGTGCAATGTGCATATAGGCCATAGACATAAATCACAGTTTATACACTGTGTATAAATTACGCCAGAACGACGCATGCGTACTGAATTTCTTGGGACAGAAACTGCTTGTATACGTTTAAACTGTGATAAAGGTATGGTCTATTTAACCAACTTCAAAAATGTATTGTAAAACCGTTTTAAGTGCTGGACAAAAAAATTCAACGGCATTATTTAAGTACGTATTTTTCTAATGATATGATAATAAATGAAGTTTACAGGCTCATTCAATATGGCGTCAACTACACATTTTTTGTATTACTATTATACAGAGTGTCACAGAATAACTATTCCTATTTTCAGAAATGATAAACATTTTTTATTAACAATGTAGTGTCCGGAAATACTGCATCAAACTTTATAAAAATTGTACGACCACCATTTCGAAATAACTGCGGACGTTCACGAATATTTCCGGACACTAGTTTATTAATAAAAAATATTTATTTAAGTGTCGTCAATCTTTTCTGAAAATTAGGAATAGTTATTCTGTGACACCCGGTATATGTAATAAAGTAACCACGGAAACGAAAATGAAATGTCTTTTCATAAATGTTTACTTTGTAAATTTCAATATTGGATTAGATTTAGACCTCAAGAACATGTCGGCCAATCGGGTTTCACTTCAGTGTATGCTATATGCCCTATTCAGATTACTAAGATACAGATCAGTGAGATTATCACTAAGAATGAAATTAATTATTATCATGAGCAATTGTTTAGCGAAGTTCAGTTGGTAACAAATCACTAACGTTCATTACTGTCATTATACCTTCAGATGCTTATCGACGTTCTACGATCGGTTGTCGCATTCGATCACAACTCCGCGTGTGAGTTTCATAGCGAATGGGCGGGCATTTTATCGGCCGCCGCGCGTGTAATAATTGTTCGCCGAGGCATTAAAATGCATCACGGCGTCACGCATGACTGCCTCAACGATTTTATTGACAGTTTTATTTTTACAAAGTACTTACATCGTATATATTATAATGTAGTCTTATATTTAACTAACTTTTACCCGCGGTTTACGTCGCGTTAATGTCAGTTATGACAAAAAACATTCTTCTTATATTGGATCGTAGCCAGGGCTGCCATACGTTCGAATTTTTCCGGACATGTTCGGGATTCGATCACTTAGTCTAGCATGCGTGCGGAATTCTGACATGTCCTGAATTCTCGTAAATGTGATATTTTTTTTTCTTGAGAAAATAAAATTTGAACATTTTTTTCATATAACAGTTCCCTGTAATCATGGACCTATGCCAGTTTTTAAGTTGTTTTTTTTTTAATTCTCTAATTTTTCTCTTCTTTAAATTTCTCCAAACCGTAAAAAGACAAAAACACTATTTCAGTTTCTGGTTTTATGAAATGTAAAATAATTGTTCCAACCGAGGATGCGGTTATTTATCTAGATGACGCCCAACGGTAAACACTTGCCGGATTCAATATGATGTTGAATACTGGACATGCTGCCTTTCTCGCACGCGATCGGTTGAAAGATCGTGCGCGAACCGCGGCGGAATATTATCTATAGACACACGGTATAGTGTGTCAACCAAGTTCGGCAACACTGGCTGTGTGTATATTTACACGAATCATTTCTTGCTACTTTCTACCCCCCTAAAACTCAAAATCTGTTTGACCAGCACACTTGTAATTTTGTTTATTAGGGGCCCCTTAATTACCCAGAAACCCAAATTTTATAAAAAAACTCAAATAGTTCCCGAGAAATTGACCCCCGAATATCGCTACTTTTAACACTCATTCATCGAATGACTGACTCACTCGTCAAAAACCTAGACTACTTCCGATTGACTTGTAACTTGAGATTTGGCATGAAGTTACGTCATTGGGTATAACGGCATATACAGGCTGTCCACGGAAACGTGTCCGAACATGGGTAACTTTGTTATTATCAGAGATGGAAAGCCGTTTAAATGGACAAAGTAGTGCGAAATTATCTATCTATGTCTTAAGAATTAGCCGAGAAAACAAATGAATTCTGGGCAGTTTCTGTTTTATTTTAAAAAACGTTAAAATGGCCAAATTGTAAAATCGACTGTAACTTTTTAAGTATTGATCGTATCGAAAAACTATTTGAACACCCCAAAGCAACTTTTTACGAAAAACAGAATGACGTAGTGTGCAATTTTTTTAGTTCACAGGTTTTCGGGATACTTATACAAGCTTCTTTTTATCTTACGGATGTCATATTGGATTTTTAGATATTCGAATTCTGCTTATTTTTCTTACTAATTTGTTTGAGATTGTTGTGGCCATTCCGCGTGAGTTAATTACGGAATCTTCCCGGTGGATTTTTTCCCCACCTGTGTTAACTCCCGAATATTCCCGGTGGAATAGGTCGTGGAATTTTTTTGTTTTATGAGGATCGCGAAATGGTTTAAGTTTCCGAATAATCGATTGAAAATCCTACTGACAATTTTACCAGTTATAATCATAGTTGTCATAATTGTAGATGTGACTGTGAATTGTAGATGTGGTTATGAATTGTAGTTGTGGCTGAGGAGCGCCGATTGAGAATTGTGGTGGACGATGTTTTATAGTTGAAAATTTGATGTTGATGTTGTGAATCGAGAATAGTAGTGGAGTTTGACCTGCAACGATACTGTCTCTCTGGACAGCGCCGTTAAAATAATTTCCTGTTCTCAAGAGAGAACAGGATCAAATTCTACAGTAAAGAAATTAGGCGACGAAAGTTCTAAAAATGTATATTTATTTTGAATAAATTTCCGACACTCGAAATAAATATTTTTCTCCCTTCACCGGTGGAATTTGCTTGCTGGCCAATACGTCTTAATCACTTAATCTTTATAAAACTCGATGTGTTAATATAAAAAAAATTACTGTTCTCTTGCGGTGAAAAACTTATATAATTACGGAAATATTGGGTCAATGCCTCGCCGCAATTTTAAGCTCGCCGTTGAGAAAAAAAAATTGTTAAAAGAATATTATATTTATGTCTTGACTCGTTGAAATTAAAAATGGAACTCTCCCGAATATTATATTTTAACAAAAATTTTAAATGCATTTTTGACAAATGAAACGTACTGGCCAATGTCAAAGAAAGGTCCAATTATTTAACTTGATTAATTAATAACTAGTTATATAAATATTGAATCAAAATTGTATTCTTGAAATAATAAGTGATTCTTGAGATGAACAAGTATTTTCAGATATATGAGTAAATAATTTTTTAAAATAAATTCGTGGCATACGTTAGTTATGTTACAGACCGATAATTGAGCTCCAACTATTGAGTTGTTGAAAATTTGGTCGTTGATGTTGAGAATTGCTGTCGAAGTTGAGGCTAGAATTGTTGTTGAGATTTTGTTGTCGATCTTGAGAGTCTAGATTAGGACAGCTTATTTATAAGTTTTGGATTGTTATTTTACATGGATTTATGATTCTCTTTGACCAAAGATTTTAATGTGTTGAGTGTTTTTGGAGCGGATGCCTCGGGTAACTCTAAGCCTCTCAGTCTGAACACTCCGAGTGTGGTTGCTTGCGATTCGGTGTCCTGGCGCCCTTAAACTCTTAGTCGGTGGATCCGTAAGCTACGTGTCATCTGGAGATACCTGGAGCGTCATTCGGGATTTTTGATTTTCTTGTTGGGATTAGGGTGTATTGTCTCGTGTGTTAAGTGGTTGGTGATCGGATTTCTAAGCCACATTTTGGGCTTTTTTTTCTGTGTTGTTATATATGTCGAATGGTAGGTGGTTGGGTTTGTTGAGCCCTTTTTAGGGTTATTTTGTTATAGATGGTTTTGATCGTTTTTCTGATTGTTTTGTTATGGATTATTTATTTATTTATTGTTTTAGGTTAAGTGTGTATTGTCCTTTGAGTTAAGTGGTTGGTGGTCGGATTGTTTAAGCCCTCTTTGAGGCATTTCTGGTGATCGTTTCTTGAGTTGTCATGTGTTCTTTTTTATTTAGACCCACGTCGCCCGCACCGCTGAGCTTAGCTAGCAGTGGTCTCCCGGTCGTGGGGGAAAAGTGTACGTTACAGTAAGTAACTTGTGCAATGTTTGGAAAAAAAATGATGTCGGTATTTCAAACGTCGCGTCACGTCACGTTTGTTCGGATTCCTCCCCCTTGGTCATGTATCATCACGTAAGGTGATTGACTCCCCTCCTCCCTTTTTGCGTACGTATTTTATGGACGGCCCCAAAATGAAAATTAATTATTAATATATTATTAATTAATTGATTTATATTCGCATGGTTCAGGTTGACGAAGACGAAAAAAGTTTCACTTTGACTGTGCGCTTATGTGGATGAGATTGAGATACATACCCTTTTTAGGGCTCCGTAGCCAAATGACAAAAACGGAACCCTTATAATTTCGTCCTGTCCGTCTGCCCGTCTGTATGTCACAGCCATTTTACTCGGAGACTATTGGCACTATATAGATGCAATTTGGGCATATGAAACCGCTTATACAATGGTGAAGTGAAATTAAGAAAAAAAAATTAGGGCACTCCATTCATGTAAATGAGGGATGAAAAAAGATTTTCAGTGTACATAAGCGTGTGGGGTATTGTTTAGATAGGTTTTCGAAAATGATGAAGAAGTTTCAAAAAGACTTTTTTATTTAAGTCAATACTTGGTGAGATATGCGCTTCTAAAGTCGTAAAAAGTGTGCCCCACCCCTCTAACTTTTCAACTATGGGGTGGAAAATTTTGAAAAACTGTAAGGTGGTAGAACTTCAAAAACACTTCCGACAAAAATTGGTTTGAATAAGTTATGTTGTGTATAGCTTTTGAGATATGGGATATTTACGGCCGACTACGGAACCCTTCACTGTGCATGGTTCGATACGCACTTGGCAGCTTTTTTATTTTTATTTTTTTATTTGTGTTGAATGTCTACATAATACTTTTTCCAAAAAAGGTTAAAACAATGGACAGAACAATAGAAAACCATTTGAATCTACGTGTAGGTTTAAAAGTTTGCATTACACAACCTTACCTCTATCTGTGCTTATTATCAGCTATTATAATCAACACAGAACACTCCGTAATGCCCGCGGCCCGTCAACAACACACCAGCACCAACAATATTAATCTAGATTCTAGAGCAATAATAGCAAATCTCAGGACAATGGGTGTGTTCGCGCGCGTCTGTTCGCTCTCCTTCCATCTCCTGTGAGATGGATACGTGTTGGATAAAGACAGATGTGATACATGACATGACACAGGAATTTATTAATGCGGCCGATGAATACAATAGTTTGTTATAAGGTAAAGGCGTGTATCTCATCAAATTTAAGATGACAATGTTACACAATGGAATTACAATTTAACATTCCTTGTAGACATTATTGAATATACACGCCAGAGATTTTTTCTTCTCGCAACTGACTGCTTGGGCGGACTACGCCTCGTCCCTCGAAGACAATTGTACGTAGGTTTTTTTGTGTATTAAAATTTGCATTTTCTAAGAAATACTGTCCTGAATTTTATATATGAATAAAAAAAATACCAGTACACGGTTGAAGTAGGCTTAATACGATAATAGATTGAGGATTATCACACAAGTCACAACACAGCGTATAACTTGCCCATACGTTACCTCACATTTTATCTTTCGCGAGATATTCTTTTTGTGGTGATCTGACATTGATACTATATACTTTTTGTGTTGGCACATAAAAACGTGTTATGACACTGCGATTATAATATTATTTGTCTGCGTTGGACAAATATAAAATTACTGGTTAATCATTCAGCATAAATTTAGGAATTAGGATTTATTTTGATATTTTAATGTTAACATCTACGAGTATGTACGTACTCATAATTTCAAATATTTACGTTCTTCAATCTAATCTATCGATTTTTTCGAATTTTCATCTCGTTTACCTATATTTACATTTCGTTTTGACAATACTCAAGAATTTCTGAAAAAAGAAGAGTTTCATGAATCATGAAGCTATTTCATTTGGCTGGTGACGAAACTCGAAAGAAATGTTTGTACATGCTAAAAATTAATTGTTTTATTCAGATTTCAATAAAATTAGTTCAGTCAACGAAGATCCGAAATTGGCAAATAAATGCAATAAATCGTGTAGTCTGGATTATTATTTTAAGTGGTAGAGGTGACCCCCAGGTATAACATACTAAAAGTTCCCAGTCGGGGGAGGTGAGCTTTGGGCGGGACAGGGGTGAAAAGGTCCCATTATTTGGTGTTTCGTAAATATCTCGAAAACTAAGCGTCCTAGAAAAAAAACTCTCATAAATAATGAAGTTGATTAAATTTTCTAGAAAATGGTATATTGATTTTTTTTTAGAAGTCAAGAATTAATGTTTATTGTCCATTTTACCTATAGTAGGGAACCTAAGGGGTCCAACCTTGCACTTTTTCCTGCTGGGATGAAACTTGGCACGATTCAAGTATATACCTATAGGTAACATTTAAGAAGTGGTGCCCCTCGGCCGGACGTGCAGGAGCCGGTTGCCTACTGTTCAGGGGCAAATTATTGCAACAGTCTATATTTCTGGAAGAAATGGTCCGAGAACAAAAATGAGGATACCGTTGGATTCGGCAGACACAGAGAAAGCTTTTTGGACCAGAATTTTTTTTCTATCACCATTCTTGGACTCAGGAGGCGTCCGTAGGTCGGTATATTCAGAGAAAAAACCACTGAAGATAGAAACGTGAAATTTGGACAAGAGGTTTCTTTTGTGACAAAAATAGCCACCAAGAAAGGGTTTTTCGAAATTCAACTTCTGAGGGGGTCAAAAGGGGGCGTAGAATTATTTGGCAAAATGTTCATATCTCACGTCTCGTTAAGGTGAGAGGTATTTGTATTGCTCCTAAAAAAAATTAATATACCATTTTGTAGGAAATTTAATCAGCTTCATTATTTATGAAAATTTTTTTTTCTAGCACGCTTAGTTTTCGAGATATTTACGAAAAACCAAAAAATGAGACCTTTTCACCCCCCTCCCGCCCGAAGCTCGCATTCCCCGGCTGGGGACTTTTAGTATGTTATACCTGGGGGTCACCCCTACCACTAGCCTACCACTTAAAATAATAACTCAGACTACACGATTTATTGCATTTATTTTTGCTTCGTTGACTAGGCTAAATGAGTCACAATGGAAATAAATTCACTTCAGTCAAATAAAACATTCTTTAAATATACTTTCAAAACAATCGATCAGACGCTTATGGCCTCTGTTGTCGAGCGTCTATAATTTACAACATCTATCTAAAACAATCGAGCAGTTTACTCTTTTTGATCTTTTTGAAAGTAGTTTTTAAAAATATAAGTACCTACCTACCTATAAATAGAAATTAGATTAATATAATTAATGATAAATAATCATTGTATTAAAAATTCGCTGTTTAACTTTTTTGAATATTCAGCTCTGCGTCAACTTTTTCAATCATCCCTTATTTAATTGTATTGTAATTCTTTTATTCGTATTTTATACTGTATGTCTTCCACCCTTCGTTATTTACACATTGTCCAATCTTTTATATTGTTGTTCGCCGTGAGTTTGCTCGCGCTGGGTTGATTACCCGCATACGAAGATAGCGCTAAGCGTCCGGCTGCACTTAAACAATACGGCATCGTGTCGATGACGTTGCTGTCTGTTTCTTGAACAAAACAAAAGACACAGATTTATGTTTGTTATAATGAACTGGTATATGTTGCACGACGTATCTATGATTCTATGGAATGGTGCAAGAACGTGTGTCACCAATTAACAAACCGCGTTCATGTATGTCGGTTACATTTATGGTAAACAGACGCCAGCGTAATGTTTCGATACCGAGTTAGTAACATTTCAAAGACTTGTTGAGTAATATAGGAACTAATGAGCATTTTCCAAAATTTAAAACTTTCATTGGAAGTCACTTATAAGAGTAAGTGAACGTTGTATTGGTATACAGTACAATTTATTTAATTAATCCAAATTTTGCTATGTTATTTTTTTAAGAACTTTATCTATTATTTAATATAAGTATATGTTAGGGGCATAGTCCGCAGGGTGTACAGGGTCGGCATGCCGGGGCAATGTCCGCAAAAATGGTTGATTGTTGCAGACAGAAATTAGTTTATAATAATTAATGCATATTTTATATACATTTAACTGGTAGACAGTCGATACATGTTAATTAGCTGCCTCATTGTACAACATAAGTCACATTCCAGATTCAAGCGCAAACTTGAAAGAATAGAACTGCAGAAGTTCTTAAGCAAAAGAGTAACAGTATTACTATTAACACAATGCTGTCATCTAAATTCTAAATAAATATTTGTACAGATAGGGCGTTATCAATAATGCACTCTAACAAGTACAACTAAATACGACAAAATATAGGTATAACTACTTTGCAGTTTGGATCATCTTGTTGTTACTAAAAGACTTTAAAGACATCAGTCTAAATAAGATGCTATTCTGGGACATAGTTTAGTGATACCAAAAACTAATGGGATATTAGGGGAACACAATAGATTTTTAGGTCGCGGTGTCTTCCTCCGGGCTACTTCTATTTAACTCTAACTTCGATCAGAAAAATGCACAACTGAAAAAAATTATTGTTCAATGCCCCCCCCCCCCCACGATAATTGTTAATGATTTAATAATATTTCTACGACTCTTCAAATCCAGTTTTTTATTTCTTTAAATGTAGAATTTAAGTTTATCGTTACTATAATAGCTCACATAAACATACCCTCAAAAAAGAATAAAGCTCGTTTCACACAAGTGGCCAAATTAATACAAATTAAGATAATTGAACACGTGGCCATACATATCAATTGTTTGTAATTTTCGGAAAAAGTTTTGTTGGTCACAGAAAAAAAATTGGTTTGCTGAAAAGATTGGTATTATCAATTCACATTACTTTTGGTTTTTCTGAATAATTTGTTATACTTGCTTGATAAAATAATAATACCCCTAATTCCACACACCGCCAAGGGTATGTGCTCTTTTATCGCTTTGGATGCCAGAGCTAAGTTTCGCTCATACAATAATACTAGTTACATTTAAGTAAATTTCTCATGAAATTAAATTAAATTGAAGCGTTTTGAAAAGAGGAGATTCTGTTTTATGAAATGGAACCATTTGTAGATTGAATCGAGTTCATAATATGTCAGTTGTTGGTTGGTCTGTCCGTACGTAAAAAATACATTTACCCCTTTTCTCCGCCTTAGAGGTGAAATTTTGAAACGCTCTTTCTTATTGGGTGCCTATTATAAAAGGAATGTATTCTCCAAATTTCCTGTTTCAAAGACCAAAAGTATGGACAGAATAATTAAATCCGTAAAAACACATTTACCACCTTTCGGTGCCAAAATGCTTCAAAGTTGATTTTCTTAGTGTAAATCGATCGGAAAACGCAAAATAAAGCCGATTTATTATAAAAAAAATTTTTGCAAGTCAAATAAAAATTTTAATTTTAAAAATAATTTTTTAAAATTTTAAAATTATTGAAATTTTTAAAATTTTTAACATGATTTTTTTAACGTTTTAGGATGTTTTAAGACTTTTAAAATTTTAAAATTTTAAAAAAATTTTTTAAAAATTTTTCTAAGTTTTAAAAATTCATAAAAATTATTAAAATTTTTAAAAATTTTGGAGCATACAAGTAATTCAAGAATTACAAGGCGCGATATTCATGTAGGTACTGTGTGTAAACGGTTTTATCGAACATAGGGAAAATAACACTGAGAAGATTTATAATTTTGTAGTAGGCTATGAGCCATAAGACCAAATATAAATATGTATTGGATTACATAGAAAAAATAGTACAGTGAATTTTTTAAACAATTTTCCATAGCAACGGTTGACTATTAAGCGTAACTCGGAACCGGCTAAATAAAAACAGTCATGATGTGTCATAAGACACCCGACAGAAGCTATATGCTTCTTACGCATTGTATATAAAACCGAATTTATCAAAAATATAAATAATACAATTAAAAAGTTATTATTTGATCGCCATTTTGAAATATGACGCCATTTTATTTTTTTGTGTCTTATTAAATTCTCAAATATCAATTTTCAAAAGGATCGGATAATTTTTACAAAGAAGTATATACCTATGACCGCCATTTTGAAATATGACATCATTTTATTTTTTTGTGTCTTATGAAACTTTCAAATAGGTACCGATTTTCAAAAGGATCGGATAATTTTTACAAAAAAGTACATATGGCCGCCATTTTGAAATCTGACGTTATTTTATTTTTTTGTGTTCTATGAAACTCTCAAATATCAATTTTCAAAAGGATCGGATAATTTTTACAAAGAAGTACTACATATTTCCGCCATTTTAAAATATGACGTCATTTTATTTTTTTGTGTCCTATAAAACTCGTAAATATCAATTTTCAAAAAGATCGGATAATTTTTACAAAAAAGTGCACATTGTGGCCGCCATTTTGAAATCTGACGCCATTTTATTTTTTTTGTGTCCTATAAAACTCTCAAATATCAATTTTCAAAAGAATCGGATAATTTAAAAAAAAAGTGCATATGGCCGCCATTTTGAAATCTGACGTAATTTTATTTTTTTGTGTCCTGTAAAACTCTCAAATATGAATTTTCAATAGGATCGGATAATTTTAGCAAAAAAGTACCTACATATGTCCGCCATTTTAAAATTTGACGTCATTTTATTTTTTTTGTGTCCTATGAAACTCTCAAATACCGATTTTCAAAAAGATCGGATCATTTTTTCAAAAAAGCACATATGGCCGCCATTTTGAAATCTGACGTCATTTTATTTTTGTGTGTTCTATGAAACTCTAAAATATTAATTTTCAAAAGGATCGGATAATTTTTACAAAAAAGCACATACGGCCGCCATTTTGAAATCTGACATCATTTTATTTTTTTGTGTCCTATGGAACTTTCAAATACCGATTTTCAAAAGGATCGGATAATTTTTACAAAAAAGTACATATGGTCGCCATTTTGAAATCTGACGTCATTTTATTTTTTTGTGACCTATGAAACTCTCAAATATCAATTTTCAAAAAGATCGGATAATTTTTACAGAAATGTACTGTAGCCTGTGCTATTCCTCATCTGACCTGAATTTAATCGGCTGCGCGGCTAGCTACAGCAGGCGCGGGGTCATGGGTCTGAGAACAGAAATTACTACCTTGTTATATAATCGCACTTGTTTTTGGGAAGCAGCCTCAAAATTCAAACACAAGAAAAGCCCTTAATGGGCAATAAAAAACCCAACCACCTACCACTCGACACTTAAAACAACACAAAATGTGAATGCACACAATGACTCGTGCCCCATAATAATTTAATTTAATTTGAATTCACCTCTACACTCAGGATCACCTAACTATAGCCGAACACTCGACTGATAATAAATTAGTGGGCCAGATACCGACCGAGAGATCGAAGGGCGCCAGAACTTATAGGGCCACACTGTGTAAGTCTCAGATCGTTCAAACTGAGACAGAGAGAGTGGCCACAGTTAAGGATAATTCGTAGACGATAACCACGTTGGCCGATAGAGGTCCGAAAAATATTCACAGTTATATTAATTCCAGGCCCAACGCTGTTACCTCCCTAGCAAGACAAACAGAATAAAATCCTAGGCGATTTCAAAGGCCAATACCACACGACAACTCAACCCAAAAGGCCAAAAACATCAGATTACGAACACAAAATCGGGACACTCAGCAGTCGAGATACAAAAAATAAAAGCGGCACTGCCATCACAGGCCCCACGAAACTTCCAACAATCGAGACAAAAATCCCGATTCAACAGGCCTCGAAGCCTCACAACAACCTACTCATTCCATCGCAAAACGCTAAGCGGAATTCTCAACGCAAAATCTTCATAATTCTCACCTCAAAATCTTCATAACTCTCAACACAAAATCTTTACAACTCTCAACACATCCATTTCACACTTAATCCGTGCCTGTACGGAAATTCCTGTGCCCGAAAAAATACATTGCTTAGGATTCGGGACATAAATATTTTAAAATCGGCGAAACTGGCGACGTGGAATCTAAACTTAATTCATAATAAGATTCAAAATATTCCGGAAAATTCCCAATGTAGTGCAAGAAATCCTACAGGAATACAAACGACGCACTATTTATCATTTTCATTCTGACGTAAATATCTAAATTGACTCAGTACTACGCAGAGTGGTAGACATTCAGAAATGTAAGACGTTCATAGAATATTAGATTTTATCCCTTAATATTTTCGGGATATATTGTAGTACCATATCTATCCCACTGTGATAGACACATGATAATATTCTGGGATATTTTATGCGTCGTCACTTATGATAGCGAATATTAAAAATTTCGGGATAATTGCAAAATCTTCAAAATTTCTGGAATAAATAAAATTATTCCCGTATTCCAGAATCAACACAACCACAAGGAAATCCAAAAGCAGAAACCTATAATCCCTAAACGTGGAGAAGCGCTTGACTTCTTTATGGTTTATCTTGCACGGTAAGCTAACTAAATCGAAAACAATAATCCAACAATGGAAATACGGAAAATAAATCAATTTTCGGGAATTAGGAAAACTAGGAAGGTCGAACAATACAGGAATCGAAAGAGGAAACAACGCAGAATCCAAACTCCAAACCAAAAACAATATAGCTCCAAAACGAAACGCACAAATCCAACTCCAAAATCCCAAAATAAAAAGTATTTTATTCGCCAGATATTCAATCATTTCATTTTTGATTGTTTAACACATCGATGTGCCTGATACGGTCGCCAGACCCCGTCTGTCTGACTTGCAAAAGTTTACACGAATCATCTGTATCTCTCTTAGGCGTTCTCTCTTTTATACATTAAAAAAACACGCTCTTGTCTCACGCACTTATAGAGATCATATGTAACCAGTCTTGTTAATCTCTGTTCAAGTTTGCAAGAGTCGTGTCTCAGTTGCTGGTCAGTATGCCTTGACGTCATCTATCGTCGCAAAGGTCCACATGTTAAAATCCTATAAATGAAATAATACTCCATAGGCTCGAAATAATTTTATTTTTAGGGGCTCGCAATAGCAAATTGCTACAGTACATACGGCCGCCATTTTGAAATCTGACGCCATTTTATTTTTTTGTGTCCTATAAAACTCAAACATCAATTTTCAAAGAATCGGATAATTTTTACAAAAAAGTACATAATTTGGCCGCCATTTTGAAATCTGACGCCATTTTATTTTTTTGCGTCCTATAAAACTCTCAAATATTAATTTTCAAAAGGATCGGATAATTTTTACAAAAGTGACGTTACACTTTTCACGTCAATTGGTTCTCGAGTTATAAACGTACAAACGGACATACAGACAGAGAAAGCCAAATTGTTCAGGAAGATATGAAACATCGAGAAATTTTGGTCCGATCCCTAGATCCCGCCATCCGACTGACGTCAATAATTAGTTACAGGTCATTTTAACTCAGTAGGCCATGGTTTTTAAACACAAAAATCAAACGTCACGAGTCAAAAAATTGAATGACTATATTATAATGTAGTACCCGTATTTATTATAAGTCAGAGCATACGCTATCTTCCAATATCCATATCACACTGTGCAACAGACAAGGACAACCGAAACAAGTTCGCGATTTATTAGATAAAGTCGCATTTATAAAGTTGAAATTAGCAATTAAATGTGCATAAAAAAACTGTTTTCACACAATATTATACATAAAATCTATCTAACATTTTCTCCTCTTTCGTTTAAGACAGGTTTCGAATCGATCTGACTTAAATTGAGCGAACTATAAGCAAAAAACACCGTTTTTTCTTAGTTGCTCCCCTCTGGGGCCAAAATTCAAAAATCGGGCGACGTTAGGATCAAATGGACCCCGAGAGGAATCGAACAAAAAAAAGTTTTTCAAAATCGGTTAACTCGTTTGGGCTGTACGACTGATACAAAAAATCCGTCACATATTAACAGATTAACAGAATAACAGATTAACAGATTAACAGACGTACAGACAAAGCGAGTGTATATAGGCGCTTCTAGCTTCGCTTTAGATCGCGCCTAAAAAATTATTAAAATTTTTAAAAAATTTTGCATGATTTTCTCAACGTTTTAGGATGTTTTAAGACTTTTAAAATTTTAAAATCATTAAAATTTTTTGTTAAAATTTTTTCTAAGTTTCAAAAATTCATAAAAATTATTAAAATTTTTAACATGATTTTTTCAACGTTTTAGGATGTTTTAAGACTTTAAAAAATTTAAATTGAAAAAATTTTTTTTTTAAATTTTTTCTAAGTTTTAAAAATTCATATATCAATTCGAATTTTTTTCCTTGCCAATTTACATGTCAAACGTAAACACCATTTTTTTACCGTATTTAAACGTAATTTGCTGTAAATAACTTCGAAAAAAGATTTTATTATTGAACCATACTTAACGGTGCCAAAATGCTTCAAAGTTGATTTTCTTACTGTAAATCGATTGGAAAACGCAAAATAAAGCCGATTGATTAAAAAAAAAATTTTTTGCAAGTCAAATAAAAATTTGAATTTTAAAAATGATTTTTAAAGTTATTAAAATTTTAAAAGTCTTAAAACATCCTAAAACGTTAAAAAAATCTTGTTAAAAATTTTAATAATTTTAAAATTTTAAAAAGACATTTTTAAATTTAAAATTTTTATTTGACATGCAAAAAAAACTTTTTTTAATAAATCGGCTTTATTTTGCGTTTTCCAATCGATTTACACTAAGAAAATCAACTTTGAAGCAATTTGGCACCGTTAAATATGGTTCAATAATGAAATCTTTTTTCGAAGTTATTTACAGCAAATTACGTTTAAATACGGTAAAAAAAATGATTTTTACGTTTGACATGTAAATTAGCATTGAAAAAAATTCGAATTGATATATGAATTTTTAAAAGTTAGAAAAATTATAAAAAAATAATTTTAAAAATTTAAAAAATTTTAAAGTCGTACAACATCCTAAAACGTTAAAAAAAATCAAGTTAAAAATTTTAAAAATTTTAATAACTTTAAAAATTCATTTTTAAAATTCAAATTTTTATTTGATTTGCAAAAAAATTTTTTTTTTAAATCGGCTTTATTTTGCGTTTTCCAATCGATTTACACTAAGAAAATCAACTTTGAAGCATTTTGGCACCGTTAAATATGGTTCAATAATAAAATCTTTTTTCGAAGTTATTTACAGCAAATTACGTTTAAATACGGTAAAAAAATGGTGTTTACGTTTGACATGTAAAAATGCAATGAAAAAAATTCGAATTGATATATGAATTTTTAAAACTTAGAAAAAATTTAAAAAAAAAATTTAAAGATTTCTAAATTTTTAAAGTCTTAAAACATCCTAAAACGTTGAAAAAATCATGTTAAAAATTTTCAAAATTTTAATAATTTTTATGAATTTTTAAAACTTAGATAAATTTTTAAAAAAAAATTTTAAAAGTCTTAAAAATCCCAAAACGTTGAGAAAATCATGTAAAAAATTTTAATAATTTTTATGAATTTTTAAAACTTGGAAAAATTTTTAACAAAAAATTTTAAAAATTTTAAAATTTTAAAAGTCTTAAAACATTCCAAAACGTTGAGAAAATCATGTAAAAAATTTTAATAATTTTTATGAATTTTTAAAATTAAAAAAATTTTTAAAAAAAAAATTTTTAAATTTAAAAATTTTAAAAGTCTTAAAACATCCTAAAACGTTAAAAAAATCATGTTAAAAATTTTAATAATTTTAAAATTTTAAAAAAACATTTTTACAATTAAAATTTTTATTTGACTTGCAAAAAATTTTCTGTTTAATAAATCGGCTTTATTTTGCGTTTTCCGATCGATTTACACTAAGAAAATCAACTTTGATCATTTTGGCACCGTTAAATATGGTTCAATAATGAAATTTTTTTTCGAAGTTGTTTACAGCAAATGACGTTTAAATACAGTAAAAAAATGATTTTTACGTTTGACATGTAAATTAGCATTGAAAAAAATTCGAATTGATATATGAATTTTTAAAACTTAGAAAAATTATAAAAAAATAATTTTAAAAATTTATAAATATTAAAGTCGTAAAACATCCTAAAACGTTAAAAAAATGAAGTTAAAAATTTTAATAACTTTAAAAATCATTTTTAAAATTCAAATTTTTATTTGACTTGCAAAAAATTTTTTTTTTAATCAATCGGCTTTATTTTGCGTTTTCCAATCGATTTACACTAAGAAAATCAACTTTGAAGCATTTTGGCACCGTTAAATATGGTTCAATAATAAAATCTCTTTTCGAAGTTATTTACAGCAAATTACGTTTAAATACGGTAAAAAAATGGTGTTTACGTTTGACATGTAAATTGGCAATGAAAAAAATTCGAATTGATATATGAATTTTTAAAACTTAGAAAAATTTTTAACAAAAAATTTTTTAAATTTTAAAATTTTAAAAGTCTTAAAACATCCTAAAACGTTGAGAAAATCATGTAAAATTTTTTAAAAACTTTAATAATTTTTATAAATTTTTAAAACTTAAAAAATTTTTAAAAAAAAATTTTAAAAATTTTAAAATTTTAAAAGTTTAAAACATCCCAAAACGTTGAGAAAATCATGTAAAAAATTTTAAAAATTTTAATAATTTTTATGAATTTTTAAAATTAAAAAAATTTAAAAATAAAATTTTTTAAATTTTAAAATTTTAAAAGTCTTAAAACATCCTAAAACGTTAAAAAAATCATGTTGAAATTTTAAAAATTTTAATAATTTTAAAATTTTAAAAAAACATTTTTTATAATTAAAATTTTTATTTGACTTGCAAAAAATTTTTTTTTTAATAAATCGGCTTTATTTTGCGTTTTCCGATCAATTTACACTAAGAAAATCAACTTTGAAGCATTTTGGCACCGTTAAATATGGTTCAATAATGAAATCTTTTTTCGAAGTTATTTACAGCAAATTACGTTTAAATACGGTAAAAAAATGATTTTTACGTTTGACATGTAAATTAGCATTGAAAAAAATTCGAATTGATATATGAGTTTTTAAAACTTAGAAAAATTATAAAAAAATAATTTTAAAAATTTATAAATATTAAAGTCGTAAAACATCCTAAAACGTTAAAAAAAATGAAGTTAAAAATTTTAATAACTTTAAAAATCATTTTTAAAATTCAAATTTTTAATTGACTTGCAAAAAAATTTTTTTTTAATCAATCGGCTTTATTTTGCGTTTTTCAATCGATTTACACTAAGAAAATCAACTTTGAAGCATTTTGGCATCGTTAAGTATGGTTCAATAATAAAATCTTTTTTCGAAGTTATTTACAGCAAATTACGTTTAAATACGGTAAAAAAATGGTGTTTACGTTTAAAAAAAAATTTTTTTTTTTAAATTTTTCCAAGTTTTAAAAATTTATAAAAATTATTAAAATTTTTAAAATTTTTTACATGATTTTCTCAACGTTTTGGGATTTTTAAGACTTTTAAAATTTTTTTTAAAAATTTATCTAAGTTTTAAAAATTCATAAAAATTATTAAAATTTTGAAAATTTTTAACATGATTTTTTCAACGTTTTAGGATGTTTTAAGACTTTAAAAATTTAGAAATTTTTAAATTTTTTTTTTAAAATTTTTTCTAAGTTTTAAAAATTCATATATCAATTCGAATTTTTTTCCTTGCCAATTTACATGTCAAACGTAAACACCATTTTTTTACCGTATTTAAACGTAATTTGCTGTAAATAACTTCGAAAAAAGATTTTATTATTGAACCATACTTAACGATGCCAAAATGCTTCAAAGTTGATTTTCTTAGTGTAAATCGATTGGAAAACGCAAAATAAAGCCGATTGATTAAAAAAAAAATTTTTTGCAAGTCAAATAAAAATTTGAATTTTAAAAATGATTTTTAAAGTTATTAAAATTTTTAACTTCATTTTTTTTAACGCTTTAGGATGTTTTACGACTTTAATATTTATAAATTTTTAAAATTATTTTTTTATAATTTTTCTAAGTTTTAAAAATTCATATATCAATTCGAATTTTTTTCAATGCTAATTTACATGTCAAACGTAAAAATCATTTTTTTACTGTATTTAAACGTCATTTGCTGTAAATAACTTCGAAAAAAGATTTCATTATTGAACCATATTTAACGGTGCCAAAATGATCAAAGTTGATTTTCTTAGTGTAAATCGATCGGAAAACGCAAAATAAAGCCGATTTATTAAAAAGAAAATTTTTTGCAAGTCAAATAAAAATTTTAATTGTAAAAATGTTTTTTTAAAATTTTAAAATTATTAAAATTTTTAACATGATTTTTTTAACGTTTTAGGATGTTTTAAGACTTTTAAAATTTTTAAATTTAAAAAATTTTTTTTTTAAAATTTTTTTAATTTTAAAAATTCATAAAAATTATTAAAATTTTTTACATGATTTTCTCAACGTTTTGGAATGTTTTAAGACTTTTAAAATTTTAAAATTTTTAAATTTTTTTTTAAAAATTTTTTAAGTTTAAAAAATTTATAAAAATTATTAAAATTTTTTACATGATTTTCTCAACGTTTTAGGATGTTTTAAGACTTTTAAAATTTTAAAATTTTTAAAATTTTTTGTTAAAAATTTTTCCAAGTTTTAAAAATTCATAAAAATTATTAAAATTTTTAAAATTTTTTACATGATTTTCTAAACGTTTTGGGATTTTTAAGACTTTTAAAATTTTTTTTTAAAAATTTATCTAAGTTTTAAAAATTCATAAAAATTATTAAAATTTTGAAAATTTTTAACATGATTTTTTCAACGTTTTAGGATGTTTTAAGACTTTAAAAATTTAGAAATTTTTAAATTTCTTTTTTTAAATTTTTTCTAAGTTTAAAAAATTCATATATCAATTCGAATTTTTTTCATTGCATTTTTACATGTCAAACGTAAACACCATTTTTTTACCGTATTTAAACGTAATTTGCTGTAAATATCTTCGCAAAAAGATTTTATTATTGAACCATATTTAACGGTGCCAAAATGCTTCAAAGTTGATTTTCTTAGTGTAAATCGATCGAAAAACGCAAAATAAAGCCGATTTAAAAAAAAAAATTTTTTGCAAGTCAAATAAAAATTTGAATTTTAAAAATGAATTTTTAAAGTTATTAAAATTTTTAAAATTTTTAACTTGATTTTTTTTAACGTTTTAGGATGTTGTACGACTTTAAAATTTTTTAAATTTTTAAAATTATTTTTTTATAATTTTTCTAAGTTTTAAAAATTCATATATCAATTCGAATTTTTTTCAATGCTAATTTACATGTCAAACGTAAAAATCATTTTTTTACCGTATTTATACGTAATTTGCTGTAAATAACATCGAAAAAAGATTTGATTATTGAACCATATTTAACGGTGCCAAAATGCTTCAAAGTTGATTTTCTTAGTGTAAATCGATTGGAAAACGCAAAATAAAGCCGATTTAATAAAAAAAAAATTTTTTGCAAGTCAAAAATTTGAATTTTAAAAATAATTTTTGAAATTTTAAAATTATTAAAATTTTTAATATTTTTAATATGATTTTTTTAACGTTTTAGGATGTTTTAAGACTTTTAAAATTTTAAAATTCTTAAAATTTTTTTTAAGTTTTAAAAATTCATAAAAATTATTAAAATTTTTTACATGATTTTCTCAACGTTTTGGGATGTTTTAAGACTTTTAAAATGTTAAAATTTTTCTAAGTTTTAAAAATTCATAAAAATTATTAAAATTTTTAACATGATTTTTTCAACGTTTTAGGATGTTTTAAGACTTTAAAAGTCTTTAAATTTAAAAAAATTTTTTTTAAAACCATATTTTTTTACCGTATTTAAACGTAATTTGCTGTAAATAACTTCGAAAATAGATTTCATAATTGAACCATATTTAACGGTGCCAAAATGCTTCAAAGTTGATTTTCTTAGTGTAAATCGATCGAAAAACGCAAAATAAAGCCGATTTATTATTAGTGGGTGCCTACGTTATAAAAGAAATGTATATTTCACGTTTCAAAGTTTCTGTTATAGCAACTTCCTCAAAAATAAGGTGTGAATTTATGAAAAAAATATTGGATCATAATTTTTCCTGGAAGCATCAATAATATCGAACTCTGTGACCTCTAAAACCTATATATCAGACGCCAGAATGTGCTTCTCATATTTTGCGTACTCATATATACCTTCAGCTCATGCACTATTAACCCCTTCGTGGCTAGGCGTGCGCAGCGCATGAATGAATTGTAGATTATAGACGCTCGACAACAGAGGTCATTAGCGTGTGCGCAGCGCAAGTATACCCGCTCAGACTAGGGTAAATTCTTTATTTTATTTTTCTTTGTTTATACTATAAATTAAAAAAATAAATAAAAATTATAATATATTATGTACTTACATGACTTATTGATACGCTAATGATGCAAACGGCAGCATCATAGACCATACAAAACAGTATAGGTAAGCCTAATAGGTGCGTAGCAATAATGATGCGCAGGGGTGCATCATATTTTGTAGAGGCATAGGCGCGCGCGGAACTTTTGATGTGGACGGGCGCATCATAGCCGCGTCTAGTGCCTACATTTTGTTCATGGTTTACGGCTAAAAAAGAAAATAATGCAATTAGTTATAATAGGTAATTATAATATGTACCTACCTACTTTGAAATTAGAATTATTATTTCATTCAGTTATAGGTACATATTTCTACATTTAAAAAAGTAAATACAGTTGAACTTCGATAACTCGAACCATGAGTTGCCACAAAAAAATTCGAGTTATCAAATAATATTAATGTTCACTCTTGATGCTATTGCCAACCAATTTTGTTCGAGTTATCAAGAATTCGAATTATAGTTCGACTGTAAATATATTATATCCCTTTATTTAATGCTAAAATATGATTTGATTAATAAAAGATTTCACGTACGGAAGGCGTTGATTCATCAATCTTTAAACTGATAATATTATGGTTTCTTAAAATTTAAATAAGCTTTAAAATTAATAAAAGATGTCAAATGAATTTTTGACCGCATCAGCACATATCTACTTTTGTCTCTCTTTTTTCTTGACTGAGACCATGTCACGGTGTGAAAGGAACTGAACTGCATAGAGTTTGTTCCATCTACTTTATTTTGTCAATTTACAGTAATTTACAGTAGTCTAGACACAGATCACATACCATGTGATACATGTATGTATATCCCAATTATTTATATCTCCAGTATGCATCATAATCATGTTTACGGAGTGAAATGGACATTCGTTGAAATTAATAATTGGAACCGCTGTGTCTTTTTTGTCGTTTCCTTTCACAAAATCTGTTACTAATGTTACTATAACAAATTGTTTGCATACATTTTATTACATACATAACCAATTCAGATTTTATCAGTGGAGATACAAAATAACTAATATAATTTATCAACTGTTTATACTTTTGCTCGCAGCTTGGCTCGCGTGAATACGATTTGGCTCGCGTTAGTTATTAGTTTTGATGGGAGTTCTATTTTGATCCGAGGGTAACCGGAAGAAAATGCCCTTTACATAAGTTTGCGTATCAAATGTCATTAAACTCAGTCTAGCCGTTTTCGGGGAACACGCGCTAGGTAAATATATAGACGTACACAATTTTTAGAACCGCGTTTTTACGTTTAGATATTACACTAAAAATATTGTAGGTACTCGAAACCTTTGCAAACCTTCAATGAAATGAAATTACAAAAGTATCGTTACTCTTTTATCTTTATGTATTGACTAGCTTTTACCCGCGGTTTTGATTGAGTGAACTTCGATTTTTGGTCACGTCATTTAGAATTTTGATGGGAACCCTATCTTAATATGATTGTTGATTGTACTTTCAGTTTGCGCACTAATTTGATAGTGTACCAAAAATGATGATACAGGGTGTGCTACTTAAAAAAAATGACTTAAGGTAAAGTTAACGTTTTGCATTTTCCAACTAACATCCTGTATAATTAAACTTAGCTCTGAAGTATCTGGAGGGTAGCACATTCTATGAACTAATACTTTACACGCAAAAATTGACTCAACTTGAAAAATGTGGTTGGTGGGTATTTTAGTAGTAGATAACGAAAATGCAGAATTTGCAGAAAAAGTTGAATATTTCCGCAACGTCCCAACCGAATTTCAAAAATGGCACCATTTCATGTAGGCCTTCGTCGAATGGGAATGAGATGGCCTGAAAATATACAGGGTGTTTTACTTAAAAAAATACAAGTCAGTTGTACCATGACTACATCATACACCCTGTATAGCTAAAAATAATTTTAAAGTATAGTCATAGATCAAGTAATCATTGAGGAAGATACCTTTCCTTATGACGTAATACGTGAGCAGTTTTTGGAGAGACTATTAGGATCGCATGATCGCTCTACACTAGCGACACCCCTATTTCTATCCATGAACTAAACTGCCAAACCCCATAGGTTAAGAAAAATATTAAAGCTACCATACTTCTCTGTTTCTAGGGGTTTGGCAGTTTAGTTTATGGACAGAAATAAGGGTGTCGCTAGTGTAGAGCGCAACGATCATGCGATTCCAGCGGTCAATCCATAAACTGTTTATTTAAATTTATTTAATAAATGACTGTCAATTAATATTTAAAATGTCAAAAATCTGAAAAAAGCTAAATTGTTTAAAAATTTCCAGAATTGTGTTTTTCATTATATTTTTTTGACTAAATTTTAGAAATTTCTGGTACCTATAATAATTTAAATGTTTTATAGCTGTTTTATAATATGTCGTATATTATGAAGTTTGAAGAATTAATATAATTGACATTATGTGCATTTTTTTATAAGTAAATCTTTTTGTGCGTGTGTATTATATTCGTTTCATTGTAGATACCTATTTTTATTATTAAATATAGAGTTTTACTTCAACATATTGAATAAATGATTTGTGAAACTACACAATAAAAAGAAGAATTTATAGCTTATAAAAAAAATTACAGCAAGTCATTGTCATAGTTCTTTTTTGTATGTCCATTTTTGAGCGAACCATAAGCGAACAATTCATATTAGATAATAAATAACCGCAAGAATTAATTTATTTAAAATAATGAACAGCTACGAAAGTTTAATATTGTGATAATAATTCTTAATATTGTATATTGACATTTGTCACGTTTAGATACGATTTTGAAAACTTGTAGGTATAAAAATGGTTTCTGTTACAATGATTTTCATAGTTCTTTATAACTGTTTTCTAAAGCAAATTTGTCGTCAAAAAATTAGCACGGTTTCTTTATTATATTATTTAATTTTTGAAAACTCAAATTAAGAATTGGTTATAAAAAAAATTATATTAGTTTTCTGTTACCATGGTTAGTTTCCAATTTTTATTTTGTAAAATTTTAAACCTTAAAATATAACTAAATGTTTGTGGTACCAACTTGAGTCAAACAAATACATTTCTACGGTAAAAAAATAGACTTTATAACACCTCCTTGGACTTTATTTAATTTCTCGTTTACCATGGTTACACAACAATTAATTACGAAATAAATACGAGACCTTGAAAAAATTAAAATATATAAAAAAGCTATTTTTTCGGCGTCCTGCATTTCAAGATCTTGGCTATAGTGTCTATGATCTCTTGGCTCTGAAATTTTTAACATAATTTTGAATAACCGTGGTAACGTTTTCTTTGTTAAATCATGTTATTGAGTTGATACTGTTTTTTCTCAATTTGTGTAATATTTTGCATTTTAAAATTTCTGACAAATTACTTTCTATTAATATTTCAAACACGTCCAAATTACCTCGCAATTTTCGCATTCGGAGTAAGGAGGTTGCAGTTGCACTATATATTATATTATATTAAATGCTGAAATACTTTTTCGAATGTATTTTGAATTTCAAGAACAGTTATTATTTTTGGGGTATTTTGTCTACTTTTATATATTCTTACCTGCATAGTCTCAAATTACGATTCTGAATGATTGTGATAAAACTCGTGAAATTTTGAAACAAGCAATATAATATTTTTTTAGAATAAATAGAAATGTTCAGTTTCAGTTTTTTTTTATAAAAAACAGCATATTTTGATAATTTTTTATTTTACTGAAAATAATTCCGTACTAAAATGGTAAAAAACGGAGCCCACAAATGGTGACAAAATTCTTTTGTGCCCAATACGCGATGTCTTTTTTTTGAAAAATATTTAATTAATCCAGTCCCCTATGAACATCAAAAAATAATGTCATAAATTCAAATATAATTCCAAAGCTACTGCACATTCGCCAAGGTTAGCACCATGGAGGTTAGCACATTCGCGATTTGCACGAAAGTCGAAACCATTGCAACAAGGAGGTTTGAAAATATTTTTAATCGGAATGAGTCATTTTTTTACCGCTGATTTTTGTGGCAGCACCGGTCGAGCCTCAACTCAAATAGAGATACATGATTAGTAACTAAAGCTCTTGAGAGAGATGCACATAGTTAGGCTGTCGGTTCTTTATGAATTGGAGGCTCCACGTTTCAAACAACAGACATTAGATGTCTTACCCATATTACTTAGTCAATGGTATAGTGCTCTTATCCAATCCAACTTTTATTTAAAACTTTTTTTGTAATGCTCATAATAAATGAGATATCGCCCTATAGACATTCTTAAGAACTCACCCTGTATATATATTTAGGATAATTTCACACGAAATCCATTCAAATTGTAGCGGAGATTTTGTTCTATAAAATTGAACCATTTTTAGATTGAGTGTCGGTTAGTCTGTATGCACGAAGCTATACAGGTCGCAATTCTTGACGGATCGACCTGGTTTATTTTTTATTCGTTTCATTTACTATCAAAATAGTCTCCTATTGAAATTTATTGAAACTCGTTGAATATTTTAATTGTTATACACAAAAGTCTGTTGTCAAAAAAATATTTTTATCATCAATATTATGTCAGTTTTTAGTTGCCGCAAAACTGTTAGAAAATGGAAGATGGCTTTCTGGAAGCGTTGACATGAAAAAATAGTCCAATAATTTCAGTTTTTATGTTATTGCACTAGACTAGTTCATTAGTTGTTTTTTGCGAGATTTCAATTTATTTCAGTGTCATATTATAATACTTGACATCTGTAATGAACGATTTAAAGTAAACATTTCCCACAAGATGGCGTCTCTAATCTAATTGAATCAAACACTTGCTTTGCGGTTAGGTGTAGGTATGTGGTGTATTTATTAATTCCCAGTAAACATTTACATCTGTAGACTGTTTATGATACTGCGGCTTGCATTAGCGCCAGTAATCTATGGGAACTCAATACCGAGATTGTTAATAAGAAGCAGGGATTTATTTTCACGTATCTTTGAGTTATTTTATCTTTCTAAAAATGGTGACAATTCAAAGATAATTATAATATACTTTTCAGACATTATCAAGGTTTCGAAATATTTATATTTTAAACTACTAGTAACTATACGTATTAAAATATTATATTGTTTGCAGGATGATGAGTAAAAATTAGTACATTTCTTTGTAGACTTGTTTTATTTTACCGGGGGTAAAATTATTCTAGGATATTTTTACCCCCCGGTAAGATTATCCGGGCATTGTTTGACTTTATTATTGTAATTTGTAAAAAGCGATTGTCAAGGGGGTACGATATTCCTAGTTTTATTTTACCGGGGGTAAAATTATTCTAGGATAATTTTACCGGGGGGTAAAATTATACTAGGATGATTTTACCCCCCCGGTAAGATTGTCCGGGGGGTATGATTTGACTGTTACACCGGCACCAGTCAGTCATCATTGCAAAATAAAGACATTCTGCTGCAAGGATCTCTACACATGTACACATGTGTTTCTACGACATGCACCTACAAAACAAGGTCTGGATCAACCTTATTCAGGTCCACAAAAAATTATAAAGCGTTTTAATAATAGAGTTTTTAACATCGATATCAACGGGAGAAACTCCAACGTCAACGTTGAAAGACTGCAGCCAGCTTACTTAGCAACCGGTGAGATTTTTGGCATAGACATGCAGTCTCAGCCGTCACCAGCTTCAACAGCTGAATCAAAGAAAAAGGTTTTTTGCTGAAATTCCATTGCTCAGAGGGGAGTACTTTGAGAATCTCCTATATTTTCAAATTAAAAGCTATAGTAACATATAACAACAAATTATAAATATAAAAAAAACAAAATATATTTAATACACGTCAAACAACTACGCTAATTTTTCTTGCAATAAAAACTAAGTTTTTATAATGACTTTGTGGAACTAACGCCACATGGATATGGCAAAAAATGTATTACAACCACCTTGAGTTATTCCGAAATTTTATATTATTTACTTTCGAAATTTTATTAAACAATAAATAGTTAGATATACCTAAACCACATTACGAAATAATTTTTGAGTTTTGACTACTTTTTTTAGAAAAATAAAACAGAATTGACAGTTACCTATATTTTCTTTAATTATGCTGGCTAGCATATTTTGTTGTTGAGGTTTTTTCTCCAAATATAAATAATGCTGTGAATATAATTTAATGGTTGGTATGAGAACGGCGATCCCAGTCATTCCTGGACTATAAATATCATAGATAATTGCCACGGCGTCGGCGCTTAGCATGGCAATATGCCTATCATTTCTCCCTTTTTCTATTCAGTAATAAAAATAATATAACATCGATCTTGTTCATGCTGAGTGCTGATGCAATCTTGTAGTACAACCACAGAAGCAGTGTAAAATAGTAGAGAAACGCTGATATAATGATTATTTAGGGTAGGACCAGTCCTACTGCCTACAAAGGCCTTATCAAACGCTGTTTTTACTGTCAAGACCACAATAAGTTAAGTATGCTAAAACGGAAAAAGTTTTTTTTTCGCCATTAATTAGTGAGTATGGATTATACCTAACTATTCTCAAATCATCAAAAATAGGGTACTTGCTTAGAAGCTTTTTTAACACGTTTGTATTAACATCACTTGTATGTTGTTGTACGTTGTCCTATTGTCATATTGAATACCGCCTTCTTCATGACATTACAGGCATAAGGGACATTTCCTTTGCTGTGAATGCTCGAATCCTGTTTCATCTTGCTCTTTTCTGATTTTTGCTTTTTCCAACATTTTTTACTTCCCACCTCTACTATGGTAAGGAAGTAATGGATTTAGTCCGAAAAAAATATTTCGAGATTTTAACAGATTTTCACGTTTTGAGACCCTAGCAATCGTTTAAGATCATTTTCTGAATGATGTCTGTATGTGTGTGTGTGTGTGTATGTGTGTGTGTGTGTGTGTGTGTGTGGTCAATTTTTCGCCTTCGATATCTTAAGAACGGAACAACATACGGGCATGCCGATTGTTCTATTGTGTTTATCAGC
This sequence comes from Mongoloraphidia duomilia, assembly GCA_039654895.1. Lineage (NCBI taxonomy): Eukaryota > Metazoa > Arthropoda > Insecta > Raphidioptera > Raphidiidae > Mongoloraphidia > Mongoloraphidia duomilia. Next base: position 28,018,646 of record CM077518.1, on the reverse strand, counting down.
CTTTAACTTAGATCTGATTAGATTTTGAGTCAAATCGGTTCAGTGAATCCTGAGATATTCAAAATAACGTCCTCAATGTCACGTATTAACATAGGTAAAAAAAAATATAAATGAATTCTAGATGTTATAATATGAAAAAAATGTAAATATTTTTTTTCTCTAAAATGTATAGTTTTCGAGAAAAAAAATATTTTACTGAAAAAAATAAAAATTGTACGTAAATCAAGGTAACCATGATTTTTGCTATATTAAGTTAGCCATCAGTAGATCACCAAACAAAAAAGAGGGCCATGCTTTTTTCAAAGAATAAAAATTAAATTGTGTTTTAAAGACCACCAACAGCTAAGGTTATTTGGACCTAGTCAAAGAATAAAAAAAAAAAGAGTGTTTATTTTTTGCAAATATTTACTAGGTGGGAAGTATAGGACTGATCATCAGTCGAATTTTTCAGAAAGCAATACTAGTCAGTGGCGTGATTCGGGTATGGCGAGCACGGACAGTCACCATACCAACCTGGCTGATGGTATGGCAAAAATTTTTTACTCTCATTGAAAAGACAATGCTAATATGAGAAAACCTCACCAGAGTCCTAGCGAAGAACCGATTGAGGGTGGGGTTTTTGTGCAATCAATTACGTTTTTTTTTCGTTTTTCATTCCCGTCAATGTCTTCATCATATTTGAAATTCAGTCCTAGTAATAATGACAATAACATAATAATATTTTGCCCTACCAAGCATTACTACTGACACAAGTGGTTATTAGGGCCACACAAAAGGGGTCTTGAGAGTTTCGAACTGATTAGCACGACTGTGTAAAAGTCATAGATTTTTTGCAGGTAGGTACCTATTTGTTTTACAAACTTAGCCATGTCAATGTGATATTGTATTTAAGAAAGTCAGATAATGTTTTTTTATCGTAGATATGTGATTATTTGGTAACGATTGATCAAGTAACTACTAAATAATGTTATTTAGTATTCTATATCATAATATTATACTTTTCTATAACAGCCGACTGTTCCCTAAGTGTGCCCCAGAGAACGTCTTTAGACATAAAATTAAGCGAGTACAAAAACTCATTACAGATCTCTCACGCACCCATACATCGCGGTGACGTGTTCGTATACACATATCGAAGTTGTGTTGGTACGGTAATGTTATTTGGAGTGTACACAGTTTTTGTACGGTGCGACAAGTGATTTTAGTACTTGCTTTTCTCCCACGTACGCCTGAGACGCCAACAGGACTCGGGACCGGATAGCTCATAGTCATAGTCATAGACGTACAAAGTTTCTTACTTTCTTTTATTCAGTTTTATATAGAGTATTAGACTTTTCAAGATAAGCAGATATTATAGAATCAGTAGAGCAAAATATTTAAGTACAGACTGGACCAAGAGTGAAGAGAAAAATGCACTATTTAGTGGCAATTATTTCCCCCTCTTCATTTGTAGTTAAATCCTTACAATTATACTTTAACAACAATTAACAAACAATATCACGCTCTGTGTCCGATATAATAATATGTTATTTGTGATTTGATAAAAATATATATGATTTCTGCATTTCTATACAAATAATAATGTTAAACATTGTTTGCTACAAACCTACAATGTTATACAGATATCAAATCAAAAATACACGGTATCTATTTGAATTCAGTGGGCTATTTTGAAGTTTTAAAACAGATCATTTAACGGTGATAATATTAGTCCTCAATTTTAAAAGAGCTTTTTAGAACAGCGAAGTTCAATCTAATACTCATTACAGATGCGGTTCACATAAACATTTTTGTGGTACAGTTTATGACAATTTGGAAAAAAATCATAAAAAATGTTAGGATCAAACATAACGAATTGATCATTATTTCTTTAAAAACATGTCGCAATATACAGGGTGAGTTCGATCACCCGTATCAGTCGTTTTTTTCAAAAACGGTTACTCGTAAAGACTTGTGGCAAAAATTTGTATTATAAAAGCCCTAATAAAGAATCGAATAGTGATAATTTTTTTTCCAGGAAGGTCGGCTTCCCTATTAGTTTGCTCCAGAATGTCCAGAACTCCGGAATTATAAATGTAACGATAGGTCGAAAGTGGTATTGTTGAAAAGATCTTTAAAAAATAAGCAAGTTTTGTAGGAAAATTTTTTTTATTACTTCCACCCCTGTAAATTTCTGTAAGTATAAATATAAATTATTATATGTTCAAAACTCCGGAATTTTAGAAAGCACGATAGGTTGAAAGTGGTGCTGTTGAAAAGCTCTTTAAAAAATAGGCAAGTTTTGTAGGAAAAATTATTTAATTACTGCCACCCCTGTTAAGTAAAAACCGTTTGAAATTATTAAATCAAAATTTCATAATACCGATCGAAGTCGGCATTAAAAATCTAGCAACCTTAGACATTGTCACAACTCACAAGTGTTCAAACTATCTTCCATTTACTCTTTATTACATAATACTGAGCTCTTCTGGTTATACTGTGACTGTACTTCTTCAGTGTTTAATGATCGATAGATAGGTAACTAGATTTTAAATCCGGACTTTTAAAAAGTTCGTTATTATGACATTTTAATTTAGTAATTTCAAACAAATATTACTTAACAGGGGTGGCAGTAATAAAAAAAAAATCCGCACAAAACTTGCTAACTTTTTAAAGATCTTTTCAACAATACCACTTTCGACCTATCATTACATTTATAATTCCGGAGTTCTGGACATTCTGAAGCAAACTAATAAGGAAGCCGACCTTCCCGGAAAAAAAAATTATCATCATTCGATTCTTTATTAGGGCTTTTATAATACAAATTTTTGACACAACTCTCTACGACTAACCGTTTTCGAAAAAAACGACTGATACGGATGGTCGAACTCACCCTGTATATATAATATTTTCCATTCTGTATGGTTTTGTCTTGCGGTCCACGAATATAGAATAACTAAGTTAATGATCCTTCTAAGAAAAAAGGTTGAGCAGCACTAGTTGAGAACATTCTGCAGACGCTTATGACTTCTGTTGTCGAGCGTCTATAATTTACAATTCATTCATTTAGAACATTTTGTTTTAATAAATTATGTATTAGGTAGGTACCTATGTACGTAGTTTTTCCAAAGGTAAAGAAAGGAACTCGCACACAACAAATGGAAAAGTGGTCCCGGACAAATTGGCCAAACATTTAGTATGTTGTTGTTCGGATGGTCCTAATCTAAAGTCATAGAAATATCTCAGAACCTACTGATTTTCGCGAGTTCTGCCCATTAGGACTTTTGATCAGGACAATCCGAACAACAATATACTAAATTTTTAACCCATTTGACCGAGACCACTTTTTCATATTTTGTATGCGGAGTCCTTTGTCAGTAATCCTATCAAATAAGTAATGCTACAGTAACTTTTTATCACGGATTAATGTCAAAGTACACTGTTTTCTTATTATCTATATAGAAGATACAGCCTTATAAACTAAATGAAACCCGAAAGATTGCATCGATTATTCAATGATTGCAATTAGAAAGTGAATGGTGTTATTGATGGATTGTTGTTAATGAATATGAAGTTTTGTGTTTAGGCTACGGAAAATATTATTATTGAGTTATTACATTTAATAAAACTACTTCAATAAGTGCTGAGTTGTAAAGATTTTCCTGTACGCCTTTGTCAAGTTCCACCCCTATCCTGGCAATGCGTAAAACAAACAGTGAACAGACACCAGACGCTAGTGTCAAGAGATAGATGGTAATGATGATGACCAAACTGATGACGCATCTCATTACAGACGCTATAAGATTTTGTTGTTGCAGTCTGCATGTCCATGTAGTAAGTCTACCTCGTATTATTATGATATAAGTACAGTATACAACTGTCAAGTCCTGTATTTATTATAACTTACTACCTGACAAAATCAAAGGACTTTCATATAAATATTTTATAAAAATTATTAAAAAATTTTTAATATTGGAGCCTTTTTATAGTATAGAAGAGTACTGCAAGTGTAATATGGTTGCGGGCTTCAAAAAAGTAAACTTCAATCTATTGTGATCTTATATGTATCTTGACAATGTCTGTACAATTTTATTGTGTTTGACTAATAAATATATTATTATTATTATTATTATTATTATTATTATTATTATTATTATTGTAACGCTGAACTGTACAGATATTTTTTTTACAAATGAAAGTATAATTTAGCAAGTCTTGGCTTAAACTTTTGAATCCTATGATATCTACTCAGTACTTTAATCAGGTCAGCTTAATATTTCTGCTTACCCATTTAAAGTTAATGGTTTTCAGTTCGCTGTGTATATTATGTAAAACTAAATTTAAAATTATTTTGCGAACAAATCTTTAGTAAAGTAAAAATAAAACTATTCTTCAATTTTATTTCCTCCCATCCTGTGTTTTATTCAGCTGTTCAAATTTGCTAAATCAAGTTCGGAATTTTTTTCAAAATGTGATTAATGGAATTTGTGTGAAATTAACTGACGAAAGAATGTTTCAGTTTCTATACTGATCTGATTATAAACGTAGCCTCTATTTTCTGTAAACTTTGAGTAATTGTGCGGATATGCAAAATAGTGTGTTTCCATAAACAAGATCAGTGCTGCGAGAGGATTAATCCAGGTTCACTTGGAGTCGTTCACCGCACTGCACAATCCTGACGTTCCCATGTAACCAGAGGTACGCAGTACATTACTGTTCCCATTCCCATAGCATGTTGCTTACACGATCCGGGAGCCAATTCCCATGGGACACAAGACATCGCGTATCCCGAGTAGGGATGGATTGCCTTTGCCTGATACCTGCTAATTTACGATTAGTATTCCGTAAATTTGTATTGTGTTTAAAAAATGCACTATCGTTTGGCAATGTAATATAGGCGAGAATATAGGTGACTGAATCAATATTACGAGCTGGTTTTTTTAAATAATTTTATTTATGATGGGTAAAACCAGGGAGGAAAAACTGGCCTAAAGTTGAACACCCATGCCGCGGTTAACTTTCTCAGTGGTGCGGGACGTGAGCCGTTTTTGCGAACATTAAAAAACTTGCCAAAATGTAGATTGGAAACAAAAAAAATTTGAAAATAAGCTCAGATGGGACTAAAAACCCAACTACCTACCACTCGACATTTGAGACCAACACAACTGACCTAGACAACAACAATGAGACCAGTACAACCATTGATAACAAGGGAAAATGATCAGAAGCGTAATCACCGACTACATGATTCAATAATTTACGGACGCCAGGGCCACTTGAAGCTTTAACTACAGAAAAACCAATAATTTATAGGTCTAACGAGGTGAATAATGTTGCAAAGCAAATAATTATGCAATGCAACACAAGTAAAAGTCAAAATACGGGAATAAACGAGAATGACCATATTATCTCGTCGGAATGAGACAACAAAACTAAATATAAATGTACAAACATTTCCTATGCTTGATTTAATATATTTATTTGTGAATACATAATATAATATGTTTTCTAATCCCTACAATATTAAATAAAAACATGCCGGTTTGACGTATTATCTTCGGTTCTAAACAGCATGTTGTAGCTGCTATACTTGGATAAAAGCTCGTCCCTATAACTAAAAATCTTCCGGCGAAGGCATCTATTCGAAACTCTGTAATGCGGTACAAGTTAATAAATAAGCGGATGGTGGCGACACAATACCGTTCTGAATCTGGGTCCTGGGAGCTCAGACGGTTGCAAGAGCGCATGTGTTATTATTAGTAGGTGTTAAAGTTTAATAGTTTGCTATTAGTCAGCTCACTCCTGTCCCCTGTCTCAAGATCCAGCACTGACAATCAATCTGTGTAACTGTCGTCAATGTCGAAGGGCAACGCACTTGCTACAAACACGATCTGGTAAATTCTAGGATTGACCGTACTGGTTCAGTAAAAGCGCGACATTAAATATTGTGACATAGTTGTTTGCACATTTACCACATCAAATTGTTAAATCTTAGGTTTAGTGTGTCAATCCTGGAATTTGTCAATTTCCGAAAATGGTACTGAGTTGTTAAAAATGACGTGAAACAGACCCGTGTTACAGGACAAACACCAATCATAACATTAAAAAAAATATTGTAAATAGGTAAACACCTCGGTAAACACATTTTTTAATAAAATTTGTAACACAAAACATTATCCTACAAGGACATAACATCGACACAAAATATAAAATCATATAGAGAGCGCTCTCCTATCGCTCGTGCTGAAAACATCGCGCCTGACGCATAAAGATGTATTTAGCACACTAGTCACACAATATACTATTGTTTAATGATTGAGATGCAGAATTTTATGTTCTAAAACTTTTATTCAAAGATATTTTTCGTAAAATAATTAGGGAAGCAGGAAATCGCAAACGTTTGATTTTACGGGTTAAATTCCTATTACCCGCAAAGTAATTCAACACCCTGTATTACAGGAAATAAAACAAAATTTTTTAATTGAATTTAATTTTGTATAATAGGTACAATCTGTGATCTCACGATATTATGATCCGTATATTACTTTTTATGAATTACTGTATAAATTGGTACCTATAAAGTGAACATTTTTAAGGAATTATTTATAGATGCCTTACTTTTAATATGTGATGTTTATTTTTCAATTATTTTTACGTGAAAGACAACAACGAAGGGGCTTACGCTCTCACGCTTTCCCCCTTCTATGTGTACCTATAATAAACAGCCCCTGTTCGTTTCTTGTCATCGGTGCCGTATTATATGTTTATGACGTCAGACTGAGGGGGCGATAAACATAGGTCATTTAGTATGCAGGTAATTATGATAATATCAGTCACCCCGTCGCTAAAAAGTAGGCATAGAAGTTCCCATGGAATAAAATGGGACGGTGGTATATTATAGACAATAGAATATTATGTTCTTTTGTTTTTCTAATCAGTCAGTTTTTTATAATAATAAAAACCAAGTCGATGAATTTATTCAGAGAATTAGCACAATTTAACGAAAGTTATTTTTTTAGGATTCTGTTAATTATTTTGTATATCAATACCATTTATATTGTTAAAAAAATTGATGAGTTACATTTTTTAATATGCTGACGAAAGATATGATAAGGAAGACAAATTATCCTATCATGCTGTAGTGCGAGGACCTTTGTTTATAGACCTTGTGTTTTTAAAAGTATATTGATTCAATCATGTCGGGCCAAACCGACAGTGCACGCCCTACTTTAGCATAATTATGATCGGATAAATCTTGACCGGATTTTAAGGACTTTGAATATCCGAATAGCCATGTTTTTGTTTAAGTCATAATTATTCGGATAAAATATTTTTAATTTAAACTTAATCACAGTTCTTTAATAATTATTTTGTAATTAAAAGCTGCATATTAGTAATTTGCAAACCTACGTGTCAGGTAGAGTTTTTAATTATAAACAAATTTTGTATTTGTTTTTTTTTTCACCAAAATATATAGGGAAGCAGGAAAATTCATAAACATGATTTTACATGTAAAATCCCTATTACCCGCAAAGAAAATAAGCACCCGGTATATGTTAAAAAAATTATTAAGAATTTCTCACCCATTTTTTAAGAGATTCTTGAAATATGTAGCGTCCACTTTTCATTTTACATTTTACATGGTGCACAGTAGTTCAGTCGGTAAGCTACAAAAAAGGGGGGGTACCTTGCATCGAGTCCGAGCTTAATGAAATTTTGGTAGGTTGTATGTGGGTGGTATGTAGTAAAGAATCCAAGTTTTCGACTTCGAGAACCCTTCGGCACACTTAGATAGCCCATGGATAGGTCTATAATCCCAACATCGAAAATTCATTTTTATTGAACACCCTTCTTACTAAAGCACTCCGTGTCAATTAGTTTCCATTTTTAATCGAAAAGTTTCGTTTTGAAAAAACACTTCTGTAGGGTAACTGCGAACAAATTTTTATGGGAAATTAATATTTATTGAAAACCCTTCTTACTAGAGAACTTCGCGTCAAGTGTTTCCGTTTTTTGTCAGAAACTACTATCTTGAAAAATTTTTCTTTACCAGATTGTCCAAAATTTTCAACTCAGTTGTATAGCCCAAGGATAAGTCTATAACGTCTGTATGGGAGTTAAACATTTCTCAAACACGTTTCTTACTAGAGTTTTTCGCGTCAAGTATTTCCATTTTTTGTCAAAAGGCGCACTATTTTGATAAAATTGCTTCTGTAGGCTGGCCACTGATTTTTTAAATTTTTTTGACGCAGTTAGATAGCCCAAACCTTGACTATTACAAGTACCTACCATCAGGTATTTACAAATGTTGTCCAATTACAGATGTACAGCCAAAACCTGCACTATTTGGAGTATTTTTCATGATTTGAGAAATTTGCCCTTTCTTTGAAGCTGTGTATCTTAGTGACCAGTGAATATTGTAGGAAATTAAACACTATAAATTATAGAAAATATTTTGTTGTAGGATGCAAAGAAAAAAGTTATAGAGCAAAAACTGAAAAAAGTGCAAACATTTTGCGATTTTTCGGCTCCTTCCAAGTTTCCACAGGGTTCTCGAGGTCAGAAACTTGGATTCTTCACTACATACCACCCACATACAACATAACAAATTTTCTTTAAGTTCGGATTTGATGCAAGATAAAAAGTGGCTGCCGACTGGACTATAGTACAGTACGTAAGTTTGTAAATAAGAAGTTATCGTAAAAAGATTAACATTTCTAGTCGACCTGCTATAAATTTAAATCATCAAATTAAATACATCTGACACACATACGAACATTAGAGTAGTAGTTATTTGCTCGAGGGATCTAAGTAAACCCGACAGAGCGGACAATATTGCTATTGTTGTCAACCAGTCTTCAAAAACTCTGTATAGTGTCAGAGTGCTTACTTAACAATCATTCATCTCTAGTCTTACCGTGACCGCAACTATTGGGCTTTTATTAGTGCACCAGTGCCAGTGGTTTAATATGTCGCTTTGCTTATGTATAATGCTTGTTGCACAATGTAAATTGTGACGTAATGTGAAGGTTATATTTACGTTACGGTTTCTTCCTTGGATGATATCACTTTGCGACACTTGTTCTTTAAATTGGACTAAATAACTAGTTATTTGGTTGGAACAATATTACTATTCCATTCTTTCTGTAATGAAAAATTATTTCAATCAAAGGATAAATTCGTAAAAATCATGAAATAATATAACAGAATTTTAAATATAGTGTCATATTTTCATGCAACTTAAGCCACTTTTTTTATTGGATAATAAAAAATATATTATTATGTAAATTAATGTGCAGCAGTAACTTGACAATCCGTACAAAACGATCCTAGTACAGTAAATAGAGACACAAAAATCGCGTTTACTAAAAAAATATACTTAATGGCTGAAATTTTAGGAGGTGTTCGGGGGCATGTCCTGATTCTAAAACCGAGTTTTCGTATTCGAGGGGGTGGGGGAAGTTACATCCCCCGGTCAATATAGGGGTAAGTTTGTTTTAATTGTTTATCTTCGTTGCTATTGCCCGTACAGTCAAGTCCAAGAGATCAAACTTGTAGGAAATGAAATTATCTATCCAATGATAATAAAATCAAGGTCATAGGTCGATCAGGTCAATCACAATGGCCGGTAAAAGGTTAAAAGTGAGGGGTAGTTTTATTTATTAATGTTCACAAAATTAGAATGTAAACTTCAGATAAGGCTTGTAATCTAATTATTTCTATAAAAGTCGATCAATTTTCTGACATTTCAAAATAAAACTTAATAAAAATTTATTTTTCTATTCCAATTTCTCAAGAACACTGTTATTGTATAAATTTTGGACATCTAATATCTCAAATAATAATATTAAACTAGGTTTTATTTTGAAATGTCAGAAAATTGATCGAATTTTATAGAAAGAATTAGATTACAACTTACAAGCCTTATCTGAAGTTTTCATTCTAATTTTGTGAACATTAATAAATAAAACTACCCCTCACTTTTGACCTTTTACCGGCCATTGTGATTGACCTGATCGACCTATGACCTTGATTTTATTATCATTGGATAGATAATTTCATTTCCTACAAGTTTGATCTCTTGGACTTGACTGTACGGGCAATAGCAACGAAGATAAACAATTAAAACAAACTTACTCATATATTGACCGAGGGATGTAACTTCCCCCACCCCCTCGAATACGAAAACTCGGTTTTAGACTCAGAACATGCCCCCGAACACCCCCTTAAAATTTCAGCCATTAAGTATTTTTTTTTAGTAAAATATACCGTTTTACTGTACTATCCAGTGAGAGTAGAGTTGTACTGCACCTGTTCGACACATCGATGAAAATCGAAAACGACTTCAACGATTTCATTCATATTTCATAAATCGGTTTGTTTTGACTTACTATAGTCAAGTTCCAAAATTTAAGATAGTGAGTCATGCATAGTTCGTAGGTACCAAGGCTAATGGAACGGAAAAGAAATGAAACAATGTAAACAGACGTTAATGACCTCTGTTGTCGAGCGTCTATAATTCACAATTCATTCATTCATTCGAAACAATGTATAAGCATACGCGTCTATTGCATAAAACTGTGCCACTTTTAATAGAAATACCTAATAATGTGTAGTGCAATATTTGATATTGATAATTTGATAACAGTGCTCAAATTGGTATAATATTGATGCATATTTAACATTTTATTTATGTGCCGTTCTAGTGTTAACATTAGTTGTTACGTCTTAACCGTATGTTTGTAATTGTGTCCTAGCCACAATATTAACATAAAAGTAATTGGCATAGGAATAAAAGCGGAAATAGTTCGGTAACAAAACAACATCCCTCACTAGCATTGAAAGCACTCCGTGTGTCGACGCGTGGCGCCACGTGGCCTATTGTACACGATTTTAGTCAGGGGGAACGCTACAATGGGAGACCCCGTGGGAACGCTTGCTGTAAACATTTTAACAATATTTGCTACTCTCTATACGTGTAATTTATAATATGTATGTGCATTTTTATTTTTTATTGCTTACAAATAAAATGAATAGAAGTTAAAATATCCTGATAACCTTGAAGGGGTGCAAGAAATGTTTTTCTCTTGATGAGTTAACAAGCTGAGAGTGAAAATCAAACAAAATTTATGAAAAAAATAAAAATATATATGAGCACTGTGGTTGGAATAAAAACAAAATAAAATATAGTTACTTCTTACCACAACAGTTTTATTGATGGATGTACATTTCGAAAGCTAAGCTTCCATCTTCAGCGAACACTATACATGTATAGTGTTCGCTGAAGATGGAAGCTTAGCTTTCGAAATGTACATCCATCAATAAAACTGTTGTGGTAAGAAGTAACTATATTTTATTTTGTTAAAATTTATGAACAAATTATTATATAAGATGAAAATAAATAGTATTTTATATAGATATGTGTATTTTTTTATTTTACCGCTTTTATTTTTATACAATCTGTGAAAATAATTTAGCAATCTGTTTTTAATAATGTTTCCAAAAGTTTGGAAAAAATAAGTAATAAAGAAATCGGTCGGTAGTTTCCAGTCTCAGTTTTATCTCCTTTTTTTGTACACAGGTATGACTTTGGCAACCTTCAAGGTATCAGGAAATATGCCTTCAGATATTTATTAAAAATATAAACTAGAGATTCCACTATATACTGCATTGAGACTTTAACAATTTCACCTGTAATTTCATAGGCAGCTGCACATTTATTATTCTTTAATTTACTGATTAAAATTAAATATATGATTTCTTCCCTGTATGTCGGTGCAAGAAATATTGAAAAAAGTGGAGAGATTTTCCCATCCATAAAATTACCGAAGTCATCATTTGTATCAGGCAGCTCCTTAATCAGACTATCAGCAATAGAAATAAAATAATTATTAATTTTTTCTGGACTTATAGATATTTTTCTTCTTTGATCTAGCTAATGTGATGTTTATTAATTTCCATACCATCTTACTTACTTTATCAGAGACGAAATTCAACGTCTTTTTTAATTGCCTAACTTCATCATTATTCCAAAAGTTGATGCAGCCAGATTTCTTTTATTTTTAACTTTTTTGACTGGAAACGACACATTAAAAAATAGTTAAAAACATTTAAAAATTCATTAAAACTAGTATCAGCATATTTGGCATTCATATATACAGTATGTCATTTTCCAAATAATACAAAAGCTCAGTTACGGTTTCCTTAATAATTCTTTTTTGTGTGTAAACTATTTGTTTTTTGTCATAGACGACTCATTTATTTTTATTAACTGACCCGATGATCCGATAAGCTAGGATCAAAATTTTCACCCTGAAAATTTGTTTGGTCATTATTAGTAAAAACATTATCAATGCAGATAGAACTTGTAGCTGTTGTTCTAATTGGTTCATGAACACATATTTTGAAACCAAAAATGCCTAATAGGTCACTAATTTCGTTTTTTTCATGTGAATCGCCTAAGAAATTTATATTTATATCTCCACATATATAATTATTGGTTTATTGTAGCTAAGTGCTATACTTAATAATTGATTGAACCTATCAACTAATAGTTTAAAATTACCGGTAGGTGATCTATATAGAGAGACAATGATATAATTCGGTTTAGTTATTTTTATGCCAACCACTTCAATATGTATTTCGACACTAAGATCGTTTATCATTTTACACACGCCTATATTCAAGATTAGCTTTAGTATAAATCAGTACGCATCATCATGTATCGATATAGTGCGACAGTAATGACTTGCAATTTTATAATCCAACAGGTTTAAGGTACAGATTTCATCTGCTCTAAGCCAGTGCTCACATATTCCTGTAACACTTATACTACAATATTCTTGAAGAAACACTTTTAGCTCAGATATTTTATTTCTAAAAGACATTGAATATTGAGATGGGATATTTGAAATTGTTTACTTGGACACTCATCACACTTCGTCCTTTCGCAAGCTGGGAAGCCATGGAGTTTTTTGGTGTTCTAAGAAAAAATCGTTCAAAGCGACTCCTTTTGGCCAAAAATCAGGATTCAAAACTGTATCTAAATTTTCAAATTTAATGATAACCTTGAAGGACACATTATAATTCCCATTAGCTTTTAGTTGTTCGCATTCTATACCCATTCATTTGGCTGTTTATTTATTACGTAATTTCGTATACCCTCGACTTTAGTTTAGCGATGCAGTCTTCCAACAATTTTATCACGTTGCTTTCGTCTTTTCCTTCTCACTTCTATGTACCCTTCTTTATCATCCGTGTTCTTTTCATTTTTGCACGCAATTGGTTTTTCGATATTAATATCTACTTTACTTGCACCGTGCTGATTAGTTTCTATGAATTAACTTAATTTACCATTTGGTACAATACAATACAATACGATTTATTTCTTCAGTTTCAGTATCATTTATGTTTTGCACTTGTTGCGTACTGTACCATTTTGTTTATTAACTTCCCATTGGAAGTTATTGTAATGGGTCCGAAAATCAAAATCAAAAAGGAAATTTTTTTTTTATATTTCAAGGTCACTACACTATTTTTACACTACTTTTAGAAAGATGTCTGTGTGTGTGTGTGTGTACGTACGTACGTATGTGTCCATTTCTTTCTAAGACGAAATCTCGAGAATGAAAAATGATATCGACTACGTTGAGGTGCCAATCGACGCGTATTAACGTAAATATGATCTGAAAGAAATTTTTTCAAAATCGGTTCAGCTGTTCTTTTTTTTAACCAAATAACCTCCAAAAAAGTAGATTTTATACAATATCTCGCGAATAAAAAATTATATCGACTTCGTAAGGGTGTCAATCGAGGCGTGTTAACGTCATTTTGATCCGACATAAATTTTATAAAAATCGGTTCAGCCGTTTTTTTTTTTTTTTTTTAATTATTGTTAAAAATAAATAATAATTATGTTTTAATGATTAAAATGATTACTTTTCTGTGTAATATCTAATTTAATTATTGTTATTAAATATTTATCAAACTGGGAAGTTCGTCGTGTGGACCTCAAGGGTCGCACTTTAGTCCTAACAAACGACCCACCTCACGGCTTGTTTTTTTTTTAATTCGAGTTTGATTATTTTCTATGGTTTTTGATTAAACTTTCGTTAATTTTTGCACTTTCCGACCGAGTGCGTGGTTTAATTGGCATATTAATCTCCGTATTAGTTTGCATCCTTGGTTCACCTTTTTTTTTTGTTATTTTCTATAACAAACTTTAATTTGTTTATCACTTGGTCATAATTTTTTAGTTCATTATTTTGCTTTTTGGTCAGTTCTTTACATTGATCTCGTTTTTGAGTTCGTTATGATCATCGCTAGTTTATCAATAGAACTATCTTTGAGGTTAGTACCTACTGCAATCGCACAGATTACATATCCACAGGATATTAGAATTATTAAGTATTTTCAATTATTTTTAACTCACTTTCCTTGAAAATACTGCACTCATAATGAACACAGTTCCACCAAAAATTAACATTAAAACATTTTAAAAACTTTTTATCTTTTTCATCTTTATACACGATGCACGTGCCTAGGTTCACCATCATTAATATAAAAGGGTAATTCGCCATATTGGGGCATCTGCCATATTGGGTTAAGAATGACGTCACATCATTGTATTCTACTCGTAAAGCCCTTTCATTTGATAGTCATATCAAGAGGGTTGTGAAGAAAAAAGTAATCCACCATCTTGTGGGCGTTCGCCATATTGGATTTAGAACGATATTAGATATACTATATTGCATTGTCACAGGACTTATACACGTGTGCAAAATTTCAAAGCTCTAGCTCAATTAGGAAGTTTCCCTTTTTTATTTTTTTAGTCTAAATCGTACTTCTAAAAATTACAAAATTAATGGCGGACGAATTTTTGAAATATCTTTAAAAACAACAAAGTTATGCTACTTCAAAGTTTGAATTTGACAATTCTCCAAGAAATTCAGTTTTCAGTCCGGGTGACGTCACGCGGCACGATATTTTTAAAAGTTATTTTCAGTTTGTATGCGTGGCAATTTAACATTGTAACTTCCGATAAATCTCTTTCTTTAAACTTAAATTGTTATGGAAACACTAAAAACAAACTAGTTGATGACGGGAAATATTGACATTTAATTGACAGTTAATTTTTATTTAACATAAACAGAAAAGTCTGTATTACAACAAAATAGTTACTAAGTAACCTCGGTTCTAATTACTCACAAAGCTAAAAAACAGCAAATTTGTACCGCGTGACGTCATATTCATAAATCAGTTTCGTTTGCAACCCCACGCACAAGAAATTGAATATCTCAGTTGAAATTAAAGATATCAAAACAATTCTTTCAGAATTTTTAAAGTTATCTTTCGTACAATGATGTGATATTGTGTATAGTGAGACTTCGTTTTTTGCTTCTTGTTCAATACTTAGTAGAATGAAAATAGTACAACACTAAATTTGCTTCCAGAACAAGATATAAAACTCTTTATTTAATAAAAAGAGATGGACGACATGTTTCGAGACCTGATGATGAGAGCTTAAGCTCTCGAAACATGTCGTCCATCTCTTTTTATTAAATAAAGAGTTTTATATCTTGTTCTGGAAGCAAATTTAGTGTTGTACTATTTTCATTCTACTAATGATGTGATAGTATCATAATTAGTATTTTCGTCCACTGGAAACTTCCTAATTAGAACTAGTCGAAATTTTGAAAGATTTGTAGCAGACAGACAGACATACAAGAAGAAAAGTTAAATAAAAGCTTTTAACAACTCATTAGCGTAGTGGATGTGTGACAGTGTGACTCACTTTTCGCAACAATGAAAAAATACGGTACCGTGCACGTTAATGAATTTCGTTTGGTAGGAAAGTGCTTCGAGCATCTGAACAAAATTAAAGTGCTGTCTCTTTTCATTACACGAAAAAACAAGCCGTGAGGTGAGTCGTTTATTAGGAGTAAAGTGCGACCCTTGAGGTCCACACGACGAACTTCCCAGTTTGATAAATATTTAATAACAATAATTAAATTAGATATTACACAGAAAAGTAATCATTTTAATCATTAAAACATAATTATTATTTATTTTTAACAATAATAAAAAAAAAAAAACGGCTGAACCGATTTTTATAAAATTTATGTCGGATCAAAATGGCGTTAACACGCCTCGATTGACACCCTTGCGAAGTTGATATATTTTTTTATTCGCGAGATATTGTGTAAAATCTACTTTTTTGGAGTCTATTTGGTTAAGAAAAAAGAACGGTTGAACCGATTTTAAAAAAATATCTTTCAGATCATATTTACGTTAATACGCGTCGATTGGCATCCTAAAGTAGTCGATATCATTTTTCATTCTCGAGATTTCGTTTTAGAAAGAAATGATCACATACGTACGTACATACGTACACACACACACAGACATCTTTCTAAAAATAGTGTAGTGACCTTGAAACATAAAAATTTGTTATACATTTTGATTTCGATTTTCGGATCCATTACAATAACTTCCAATGGGAAGTTAAAAATGGAGCTAGAACTGTGGTCATGCATGGTTACCGTGCCCTTGAGTAACTCGAACTTGTGCCTAGGGTGTCGCGTCCAGTCCCGATACGAGTGAACTAAACAAAGTAAAAATAAAATTTCAATAAACGATTTAGCGCCTGTAATATTCTTGATTTCTTTTGTTATTTTAAAGGTATTCACTCTCGTATTTATCGCTTTCGAACTACCAACCCCGTCGCAGCTATATTATATCATAGGGCAGTTTTTCTAAGACATAATCCCATCAAAAATAATTATTCTTGTAAAAATAAGACCAAGTCTCGCGATCGCGTAGCAGCAAAAAGTTATGAGATCTAATAGAACCAAGTTCAATTAATTGTAAGAGAAAAGTAGTGAAATTTAAAAGTTCGCTAAGACAATAAAAGACGAATGACTAAAGCGTTAGGCCTTGCAGTGGAACTTCGAACTTAGCCAAATTTTAAATTTCTCTACTTTTCTCATACAATTAATTGAGCTTGGCTCTATTAGATTTCATAACTTTTTGCTGCAACGCGATCGCGGGACTTGGCCTTATTTTTACAAGAATTGTTTTTAATGGGATACCTATTAATTCTTTTTGTAGGATGTTGTTGCTTATACACTAAATCTAGCCGGCATGCCAGATTTCTTTTTCCTTTTATATACCTACCTATAAAAATCTCCACCACCCCTTTTTAGGAGTTGAAGGGAGAAAACCATAGGTTTTTTAATTTTTCGTTGTATGCGAAATCTAGCCTGTATCAAGCGCGGATCCACCGTTGTGGGCGCGGTGGGCATGCCCACAACCCTAATTAAGGTCGATAGGCTGATGTAATATCTGCAATGCCTTCATAAAATTAAAAAAAAACGAACCGCGCGGGTAAGAACGTGAGTGACTTTTTTATTTTGGCTAGTAGTTTGACGTTTCGTGAGCGAGTCCCGTAGTCCGACTCGCACTAGGCCGATTTTCGGGCGGCCGTGACCACAACCTGTTTTGAGGGCTGAATCCACGCATGGCCTGTATTTCTCTGGCTACAGATCTAGATCTATCTAAATCTGCACCACCCCCTTTTAGGAGCTTGAGAGAGAAAAACATAGATTTGCTAATTTCCTTGTTACTTGTACGTGAAATCTAGCCTGCATACCAAATTTCAGCTTTTTCTGACTACGGACCTATAGAAATCTGCACCACCCCCTTTTAGGGGTTGGAGGGGAAAATCACAGATGTTTTTGATTTTCACGTTACTTGTAAGAGATACCCAACCTGCATAGTGCATACCAAATTTCAGCTTTCTAGGACTACGGAAAGTACCCTAAAGACTTTTGACCTATAGAAATCTGCACATCCTCACTTTGGAGGTTGGAAGGGGAAAATCACAGATGTTTGAATTTTCTCATAACATGTAGCCTGCTTACCAAATGTCAAATTTCTAGGATTACGGGGAGTACCCTAACTATTTTTGATAAACGGTGAGTGAGTCAGTGAACGAGTGAGTGTGTGACGAAATAGCGAAACTTTGATGGCAGATATTTTCTGAACTATATTTATTAGAAACTAGTTATTTGGGGATTTAGTTAAGCACGTTAGGTGCAATCTCTAACGTAATTTTCAGCCTTCTGCTTGCATTTGTAACAGAGATATAGAATGTTTAAAAGTGCCTCGAGTTGCTTCGAGAAAATGGTTCCGGTAGCGGACGTTTGGTCGACTTGGCAGAGGGTCACTATGCGTGGTCCCAGATAAAAATCTGACATTATTGGAGAAACGTAACATAATAAAGTTTGGGAACCATTGAGCTAGACGATTAGTCGTTATTATTTTTAACCGACTTCAAAAAAAAGTAGAAGGTTCTCTGTTAGACTGAATTTTTTTTTATGTTTGTTACGCGATTTCTCCTGCATTTGTGAACCGATTTTGATGATTATTATTTTATTTAATAGGACATACCTTCGGATAGGCCCCATATAAAATTTACTTAAATCGGTTCAGTAGTTCGACTTATTTCTTTTTATTATGCATATGTTATGTATGTATGTCACCTCATATTTCTTGCATTTGTGAATCGATTTTGATGATTCTTGTTTTATTTAATAGAGTGTTTCCACATAAATTTTACTAAAAATCGGTTCAGTGGTTTTCTTTTTTATTTAGTTTAGTAATCAAATATCAAGAGATTAGTCGGTTAATAACATGCAAACTACGTATTGTAAAGCTACTAAAAAGTAAAAAACAAAAAACTTTTTAACAAAAAAAATCCTCCTTCAAAAAGGCCACTAAAAAGAGGAAAATAATAAAATTTGGAGGTCGGCGTCAATTTAATAAAATATGAAGTCGGTTGAAAAGTATAGTAGAAATCAGTATCTACTTTTTAACCGACTTCATATTTTATAAAATTGGCGCCGACCTCAAAATTTTATAATTTTTTTTCTTTTTAGTGGCTTTTTTGAAAGAGGTTTTTTTTTGTCAAAAAGTTTTTAAAATTTTTAAATTCGACATAAGCCGATTGCCTTTTGATCATAGATATACGCAGGAATAACAGATAAGTTACCAAATACCGGCTATTGTTGAGTTTGAACGGGTACCGCGTCATCGTCGGCATGGATTAATCACAAACACAGCACTAAGTGGTCCTTAAGCTCTGCGAACCGGACACAGACCCCATCGCTATCTTAGTTGTTAATGTACCCTGGAGATCAATCTAAAGTGTGACAAGATTTTTATTTTATATAGACATTAAAAAACTAGACTTTCAAGCACAGCTCACGATAAGACGAACGCGATTGATCAATAAAACTATTATAATGTTATAATGGCTGTGTATGTTTTGATAGTTGCTTGATTTGTACCAGTTATTTTAAAACGATTTTTATTTATAGTGTCCAGCTGTACGATAGAATTAAAAATATATTCTATTTAAAATAAATTTTGATACAAAGAAAATATAACACAAATACAAAAGTAAATATTTTTCTATTATTTTATATTTATCCGTAATTTGTATTTTTTAAACTTTAGCCTCATAGCCAAAGATAATTGTCATCGAAATATTAATTATCTAGAATTATTGACGGAAACCCTCGACATGACCTGTACAAATATTGCCTCTTCTTGGTGAAATTCGAGAGGAAACATTTCTGTGTGATTTGCCTTCGTCATGTGTTAGAGTTCAATATTTTCCCGACGAAACTGCGATACCCGTTTTGCAAAGAAAAGTTAATTTGAGTTTTAAAAATTAATTTAATAGTTTAAATGTTTGGTATTTATTTCTAAGTTAGAATAAGCAAAAGAAAATGTTTCATTTTTCTGAATTTAGGTATTTAACATTTAATTATTTATTACATTTTTGTAGAATTTTTGTTAGATTTCTGAATAAACAAATATAGAATATATACATTATGGACAAAACTATGGAATATTTTTTGTTATCACTATTACTTGAAAATAATTTTAAAAGAATTTAATTCTTGGAAAAGAAATTACAAACAATTAAAAAATATTTGATAATTTTATTCATGAGTGTATATATGTTAGGCTCAATACTTGAATTCAAACAATGCTCGAATATTTCCCAAACTCGAAATCTTATATTTTATCGGGTTTTGAGTGTTACAAAATGAGCAGAACTAGTTTTGCGCATTTTTAATTGCACAAAACTAGTTTTGTACATTTCTGAACGAGCAATAAGTACTAGTAATTCTGTTTGTTTTATTCGTATTTTATGTTCAGAACTAGTTAAGTGAGATTTATATGGGGTGCAATATAGGTACCTACCTCACAACCAAATTTTAAATAAGATACAAGATAGAGCTGGTAACATTATTTAATTACCTATATTTTATTTCGATACTGACAAATATAACAAAAAATAAAACTATATTCTTAGACAAATATCATTACAGTATGGCATCGAAATTTTCTTTGCGTTTTTTTATTAACTTTTCCACACCACTTATACTTATTATATCAAAGCGATTTTTCTAGTGCTGTTTAGCAGGCAGGTAACCTCACTTATGTAAAGTATCGGAAGCCTCCATTAGGCGAACTAGTTGATACTCGAATTCACCTTGCATTTTTACATAATTAATAATTATTGCACTTAAAATTCCGCAATTGGGTTTTTAAATGAATTTTTTTTTTACTTAAATGGAAGGACCACATACAAGTTTTATAGCAAAATTTTTTTTTTTATTTTTTTTGCTTACTAATTAAAAAGTTATATTTAAATAAAAATTAATTTTTAAACTCAGTTCCGATAACGCGCCGAAAGAATCCGAACGCGTGTGACGTCATTATGTTATCTGTGGTCTTTGTATCCATGGTTACCAAGTTAAAAATTTATTATTTTTGATAGTATGTGCAATACATATACACAAATACCAACAAATGCAGACACATTTTAACATAACGACGTCACAAACATTCCTGGCGCGTTTTGAAGTCACGTGATATTTTTTAAATTTTTATACATTTTAATTAATTTTTAGTAATTTATCTATAGCTTTAAAAACTTTTTTCTTTTCGATTTTCAATATTATTTATGTTAAATTATTAGAAAAAATTAAAAAATTAATAATTTTTTTTAAACTTAAATACCTAATTATGTTAATTATAACATTCACGAGAAAAAACACAATTCAATAGGTACATAAACAAGAACATAACTACTTTTTATTCGGGTTCGGAAGTTGATTGAATACAACAAGCATAACTAGTATTGCTCGTTTAGAAATGTACTAAACTAGTTTTGTGCAACTAAAAATACGCACAACTATAATAGTTCTACTCATTTTGTAACACTCAATACCCGATTAAATGTAAGATTTCGGGCTTGGGAAATATTCGTTGCTCAAAACTAGTTTTGTGCATTTATTTCGGGCATTGTATAATTCGAGTATTGAGCATAACATGTACACATCTATATTGCCAATATTTCGCGATAAATAATTATTCTTTGCAATTTTATTTTGTTTATATTTTAGCTATGCTCGTGTTGCCAGTGCAGTTTAGAGAAAATGTTAAAATGAACCCAATAATAATAATTTTCCAAATTTTTTAAAATTCTTATTTGATCCAAATCTTCATGGTTTTCGGGCTTGTAGGCCGTGGTCTGGTGGTATTTCTACTTGAAGTTTCGTCTACAACGGCGGTAGACATTCTCAAAGGCGATGTGGCAGCGGTCAAAGTGTACTCCTTGGCGGCTCATAGGTCAGTGTGTCAGTGACTGGTGTCCTCCCTTCTTTTATGCTCAGTACCAGTGTGTTCTCTGTTCGGTCGTAGTCCGTCTCTCCGTAATTGGTCAATTGTGTAAACTGTAGAGTATAGTGGTAGGCGTGACTTCTCTACTCGGTCGTATTCCGTCCTTGTACGATTGATCATTGGTTTTGTATGTCGGAGTGCTGGTGTCCAGGTTTTTTCGACCGCTGCCACATTGCCTTTGAGAATGTCTACTGCAGTTATAGACGAAACGTCAGGCAGAAATACCACTGGACCACGGCCTACAAACCCGGAAACCGTGAAGATTTGGAACAATGTCGGCCGTGAAAGCTTGCACCCTTGACTTCTTATTTGAAATACTCAAAAGAATAACTCTGTGTCATTAATTTATTACCTACCTATTATGATATCATTGTCAATTTTGTGTGTGTAGTGATAATGGCCACAGTAGCCGATTCACTTTGGTTTTTGTTAAAACAAAAAAAAAAACTCGGGTCGCAGTGCCAAAACCCTGCTGACAATATAGTGTATTTGCTGATACTGGCATTGTGGCTTTATTATGTTTGTTTTTGGACAAAATAAAAAATTTAACCCCTTAATACATCCCTTAAAATAATATTTTTTTTCTTAATTTCAATATTTTTATCAATGCAACCTCGGTACCAAATTAAATACACCCTTCAGTAAGTAAAGCACTATCCGCAAACTAGTGTTTTCATAAAATTTGTAAGTCCGGTCCTGTCAAACCGATTTTATTAAAATTTTAGCAGTACATTTTAATCGTTACTAAAGGGTTAAATTTCAATTTTGAAACGATTCTGAGAATTTTTTCGGCATTTTTGGGCCCAAAAACATTTTTCAACCCCTAAAAACCACCCTTAAAATGGTCCGATTGGGCCCATTTTAAATAGGCTTCGTGCGGTGATGGATTTCAACGTGCCTACCAAATTTCGTCAAAATCAATTAACTCTTTCGAAAGTTATAGCCCGCACACACACACACACACACATATATATATATATCCAAATATATAAATATATATATATCTATATATATATATACATATATAAACAGACATTTCCAAAAATGGTGCCAAAGTGTTCAGGAGGCTATGAAACGTCGAGAAATTTTAGTCCGACCCCTAGGTCCCGCCATCCGACCGACGCCAATAGTGTATGTGCCATATGGCAAATACACTAAAAATACCTGTGAAATTTTTCCTCGACGTTATGAATCACCTGTATATACGCTAATGACCTCAGTTGTCGAGCGTCTATAATCTACAATCTAATCTAATCTATACTGTAGGCCGTATTTTATCGTAGCGTATATACAGTGTGTCCCACCGTAACTGAGACATAGCATTTTAACATGGTGTTACGATAATTTGTTAATATTTGCTCCCCGTTAACTGTTTTTGTTATTTTTATTTTACGATCTGGTTCTAAATGTCCCCAGTAATGATGTTGTAGACTTATTTTTATTTAAATGTCTTTAAAAATTAATAAAATCACATTCTTAAAAAATAAATCACAATCTTTGCTTTGTATACCAGTTTAATGGAGAAGTGCTCAATGTCGCTGATAGCTTAGTTGGCTAGCGCGTTGACCAACATCAGTAACCTTCACGCCAAGCCCAGGTTCAAATCCCGAGAGCTCATAATTAATTTTTTTTTTTTTTAATAATGAGAATACATTGGAGAACAATTAATAATGCTTATTATTTACAAATAAAAGTATAGCGATTTTATTAATTATTTCCATTAAAACGGAGTTGTACGTGTTAGTTTTAATGAAAATAATTAATAAAATCGCTATACTTTTATTTGTAAATAATAAGCATTATTTATTGTTCTCCAATGTATTTTCATTATAAAAAAAAAAAAATTAATTATGAACTCTCGGGATCCGAACCTGGGCTTGGTGTGAAGGTTACTGATGTTGGTCAACGCGCTAGCCAACTAAGCTATCAGCGACATTGAGCACTTCTCCATTAAACTGGTATACAAAGCAAAGATTGTGATTTATTTTTAAAAAATGTGATTTTAATAATTTTTAAAGACATTTAAATAAAAATAAGTCTACACACAGAGAAAACGGATTAGTTATTTGAAGTAAGAAATTGGTTACTGTTACTAATTTTTTTAATGCGTTATTTAACGACAGTTTTCTTAGTTGGCGTAACCAAGTTTTTTGATTGCTTAAAATTTTGTACCTGTGACTAAAATGTTTTATTAAACTGAATAAGGTATTTTCTTACTGTTTAGTAATATTTTTCATACTGTCAGTGAATACTTTATATATAGGTAATATTCAATTTAGTTATTTTTAATAAATGATTTATGAAAAGTAAAAAAGTGTATTACTTTATTTTGAAAACGTTCATGCTAAGTTAAACAAAATTATTGTTTCTGCTTATCTAATTCATTTATAATAATACTTAAATTATTTTTAGCTAGTACTGACGGCATTTGCTATACTAAAAAAAGCATTGTTACCTCCTTATAAAATAATTAATACGACTTATTAATAATATTAGTTAAAATGAGAAAGGTGATTTTTAATAAGTGACTAAAAATATTAGTTAAAAGTTAATTAGGATGTTTTTTCAGCTGCCTCATATACACGAATGAATTGAACAAAAGTCCACTTAAAAATTCAACCATTGAAATTCAGTGCTGTAGCCCATAGGTAGTATTTCAATTTGAAACTTCACTGCATTTCCGTGGCTGGATTTTTGTGTGAACTTTCGTTGAATTTACCACTCTATTTAAGACAGCTGAACAATAATTATAATAAAGACATATATAAGTACAGCTTGCAATAATAATAATTTATTTGAAAAGAAATTATAGTCACCTAGAAATAATATTACATATTACGTATGTTTTACATATACTTATAAATTAAAAAATGAAAGGAAACTTTAACATATTTAGGAACTTTGAAGTTCTTCTTAATTCTTCTTAATTCATCGGTTAATTCCTTAAACGCGACCATATCCACAGCGTTTTCTAAAATTAAAAAAAAAAAAATAATGAACTAAAATCTCGACATATTTAACGACCAACGCACACGAATTACTTAATTTATATAGAAAACGCGCGATTTTAGAAACTAAATCATGATTTGACAATTATTCAGCTACTTGAAATTTATTGCGATACATCAGTTGTGAAATTGTTTTGTTATACTTTTTCTTCATAAAATAATTATATATGACAATTCGAATATTTTTATAACTAAAAAAAATCATCACTGCAGACAAACAAGAAAACACTACATACTTTACGGTCATTATTTATAAGAAAATTTACTACAAACGGAAATTTTACTAAACTAATAAAATAATTACTAATTTTCTTTGTAGATTAATATATTAAAAATTCAAGACACTTATATTAAGCAAAATTTACTAGTAGAGTAAACTTTTCAAATTATATTACACTGAAATAGTTTTTATTATTTACCTTCAAAAATTGGCGACAAATGTGGAAGGTTCCATTCATTTAAAAGATCTGTCACAGATTCTGCGTTTCCCAAATTCATATATTGAACCGACGGCATTTACTCAGCCACAAAAATGTGCACACTTTATTTTTGTACATATATAGGTCGTGGTTATGTATACCTATAAATATTTTATCCACGTACTTTAAAATATTTGATGAAGTAATACAAAGCGACAAGCATCACAGATGAAGATTTGAATCCGTTTTGCACAGATTTGATGCGTGGGCACTGGGCACATAAGTTGCAACCCGCATAGACACAATAAGTAACTGTTTCATCAAGACTATGAAAGTCTTTATGTAAAATAACTAAAGATTTTATTTACTAGTTTATATTTCGATAAAATTGACTGAGTCAACTTTATAAAGATGAACAATAACTTTAAGTAATTTATAAATTAAAAAAATAATAGCTTTCAAAGAACGATTTTATTAAAATAATAAACTTTAAATGTATAGACTCATATAGTATTCTGTTAGTATAGCAAAATATAACTTTCAAAAGTTACTATTTTGGTTTATTTATAATGATAGAAATAATATTTACCAGTATGACTGTTATTTTCTAAATCAACAAAAAAAAAACAAGTTTTGATACCAAATTTTATTTATTCTCACTACCAATAAAATTGGTTAGGGGAACCAAATCTTATTTCTTGTTATTACTAATATTTTTTGTTGGAGTGAAAATAAGTAACGCGATTTGTTTTTCTAACCAATATTTCTCTTATTAGTACCAAGAAATAAGTAACTAAAAAAATTGTCTAATAATACCAAAGTCACTTTATTAAAATAACTAATAAAGTTCTTGTTAGACATTTGCAACCAATACTTTTCTCTAAATTTATAAAAATATTTGTACCTCTAACGAAAAAAAATGTTATTAAAAAATATTAGTTATGTGGTACAATTCAGTTTTCTCTGTGCAACATCATTACTGGGGACATTTAGAACCAGATCGTGAAATAAAAATAACAAAAACAGTTAACGGGGAGCAAATATTAACAAATTATCGTAACACCATGTTAAAATGCTATGTCTCAGTTACGGTGGGACACACTGTATATTGTCAATCCCGTAACATAAAACTTGCACTGTAGAGTTCAGCAAGGTTTGATGGTTTTTTTAAAATCAATAAGAATAAGGTATCAGAACAAAATTATAATAACACAGGTCGATCGTGTATGTAACACGGCTACTAGTACTATCGAAATGACGTGTTTTTCGAACAGTGATGGTTGATAATATTTTACAATTTTGTGACCTTATATAGAGATGATACGAGACGTCCAGTCTGGCTTGGTGTTACAAAAACTGGATCAACATGTAGATATTGTTGCAATGCGGCTCTGTGTGAGGCTACCAAACAAGCCTTTACTTTTATACTTATAAACGACCAAATATGGATCATACCTATTTGGATCTTCTGGTTTGAATATTGCTGAAGTGCATTTTTTTCTGCAGTACCTATATGTATATTTTATTACGGTATAAATTAGCGTTCAAACTAAGTTTTTTTAAATTTTGAATACGAAACTTGTAATGATTAATGATTTTTTCATTCGATTTTTCTTCGAATTATGTCCTTCTAAGCTAATGCGTTTACATACCGACCTATCAGCAGTCGGTAAACGGCCAAACTTCTACGGACTGCTAACTAGGTCGGTTCTATCAAAATGAGGTCTGATTGTTTTTTTTTATATAAATTATATTATTCCATAATTTAATACTATGTACCAAATTTCAGCGCTTACAAAACACTAGTTTTTACACCTTCTAAAGCGTCCTAACGCCAGGTGTCCGGTGTCCCGACCGCTTATTTTATGACTAGTATAATACAATATCTTATTTACACTCTAAATATTGACTAATCTCAAAATATTAACGTTTTCAAAATTTTTACAATTTTTGACCACGACCTCTTGGACTATTACACTTACATCAGATGTCTGTCCCACTGGACACATGCTGTAACAATGTACTATAGAGGTACGTTAGATGTAGAAAGGTTTAATATGATTGGGGGTACAATAGCAGTAATAAAAAATCTTCTTCTTTCATTGCTTGGAAGGTTTTCGTGTGGACACCCGGTATATATTTACTTTGTTACTATAATACCTATTACTAACAGAATTTGTTGACTAAAGCTTCTAAATTTCATTTATAATATAAATTAATAGATTTATACGGCAAAATTGCAATTGAAAATTTTCGTTGGAAAGCAGCCAATTCTATAATTGATTCCTAACGTATTGGAAAAAATCACTTTAGCAGTCATAGTTACAGTCAGGATTCTAGCCTGAACCTTTCCATTTTCGCGGCGGAATGAGCTTACATTTACTCAACCGTGACAAGATTACTATTCTAACATTCCCCTTATATGCTTCGGAATCAATTGATTTTCACTACATGCGAGTGTTGGTAAAATGATTTTTTCCAATATGTTTGGAATCAATTATATAATTGGCCGCTTTCCAATGAGAATTTTCATTTATAATAGTTGAGGTTTTTAAAATTTTCCAATGGTTATCAAGTTTACAAAAATCGCGTGATTTTCAAGAAGCTGTTAAGCGCGCTTACCAATAGTGCCACAGAAAAGATGTGGGAATGGAAATTGTAGGAAATGTAATCCTCTTTAAAACATTACTTAATATAGAGGGATCACTTAAGCCGACCGTTTCTGAGATATTCTGAAAAACCCGGAAATAACCGATTTTTGACGCCCTTTTACCAATATGGGGGTATTGGAGGCGCCGGCGGCAACAATCGAATTTTACAAAATGTAGTATTTCATTCAGGACATAACAATCTACAAATTCACCAAGTTTTGAAAACTTTCTGACTTATTCGGATCAAAAGCCCCTTATTCTCGTCCTGGCGCCGGTATTCAGTAAATTTTAATTAATAAAAAATAGAACATAATTTTTATGTTTTTGTTGAAATGGAGCTAATATTTGGACATAATCTATATATACATAAATATGTTATAACTGCAGCATATGCAAGAAGATTAAAAAAGAAGGGGTTGTAAATGGAACACTAGGATAAATATTTTTATTTATTTTTCATGTTTTATTATTACATATTACGAACATTTCTCAGAATCGTAAACATATTAATGTGTCCCATGTCACGTACAGTACCTATCATAAAACTGGGATAAAATTTTATAAGTTAGATTATGCATTTTAATGTTTGTTTTAAATAGCGTAAAGAGTTAAAATAATAATTAGATAAATAGTATATTATAAAAAGTCTACAGAGAATGTTGTGTGGTGGTTTTTCAAGAAAACTTATTTTTTTGAGAAATGGTCATCTTGTATTGTTATAAGTATAATAATTATCATAATTCCAAAAGATTAAAAAAAATTTTAGCCAATTGAACGACGGGACGAGTCCAACTCAAAATAAACTAACAAATTAACAATAATTGAAAATTATTTTTATAATATACCTACTTAACAATAATTATTGTTTTCCATTGCATTGGTTACCACCACAATCAAAGCATTACTTGCTAGCTAACTTTCTTTCTGACAGATCAATTATTACTTAACAACAACAATACAACTGACTTTTTATTTTCAAAATATCTACGAAACTACACAGTTTAGAAAAAAACTTACTTACAAAACTTTTTAAGGTTCCCTACTGGAACCCCATTACTAAGTCTACGCCGTCTGTCTGTCTGTCCTACCTTTAAAAGGCTGTATCTTTTGGTATGTAACAGATAGCCGATGAAATTTGTACAGAATATGTGTTATTATGGTAGATATCCTAACAAATAATTAAAAAAACGATCAGAAGTAAAAAATAAGGGGAGTCCCTATACAAAAAACGAGAAAACCTTTAAAAGGCTGTACCTATCTTTTGAACCGTAACAGGTAGCCGGTTGAAATTTTCACAGAATACGTGCTATTTTGGCGGATATCCTAACAAATAAAAAAAAAAAAACAAAAAGTAAAAAACGGAAAATTACGCATAGGGCTGTACCAAGTCTATCAAATGTACCATTGCTTGTGCTGTACACGGTGGAGCACCAATAAGGCGTTTGCATGCCACCACGAAGAGCCGGGTTCAAATCCAATTGACGATACGTGATTTTTTTTGAAGTGAAAACTTCCTTAGCCGCGTTGGGCACTCTTTGCCTGGGTAGTGAAATAAAGTGAACCGTTCGCGTTCGCATTCGCATTCGCGAGTTCGCATTCGCACGTTCGCAACCCGACGGTGAGATTCGCTGAATCGGGGTTACTCGGCTCAAATACGAACACGTATTATAGTGGGGCCGCTAAGCGACGAATTCAGCTTCAACCTTGCACTTTGTGATAGAGAGATGCCAGTCGGTACGAATGTTCGACGGACCCATATCTGCACTTTAAGAAGTGGAGCCATTTTGGGTCCCGCGACCGGGTCCCTAGGCTGGACGGTTGCGTAACTTTCAGGGACAAACGCCTGTAACTCAGCAACCGTTCCTCGCACAGTACTCTCATTGGATTCAGCACACTCAATTTCATACGAGACGGCCCTCAGACTACCTCCTAAAGCCTCCCCCAGCCCGCGTATAGGGTTGAAATATAAGTAGTCTACTGAAATGTTATTTTTTTTAGGCTACGTTTGCATTTTGGGTAGGCCAAGGTTTTTTTTTCGTTGCATAGGGGAAGGGGGGCGGTGTAAGTTTAAAATTGAGTTTTCGGAGTCGGCGGCCACCCCATTTGGCCGTCATCTTGAGAAGGGAGTACAGTGGGGCCGTTAAGTGTTTATACCATGCATGACGTGATAGAGAGATGCCACTCGGTACGAATGTTGGTTGGACCCATATCTTCACATTAAGAAGTAGAGGCACTTTGTGCCCCGCGACCGGGCCCCTATACAGAGTAGTACTTGCGTAATTTTTAGGAGCAAAACGCCTGTAGCTCAGCAACCGTTCCTCGCACAGTCCTGGGGATAGTCTCATTGGATTCAGCACACTCTATTTCATACGGGACGGTCCTCAGACCACCTTCAGCCTTTTGTTATTGAAGAGCCTAATTGATTTACAAGAATTTGCTGATTGTCTATCTGTCCATTGAGAAATCTTATCTAAAGCAAGTAAGTACATGATAAATAATATAAAACTGCAATAAAAAAGATTCTGTATACGCCGACGCGCATATTAATTTTAATATTTGAGTATGAACATTGATTTTTATGTCACACTTGTTATGACCCCCCCCCCTGAGTGCGCCACTGGACATGGAGGTATTACTATGGATTTATGCATCGGCGCTGATGTTGGATTGTGGAATGAATGAAGTAAGCAAAATAAGTTTGAATGATTGATTATTGTGAATAATCAAGAACACAACTTAATTTTTGCCTATTATTAATTGCAGCGTAGTTCGTTAGCTTTTGGCTTTAATGTAAGTGGTGTTGGTTTGTGATAGTAGTATGAAAAGCGCGGTTCTGTGACACCTCTCCTCATCTTGATCTCAGCGTCCATTTTGTTGCGTGTGAGACCAGCGTAGCGACGCAGCTGCGTTATTTTGATCACTAATAAATGCGTACACCTATCAGCGTCCATTTTGTTGCGTGTGGGAAATGCGTAGCCACGCAGCTGCGTTAATTTGATCACTAATAAATTGCTACACCTATCAGCGTCCATTTTGTTGCGTAGCCACGCTGCCGCGTTTCACCTATCAGCGTTCATTTTGTAAAAATGGCGGAGTCGTCGAGCTGCGTTGCGGCGGGGGATCGGGCGGTATTTCATTTTGTCACAATTTGTCATCTCAAAAAATAGATCATGTTTTTAAGTGTCTTTAATTGTACGGAAGCGTCAGTTTGCATTCATGTTTTCAAGGTTTTTTATTTATACGGAAGCTGTAGATTTGCATACACATACAAACTGCACTAATAACATAAAATAACATAACATAACATAACATAACATAACATAACATAACATAACATAACATAACATAACATAACACAAGATGTGCAATAATTGTCGTCATTGTTCTAATTCATTAATAATACATTTATAATAATATTTAAAAAAAGTATTTTATTAATTCATAAAAATAATGCAGTGGTTTACATATTACGTTATAACACAATAATATTTAATTTACAATAATTATAAAGAGGGTTCCTCAAAATATATTTTATTTCTTTTTATGCATATCAAGATTCACGCAATAATTCAATAGATTTAAGATTGTACAAATATTAATATACATACCTACATAAGTGTTTATTAATTAGGTTTACAACAAAAAAGCGCTATGCCAATAAAGTTCATTGTTATTATTAAGTACTAAATAGTCCATTTTGTCAACTATTAGCAATTATAACAGAAAATTTCAAGTCGACTCTTTCAGTCAAAAAATGTTTTTTTTCTAGTAAAGTGTTAATTATTTTCCTATTATTAAAGCAATAAAATGGGTAATGCATTTTGAGTCATTCAGTACAAATGATTGTTGATAAACTGCAGTATAGTACCTATTCAACTTGCCTTTATGAGACTTCCGCAGTCTAAACAAATCGATTAAACGTAAACTTAATTATTTTCCTATTATTAATGCAAAATGTTTAATAATCATTAAGATGAAAATCATGTGTTTTATTTGTACAAATGATTGTTAACAATTAATTTGGCTTTCATATTTTTATTTATATAGTTGATTCGATATTAATTGAATTGAATGTCTATTAAAATTATCAAGTAGATCGATTCCGAAACAACAGATACCGATAACCTTAGCTGTCGAACGTCTATAATTTTACAGTATATCTGTATTGTTTCTGAAATACGATTATTCCAATATTAGCAAAGATAAGACCAAATACATTTTAAATTATATTTATTATCACTGGCTATTAATTAATTAAATAGAATATGCACAACTTAGTTTTTAAACCAGTTTTCAGTATTAGACCCAACAATATTAAAAGCTTATATGAACAAGATAACTGCACTGGCTGAGACCCTTTGAATGCATAATATTTATGAAACCTATATTTCGAATATCTGGAAGCTGAAAGTATTTTTAAGGCTTTGTTATTTCAAACAAGTTATTGCTGGATTTTCACCCGTATGGAACACTCTCATATCACTGCAGGTTTTTCTTCATGCGCTGTTTGATCTCGTGGGTGCATAATATGAAAAGAATTATACTTGCAGCGTGCATATGGAGTGTTAGGGTATGCCTTGATGCATTTGACGTAATGCATAGACAAACGGTGTGCCAACACTACGTGCGATTTTTCGAAATAACACCTTTCCATCTAAAAATATACAAAAAATTGGATAAATCAACTAAAATTCATATATGTATAAAAAGTCTCTTTTAAAATTTATTTAAAAAACAAATATTTTTTTAACATCCGGTATAATACAATTCTCAGAATGTACTATACACTGCAAGCCATAATAGATCTTATCAATCGCTATTATACCTGCAATGTTTCATCATTCTTGAGGATTTCTAGACAGTAAATAAAGTACAATAGATATCTTCTTTAGCGGTGTTAAAAAACTTTTTTGCATTATCTAGGTATTAGTATATTAAATTATACTGAAAATATCGTTTGAGAAAATCAGTTCAGATATGTAATTTAAAAAATGAAAACTTTTTGACAAGTTAGATCAGTAATTGCTATCGAACACACTGAAAGCCTGACAATTTAATGTAATTTTAAAAATGAACACTTTTTGACAAGTTAGATCAGTAATTGATTAAATCAGTTTAGATATACAGGATGTCGTCAAAGACACTTAACACTCCTTGGCCTTAATATCTATAAAAACTTGGATTGGGAATCCCACATAGATGCAATAATGCCTAAATTGAATAAAGCGATGTATATATTACGAATCTTGAAAAAATATTTCAACGATCAAATGTTGATTAATGTATATTATGCATATTTTCATTCCATAATACAGTTTGGTATCATCTTTTGGGACAGTTCAGTTCACACTGTAAAGATTTTTAAACTACAAAAAAGTGCATCAGAATCATGGCAAATGTGACACCCCGCACTAGTTGTCGTGGATTATTTATTAAATTATCATTTCTCACTGTGTATGATTTATATATTTTTGAATGCAGCAAATTTGTAAAATATCATCCAGATTTATTTCATAGAAACCATAGAACTCATGCATATACTACTCGTGGCAAAAATAATTTGGAAACAGATTTCTCGGCACTGACAGTTACGTATAGGGGTGTCAGAAATGCCATGATTCGGATTTATAATAAAATGCCAAATCATTTAAAAGATGAAACAAATAAAAATAAATTCAAAAATGACTTAAAAACATTCCTGTTGGGACTTTGTAGCTATTCGTTAAAAGAAATTCTGTAAAGTAATGATTATAACGCTATTTATACTTTGTGGTTAATCAAATA
Organism: Mongoloraphidia duomilia; assembly: GCA_039654895.1. NCBI lineage: Eukaryota > Metazoa > Arthropoda > Insecta > Raphidioptera > Raphidiidae > Mongoloraphidia > Mongoloraphidia duomilia. The sequence continues at coordinate 27,985,046 of CM077518.1, read as the reverse complement.
AAGATTTTTTATTGTTATTATTATTATCACATGTTTCTGAGACTAAAATAAGCCTACTGAAGCAAACTTACCTTCTTACAAAATTGCTTAGTTTGAGCACTATATGGCCCTGAAGTTACAATTTCGTTGTTTTTTTTTTTGTTATAAATTTAAAACGTATTAAACTACGGGCAGTTTACTTATAGTTATGACAGTGCCTACCTTAGTTGAGACGTCTTTCTTAGAAAATAGATAATGTTTTCAATGTCTTTGTTTATACGGAAGCCCATGGTTTACATAATATTTAGATTTGCAATAAGACGTATAGAGTAATGTTAAAATATATGTCTTTTATTTTTTCTACAGTTTTCATAAACATCCTGTATTTTATAAGAGTGCAATAATTGTATATTTTTTAATTGTATATTTTATTGCATTACATAAATATTAGATAATATTGTTCCTCTTAAAACTAAAAACAGATTAAGTTAGTATAAAAAGTCTAGACATTTTACTTTGAATTCACAGTCAAAGATTTGCGTTAATTGTATTATCAAGAAATTTTTAACTGTACAATAAGGTATGTGGGTATTTATATAATATTATTTTAATGATTTTTTTTAAATATTATGTAGTAAGTACTAAGCGACTGAATATTTTGTATTAATGTCTGAATATCTTTTTTTTTCTAGAATGGACTCTTTAAGAAATTTTGCTTTGAATGCATCAACAAAACAATTTACAAAAATAGTTGCTTTACCTCAAGAACAGTGGCTTCCTATTAAAAAATGTTCCATCCAAAAAACTGAATTTGGAGACAGATTTTGAATTGAAACAGAGCAGTATCTGTTTGAACTACCTCAGAGATATATTGAGACCTCATTAGAAGTGAGAGAGCAACTTTATAAGGCAACCCATATAAACGTTGTTTATCTATAGGTAAAACCCATATTATGTATAAGGGAAAGAAAACCAAAAAATATTCGCCACACCTTTTTGATTTTAAATAAATAATGTAGAAAATAATTTACATATATCATTTTTAAGTTATTTAAGTTAGTTTTGTGAGAAATGAAAACAATAGTATGTAATGTACGAACTATCAATAACTTCGTCATATCTGTGCTTCGGATCTAGGGATGTGTTGAAGAATTTCATGACTGATTGCAGAATCCTTGTAAAGTTCTCGCGTTTATCATATAGATCACTTCTCACATTTAAATACAAAACACAACAGATTTTTTCAATTATAAGGTTTAATATTACAATTTCAAAACGGAATTTAGAAAGCAAATGTACAATTTTTGTAGAAATTTACGTAACTGAATGTTGTAATATACAGGGTGTATCACAGAAAGCCAAACATAGGGAAAAGTATACAGTACAAATTAGTTAAGATCAGAGATTGCTTTGCCCTCTTTTCATGTAAAAAACCATAATAATTAATTTAGTTAAGTTAGCCATGTGTATTCTATCTTTGTCACGCTACTCATTTTGTTTATGTTTTCCTTGTTGCACTTGTTACTTTTCTATGTATTCAATCCTGTGATACACCCTGTATATATATTATGATAAATTATTACGAAAATATAAAACAAATTATTGAATTTATTTAAACTGTTTCTGTTATTTTTACTTCCTTGATAATATAAATTATTCAGTTGGATAACATTTAACTGAAAACTAATTACTTTAAGGCTTATTATTGTATTCAAAAGTAGCTTATTAGCAAACACGTGATTTCATACAATGTTATGCTATTCGACAAATTAAAAAAAATAGTTTCGGTGTGGTAACAAACGCTTACTTTGGATCGTTTCTCTCATTAGCCAGGTATGGTATACTGTTCTGGGGTAGTACTGACATCTCTAATATATTTATACTACAAAAAAGAATTGTAAGAATTCTAGCCGAGGTTCCATCGCTTACGTCTTGTAGACATCTAATTTTTAAGGTAATAGTTCAAATGTACATTAATAGGGTTGACACGTCAAATACAGAAATACTCATAAATCTTACTTTACAAAATCATTTACCGAATATTTTAAAGATAGCTTTCTTAAATGCCTCGCAGTTTTTATTTCTAATTTCTAGAGTTAATTTATTATAAAATACTGTACACATATGTCTGGCGCTCTTCTTAAAAAGGACTAGACGATGCTTGTTAATTGATAAATTTTCTTTATTCCTTACGTTGTAATAATGAAGATTTGATCTTTTAGGAGTATTTGTTAAGTCGGCATGCCCTTTTTGAAAGCATAGACAGACATATATGTACAGTGATGGTACAGTAAGAATATTTAATTTCTTAAATAGACCTCTACAAGACGTAAGCGATGGAACCTCGGCTAGAATTCTTACAATTCTTTTTTGTAGTATAAATATATTAGAGATGTCAGTACTACCCCAGAACAGTATACCATACCTGGCTAATGAGAGAAACGATCCAAAGTAAGCGTTTGTTACCACACCGAAACTATTTTTTTTAATTTGTCGAATAGCATAACATTGTATGAAATCACGTGTTTGCTAATAAGCTACTTTTGAATACAATAATAAGCCTTAAAGTAATTAGTTTTCAGTTAAATGTTATCCAACTGAATAATTTATATTATCAAGGAAGTAAAAATAACAGAAACAGTTTAAATAAATTCAATAATTTGTTTTATATTTTCGTAATAATTTATCATAATATATATACAGGGTGTATCACAGGATTGAATACATAGAAAAGTAACAAGTGCAACAAGGAAAACATAAACAAAATGAGTAGCGTGACAAAGATAGAATACACATGGCTAACTTAACTAAATTAATTATTATGGTTTTTTACATGAAAAGAGGGCAAAGCAATCTCTGATCTTAACTAATTTGTACTGTATACTTTTCCCTATGTTTGGCTTTCTGTGATACACCCTGTATATTACAACATTCAGTTACGTAAATTTCTACAAAAATTGTACATTTGCTTTCTAAATTCCGTTTTGAAATTGTAATATTAAACCTTATAATTGAAAAAATCTGTTGTGTTTTGTATTTAAATGTGAGAAGTGATCTATATGATAAACGCGAGAACTTTACAAGGATTCTGCAATCAGTCATGAAATTCTTCAACACATCCCTAGATCCGAAGCACAGATATGACGAAGTTATTGATAGTTCGTACATTACATACTATTGTTTTCATTTCTCACAAAACTAACTTAAATAACTTAAAAATGATATATGTAAATTATTTTCTACATTATTTATTTAAAATCAAAAAGGTGTGGCGAATATTTTTTGGTTTTCTTTCCCTTATACATAATATGGGTTTTACCTATAGATAAACAACGTTTATATGGGTTGCCTTATAAAGTTGCTCTCTCACTTCTAATGAGGTCTCAATATATCTCTGAGGTAGTTCAAACAGATACTGCTCTGTTTCAATTCAAAATCTGTCTCCAAATTCAGTTTTTTGGATGGAACATTTTTTAATAGGAAGCCACTGTTCTTGAGGTAAAGCAACTATTTTTGTAAATTGTTTTGTTGATGCATTCAAAGCAAAATTTCTTAAAGAGTCCATTCTAGAAAAAAAAAGATATTCAGACATTAATACAAAATATTCAGTCGCTTAGTACTTACTACATAATATTTAAAAAAAATCATTAAAATAATATTATATAAATACCCACATACCTTATTGTACAGTTAAAAATTTCTTGATAATACAATTAACGCAAATCTTTGACTGTGAATTCAAAGTAAAATGTCTAGACTTTTTATACTAACTTAATCTGTTTTTAGTTTTAAGAGGAACAATATTATCTAATATTTATGTAATGCAATAAAATATACAATTAAAAAATATACAATTATTGCACTCTTATAAAATACAGGATGTTTATGAAAACTGTAGAAAAAATAAAAGACATATATTTTAACATTACTCTATACGTCTTATTGCAAATCTAAATATTATGTAAACCATGGGCTTCCGTATAAACAAAGACATTGAAAACATTATCTATTTTCTAAGAAAGACGTCTCAACTAAGGTAGGCACTGTCATAACTATAAGTAAACTGCCCGTAGTTTAATACGTTTTAAATTTATAACAAAAAAAAAACAACGAAATTGTAACTTCAGGGCCATATAGTGCTCAAACTAAGCAATTTTGTAAGAAGGTAAGTTTGCTTCAGTAGGCTTATTTTAGTCTCAGAAACATGTGATAATAATAATAACAATAAAAAATCTTTATTTGATTAACCACAAAGTATAAATAGCGTTATAATCATTACTTTACAGAATTTCTTTTAACGAATAGCTACAAAGTCCCAACAGGAATGTTTTTAAGTCATTTTTGAATTTATTTTTATTTGTTTCATCTTTTAAATGATTTGGCATTTTATTATAAATCCGAATCATGGCATTTCTGACACCCCTATACGTAACTGTCAGTGCCGAGAAATCTGTTTCCAAATTATTTTTGCCACGAGTAGTATATGCATGAGTTCTATGGTTTCTATGAAATAAATCTGGATGATATTTTACAAATTTGCTGCATTCAAAAATATATAAATCATACACAGTGAGAAATGATAATTTAATAAATAATCCACGACAACTAGTGCGGGGTGTCACATTTGCCATGATTCTGATGCACTTTTTTGTAGTTTAAAAATCTTTACAGTGTGAACTGAACTGTCCCAAAAGATGATACCAAACTGTATTATGGAATGAAAATATGCATAATATACATTAATCAACATTTGATCGTTGAAATATTTTTTCAAGATTCGTAATATATACATCGCTTTATTCAATTTAGGCATTATTGCATCTATGTGGGATTCCCAATCCAAGTTTTTATAGATATTAAGGCCAAGGAGTGTTAAGTGTCTTTGACGACATCCTGTATATCTAAACTGATTTAATCAATTACTGATCTAACTTGTCAAAAAGTGTTCATTTTTAAAATTACATTAAATTGTCAGGCTTTCAGTGTGTTCGATAGCAATTACTGATCTAACTTGTCAAAAAGTTTTCATTTTTTAAATTACATATCTGAACTGATTTTCTCAAACGATATTTTCAGTATAATTTAATATACTAATACCTAGATAATGCAAAAAAGTTTTTTAACACCGCTAAAGTAAGATATCTATTGTACTTTATTTACTGTCTAGAAATCCTCAAGAATGATGAAACATTGCAGGTATAATAGCGATTGATAAGATCTATTATGGCTTGCAGTGTATAGTACATTCTGAGAATTGTATTATACCGGATGTTAAAAAAATATTTGTTTTTTAAATAAATTTTAAAAGAGACTTTTTATACATATATGAATTTTAGTTGATTTATCCAATTTTTTGTATATTTTTAGATGGAAAGGTGTTATTTCGAAAAATCGCACGTAGTGTTGGCACACCGTTTGTCTATGCATTACGTCAAATGCATCAAGGCATACCCTAACACTCCATATGCACGCTGCAAGTATAATTCTTTTCATATTATGCACCCACGAGATCAAACAGCGCATGAAGAAAAACCTGCAGTGATATGAGAGTGTTCCATACGGGTGAAAATCCAGCAATAACTTGTTTGAAATAACAAAGCCTTAAAAATACTTTCAGCTTCCAGATATTCGAAATATAGGTTTCATAAATATTATGCATTCAAAGGGTCTCAGCCAGTGCAGTTATCTTGTTCATATAAGCTTTTAATATTGTTGGGTCTAATACTGAAAACTGGTTTAAAAACTAAGTTGTGCATATTCTATTTAATTAATTAATAGCCAGTGATAATAAATATAATTTAAAATGTATTTGGTCTTATCTTTGCTAATATTGGAATAATCGTATTTCAGAAACAATACAGATATACTGTAAAATTATAGACGTTCGACAGCTAAGGTTATCGGTATCTGTTGTTTCGGAATCGATCTACTTGATAATTTTAATAGACATTCAATTCAATTAATATCGAATCAACTATATAAATAAAAATATGAAAGCCAAATTAATTGTTAACAATCATTTGTACAAATAAAACACATGATTTTCATCTTAATGATTATTAAACATTTTGCATTAATAATAGGAAAATAATTAAGTTTACGTTTAATCGATTTGTTTAGACTGCGGAAGTCTCATAAAGGCAAGTATAATAGGTACTATACTGCAGTTTATCAACAATCATTTGTACTGAATGACTCAAAATGCATTACCCATTTTATTGCTTTAATAATAGGAAAATAATTAACACTTTACTAGAAAAAAAACATTTTTTGACTGAAAGAGTCGACTTGAAATTTTCTGTTATAATTGCTAATAGTTGACAAAATGGACTATTTAGTACTTAATAATAACAATGAACTTTATTGGCATAGCGCTTTTTTGTTGTAAACCTAATTAATAAACACTTATGTAGGTATGTATATTAATATTTGTACAATCTTAAATCTATTGAATTATTGCGTGAATCTTGATATGCATAAAAAGAAATAAAATATATTTTGAGGAACCCTCTTTATAATTATTGTAAATTAAATATTATTGTGTTATTATTAATATTAGACAATGTTAATCAGCAGATTTATACTATGTCAGCTTCATTGGACTTAAGTAAAGCCTTTGATTCGGTAAATCACTCACTTCTGCTCCAGAAGCTTGAATCATATGGTGTACGAGGGCACACTAATTCCTGGTTTTCTTCATATTTATGTGACAGAAGTCAGCAAGTAGTACTAAATCGTTCTTTATCCGACTGGAAGTCTGTCTCCTGTGGAGTTCCTCAGGGATCAATTCTAGGTCCGCTTTTGTTTCTACTGTACATAAATGATTTGCCATTTTCAACTCCAGCAGATGTTGTGCTTTATGCTGACGACACGACGGTAATCATCCAAGATCCTGTGTTTGACAATCTAGAGTTCATCTCAATAGCGTCGCTGCACATCTTAGTGAATGGTTCAATTTCAATACGTTACAACTCAATGTCAAAAAAACTCAAATAATGTGCTACAGTGCGGCTAAATCGTTCAGATCAAATAATGTGGAATTTCTCGGTAAAACAGTATCTTTAGATTCTAATATAAAGTTTCTTGGGATTTTCATTGATTTTAATTTTTCATGGAAAACTCATATAGATTATCTTAAGGGTAAGCTTGCTCGTTATGTCTATATGATACGAAATCTCTCTAGTGTAACTAACTGTCACGTCTTAATGTCAGTTTACTATGGATATATTTTCTCTGCCATCAAATACGGTATCATCTTATGGGGAGCCTCAAGTGATTGCAGTGGTCTATTTATTCTACAAAAAAAGACTATCAGAGCGTTGTTTAAACTCAATCCTCGAACTTCATGCAAACCTTATTTTAAAAATTACAAAATTTTAACGTTTTACTCTATATATGTTTATGAAGTGTCTGTGTTTGTAAAATCGCATCCAAGTTATTTTAAAACTAATATTTCGATTCATAATCGGAATACTAGACAAGCTGGCAATCTATATAAACCATTGCCTAAATACTCAATGTATCGAAAAAATGTAAATTTCAATCTAGTGGACATTTATAATAAATTACCTAGTCATCTTAAACATCTGAATCTGCCACTTTTCAAGAGACATTTGAAAGACTATCTTATAAACAAATGCTTATATTCTTTGGATGAGTTGTAATTTTATATGTATTAACTATTTTGTACTGACTTATTTCACGGCTATTTAGCCATTCATGAAATAAAATATCTATTATTATTATTATTATTATTACGTAATATGTAAACCACTACATTATTTTTATGAATTAATAAAATACTTTTTTTAAATATTATTATAAATGTATTATTAATGAATTAGAACAATGACGACAATTATTGCACATCTTGTGTTATGTTATGTTATGTTATGTTATTAGTGCAGTTTGTATGTGTATGCAAATCTACAGCTTCCGTATAAATAAAAAACCTTGAAAACATGAATGCAAACTGACGCTTCCGTACAATTAAAGACACTTAAAAACATGATCTATTTTTTGAGATGACAAATTGTGACAAAATGAAATACCGCCCGATCCCCCGCCGCAACGCAGCTCGACGACTCCGCCATTTTTACAAAATGAACGCTGATAGGTGAAACGCGGCAGCGTGGCTACGCAACAAAATGGACGCTGATAGGTGTAGCAATTTATTAGTGATCAAATTAACGCAGCTGCGTGGCTACGCATTTCCCACACGCAACAAAATGGACGCTGATAGGTGTACGCATTTATTAGTGATCAAAATAACGCAGCTGCGTCGCTACGCTGGTCTCACACGCAACAAAATGGACGCTGAGATCAAGATGAGGAGAGGTGTGACAGGACCGCGCTTTTCATACTACTTGTGATGTTCATATACTTACCAACATACCTATTTTTTGCATTCTAGGACGATTCATCGTGATCTTCATAGTCTATAGGTATTCAAAGTAAAAATGGAGTAAAATGATTTTCATAATGTTAATAAAACCTTTGATAAACCTTCACGTATAGTACGGAACCCTTAGTGCGTGCGTCCGATTTGCACTTGGCCAGTTTATTTAATTTAAAGCTAATTTAAAATTTTCACTGATTTTTTTATTATTATAACATAAAACCTTTACAAAACCGATCATAAATTTTATGTAGTTCACTTAAAATTTTATTAACGTTTTCAAGATACTATATTTAAAATTAGCATATTATGCCATCTGCACTTATGGTATTTGTTATACGAGCATTAAAAAAACTAAATTAAAACCCATTGCCGGCTTGCTAAAGATGCCGCTTTTTGTAACAGACAAAATCTTAAATAACATCATTTATTTTGTTGCATAAGCTCTTAGAATAGGGCGTCGGTCAACCCTTGAGAAGAAAGTTGGCAAGTGTGCAATTTGTTTGTGTCTTGTTATATACCGGCAGGCGCCAATGATCTGTATTAATCTGTATAGGTGCTTTTACCTACTGAAGCGAGACGAATATGATTTTTGGGTTTTGAAAACATAGAGTGCAAAAATATGCTACATTTCAAGTTTTTTTGAGATAAAATCTAGTAAAATTCGTTGTCTGCCAAAAATTTTTTTGTGAAGTAGATTTTTAACCGATTTAAAAAAATGGAGGTTATCAATTCGACGGCCCATGCAGGTGGGCAACGTTGTTGAAAATTCGGAGGATCTCTGGTAAACAGAGTTTTAATTACATTTCTGGATTGGTAATGGGAAATGACATAATTACGTCGCCTGATGAAGTCGCCGATCACATGGGTTCATGCTACGCAAAAGTTTCGAGTTTCGCTAACTACCTTGAGAGTTTTTCTGCTCAGAAAAATCAAGCAGAACAAGTTGCATTAAACTTTTCTTCACAAAATGAGTAGAACTACAATGCACCTTTTTCTTCACAAAATGAGTAGAACTACAATGCACCTTTCTCCTCGTGGGAACTACAGTCGAGTTTGCATGATTGCCATGAAACTTCTCCAGGATCTGATGATATTCATTAACAATTTTTGAAAAAGCTACCTCCCTCCGGATCGATATTCCTTCTCAAGATGTTTAATTTAATTTTTCATTTTATTTTCATGTTAACATCTTTGCCCGGTCGCATACGCTGCCCGGTCATTAACGATAATGGCCAAAAACGGCTGGAAAATGTTGATATAGGTATCATGATTATAGTGTTTTCTTTTATTATTTTTATTTATCAAAAATGTACCGTTAAGGTAGGTATAGTCTAGTCAACGAATGATCCTATAGCCGGAAAGTCAATAAGCGCAAAAACCGATTTCGGAACTTTGTTTGGACTGGTTAATAAAAAAGCATATTAAAATCCCTTGACCCTCGGGTGGGCGCAAGAGGGGTGAAGCACTTCAAATGTCGCTTTTTTTGGTTATTCGTCGGTTATTCGCGTATATCTCGAAAACAGTTGGTCCTAAGAAAAAAATTCCATGAATGAAAATTGTAGTTGACAAAATTTCCTACATTTTTTATATTTGAGGTTTTTTCTATCTCCAGCTGTTAACAAGTTACACGCTTCTGAAAATTTTGGATCAGGTTAAGATAAAATTGTAAACTGATATACATACCATTGTGAAGGAAATTTAATTCTCTACAACTTTTTTTTGCAAAATGAGAGACTGAGGCACTAGAGAGAAAAGTTCGGCAAAAATGTGGTGCGAAAAATGTTTTTTCGAAAAATAACGGTTTTCAGAAGCAAGCGTGTAACTCATTATCGGTTGAAGATAGAACATGTAGGAAATTTTGTCAGCTACAATTTTCATGTAAAGAATTTTTTCGTAGGACCAACTGTTTTCGAAATATACGCAAAAAACCAAAAAAAGGGACCTTTGAAGTGCCCCCCCCCCTTATGCGCCGTCAAGGACTTTTAATATGTTTTTTATTATCCAGTTCAAGTAAAGTCCCGAAGTCGGTTTTTGCGCTTATTGACTTTCCGGCTAGACCCCTTTAGAGCACTCATAGAAGTACTATTAGGTGTAAATAGTAGATTGTATATTTAGATGTGTAATTGACAATATTACGACGAGTGATGACAGAATGTTTTAGAGTCACACGAGTCGTAATACCATTACGCCCGAGATGAATGGATCAGACTAAGCCATGACTAAATTAATTAATGGTTTATTTAGTGTTATGGTAATTTTTAATAACTTGAAGTTTTTGTTATTCATTTCTCACTCACTCATTAGAATGTGAAACATACAATTTCCCAGGAAAAATCGATGCAACTTTGCAAAATATAAAAATATAATGATGTTCACTTCAAAGTAAAAGTCCCGATCAGTTATAATTTAAATTTTTAATAGGCGTTAGTTAGTTTATTATTTAGTACCTATACAATTAAAAAAATTCGACTGATGACCAGTCCTATACTTCCCACCTAGTAAATATTTGCAAAAAATAAACACTCTTTTTTTAATTCTTTGACTAGGCCCAAATAACCTTAGCTGTTGGTGGTCTTTAAAACACAATTTAATTTTTATTCTTTGAAAAAAGCATGGCCCTCTTTTTTGTTTGGTGGTCTACTGATGGCTAGCTTAATGTAGCAAAAATCATGGTTACCTTGATTTACGTACAATTTTTATTTTTTTTTAGTAAAATATTTTTTTTCTCGAAAACTATACATTTTAGAGAAAAAAAATATTTACATTTTTTTCATATTATAACATCTAGAATTCATTTATATTTTTTTTTACCTATGTTAATACGTGACATTGAGAACGTTTTTTTGAATATCTCAGGATCCACTGAACCGATTTGACTCAAAATCTAATCAGATCTAAGTTAAAGGCTGATAAACACAATAGAACAATCGGCATGCCCGTATGTTGTTCCGTTTTTACACACACACATACACATACAGACATCAGTCAGAAAATGATCTTAAACGATTGCTAGGGTCTCAAAACGTGAAATCTGTTAAAATCTCGAAATATTTTTTTCGGACTAAATCCATTACTTCCCTACCATAGTAGAGGTGGGAAGTAAAAAAAATTCTTAAAACATACTCCTACGGAAAACACTGCGGTACTCATTCAATCAAAGCTGAATACACTCGACTTTTTTTAACTTTAAGATTATTCAGAGCACAGGCACTTGTAGATCCCCTAACTCAAAATAATAATATGATACCTACCTGAAATGAATTTCAAAAGCCGGAGGGCTTAAGATTGTAACAGACTATATAGGTAGGTAAATCGAACCGTTTAGGTTCTGTCTGTGCAACACAGGTTGTTTTACAACGTGTAATAAACGCCCAACAGAATGCAGTCGGTCGTTTCTAAACACAGAGAAAGTTTAAAAAGCGTCGTTTTTTATGTCACAGTGTGCAATTATATATAATGAATTATGTTACATGATCATTTAATATTAGGTGTTAAACCGTTTTTTCATAAATTATTATAAAACAAATCACAACATACCGTTACGTAGGTATAGGTTGTGGAATAGCTCCAATGTAATTTTTAAATGTTGATTTAATACACATGGCCGACACATGTCTTTCAACATTTCATCCTTTAGATATAACGTTTTTTTAAAATATTTTTAAAAAATGTTCATTCCTATATTTTCTTTTGAAAAGAAAAATAGGTAATCAGATTTTTCAAAGTCTACATCCTTCTACTTAACTCAAAGCCATTGACAATAGCGCTGACAATTACATAATTACATTTAAAACGAAACTGCATAATATTATGTCGAATTTGTCAAACAAATTTTTGTGTAAATTCGATTTGTAAATTACTTTTTTTGAAAGTATAGTAGTCGAAATCAATAATATAAAAACTTGGGTCGCAATGCCAAACCCTGCCCACAATATAGTGTATTTGCTAATACAGGCATTGTGGCTTTATTATGTGAACTTAAGTTTATTTTTTGACAAAATAAAAAATTTTAACCCCTTAATACATTCCTTCAAATAATGTTTTTTTAAACTAATATTATTATCAATCCAACATCTGCATCAAATTAAATGCACCCTTCAGTAAGTAAACCCGTATCCGCAAACTATAAGTATAATGTTTTCAAAAAAATTTCAGCAGTACATTTTAATCTTTACTAAAGGGTTGCGTTTCAATTTTGAAACAATTCCGAGAATTTTTTCGATATTTTTGGGCTCAAAAACATTTTTCATCCCCTAAAAACAATTCTTAAAGTAGTACGATTGGGTCCAACATGTGGATCAAATTTCGTATAAATTAATTAATTCTATCGAAAGCTATTGCCCGCACACATAAATATATAATATACATATAAATAGACATTTCCAAAAATGGCGCCAAATTGTTCAGGAGGGTATGAAACGTCGAGAAATTTTGGTCCAATCCCTAAGTCCCGCCAGCGTATTAGCATTGTTTACTATAGTGGAACGCACACACGTGCGTTGGAACGCAGTAAAGAATGGTTAACTAATCCGCACGTATATCCAGCCATACCTTACTACGGCATAACGCTATAGCGCGCGCTCAGACATAGTAAGTATTATCTTCGGAAATGCGCGTCCCGCCACCAGACCGACGCCAATAATGTATATGCCATATGGCAAATACACTAAAAAATAAATATTGTAAAAATGTATGACAACTGACGTCAGTTTAGCGTCTATTTAAATACACGTATCGCAAAACAAAAAGTAAAACAAAATAACAATAAATATAAATATAAAACAAACATATGTATTTTGCATAGTCTTTTCTTCTTTAAATAAGTTATAATAGGTAATTATTAATTTTCTTTAAGTTTCTTTTTCTCTTCAGCGATACCTACATCAATGCCGCGACTGTATCTGTTAAGAAAAAATCGACACCAAAACACTGAACTTTGTATACAGTTTTTAAGAGTGGCCAGTACCTATTACCTATAATAAGTAATAAGTTCGAAAGTAATCTGAATTACAGCTAATTCTAAAAATAGCAAAATAAAATAAAAATATTATCTGTTAAATTTGACGCTATAATGATTTATTATTGTTATTTACACATATTTTATTTTTCACAATTATTATTTATTTTTCCTTTAAGATTGTTCAATTGAATATTAATTGACACTTATTCACCATATGTAAAATAATAAAATAAACCTACAGACCCTTTAGACCTACAATATGTATAATATTCAGTTTAAGATATGTCGCTGTTGTTTTGAGGGGGTGTAGAGGTGTGTCCTGTTATGAACCTGATGTGAAATATGATATTTTACTCTGTTCTAAAGGTGCAGCTGTACCGCGAGTAGCTTTACCAAAAATACTTACATAAAGCATAATTTAAATGTTCCTATTTTATTCCGTCATTAGAAAATTACAAACAGCATTCTTAAGTTGAACACTGTAAACTTTATAACTATTTTATTTACCATTGTTGAAATTTTTTACCTTACGATCAGTAAAATTAATTTTGAGGTTTGAAGATTATAATATTATTATCATAGGATTGACAGTCCTTAGAAATACTACTAATATTATATTACTAGTGGCTACCCGTGGCTTCGCTCACGTATATTAGTATATTGTTAATTTATTATCCCCCACCGCGAGAAATTCTCCCCCGGCGAAGCGAAGTAGGGCTTAACTTATGGAAATACATAGGTTGCATTAACGGTGTCACATAAATAAACAGTCAATCCAACCCCTACGTTTTGATATTTGCATTAACAGTGTCACAACGCGCGCGAGACGAACTTTAAAATTGACATATATCTTTTTTATTTGTCAACCGATTTAATTGAAATGATGTCGACGTCGCAGTCGTCTAAAAATATTTGACTTAAAATTCTTTTTAAAAATATCGTCGAATTTTTAATTTTAGTGTAGTTTCCATTTTTTTTTTTTTGAAATAAAACTTGATGAAAATATTTTCTTAATAATTGTGCTGACAAACAAATGGACTTTTTGCAAAAACATGTTTTTTGCATTCCAAGTAGGGAAAATATTGTGAATTTTTGACCTAAATTAGTACTATTTCCCACTTGTGGAATTGGACTAGTAAAAATTCAGTCTACGTTATGATTTAGATTTTTTCGGTCCTCTTTAATTGTCTTTACATAGCCAACAACTAGCTGTGGTTATCGTTATACAAATGACAACGTATAAATAATGCTTTAGTTTGAAAATTCATCTTATTTAATAAGCATTGTCATATAAATCGTTCGAAATATTATGTCATATTTTAATGTTTATATTATAAACTTGTCAAACCAATGTCCGGTTAAAATTACAATGCATGATGCTGCGATTGTTGCTACAGAAAGGAGAACGTTGTCATTTGTGGTAGTCATAACATAACAGCAACTTGACAAAGAATCTGAGTTTTCAAATTGTGAAAATTTGATTGATAGAGGATTATTGAAAAATATACCTGCTTTCTAAATCAGTTCTGATTTTTACTTCCCACCTCTACTATGGTAGGGAAGTAATGGATTCAGTCCGAAAACAATATTTCGAGATTTTAACAGATTTTCACGTTTTGAGACCCTAGCAATCGTTTAAGATCATTTTCTGACTGATGTCTGTATGTGTGTGTGTGTGTGTGTGTGTGTGTGTGTGTATGTGGTCAATTTTTCGCCTTCGATATCTTAAGAACGGAACAACATACGGGCATGCCGATTGTTCTATTGTGTTTATCAGCCTTTAACTTAGATCTGATTAGATTTTGAGTCAAATCGGTTCAGTGGATCCTGAGATATTCAAAAAAACGTCCTCAATGTCACGTATTAACATAGGTAAAAAAAAATATAAATGAATTCTAGATGTTATAATATGAAAAAAATGTATATATTTTTTTTCTCTGAAATGTATAGTTTTCGAGAAAAAAAATATTTTACTGAAAAAAATAAAAATTGTACGTAAATCAAGGTAACCATGATTTTTGGTATATTAAGTTAGCCATCAGTAGATCACCAAACAAAAAAGAGGGCCATGCTTTTTTCAAAGAATAAAAATTAAATTGTGTTTTAAAGACCACCAACAGCTAAGGTTATTTGGGCCTAGTCAAAGAATAAAAAAAAAGAGTGTTTATTTTTTGCAAATATTTACTAGGTGGGAAGTATAGGACTGGTCATCAGTCGAATTTTTTTTTAAAAAGTAAGTTTGTACACTTTATATAGCCTAGCTATAATAGGTACTAGTTTCTGAGATGCGTAGCTCAAGAAACCATACCACCTGTGTCAAATGTTTAACGCATTTTAACATGTCCGCACACTTCGGCATATCATCCGATTTCATCACAAAATCTGCCGCCATTATTTTGCTAAGTTCAACAATGGACACAGTACAAGTATTCGTTCGTTACCGAATGAGAGTGCATGTGTACTATATTGAGCGACTGGCATGTTCGGGTAGACTCGGCGTTTTATATTACGAAGCATCGCATTTTCACCAAATACATGATTAGGGGGTTTTCGGGGTCGCTGATTAAGAATCCGTTATCAAATTTTCAAAAAACAAAATGGCGGACCCAATACGGCGGACGATGAATTTAAATGGAAGACGTCCGTCATATTGGATCCGCCAACCCTCTAATCATGTATTTGGTGAAAATGCGATGGCTTGAATTAATTTGTTATGTACAAAATTCGAAAATTTTCAAAAATATTGGCGCTGGTCGACTTTTGGCGCCTTCTATATTCGTACCAAGCAAGAAAAAACAATGTAGATTGTAGAGAAACTCAAAAGCTACAACTTTTGTCATAACCATTTTTCGCCCCGATTGACCGTTTTGTTGTAAAATCGAAAAAACCGTTTCCACCCCGAACAGTGTAATTTTTGAAAATTTATAACTTTTGAATAATAAGAAATTTCAAAAAATTTTCCAAACAAAAGTTGTTGAATACATCCTCCTTAACAATTTTTGTAATAGTAATTTTTCACGTACAAACAGTATTTACCAAGATATATGATTTCATCCCTTAAATTCAAGATGGCGGCCACCCCTTGCGGAATCCGAGAGGGGAAACTTGGCTGGAGTGTTCTAGTGGCACCCCCTATCTACCATTAAAATTTCATCAAACTTCTAATTAACTCAATTTAAAAGTACCATTTGAGTGGATTTTCACACGTGTTTATACGCGCAGCTGAAGCATTTTCCACCGGTGTTTTTGCAGCTGAAGGTGATTTTTTATCATTTATTATCATAAATAATGTATACAAAAATTTTCAGCTTTGGTACTATTAATTTTTTTTTCACGATTTCCAACGCGGGGGCGGCACTATTACTCCCACCTGGAATCCTAATGGTCGCAGCTTAAGGTCGTTTCCTTTAAATACTATACAAGAGCTTACATATAGGTGAAAATCAGCCTTGGTAAAATGACTACTCAAAATACCCCTGGCTCTCGTACTATATGTCCTCATCGAACTCAAATTACATCGTTGAGCCGTCGCGTCGTGGCATCGAATTATTTAATATATCATAATATGGTTGAAAATGATTTTAAAGTGTTCAAATTAAAACTAAAGTTATTTTGAAATGAAATATACATCTAAAAGCATTAATAACGAAGAAAAAACAGCTAAGCTCCCTTTAGGGGGACTTTTAAAAAAAAATGTCCGATTTATCTGAAATAAAATGTTTTACGAGTTTTTTAGGGTTTTTGTATGACATTTGCTGGCTTGCAGAAAATCTAATTTGGCAATGACCTTAGATTGTGACCACACATATTTCTCCATTAGAAAAGCATTGTAGAATTTTAAATCAATCCTGCTCGAAAAATAATTGATTGATTGAAACGATTTTTTTAAACTGTGTGTAATGTGTATGTCGCAAGGATGTGATAAAAACAGGGATTTGATCAAATCCCTAGATCCTAAGAGAATTTGATCAATGAACGGGAGATGTTAAAATGACAAATCGATATATAGTCATTTTCCTGAACAAATCAAGTGATTTGATTAAATCCTTAAATTGATTTAGTGAAATGACAAAAATAATATTTATAAGCTATTATATTATAGTTAAATCAGAAGGGAAAGCAGCTGACAGAGAAGAAAAGGCGTTCTGTATTGTTTGTCGAATGGAATCTACTGGAGCCCATTCATGCGACATTTGTAAAAACCCAGTGCAAGCAATATGTGGAAATACGGTAGGAGAAGAAGGATATGGGTCGAGAATTCTATGCTATTTATGCCAAAATGAAGAAAATATAAAAGAACAAAGGGAACATGCTGCACAAAACCGAAAAAGATCTGCTGAAAAATGAAAGATACCTCTACTTCTTCGAAGAAATTTAAAGACGTGTTACTGTTAGTGGGATCTACCGTTTTGATTGACGTACCTAAGGTAGATAAAGATTCATTAGATGCAAACAACATTACGGGGATTGTATTAAATATATTATTATATATTATTTCTGTTTCTAAAAAAAAATATGAAAAACAATGTACCTATTTCAAATTGGTACTTCACCTGGCATCATAACAGACCTTCCTAGAAACGATCTTTAAATAACTACAACCACATGTACCAACGATTAAGCTGAGTTTGCGTGAAATTGCGGGAAAATCATCTTTATTCGGAGGTCAAGAGTTCAAGAAGTGTTCCTGTGAAAAATCAAAAGTATGTAACAATGCTAAACGAAAAGATGTGTCTGTAAAAAAGTAATGTCCTTTGTAACTCAAGATGCCACAAATCCACAACGTGTTTCAATTAAATTTCTCGCTAACTATTTTGATACTCTTCTTTTAAATTTCCTATTATTGATTAGTTTGAAATATTATTATTAAAGTGGTCATTGTTGTATTACATACACCTAGTGAATGTTTGGTTTACTAAATAAATCTTTTTAATAGCTTAGAAATTTATTTTTGCCATTTCATTAAATCATTTTAGGGATTTGATCAAATCACTTGATTTGATCAGGAAAATGACTACATATGTATATAGATTTGTCATTTTAACATTCTCCCATTAAATGATCAATCTCTTCGGGATTTGATCAAATCCCTGCGATATATACATTATACACGTATTTATACATAGGTAGTTCTTTGTACAATTTCTCTATTGTACTTTATTTCTACTATAATAGATCAGTCATTTGTTTTTCTGTGAGGATAATATTATGTTCAACATAAGAACGAGTTTGACAACGACATAAGACTGTTCCTGCATATATAAAAACTGAAATTATGATCACTCGACATTGTCAAATTAGATTTTCTGACAATGCGTTTTCCAACTCAGCAGAAGGAAAAACGTGTTTCCAGAATTTTTATCTGTCTGTTTATTTGCACTCGCATCATTTGAGAACGGCTGGATCGATTTTGATGAAACGTCGTGTACTATCAACTAGTAGTATACAAATTTTAAGTATAGGCACCGAAGCACCAATTGAAAATAGTACAAGCTGAAAGAAAACACTGCGTTAAGAAATAACATTGTTAAAAAAAATTATGCGTAATAATATATGTAAAAAAAAATGATTTCGTTATATTTTCGTTCGTATTACGGTATCTTGAAGTTAATTAATTTCAAATGGAAAATTATTATGTAGATTATATTTGACAATAATTATTAAATTTAAACCACAAAAATTCTAAAATCTGTTTTTCCAAATTCCAGTTAAATTACCATTATGTTTTGTATATTTTGAAAACAAAAAAAAAACAAAACATGCAGTAAAAATATCTGCACCTGTATTCAACTTTTTTGTTAGGCGATGATTTATAAAAGATCTTTTAGCAAGTGCTAGTGTTTCACAAATCTACACAACAATGCGCTATTTTGAGATGAATAGACTTTGTGACAGGACTTATTCGTTATGTTTACTAAGACCGCCTTTACACTATCGTTGGAAGGACCTGAGATGATTTTGTTATAAAAAAAAACGGGGTGGGTAGAAGTCGGACTACTACCGCTAGTTTTTTGATGTGAGTTCGTTCAATTAGTTAGATTTCACCTTTGCCAGGCATCTCGACTCTCTACAGTGCGCAGCATATGTAAAAAATAAAAAACCTGCTCTAGGGGTTTTTTTCATAGCAACACAATAACAACAATACGATTTTGATATAGTCATTCCATTAGTTTTCCGCAGTAAGGAGAGGTTTTTTATTTTTCTGGTCAGGCCTTTTTTATTTTTCTGATCGCCCTTTCTGGTCAACCTATGAAAAGTTGGAACTGTATCCTCAAAATCGTCCACGTCCATAGGCACCACATTCGAGTCGATCGGAAGCGTCTGAGCCGAGGTCTAGGGCTGCGAACTTAAATAAGTCGAATTTTGTAGTCGGCGCAGAACATCTTGGCCAACCTGATTCGAGCTGGTTTGATTTTCTCGGGTTTCTTTCTTCTTTAAATGCTAGCGGCGATCCCTCTCCGCACCCGAGAGTGATTTTGGTCGGTCGCGAATGGGATTATGCCTTTTTATTTTGCTCTTCCTTGTTTTTGGTCTCAGCATTTTATTTTCCAGTCGTCGCTACAAATTTTTTTATGTTGGAAATTTATTTTTTTCGGTGTCAAAATATCGACAATACTCTTGTCTATGAAATACAGTTTAATTTGTCCTAAACAGACAAATAGTTAGGTCGCTAGCTCGCTTCTTAGTGAGCGGTGATCGCGCCTCGACAATTTCTCAGAGCTGTCTTCCGAAGGGTATGACGTCATTAGTTATTAATATCATTCATTGAAGCGCATACTTTTATGTTGTCGCCGAATCAGGCAGTATAAGTATTATTTTTCTATCTGATATAGTTTAGCCATACGAAGACGATGAAAGTACATCATTTTCCTCACATGATTTTTCCGAACGACCCCCCCGGACAAAACGTAAGACATTCATCGAATTCACGTCAAAAATAAAGAAGTAACCTAGTTTTGCGGGAAAGTTTGCAAAAAATTCGTTTTTTATTTTCGAATTTCTGTTTTCAGAACATGAGTATGTTGGAAAATGTTTCAACTTAAGCTAATGATAGACGGATTTAAAAGTTTCAGAAAAATAGTACTAACAAGTTAAAATACAGATTATTACTGTAACCTATTATCGCTAATTAATATCTATATTATATAAAAATGAAAATTGTATGTTTGTCGCCCTAACTACTGAAGGGGTTTACTTAGAAATTTGTATTGATATAGTAGAGGTACTAGCTCTACTATATCCATACTAATTTTCAATTAAATCCGTTTTAATTTTTCTAAATTACGGATATATTTTATTTCTTGTCTCCGACTTATGTTGTAAAATCTAATAATTTTTTTATCCATATACGTGTAGTTTGTACAAATTAGTAAAGTACCTACTGTATTTTATGCTAACCTCAACGCGCATGCCTTGCTATGCCCCCTTCGTGCGCTATGCGCATAATGGGAAGGCCTGTAGTAGTGATGGGACTCGAGTTGTGTTTCACTCGAGTGACTCGAGTGGTTTTTATTTTACTCGCATTTGAGTCAATTTTATTTTTACTCGGCTTTTGAGTGACTCGAGTCAACTCGAGTGACTCGAATCGTCGAGTGACTCAAATCAGCTAGATCCACTCGATTGGCGAATTGACACGGAACACTCGAATGGCCTGTAGTGACTAGAGTGAGAAGTACAAGCCGATGTATGGCATACATGCCTTAATCTTTCATTTGAAACTCAGTACATAGTTTGAGTTGTTTTATTTGTTAAATGTTTGTGTAAACTGTAAAGCTGTTTGCTAATAGTTCGTGCTTAAAATGAGTGAGAGCTACACTGAATGTGGTTAGTGGTTACTCATTATTATGACCTGCCTGTATGTAAAAAAATGACTCGAGTTACATTGTCACTCGAGTGACTCGAATCATATCTTCACTCTAGTGAAGAAATTGTCACTCGAGTCTTATCTTGACTCGAGTGAAAAAATCTCACTCGAGTCCCATCACTAGCCTGTAGTGCTACCAGTCGTGCTGGTGTAGTCTGTCTGCTGTTTGCCTGTCTGAGCGCGATAAATTCGAAACTATTTAACCGATTTTCATGCGGTTTTCACGAATACGAAGCTCTAAATATGTGGAAAGGTTTTAAGCTATATTTCATTATGCTATCATAACAGGTGGCTGTCATTCCCGGGCAACGCCGGTGAAATACCGTTAGTTTTCAAATAACAGTAACAGTTCAAAAACTCCTTCTAAACGTAACAGTTTTCCCACTCATTTTATACGTAGGTGAACATAAATACACTTGAAATTTCTGATGACATTCTAGTTTAGCATTATTTTGTTGTAATACTATATCTAAGTAAACAAAAAGTTAAAAAAGAAGGTCCTTGGTCAGACTTTTATTTTTATTTGCATTCACCTTTCAATAAAATTGAATTTAGTTGAAATATACCTTTTTTAAATTAAATAACGTATTTTTGACAACAGGGTTATACATGCTAATTATATAGTAGATATAGGTACCTATACCATAGGACTAATTCCTCATATAAAAGGTAGTATAAGAAATATACCTTTTTAAGATCGTGTAAATGCAGACATAGGTGAAGGACAAGCTAAAGAGAAAAGGACTGTAGCTAAATACCTGCCCTGCTAAATGCAGGGGGTAAGAATAAGTCTGTTCTATCCGGGTATTAATAGCTTTTGGCGCGTCATTTGTCGCCCGATAACCGCTAGGTTGGGGTTAGAAGTCGTTAAGGAAAAGATTTACATTTATGTAATGCAATCCTATGTTTGTTATGTTAAAAGATCGCCTTTCATATTGAAGAACTGCATTTTTTTATAAAATTAACACTATAATTCACATCATTCCTTTTAAAGATTGAGAAAACTACATTCCATCACATTCCAACTAATTGCAATCATATTGTGGAGAAATTTTTTCTTGTTTATTTTTCTCCTTCCCAGTAATCGTAATGTACACTCAAAAGTTTGTTACGTTGTCAGTTATTTCGTATTTTTTCTGTTTTAAGGTTTTTACAGTTTTGGTCATTTTACCGATACAACAGACTTATTAGGTAATTATTTGCCATTTTATTATTTAATTTACTTGTTAGAATATTTTACTTGTATTATGAACTCCGCTATAAGCCCCAATCTGAAATTAAATTAAATAATATTTTTAATTTTTACCATGTAATTTTGTAAAATAGTTTTTTTTTTGATAAAGTGATCTTTATTATTAATTTATAATAGAGCGTTCTGCTTCTAATTGTAACTCCGCTCTCCAAAGTAGAAAATAATTTGTGTATAGTAAGACTTCGTTTTTTGCTTCTTGTTCAATACTTAGTAGAATGAAAATAGTAAAACACTAAATTTGCTTCCGGAACAAGATATTTATTATTTTTTACTTCAAAATGTCTACACAATTTTTTGATTACAAATTTACTACCACAATATCTCAAGATGCTTAAAGTAACAAAGAACTTATTTGTACGCAATTTTCAATTCTTGTAAAATTTTGTTTTTTAAATTGACCTGATGATGAAAGCTTAAGCTCTCGAAACATGTCGTCAATCTCTTTGATTAAATAAAGAGTTTTATATCTTGTTCCGGAAGCAAATTTAGTGTTTTACTATTTTCATTCTACTAGAAAATAATTTGTTTCATGTATTCATGCAGTGTTATCTACTTAATATTTGAGGTCTATTATACATAATACCTAATAAATAAGTGTAACAGTCTGTAGACGATGTTTTCCTAATCTGTACTATAAACATTAAACATTAGGATCTGTAGGTACATTTAAATTACAACTTGTCTTCATCGCTATCGCTGAGGACAATATTAAAGTACGACATTACAAATAGATACATAGGTCGAATTATAAAATAATGAAACACGTTCGTGATGCAATTATGTAATTGACTATCGGCTAAATACCTGTGAGATGAATTTAATAATATTATAATTAATTCTGTAAGATAGGAATAATTAGTGTGTCTTCTTTGACAATATTATTGAATCAGAGCAAAGATCGCGTGTTGAGAACTATTAATTCTTGATATGCAAGTTAATTTATTCATTTGATAAAAAATAACATGTTGTAATAAAACCATGCATAAATTTATATAAAGTGATAGGTTAGTTTGTCAGAATAACCCCCTGCGCAGACATACAAAGTCCAGTCATCAATTTCACCCCGTTTAAAAAAGGTTTCTGTGACCCCTCAGGGATAAACATGGGTACTGTCATGATTTATTCATATATCTATACAGAAGGTGGGGCCTTTTTATTTCTTCTGATCTTGCACTATCATTGTGTTATTAAAGCGGATTCACATTGTTATTTTTTTATATAAAAAGATCAAGTTCAGTCAGGGGTATCATTTTAATATTTTCAAATTTGAGGGAGGACATTATATTATGCGAACCGAGATTCTATACATTAGACAAAATTTAGTAGTTAAAAGTTTGCTGATTTTATAGCTTTGTTAATTTAGAATGTAAGTTAATTAAATCACTTTTTGTGATTTTAAATAAAAAAATGAAACTGTATAAACGACTATCAATTTTAAATAAAAAATATTAGAAATTTACTTATCGTGATCACTAAAATTTGTAGATTGTAGATGAGCTTAATACGATACGGCTGATGTTAGTAATAAGTGGGATTTATTGGGAAAAAGCAGTCACATAAATAATTAATACCTATATTTTTTATTTACAACACAAATATTAAATCACAAATAAATGGTTATGTTTGCATTACTATTAGGAACACACATTGAACGACGTAACGTTGCAATAATGTCACAAATCTTAATCTTCCACCATCACGGCGGATGAGTCATCATTTACACTACAGTGACACGATTGATTAATAATCGATTGTTTCCATTTTAAAGAAAACAAATTGTAAGTATACAGTGTGTCCCAGGATAGATGTTACAAGAGGTGTAATGAGCAAAAAAATTTTGAATTTCGGATTAGCATTTGGGGATCGAGTCCAGCTTGATATAAAACTAGGGTATAGCAAAAATGAGTTGATTTGGTCTTCTCTAGAGTGTTTTATAAGCAAAGTTGTAAAAATGACCAAGAAAACGGACCTTTATTTTCCTAAATATGAAAAAATTCCACAAAGAAAAGTTGTTTAGAATGCAATTTTATAATTCCATATAGTGGAGTGAAATTAGACTAAAAAAAGCAAAAACTTTGCATCTCAGTTATAGTGGATGGATTTTCATGACTTTCTTGCATTGGGTTTCTAATAGTAGGTATCTATAAAAAAGTTTACCCTTTAAAAATTGTTACTTTTCGAAAATGCGTTTTTTTTTAAATGGAACAAATATTTAAAAAATGTATGTTGAAATTAATAATTTTTATATTTCAAGTGCATAGGGATTTTAAGGGCGCTTATTATGAATTTGTGGTAAAAAAATCAAAAAACGGCCGAAATAATTGAGACATTTTTTTCTGTTTATAGAGATTATAGACCTATCTATGGGCTATCTAACTGTGTCAATAAAATTTGATAAATTTGTTCGTGGCTACTCTACAGAAGTATTTTTTTCAAAATAAAAATTTTCGCCTTAAAATGGAAACACTTGACGCGGAATATTTTAGTAAGAAGGGTGTTCATTAAATATTGATTTCCCATGTAGGGATTGTATATCTATCCATGGGCTATCTATCTGTGTGGAAAAAATTTGAAAAATTTGTTCGCGGCCACCCTACAGAAGTAATTTTT
The DNA here is from genome assembly GCA_039654895.1 of Mongoloraphidia duomilia. Lineage (NCBI taxonomy): Eukaryota > Metazoa > Arthropoda > Insecta > Raphidioptera > Raphidiidae > Mongoloraphidia > Mongoloraphidia duomilia. The sequence goes on along the minus strand of CM077518.1, from coordinate 27,959,980 downwards.
TCAATATAGTACTTTTCGACTAAAAATGGAAACACTTGACGCGGGCGCTCTAGTAAGAATGGTGTTCGATAAATATTAATTTCCCATGGCTATCGAACTGTGTTAAAAAATTTGGAAAATCTAGAAGAGGCCACTCTACTGAAGCAATTTTTTCGAGATCGTATGCTTAAGGTAAAAAAGTAGGATCTCTAAAAAATTGCTTTTTAAGATGACCACTTCCAGGTTTTACAAATTTTTTAACATAGTTAGATAACCCATGGATAGGTCTATAGTCCTTACATGGGAAATTAATATTTATTAAACACGGTACTTACTAGAGCATTCCGCGTCAAGTGTTTCGATTTTTAGTCGAAAAGTACCAGCTTGTAAAAATTACTTCAGTAGGGTGGCCGCGAACAAATTTACCAATATTTTTTTTTTTAACGCAGTTAGATAGCCCATCAATAGGTCTATAACCGCGATGTGGGAACTTAATATTGCACTACTCGTCAGTATTATGCTATGCCTCATCACGCAACTAGATATACAATCTACTATAGATTCATTATTAATTTGAAATTATAGTTAGGTACTACTTGCAAATAAATTACTTTCATTCAGAAATTACAATGTCAAGTCAAGGCTTCAGTAAACAATTTAAAGCTAAATTTAGAATTAAAGAGAACTTAAAATGTAAAAGTGTAAAGTTAAAATCTGATTATCAAGTACCTACATGAATATAATTAAAAATTGTAATTATAATTGTTTAATTTATGTGTCAAAAAAGGCTACAGTGAACTAAATTTTATTGTAAGAAATTAGAAGGCCATTTTTTTTATTTAAAAAACGAGAAAAAAAGCAGTGGTAGAAATCGATCTTAATATTACATGTTTATAGTATACATTTATCTGCATTAAAATGTTGTAATATTTCAATAGGTACTATTTTGTTCCTTTAAATTACATATTTTAGAAAAAGATAAACATAGTAGCTTATCGCTTACAACTTATATTCTGTTTCAGTTAATCAGATTTCAAAGTCATTACTCAATGGTATCAAAACATACGATTTTGTTGTTTTTTTTTATAACTTCTAACATGATATAATTTAAAAAGTGCTATGCTTCATCATTATGGTATAAATACTCTACATAAAATCCACTGCATGACGGAAACGATCAAGAAGCCTTTGTAATTTGTATTATATTATTGTTTAAGCCGATCCCTCTGGCATTATGGTAGTTTAAATTTTATTATTATTATAGGTTTGATTGCGCTCCTTGAATAAATTTTTCAACTTAATGATTTTGTGAGTCTTTTGTAACATTCCTTCGTGCTTTATTATTAGTGAGCAAATATCAAGATTCTATTAAACTAAGAAAATTATTTGTCAATAATTTACAAGAAGAAGTGATCCAAAATTCAGTTTAATTTTTATCATTAACATTAACCTTAAACAAACAGCTAGAAATGTAGCTGAATTCAAGACCTGATCTAGGGCTGTCGGCAAATTTTGCTATCTGAACACTTTTTATTAATTTTGTAATAATTATGTTGAAAATATTAACTCTGTTATGTTCGCCCTCACAAGTTGATCACTAGCTATAGATTATTTTAAATACTAAATTTTAATTGTTTAGCTCAAAGAATTAATGAAATGATATGGTAATAGTATTGAACCTCTCTTAATGACTGCAACAGAAACTCCATATTAGACATTTTTATGTGAACTTTTCTTTAATGTTCTACTACATTTTCTGGTGTCCGCTCTAAACGCCTCAGATAAAACGCCCGGGATATAAGATCCAAGAATAAAATTACTTTCGTCTTAATATTGTTATACGACCCAAGTCAAAAATACCAGCTGAATTATGATGAAAGGTTAATAGATAGTTATGCAACAAGTGGCTAAGTGACGAATTATTATGACAGTCGCGATATTGCGTTACCAGTCTAAGGTTTTGTAGCATTTATACAAGAATGAGTGTGAGTTCTGGTGTAAATGCAACATAACCTTAGGAGAGTATCGTAAAATCGCGGCCGTCAGATTCGTTACTTTAGCCTCGCATTACATACAATATTGTTTGCAACAACTGCTTCAAAAGTTCAATTTTAAGCAAATGAAACACAATTTAGATAAATATTTTATTAGTGACATTATAGCACAGTAATCTATAAAGTTCTACTTTACACACGCGTGTTTTAAAATAAAACAAAACAGTAAATTACTTTATAGCACGGAGTGCGTAAAATTTTACTTAACGCAGCATAGCAGAATCTTTCATAAAGAATCACCTAAGGAACAATACTCTTAAATTGAACTTTTGACGCAGGTGTTGCAAAAAAAAAATTGTCGAACAGTACGCTGATATGGATGTGTTAAGTATTTAAATGGGGAGGCATATAATGTGTTACTGCGATTACGTAGTTGATGATAATATGATAGTATGTCAGGTTGGAATGAGATATAACTAATGTAATTTAATATGGGAATAGGAATGCATATTATGGTTTAGTATAAAAATTAAGAGAAAAGATATATTTTATTTTATATCAATTTATTGAGAATAATTGATTTTGCTTCGAAATTTTTTAAGTTATACTTCTTTTGGCGCGTTATGAAAAATAATGAGAGTGAATTTTTAGGATGCGCGCGCATCGCGTCACGAAAATTTATTAACACCATGAAGTTGCACGAAAATTTACACCTTGAAGTTAGTCGTTAGTAAAACTTCAACTAGAGTCGTTACACCAGTCACAATGTAACAAGAGCGTTTTCAGTTTTGAATAACATTAATAAAAGCTATTGCTTTGCAAACGCTCGTTTATGCCGCTTTCGTTAAATATGAGTTCGTACTCCAACAACCATGCACGCATTGTCATCTATACTTCTCGTTTGCTGCATAATATAACTAGCTTTGCTCTAATTGAACTGTCAAAATCACTGTCAAATAAAAAAAGTGAGGTTACAGTACGAATAAAAATTATATGTGTTTTTAAATTATTAAGGTTAACGGAGGTAGGTATGTATTATTTGTTTTACATTATAATTTATAATTACATTTTACATTATTATTTAATAAAAAACTCGGGTCGCAGTGCCAAACCCTGCCCACAATATAGTGTATTTGCTAATACTGGCATTGTGGCTTTATTATGTGAACTTAAGTTTGTTTTTGGACAAAAACAAAAATTTAACCCCTTAATACATCCCTTAAAACAATATTTTTTTCTTAATTGCAATATTGGTGTATTTAATTTGGTACAAATGATAGGAATGATCCTATCATTTGTACCAAATTAAATACACTCTTCAGTAAGTAAATCCGTATCCGCTACTAATGTTTTCATAAAATTTGTAAGTCCGGTCCTGCCAAGCCGATTTTATTAAAATTTTAGCAACACATTTTAATCATTACTAAAGGGTTAAATTTCAATTTTGAAACGATTCTGAGAATTTTTTCGGTATATATTATATGGTGCCATATGGCAAATACACAAATAATTAGATATAAAAAAATATATATTAAATATATTTAATAAATTAATAATTTATTAAATTTAATTTATTTATTTAATATCTTTATTTTATTATTTTATCGTCTTTTTTACAAACGTTTAGTACTGGCACCCGGGATTAAATTTTTGGAGTTATTTTTGTTTTGTTACGTAAAAGAAGTATAACTTCTGACGTACGTACTACATAGTACACACACACTCTTTTTTTTAATTTGAAAATTACAGACTCTTCCTTTATATGTATAGCTTTTGGTTTAATAATACGAAATATTAATACGTAATATAATTGTATTTTTTATTTTATAATAATTGTTATTTTATCGTCGATATTTTGTACCTGGTGCTTATATCCTGAGGGTAATTTGGCCTTGGATCTTGCGTCCTGGGCGATTTAAGTTCGGGAGTTTAGATATGGAAACATATTTTCTAACTGCATGTACCTATAGCTAAGTATAAAAAATTCAGTAGGTAATGCAAAACAGAAACTGATTTCATTTTTATTAAACATTGCAAAGGAAATGACGTGATATGAATGAAAGAAAATAATATTTGCAAGTCTTTATATACCTAATAAAATACTTCAATCTACATTCTAGTTATAACAAATATAAAAACTATAAAAGATACAATAAAACAACAAAAAATCATGTTATATGCAGCTCCTTCCTGATTACGTTATTATTAGCCAGTTACGTTTTACGATGATACATTTTAATTAGAAAAAACAGTTAAGTATTGAATTTTATAAGCGTCCTTAAATTTTTTATGATTTAAATTACATGTAAGTAAAAAGTCCAGACCAGATGCTGAACACCCACACAAAAAGTGTTGTATTTAAATGCAACTTGCATTCAAATGTATTTTTTAATACAATTTCAATGGTGTCTGATCCATGAGTGTCTTGTATGCTGCACGTGGCTATAATCTGGGTCAAGATGCTGAGCACGGTTTATGTACATGGATTATTTAATGTTACGTAAATTTTAAGTACGTAAATCGATTAGTCAAATATGAATTAATGATGCCTTTTAGAGCCTTCGAAAAAGTCCTAATAAAGGACGAAACGACGGTGAATAAAAATAAGCCATTTGGTATTTGGTACTGTCCTACTTCTCAATAACATTTCCCAATTTAAATACAACTTGTAATGTAAGTTGTAAGCTATGATTCATGGAAAAAATGCGATTTTATAAGCTCTTAGTTAACTTCACTTGTTACAGTGAAAAGTTCTAATCCAAGACCGTGTCCAAGACCCACTCCGATCGATTTGAAACTTTGCACACACGTCACACATATTACTGATGTTGTAGTCAATAGAGCCGATCCTAGAGGAACCTATCGATGGTGTACAGCAGGTCTAGCTTGATTATGCTCATTTTGCTTATTTTAGCGAGCATATAATTATGGTACAGTGCGCGTCTAAACTGTCCCTCCCCATCTTAATTTGAACGAATTGAGAAAGGGTTCGGACAAAATCGAGGTAAAATATTATCACACAAACTATCTTTTGAAGATAAATTTGTTTTTGAAAATTCAAAGCTTGTGTCAGGGGCACTATCAACTCAAAATTGTCTGATAGTAAAGGAGATTATGTTGCACTTTATTTGAATGGTATATCAATACTCTATACACTCGTTTAAAACAATTCAAATTCCAATCGTCCGTTTTCCAGTTATGAATAGATTTAAAACAGAATAAAATGCACGCAAGTCGAACATTTTGAGGGAAAAAAAAATTTGAAATCTATGTTAGTAGTGAAGTGACTAAAAATGTTTTTATCTGGCTACTTTTCATATTTAAACAATATTGCTGGAGTTATCTTCAAAATTAATTGAGATACAGGCATTGGCGGCGGAAAGGGAGGATCTGGTGGGCTAAAACCCCTCCCCCCAAGTAGAGTCAAGCCCTCCCACCAAACTGTAAACTCAGTGGCGTAGCTTTACTTCGCGGGGCCCAGGTGTAAAATTTTTTTTGGGGCCCCCCTCCCCCCACTTTACCCAACTAAGAAAAATTTCCAATTATTCATGACATCATCATCCCATCAACATTTGATTGTATTCTCAAAATGTTCTACGTCATATATAAACGACTCTGTAATTAAAAGAAGTTCTACTGGTATTCTTCAGATAATAATATTGCGCTCTTTTATATTTAAGGATAAATCGAGGGGTAAATATCTGCCCAAAATTGTGTACACCATAAATCCTTTTTGGCAAATAAATCCTTATAAATCCATATAAATCCCCAATAAATCCCTTTAAGTTCAATAAATCCTCATAAATCCTAATAAATCCTCGTAAATCCTCATAAATCCTCATAAATCCTCGTAAATCCTCATAAATCTTCATAAATCCTCATAAATCCTCGTAAATCCTCATAAATCCTCATAAATCCCCATAAGTCATCGAATGTATAAACAATAACAAAACTGCGTTAATTAGAAGTTTCATGAAATTTTCCGCAAGGGGTGGCCGCCATCTTGAATTTAAGAGATGAAATCATGTATCTTGGTAAATACTGCTTGTACGTGAAAAAATATTGTTACAAAAATTGTTAAGGAGGATCTATCCAACAACTTCTGTTTAAATTTTTTTTGAAATTTCTTATTATTCAAAAGTTATAAATTCTCAAAAATGACACTGTTGGGGGTGGAAACGGTTTTTTCGATTTTACAACAAAACGGTCAATCGGGGCGAAAAATGGTTATAACAAAAGTTGTAGCTTTTGAGTTTCTCTACAATATACATGTGTTCAACATTTTTTTTGCTTGCTTGGTGCGAATATAGAGGGCGCCAAAAATCGACCGTCGCCAATATTTTTGAAAAACTCAAAAGCTACAACTTTTGTTATAACAATTTTTCGCCCCGATTGACCGTTTTGTTGTAAAATTGAAAAAACCGTTTCCACCCCCAACAGTGTCATTTTCGAGAATTTATAACTTTTGAATAAGAAATTTCAAAAAATTTTCCAAACAGAAGTTGTTGGATACATCCTCCTTAATAATTTTTGTAACAGTAATTTTTCACGTACAAGCAGTATTTACCAAGATAAATGATTTCATCCCTTAAATTCAAGATGGCGGCCACCCCTTGCGGAATCCGAGGGGGAAAACTTGGCTGGAATGTTCTAGTGGCACCCCCTATCTACAATTAAAATTTCATCAAACTTCTAATTAACGCAATTTCAGACCTATTTTTTCGACCATTTGATTGGACTATATACAGGGTGTCCTCAAAGACACTTAACACACGTCTGCCACATATTCCTGAGACCAAAATAAGCCGATTTAATCAAACTTACCTTCTTACAAAATTGCTTAGTTTGGGCGCTATACGGCCCTGAAGTTACAATTTTGAAATCGTTTTTTTGTTATAAATTTAAAACGGCTTGTGCGATTTTGCTAAAATTTGGCACGTTGACATAGTTTTACGGAACAAAAAAACCCATATCAAAATTATGATTAATATTAATCCATAGGCGTAGAACTCGGATTTTTTAATATTTGAACGTTACAAATTTCTACGCCAATGGAAGAAAAGGAGTTTAAGTATAAAATTTAGATTCAGTAACTTATTTGTTACAAAAAAGCTACTCTTAATAAGACTCGATTACTCTCATGGTTTTTGAGAAATTTGCATTTTAATAATAAGTTGATCAATAATTATACGTTGATAATAATAAGTTGATCAATAAACAAATAAGATGGCCATGCTTTTTTCTAAGAATAAAACTAGAGATAATGAAGAAGTTATGCAAAGAGTAAATTAATTTTCTTCGTCGTATAAATCTTTGTATACGTGAAAATGGTGGACACTTTGACCACTTTTTATGACATATTTATTTATTTCTATTCATGTTTTAGTAACTTTACTTCATTTTGTAAAAATTACTGCGAGTTATTAAAATGCAAATTTCTCAAAAACCATGAGTGTAATCGAGTCTTATTAAGAGTAGCTTTTTTGTAGCAAATAAATTACTGAATCTAAATTTTGTACTTAAACCCCTTTTCTTCCATTGGCGTAGAAATTTGAAACGTTCAAATACTAAAAAACCCGAGTTCTACTCCTATGGTTTAATATTAATCATAATTTTGATATGAGTTTTTTTGTGTCATAAAACTATGTCAACGTGCCAAATTTTAGCAAAATCGCACAAGCCGTTTTAAATTTATAACAAAAAAACGATTTCAAAATTATAACTTCAGGGCCGTATAGCGCCCAAACTAAGCAATTTTGTAAGATGGTAAGTTTGCTTAAATCGGCTTATTTTGGTCTCAGGAACATGTGGTAGGCGTGTGTTAAGTGTCTTTGAGCCGGTTTATGCGGTCGGGCAAATTAAAAAATGTTACGCGCACGCGCATAACATTATTTGATTTAATTCTTCTGTAAATCCTCGATAAATCCTCAATAAATCCTCAATAAATCCTCATAAATCCCCATAAATCCCCATAAATCCTCATAAATCCTTATAAATCCTCATAAATCCTCGTAATTCCTTCACGCTGTACACCATAAATCCTCAGATATTTACCCCTCGGGATAAATAAATCTTCGAGTCGTCTTCATCAAATCATAATTATTGGCATAAACGATATAATTAATCAATCAGTAGTTGACTCAAAAATTGGGGACCCCTCGAGGTTAGGGGGCCCCGGTGATTGCCACTTGGAACACCTGTGGTAGATACGCCACTGTGTAAACTAACGTGTTTAATACTCTTTACAATCTTTACTTTGTAAGCCTTCATAAGTGAACATGGATCTGTAGACCCCCTCCCCCCCCAAACGTCGTTCCGTCGATAATGAATACAGGCCTGGGAAGTTATGTCTGGGACACTCTGTATATCATCGCGATTGTTGAGAAAGGCATTAATGCGATCAACGCCGTTGGGAAAGGCTAATATTTGCTGAAATGTATAAAACTGCATCCAACACCTTATACTAAACCTATAATTTATTCTAAAACTCTATTCTGAAATAAATGCTTGTTAAGTAACAAAGATAGAATTTCGTTTTATGTATATAAATTGATTTTCTATCTTTCTTCGAAAGCACCACATTAAAATAATCTTTCGGAGTAGTACTACTACTATGTAGGTATTATACAAAGAACGTAATTACGTATTTGTTGTAAAATGTATGTGTTTTCTTTTTCTAACAGGCTTTCAATGTTAAAAAAATGTATATTTAAAACCTAATAAATGTGTGCATTTTTCTATATATACAATAAGGGATAACTTTTAACGTCTTGGACTAAACAAATGGTTCATAAATTCTTGAAAAAAAGTGTTGAACAAATAAACATTCTAGTTCAAAATGATCGGCTTACAGACTTGGAAAATTTCAAATTATGACATTTAGATAAACAGTTCATAATTACTATAGGTTGTTTATTATATTTGACAAATAATAATTATAATACAGTTTCAAAAACACATAAAATACAAGGCATCCATTTTTATTAGAAATTATTTGCCCGTCGATTCGTTCGCATGAATGTCGATTTAAAGCCCTTACACTGACACAATCTGTTGGGTGGCAGACGAACATAAATAGGATGCTACTCTTTACACGACCCAACCTGGCAGTATGCTGTAAACTCACTCTGTTGGGTCAGTTATCATGGCTCCTTAATTTTATGACGTTAAAAATTGGAAATTGCATTAATTTTGTAATAAAACGTTACGTCGATGCGAAAAAGAAAATGCTGGGATAAAAAGTGACTGGAACAAAAAGTGGTTAAGTACTACAAAGAAAAAAATTTATCTAAGAAAAAATCAAATGACCACTGTCGGGACTTGAACCCGAAACCCCCAGTTTCCGGCTAGGTGAGTTACCGATTTCTCCACAGTGCCCGAGAGTGGAATTACAATACAATTACAATACAATTATGTAAGTACCTAACCTACTTGCTAGTTGACAGAGTTGTAGTTTTCAAGACAAATGCAAGATAAATGTGAAATGATGACAGCTCGTTATGCAGATCGACCAACTGCTCTACACACGACCCAATTTGCAGTGTGTTGTTTTAAAATAAATCGATCCGATTGGCCTAAACACCATCCAGGGTTCCTGCAAATTGAACCCAGCAAATTGTGTCGTGTGTAGGCGCTTTTATAGCCCGCAGATTGTTCACGTTAAGATTACGTCGATTTTGATGACATTCTATCTCAAGTGTGCCAACAAGTTTCCTCAAAACCAATTCTGTGAATCCAAATGACACTGGTACAAATAGCCACTCAGGCCAAAATTCTGGAAACGTTTTCTATATTCTGTGGCTAAACGCGACTGTGTTACAGTACATAAAGTCCAGTATAGAAATTCTTGACAGGTATTTTGATGTTTCTCGGTAAGTCTGCCTATTGTTATTTAAAAAATATATAATATTTAAACATTATTAAAAAAATAATGAGAAAACATCAATACAAAAGTGTAACTTTATATTTTACGTATCTACCGAAATCTTTTAAAATTCACTCCAATGATTTTTACAAAATATAAAATGCAACAGTAGCGTGCAAATTTGTAAAATTTTATTCTACGATAGCATCTATAAGGTAGTATATGTTATCTTTATTATAGACCCTCGGCGTAAATATTTTCAAACTTTTTGGCCTGGAAAGTTCGAATATAAGGCGAGGACATAGTTTTAAGCGAATATTTTCACTGTAAAAAACTACGTGATCGAAACTAAGAAATTACCGTTATGAAATCGTAACAAAATTTACCCCCAATTTTTATCCCCCCAGAAATAGACAAATAAATATTTTTGTGATTCAAATTCGGACTAGGTGCTGGCACACAAGCTTTATATAACTATAATATATTCCCGAGAAAATCGACTGTTACATATTAAAACAGACAGACGCCGAAGTGTTACCATAAGGGTTCCGATTTTTACGATTTTCAGGGAAACTAAGAAAAACACTGCATTAAAAAATAATGTTATTTGTCTTATAGCTTTGTAAGCTATGTGAGACCTAACAAAATTCCATGTTGAACAGCTTCTTTTGTATAAGAGGCATCAGTACTTACGTATGTTACAATAATTGATGATACGTATAATAATTAAGATTTGGTTTGACGTTCAAAATTGTAGAGTTGTTATGTTGATTATGGAAGCCATTTCTCCACTCGAGTTCCTCAAAAAGAATCTGCGCTACGGATACCACAGTCTACAATACATGTACCTACACAATATTCATCAACCACGTGTATAGTTCAATGTTCTCGATATGATTAAGAAATTCGTAATATTTTTACCTTTAGGAATCAGTCAAGACAATTTGTAATAAATAATATACAACGTAACTTAATGCACATCCCATAACAAGTGTCTTAATAAAATTAATAAAATATATGACGAAATAGTAGAGTAAATAAATCTATAGTTTTCCATCAGAAGTTATGCTAAAGTAGTTATAAGCTGTGTGTCACTAATTTATTTCTGGAATGTGGTAGAAATAATAATATTTTAGCACAGAAATCTTTGGCGTAAATTCAAACTTTATGAAATATTATGTTATATGGACGCTACTGATCGTAAAAGATTGGTATCGAAATTTTGGAAGCACGGTAGAATAACTTTACACCGTAATCTGCAGATAGCAGACGAAATGTTTTCGCAATATTGGTTAAACACAATCATGCAAGCGTTATAAGGTAAGAGGATAAGCCGAAGGGGTTGTTGCTTGTATTTGTAAACAGTACACAATGAGTATGGGCCCATTTTGCACAACTCTTTCTTGGGATAAGAGAAAGAGATTTGTACTTCAAAGCAAGTACCTACTTTAAATTTTTAAATCGATGTAGCTCTGTATATATTGTATATACAGGATTTTTTAAAAATGAATGTGGTCTTAACTAACGCTTAATTTTGCAATATTTTTTTATTATTAAGTGAAACTTTTTATTTTGTTATAAGAGAATTTTATTAACTTATAAATTACAAGGTAGGATACAAATACGACGCAGGGATTAATAAATTGGTGGCATTTTATAAATTGATATGCGTTTATAGAATTAAACATATAATTATTCATTGACCTTTTAAATAAGTTATAAAATTATAATACTAGCCTTTACTCTAGGCTTCGATTGCTTCAATGCCGCTTTTGACCGAAACCTTATTTTAATCCAACAAAATATCTTGAAAAAAATTATACTTTACTTCAGGCTGTAGGGTACTAATATACCTAGTAGACAGCAGTGTGCCGAGTTTCATTAAAAGCAGTCTAGCCGTTCTCGTTTGATACTGGTACAAACAAACAAACAGACAGACAGACAAACAAAAATTTTGGAAATATGTTTTCCCATATTAATCTAGAATCTAGATGTTATACGAAATACCAAAAAAATTCAGAAAAACTTGCAATAAAACGAAGCTACAGATTATTAAACATTCTGATTTATGTTGATTTTTAATGTCCATATTATATGTGACGATAACCAAATTGTTGTGGGATACGGACGACGAAAAAACAAAAATTGTGACGATAAATTTTTATTTTTTCGTCGTCCGTATCCCACAACAATTTGGTTATCGTCATCTGATTTATATAAATATATCAAAATGAAAAAAAAAATTAAAATTATTTGAATGTCCTATATTTAGTCCAATCACGAGAGGAAGTTCACCTTGCGTTTGGTGCGGCAAATGATTTTATTTTTTTGTGTCCTCAAGCATGTTTAGAAGATGTCAAATCCAAGTTTGCGACCTCTAAAACAGGGCGGGGGAGTTTTGGTGGGCTAAAAACCACGATTTTTTTTGCACTTTTTTCGATTTCTTGCTTATAATATGGAAACGGCTGATCCTATCGAAAAAATGGCCGTATTCAAAATTAAAGGGCACAAAATTTACTTCAAAATACACTAGTTAAATATGTTTATGTTCCCATTTTTACCGGCTCTACAGAACTTAGAAAATCGCCAAAATTTACCAAAATGAAAAAAAAGAATTTTTTCAAGCTTTATTGAAAAACTCGAATAGCCTATAACCTTCCTTAATAAACGGGCTATCTAACAAAAAAAAATTTTTCAAATCGGACTGGTAGTTCCTGAGATTAGCGCGTTCAAACAAAAAAAAATAAATTCTTTTTTTGTTTGAACGCGCTAATCTCAGGAACTACAAGTCCGATTAAAAAAAAATTTTTTTTGTTAGATAGCCCGTTTATTAAGGAAGATTTTGGGCAATTCGAGTTTTTTTAAATTCAATCTTAAAGGGGGTAACACAGGGGTGTAAGATTTTTTGTTATTACAAAAAATCTTACTCCCACGTTTTACCCCCTTCGGGGTTAAATTTAAAATAAACTCGTATATCCTATAACCTTCCTCAATAAACGGGCTATCTAACAAAAAAAAATTTTTTTTAATCGGACTTGTAGTTCCTGAGATTAACGCGTTCAAATAAAAAAAGAGTTTATTTTTTTTTTGTTTGAACGCGTTAATCTCAGGAACTACCAGTCCGATTTGAAAAAAATTTTTTTTGTTAGATAGCCCGTTTATTAAGGAAGGTTATAGGCTATTCAATTATTTTTTTTAATTCAATCCCACAGGAAGTAAAACGTGGATGTAGGATTTTTTGTTATTACAATAAATCCTACACTCCCGTTTTCACTCTTTGGGATTGAATTTTTAAAAAACTCGTATAGGGTCTCATTGATTAGTACTTTGCTTCTTTTACAGACTGGTAGTTCCTGAGATTAGCGCCTTCAAACAAAAAAAGAGTTTATTTTTTTGTTTTGTTTTTCTAAGTTCTGTAGAGTCGGTAAAATCGGAACAAAAACATATTTGACTAGTGCATTTTAAAGTAAATTTTGTGCTCTTTAATTTTGAATAGGACCATTTTTTCGATAGGACAAGCCGTTTTTATAAGCAAAAACCGAAAAAAGTGCAAAAAAATCATGGTTTTCAGCCCACCAAAACTCCCCCGCTCTGTTTTAGAGGTCGCAAACTTGGATTTGACATCTCCTAAATATGCTTGAGGACACAAAAAAATAAAATCATTTGCTGCGCAAAACGCAAGGTGGACCTACCTTTTTAAGCTCTCGTGACTGGACTAATTATGAAAGGTTTTCAGAATTATCTGAGTCTTGTATTAATTCATGTTTTTAATTTATGATTGTTTTTGCTCGACTTCAAAAAAAACGGAGGCTATCAATTCGACATGTACCTATATTTATATTTTTTTTTATTCAGCCATAACTTCCCGAGTAGAGGGGCTAACCGATTTTTATAATTTTGATTCCGTTGGGTTCAAAATGTTTGATCCCATATAATTTTTATTTAAATCGGTTCAGTAGTTTTTATTTTTTCTAGTAATCAAATTAATTTTTTATGTATGCTACCCCATATCTCTTGCCTTTACGAACCGATTTTGAAGATTATTTTCTTAATCAATAGCGCATACTTTCAGGATGATCCCACATAAAATTAACTTAAATCGGTTCAATAGTATGTATGTTACCTCATATCTCCTGCATTTGTGAACCTATTTTGATGTTTCTTTATTAATTTAATAGCTAGGGTATACCTTCAGAGTGATCACAAAATAAATTTCACTTAAATCGGTTCAGTACTTTTTTTTAGTTTAGTACCTAATAAAATATCAAGAAAGAAGACGGTTAATAACGTGCAAACTACGTATCTATTGCAAAGGTACTAAAAAGTAAAAAAAATGGTAAAAAAATAAAGCTTCCTTGAACAGAATCCACTAAAAATTTTGACGTCGGCGGTAATTTAATAAAATCAAAGTAGATATTTAAAAAGTTTTAGTAATTAAATTAGGGCCGAACTAAAATTTTTATAATTTTCCTCTTTTTAGTGACTATTCTATATTTTTTGATAATTTTTTTTAATGGTAAATTAATTAATTATTCCTAATGATACTTTCTTCAGTTCTCAAATAAAACCCCGCGAACTAGAGTTTTGTATAATAAGTAAATTATGGTACCATCCTCGGTACCATCATAATATAAAGAACAGAAATCCAACGATGTCGGTCAATCTAAGTTGCATGGAAGGTTTGATGGCACTTAAAAATAATATTATCAAATAACAAAATTAAGATATATAAGTATATTGTTAATGCACTCAAATATATACCATTATGTATCAATTGATGCAATATAATGGCATTATAGTTAAAATCCATAATTAATCTACATTAAAGTTAATTTTGTAAGCGTATTCCCTGATATGCTATAAACCTATAAAAAACATTTTAAAAAGCACAAAGAGCAATATAATGTTAAATTTTGACACCTGAATGTGATGGAATTTAGATAACGCTGTGTAAATTCATAAACTAATATAACTAATATTAGAGCCATAACCCTTTAATTTAGTTATGTGTATAAAATGAACCTTGTACATCTTATCTATAGTTTTCTTTTGAACCTTTTTACCCAATTAGAAGCTAGTAATATTATATTTTTATTGCGTGCCTCCATTCATATTAAAAGTGAGCAAATGTAAAGGCGGTTGTAGACGTTCAAAATTAGAATGAAGTTTGTGAATTCAGAATGCAGACACTTTGTAGAGCTCATAGTCCAAAATGCGGAACCCTGTATTGTTCTCACTATTCTACTTGTCTCCCTGTCTGTTACACCCTTCTAGTGTAGCTCCTGAACTATAAATGCCACTGGCTACAATACAGAAATAGACATGACGTACATTATGTAAGTTAATAGCCAAGAACCCAGAGAAATCGTACCTTTTTAATTTTTATTAACACGCTTATATTATTAGCTTCATTAGCATGTTGCTGTATGTAGGTATGTACAAAAATCTTGCAACTCGATTTTCACCCTCTTCCAAATGTTCAATTGACGTGAAACTTTGCAGTCGTATGTAGTTTTGATGACAATACAATATTCTGATATTTGGCTATAATATTTATATAACAAGTAAAAAAAAAAAATGAAAATAAAACATGTGGCGGAAGTGACGGTGTTGATAGTGGGAAAACGTGTCTACAGTTATTTAAAGTTTTACTATAATATTTATAATGTCAACAACTATAAAATTCGGCGTTTAAGTAACTTGGTGGTCCTTTTCAAGGATATAAGTAGATACAAAAGAAAATATTAATTAATATAACGAAAACAATATTAAATAAAAATGTCTCACCGAATGTCAATAGAAAAATTCTATTGGTCTGATAAAGAAAAAATAGTTATGAATTTATTAAAAATGTTAATAATTTTATCAAACCGAATAATTATTATGGTGGTTTCATTAGATGTACTTACTTAGTTTCTTTATTTACACGTATTTCCTATGATCTTGTTATCAAAAGCATTGACAAACACCATGAGAAAATTAAGATTGCAATTAATTTTGTAATAAACATCGATTTTTTTCAATTATAATTATTTGTCTATTGAGTGAGCCGTGAGAGCTACCACTTTTTTTTCGTTAGATCGCGCTAGTGGCAAGTTAGGTTTCTGTTTAGTCATTCTGTATTATTTATCCAATATTAAGGAATAAATAATTAAATAAATACAAAACTGCGATTTAGCCGTTAAATGACAGATATCTGCAGGTCATCAGGTGGCGGAAAATATAAACAGTACTGACATTTGAATTACATATACCTCACTTGTTAGATCAGATGGTAAAAAAAACTCTGGCAGCCCTCATTGGTCGTAATTTTTTTTTTTGGATAATATTATTATAATGACTAAAAATTTGAAATTTCAAAAGGAAATAAAAAATATGCTTATATCGACGCACTAAAAAGTTGAAAATAAATTTCTTTCTCTAATACAACGTTTAAAAGCATGGGACACTCACTGTACCTGTATTTCATTTAATTCATCGAGGGCCTCACCCTTTTAAACATTATAGAAGAGAAGGAAAATTATTGTAACGAATCTAAGCAGGCTGGTTGCAGCCATGATTCGTTGGCTTAACATGGATCACGCAGCCTTGAGCGCGAAGAAATATTCTGGTTGACAACAATAAGAAAACCCGCCACCATGGATATAAAATGACCAGGAAAGTTCATATAGGCAAGAGCGAGTATGAAACACCAGGGAGTCACGTATACATTCTCAACGAGAGCAGACGTGAAAAGTGCGACAAGAAATAAATAGACCACCAGCGAGTTAAAAGTTCTTCGAGTGACCTAGTGCAAATAATCTTCCAGTACCAAGTGACAAACAGTGTGGAAGATATTTGAAAGTGACAGACGAGATCTTCGAGTGATTAAGTGCAGATAATCTTCTGGTGCAAAGTGACAGACAGTGTGGAAGATATCTGCAGGTGGCAAATAAATACTACCACCACAGACATATAGTGGACCCAGTGAACAATACGTGCCACAGACATATGGTGGACACATAGTGGTCAAGCAGTGGTCAAGTAGTAACGAAGTGTTGGTCAACAAAAAATTGACCAACGGTCAAGCAAAACTGACCAACGGAAAAATAGACAAAAATCGAACAGTGAATAAAGTGAGGAACAGTAATTGTCCAAAGCATGTAAACGGTTGTCACTGTTGTGAAAGAATAGATAAATAAAAATATTTACCAAAGTTACCAACGAGTTTTGTTACACTGGTGTCAGGTGTGGGGTGTAACGATGACGACAAAACTGTTGAAGGATTTGGTAAAGGCGGACCTCAAACGCGAGCTTGAGAAAAGAAGCATGGAAACATCAGGAACGAACGATGTATTGCGAAAGCGGCTCAGAGAGGCGCTAGTGGCGGAGGACGAAGACCCAGAAAGCTTTCTGTTCGCTGTGTCGGACAGCGGAGTCGATGATAATGCACTCACGCTGATGATGACAATGATGCAGAGGATGGAAGAAAAGCAAGAAGAAAACGCCAAAAAGCAAGAAGAAAACGCCAAAAAGCAAGAAGAAAACGCCAAAAAGCAAGAAGAAAATACCAGAAGGATGGAAGAAAAGCAAGAAGAAAATACCAGAAAGATGGAAGAGACGATACTATGCGGAACTTCTAGTATAATAGAAGAAAAGATGGGGGTGCTCGATGGACGACTCGACACCCTAGAAGAAAACGCCAGAAAGATGGAAGAACGAATGGAAATGCTAGAAGGAAGACGTTCTGTTCCGGTTGTTGAAGTCAGAAGTGCAACCGAGATAGAGCGAGAGACAACCACCTCCAGCATGAGAGTCAAACCTCCGACGTTTGACGGAAACGTGGCCTGGTCGACCTACCACAAACAATTTGAGGCGGCTGCAAGAGCCAACGGATGGTCTGAGAGCGACAAAGTCATCTCTCTGGTGGTAGCCTTGCGCGGGGATGCCTTAAACATTCTGCAGGCAATCCCAGCAAGTCAACAAAACGACTACCACCTGTTGGTCTCACCTCCAGCAAGTATACCACGCACAGCTGAGGAACCGTAACCAGAAGAACGGAGAAACGCTTCAACAGTTCCAAGCCGATGTTGCGCGCTTAATACGATTGGCGTATCCGACAGCACCTGAGTCGTTCCTAGAGCAATTGGCGGTACAAACATTCATTGATGGTTTACGAGACGGCGAAACTCAGCAGGGCTTGAGGCTGGCGCGATCGAAGACCATAGATGACGCGCTTGCCCATGCCATGGAATTTGAAGCCGCCAAGCAAGCATCACGAGGTCACGAACGTGTCCGGACTGTGGCGGAAGAAACCGAGAGATCCGAAGATCGCATGACAGAGTTGGTGCGAAGAATTCTCCGGGAGACCGGCCGCCAAAAGAACCCCCAAGAACCGTGGCGACCCCGTTGTTGGAACTGCGGTGAACGAGGCCACATACGGCGCAACTGCCCGAAAACCGGTGAAAAACAGAAGCCGGAAAACTAAAGAAGGTTGACGAGAAGGAGCGAACGTCGACCTGGAGAAAGTATGCTCCGGAGATTACTATCCATGCCGTGTCACCTCAAGACCGCGCGGCCAGCATATTCGTCGATGGGAACGTCGCTGGCCAGACCATCCAGTTACTGGTGGACACAGGTGCGATGAAATCAATTATACGTCCTGGTGTTGTACACAAAGCCACGAGGCTATTGCCAGCGACAGTTATGCTCAAGACAGCGACCGGTGACAGGATCTCGACGCATGGATCGACGACGATGACTATCGGCATTGGAAACCAGAAGCTCGACCATGAAGTACTGGTGGCTGACATCTCCGACGATTTCATCCTAGGTATGGATCTCCTGCGGAAATTTGGTTTTGCACTGGACCTGAAAGAAGGTGTCCTGAGAGTTGGTGACGAGGAACTTCCCCTACATCCCGGGGAGGACTCGGTGGCCAGAGTCTGGCTCCAGGAAGACGTCACACTGCCAGAACGAAGCGATATGATGATACGAGCCGGTCTGGATGGAGATATTCGGGCAGGAAGTGTGCGAGTAGTTGAACCTGTCTACGACAAGTCGGTTCGTAACGGCGTGCTAGTGGGAAAAACACTAGTCAGGGTTGGAGAGACGGTACCGGTGAGAATTATGAACGTTAACTCGACACCGGTGACCCTGAAGAAGAACACCCTGCTGGGACAGTGTGTGCAAGCCTCCCGAATTTCCAGATGTGTAGAGGACGTACCACGGCCAACCGTCGCAAGAAACATTGAAAAATTGGCGACCATGATTATCGGCTCGTGTGAGAACCTTGACATTGCACAGTCAAGAGAAGTGCGAAGATTAATCCACAGCTATTCGGACGTTTTCGCACTCGACGATGAGCAACAAGGGCGAACCGATGTGGTACGTCATAAAATTGACACGGGAGATGCCAGGCCGATACGACAACGACCGAGACGTCTTCCATTGACGAGACGAGATGAAGCTGAGACGATCGTCACGGACATGGAGAAGCAGGGAGTCATAGAGCCATCAAGCAGCCCATGGGCATCACCGGTGGTTCTGGTCGGCAAGAAGGACGGCTCAACCCGATTTTGTGTGGACTATCGGCGCCTTAACGACGTGACCAAGAAAGACAGCTACCCACTTCCCCGTATCGATGACACACTAGATACGTTGTCAGGATCTCAGTGGTTCTCGACCTTAGATCTGAAGAGCGGCTACTGGCAGGTCGAAATGGACCCTCAAGACCGCGAGAAGACAGCGTTCACAATCGGCACAGGGTTATGGCAATTCACGGTCATGCCCTTCGGGTTGTGTAACGCACCGGCTACCTTTGAGCGCCTGATGGAGACCATTTTGAGGGGTCTGTCATGGAAGACCTGTTTGGTATACCTCGACGATGTGATTGTGGTTGGTCGCACGTTCGGAGAACACCTAAAGAACTTGGAAGAGGTGTTCCGAAGACTACGTGGAGCCAACCTGAAGTTGAGTCCGAAGAAGTGCCACATATTCCGGACGAAAGTGAAATATCTTGGACATGTTGTGTCTCGAGAAGGAGTGGAAGCCGACCCTGAGGAGATTAAAGCCGTGCAAGAGTGGCCAACACCGAAAGACAAGCACCAAGTTCGGAGCTTTCTTGGACTATGCACGTACTACCGACGTTTCGTCCCTGGCTTTGCGAACATTGCAAATCCCTTGACAAGATTGCCTGAAGATGGACGGGAATACGTCTGGAACAACGAGTGCGAAGAAGCTTTCCGACACCTGCAACGCGCTCTGGTAACGGCACCGATACTGAGCTATCCACGCACAGAAGAGAAGTTCATACTGGATACCGACGCAAGTAATCTGGCTATTGGTAGTGTGCTGTCCCAGATTCAAGACGGGCACGAGAAAGTCATTGGCTATTTCAGCAAAGTCCTGTCAAAGGCTGAAAGAAATTATTGCGTAACTAGGAAAGAGTTGCTGGCAGTAGTCAAGTCAGTAGAACACTTCCACAAGTATTTATATGGCCGAAGATTCTTGTTGAGAACAGATCATGCTGCGTTGAAGTGGCTCCTGCAATTTAAAAACCCCGAGGGACAGGTTGCCAGATGGATCGAGCGGTTGCAGGGATACGACTTCGACACCGAACATCGAGCGGGCACCATCCACCGGAATGCGGATGCCCTCTCAAGAAGACCGTGTCCAGAAAATTGTCAACATTGTTCTCGCCAAGAAGTGAAGACTTGCTGCATTTCAAGAACCACCCTGGTAAACGACGAGTGGTTGCCCAATGAAGTTAGGCGGGAACAAGAAGCGGATCCGGAACTGAAGATAGTGCTAGAGTGGAAACGGAACGTGAGAAGACCAGCCTGGGAGGCCGTCAGTTCGTCCAGTAGAGTGCTGAAGGCATATTGGGCCCAATTGAACTCGCTGGAGGTGGAGGACGGTCTCTTGAAGAGAAGACTGGAAAATGAAGACGGCACGAGCGTAAGGTCTCAATTGGTGATACCGAGAAGCCGAGTGCCGGATGTGCTGCGACAACTTCACGATGGGGCCTCGGGAGGCCATTTCGGCGTGAAGAAGACCCTGGAAAAAGTCCGAGAGAGGTTCTATTGGGTCAACTGCAAAGAGGACGTCAAAGAATGGTGCCGCAAATGTCGATTGTGTGCCGCCGGAAATGGACCCTTGGGAAAGAGGAGAGCACCCATGAGGCAATACAACGTGGGGAGTCCAATGGAGAGAGTGGCAATAGACGTAGCCGGACCATTCCCCGAGAGCGACGATGGAAATAAATACATCCTGGTGGCGATGGACTACTTCACTAAATGGGTGGAAGCATATGCGCTCCCGAACCAAGAAGCGACGACTGTGGCAGAGGTGCTTGTCAAAGAATTCTTCAGTCGGTTTGGAGTGCCAATGGAACTGCATTCAGATCAGGGCCGAAACTTTGAATCCGCCCTCTTCGGTGACGTGTGCCGGTTGCTTGGAATTCGCAAAACACGAACTACGCCGCTGCACCCACAGTCTGATGGAATGGTGGAACGCATGAATAGGACGATGGGAAAGTACCTAGCTAAAGTTGTTTCTGATCACCAACGAGACTGGGACCGGTACTTGCATCTGTTTCTGATGGCTTATCGCGCGTCAGTTCACGAGACTACCGATCAAACACCGGCCAGCGTGATGCTTGGACGTGAACTGCGACTGCCTTGCGACTTAGAGTTTGGACGACCACCTGTGGAAGAAGAAGTCGTAGGAGACAGCTACGCCGCAAAACTGAAACAGAAGCTGGACGATATACATCAACGGGTCCGCAAGAACAGCCAACTGGCCAGTGATCGAATGAAGAGTCGGTACGACGTGCGAGCGCAAGATGGTGGATTTCAAGCAGAAGATTTGGTCTGGTTGTATGATCCACGGAGACGACGTGGCCTGTCGCCAAAGCTACAACAAGATTGGAAAGGCCCATATCAAGTAATGAAGCGAATAAACGATGTCGTCTATCGTGTGCGGAAGTTACCACAAGGGAAACCAAGAGTAGTGCATTCCAATCGACTAGCGCCTTACGAAGGAGACTATGCCATGACGGCTGAGCCAGACCACCAGGCCAGAAGAATCGTCGGGCAAACAACGATCAAGGACGACCGACAGAAGTTTGAAAATTTCATGGCCGACTTCTCTGGGACCAGAAAGGCCCGTTTTGGTGTAACCAAGGAAGAACGACAGGACCTTTTTGGTGTCCCCGACAGCTACTCACTCGCTCACTGTGTCTCTGCGGACCTGCGCATGTCCAGAGGGATTGCGGGTGAGTTCCGACGACGATTTGGTTGCCAAGAGGAACTATGGAGACAAGTCCCTGCGGTCGGTAGGGTACTACGGCTGCTAGAACAGTGCCGTCCTATCTACTATTTGGTGACGAAACGATTGGTCTACCAGAAACCTACATACGTGGATCTGTGGAACACCCTAATGGAGTTAAAGGCCAACCTACTTCATGACGGTGTCAAGAAATTAGCGGTCCCTAAGCTGGGCTGTGGGCTCGATCAGTTGGATTGGAGAGTCGTACGAAACATGCTGGAAGTAATCTTTGAAGATACTGAAGTGGACATCCTGGTATGCAGTTTCGGGCTGAAAACGCACATGAGCCAACAGAAGAGTGTAGACTGCTATTTCTACCCAAGAGGAACATGCAGCCGAGGCGAGAGATGCCACTATCGACATGACCCCTTCTTTCGTGCTTGTAATCTGTCCTGGGACAGGACAGGTCTAAGAGGGAGGCAATGTAACGAATCTAAGCAGGCTGGTTGCAGCCATGATTCGTTGGCTTAACATGGATCACGCAGCCTTGAGCGCGAAGAAATATTCTGGTTGACAACAATAAGAAAACCCGCCACCATGGATATAAAATGACCAGGAAAGTTCATATAGGCAAGAGCGAGTATGAAACACCAGGGAGTCACGTATACATTCTCAACGAGAGCAGACGTGAAAAGTGCGACAAGAAATAAATAGACCACCAGCGAGTTAAAAGTTCTTCGAGTGACCTAGTGCAAATAATCTTCCAGTACCAAGTGACAAACAGTGTGGAAGATATTTGAAAGTGACAGACGAGATCTTCGAGTGATTAAGTGCAGATAATCTTCTGGTGCAAAGTGACAGACAGTGTGGAAGATATCTGCAGGTGGCAAATAAATACTACCACCACAGACATATAGTGGACCCAGTGAACAATACGTGCCACAGACATATGGTGGACACATAGTGGTCAAGCAGTGGTCAAGTAGTAACGAAGTGTTGGTCAACAAAAAATTGACCAACGGTCAAGCAAAACTGACCAACGGAAAAATAGACAAAAAGCGAACAGTGAATAAAGTGAGGAACAGTAATTGTCCAAAGCATGTAAACGGTTGTCACTGTTGTGAAAGAATAGATAAATAAAAATATTTACCAAAGTTACCAACGAGTTTTGTTACATTATTTTAGACTTTTTAGTACTGATATAATCGAGTTTGTTATTTTTTTCATACAGTGTGTCCCACCGTAATTGAGACATAGCATTTTAACATGGTGTTCCGATAATTTGTTAATATTTGCTCCCCGTTAACTGTTTTTGTTATTTTTATTTTACGATCTGGTTCTAAATGTCCCCAGTAATGATATTGTAGACTTATTTTTATTTAAATGTCTTTAAAAATTAATAAAATCACAGTTTTTAAAAATAAATCACAATCTTTGCTTTGTATACCAGTTTAACGGACAAGTGCTCAACGCCGCAAATAGCTTAGTTGGCTAGCGCGTTGACCAACATCAGTTACCTTCACGCCAAGCCCAGATTCGAATCCCGAGAGCTCATAATTAATTTTTTTTTTTAATAATAAAAATACATTGGAGAACAATTAATAATGCTTATTATTTACAAATAAAAGTATAGCGATTTTATTAATTATTTCCATTAAAACAGAATTGTACGATAGTTGTACGTGTTAGTTTTAATGAAAATAATTAATAAAATCGCTCTACTTTTATTTGTAAATAATAAGCATTATTAATTGTTCTCCAATGTATTTTCATTATTAAAAAAAAAAAAAACTCGGGTCGCAGTGCCAAAACCCTGCCGACAATATAGTGTATTTGCTAATACTGGCATTGTGGCTTTATTATGTGAACTTAAGTTTGTTTTTGAACAAAATAAAAAATGTAACCCCTTAATACATCCCTTAAAATAATATTTTTTTTCTTAATTTCAATATTTTTATCAATGCAACCTCGGTACCAAATTAAATACACCCTTCAGTAAGTAAAGCACTATCCGCAAACTAGTGTTTTCATAAAATTTGTAAGTCCGGTCCTGTCGGGCCGATTTTATTAAAATTTTAGCAGCACATTTTGATCTTTATTAAAAGATTAAATTTCAATTTTGAAACAATTCTGAGAATTTTTTCGGCATTTTTGGGCCCAAAAACATTTTTCAACCCCTAAAAACCACCCTTAAAATAGTCCGATTGGGCCCATTTTAAATAGGCTTCGTGCGGTGATGGATTTCAACGTGCCTACCAAATTTCGTCAAAATCAATTAACTCTTTCGAAAGTTATAGCCCGCACACATATATATATATATATATATATATATAAATATATAAATATATAAATATATATATATATATATACATATATAAACAGACTTTTCCAAAAATGGTGCCAAAGTGTTCAGGAGGCTATGAAACGTCGAGAAATTTTGGTCCGACCCCTAGGTCCCGCCATCCGACCGACGCCAATAGTGTATGTGCCATATGGCAAATACACTAATAATAATGAGCTCTCGGAATTCGAACCTGGGCTTGGCGTGAAGGAAACTGATGTTGGTCAACGCGCAGGCCGATTAAGCTATTTGCGGGGTTGAGCACTTGTCCATTAAACTGGTACCTATACAAAGCAAAGATTGTGATTTATTTTTTAAAACTGTGATTTTATTAATTTTTAAAGACATTTAAATAAAAATAAGTCTACAACATCACTACTGGGGACATTTAGAACCAGATCGTAAAATAAAAATAACAATAACAGTTAACGGGGAGCAAATATTAACAAATTATCGTAACACCATGTTAAAATGCTATGTCTCAGTTACGGTGGGACACACTGTATATGTATTCGTGACAACTCGTTGTGATCAGACGTAATTTTATCCTTGTCCTGATAAATTCAAATTCATATTGTGGTTATAAATTTTACTTGATAAACATATCTCTACTTTTTATGCTTGATTTGAAAGGGCTATAATAGCTTAAAATATAGTCAAATTTAGAAATTTGAACGGTGTTGTGTAGTGCAGTGAATAATTTAAATAGCTTTTTTTCATATATTAACATTTAAAATTTCTAAATAAAATAGCATTTATATGAATAAAAACTAGCAACATAATTCTAGTCACTAGTTTGAACCAACACGTTTGTATAAATTGTATACCTATATATATATAATTGTCCACACATACTCAACAGTGGTTCTAAAACGTTCATCAATATGTCTAAATGCGGTAACTGTAAACAATCTATACAAATGGAAGACAGTATTCATTGCCTCCAATGCAAGAATGATTATGATTATAAATGTGCTGGATTTGCGGAGGTAAATTTTAAAAAGCTGTCATCCGCTAATAGAGCCAAATGGAGATGTTCCACATGTAAAGGAACTGGCGCAACAAAAAACCCAGAAACAATTGAAATAAATTCTGATGCATTAGAATTGATCTTAGGAAAAATTGATCAACGACTGGAAACCATAGAAATGAAATTTATGAAAATACTCGATGAAAAGTGTGATGAAATAAAAAGCGTTTTAGAAGGTTTTAAAAATATGAACGAAAAAGTCAACAATCTAGAAATAGAAATTACAAAGAAAAATGAAGAATTGGAAAAGGTGCACGTGAAGTTAGCTGACTTAGAACAATATTCGCGTAGAAATATGATTGAAATTTGTGAATATCCAAAAAAAGACGATGAAATTAACGAAGATTTAGTTGCTGTCGTAAGTAAAGTTGCGTCTAGGATGGATATCGAGGTAACAGCGAACGACATTGAAGTTGTTCACCGTATCAAAACTAGGCGTGTCAGCGGACACGAAAGTATAATCGTGTTGTTCAAAGACCGCAAATTAAGGGATGCCATTTTGAACAAACGACGAACACAAATACTTGCTAATGACATAGGAGGAGATGGTAACCACCGTATCTACATTAACGAATCCATCTGCCAATACTACAGAGCACTTCTGCGTGAAACTAAAGTTAAGGCAAAAGAAGTTGGATACCAGTTTATTTGGTTCAAAAATGGAAAAATTCGAGCCAAAAAGTCTGAAAATACACCTACAATTATTGTTGATCACTACACGCAACTTGCTAAGCTAACATGAACATTTTTTTCTTTTCTTATATACGTGTACCTAAAGTAAACATATCATTTTTTTCCCCTTATAATTATATACTTATGTACGTGTTTTGAATTTCTTTCTTTTCTTTTTTAACTATTGCATCGCAGTGGCACCATTGTTTGAGTGCTTCTGTGAATAAATAAAATGTAATTTTATGATTGCAAATTTTAAATAATTTAAAGTAGATAGGTATTAATTAAATATTCTAAATTTTTACTTTGAATATTGCTGTAAATATTATACATTATGGCTTTTGAAAATATTTTCCACTATTAAATTTGTAATCATAAAGTTGCATTACAAACATTTTTACATTACAAATAAAAAAAAAAAAAAAAAAAAAATGTGGGCACAATAGTATCTATTTCCAATTTTGAATTTTTATTTTTATTGGTTCAAACAAAGTGTACTTACTTATTACTTAAGAATTTCTTATTAGTTTTATTATTACATATTCTCACATAAATTATTGTTACTTTTAAACTGTTATATTACACAAATCATGGATGAGACATATCTTAATTTATTTGAAAATACATTTTACCCTAACACAATCATTACAAAGGAGCTTCCTGTATTACAATCAAAAATTAATGAATTTGATATAAAAATCATTTTGCAAAATATAAGAAGTATTAAAAAGAACTTTGACGAAATCTTAACATTACTGCAGGACTTAAATACTGAAATAGACATAATCATTTTAACTGAGTGCTGGACAACTGACGAGACGCCTATACCTAGACTAGACGGATATGATTATTACGTAACCAAACAAACGTTTAACCAAAATGACGGGCTTGTAGTTTATGTAAGAAATAAATTAACACCATTTATCAAGGAAATTAGCATATCACAGGCAAATGCTTTATATATAGACATTGCCAATTGCCCTAAAATATTAGCTATATATCGTTCGCCTTCACATCGGGACATATCTACCTTTTTAAATGATATTAAAGCACAAATGCATGCTCACGTCGGGAGGGAATTGATAATTGCTGGAGATATAAACATTAATATTTTAAATAATGCTAATAAACACTTACAGGCGGATAAATATTTGAATTTAATGGCTGAAAATAACTTTATTCCTTACATAACTGAAGTAACGAGGTCAATGGGACAGACGGAAAGTTGTTTAGATCACTTTATGACAAATACTAGGACTGAAGTGATGACGACTGTACTACAGACTTCTATTACAGACCATTTTACAATTTTCGCAGGTATTAAAATAAAAAATAGCAAAACAAAATCAGATAATTATCAGAAGCGAATAATAAATTATGAACACCTTAATCTATTGCTATATATAAGAAGAGATCGGTTTCCACTCTCGGGCACTGTGGAGAAATCGGTAACTCACCTAGCCGGAAACTGGGGGTTTCGGGTTCGAATCCCGACAGTGGTCATTTGATATTTTCTTAGATATAGCTCAAAAATCATGGCAGCATAGCTGTCTGAGATATTTATTATTTTCACCTCTAATTGTTATGTGAATAATATGGTGTGGATATAAGGGGTTTTAAATCGATTGATTTTATCATTTACCAATTAATTACGGTCCACAGAAACTCAAAACGTTGTTTATCTATAGGTAAAACCTAAGGCTTCCCGGCCTAACGAGTTTATTAAGTTGTTAAAACTTATAAAATGTTAACTCTCACATGTATAATGATTCGACTGTTTAATAGATGTACTATGCTTTGCAGTTTATTTAAATAGTCGACTCTCGCATGTAGTGCGTTTTCAACGTGAAATTGCTATATATAAGAAGAGATCGGTTTCCACTCTCGGGCACTGTGGAGAAATCGGTAACTCACCTAGCCGGAAACTGGGGGTTTCGGGTTCGAATCCCGACAGTGGTCATTTGATATTTTCTTAGATATAGCTCAAAAATCATGGCAGCATAGCTGTCTGAGATATTTATTATTTTCACCTCTAATTGTTATGTGAATAATATGGTGTGGATATAAGGGGTTTTAAATCGATTGATTTTATCATTTACCAATTACCTTAATCTAGCTCTACAAGACGAAACGTGGCAAGACATACTTAACGAAACAGACACGGACATAGCGACAAACACATTTATTGACAAACTTAAGCAATATATTGAAAAATTTACTGAAAGTCGACAAATAAACAGATCTAAAACTAAGAAAATTAAACCTTGGATAACAGTGGGACTTATTACATCAATACGAAGACGAAATAAACTACATGCAACAGTACGAAAACACCCTGACAACATACGACTTTTAGAATACTACAAGACATATAGAAATAAATGTTCAGCACTCCTTAACAAAGTAAAAACGGACTACTACAAAAAGAGACTATTAACAGAAGGTACCACCCCCCGCACTATTTGGAACATTATAAATGACACACAATACAGACAAAATAATAAACGGACTAACATAACACAAATCACAGTAGACAACAATACGCTTGACATAAAAACAGACGAAAAACGAATCGCCAATGAATTTAATACCCACTTTACGAACACAGGACACAATTTAGCCAACAATATCATTGGCAGACTAAATATGACTGAAGAACAATTAGCGTTCGATATGAATGATGATACAACACTGTCGAATAGTTTTTTTATAAGACCGACTACACCGACGGAGATAACAATTGCGATTGCTAGTTTGAAAACATACAGTGCACCAGGTGAGGATGGCATTGACACTAGACTGATTAAGGCGATACATCTTAACATATTAGTGCCTCTGGTACACATTTTTAATTTGTCTATTGTCAATGGTAGGGTTCCTGATCATTTCAAACAGGCTATCATAACGCCTCTGCACAAATCATCTAACACCGACGATGTAAACAATTACAGACCTATTTCAGTCATAAATAGTACAGCCAAAATACTTGAAAAAATTATTAACAATCGACTGACAGACTACTTAGACCGTTATCAATTAATTTCTTCACGACAATATGGCTTCAGACGAGGACTAGGTACAAATGACGCTATACTGCATTTGACAGAGACGATAACAACTACTTTGGACAGAAGACAATCTAAATGCCTAGGTGTTTTTCTAGATTTAAAGAAGGCCTTTGATACCGTTTCTCATAAAATACTTTTAACTAAATTACATAATCAGGGTATCAGAGGCCTTGCTTTAAATTGGTTTACTAGCTATCTGACCAACCGAACACAAATTACCAAACTTAACGACATTAGAAGTGACAAACTAACTGTACGTTACGGTATCCCGCAAGGAACGACAATAGGACCGACATTATTCAACATCTACATTAATGACATTGTTAGTAATCCGGACATTGACGGTACAGTAATATCATACGCTGACGATACAGTAATTGTCTTTGAAGGTAGTACATGGGATGAAATTTATGTTAAGAGTCAGCAAGAAATACAAAAACTTAAATCTTTACTTGACAAAAATCTGCTGACTGTTAATACTTCGAAAACAAAATGTATTGCCTTCACTCCGACAATTGCGACTTTACCTGACAATAACCGACTGATCATACATAACTGTGATATTACGACGAGACACTGTGATTGCGAACCATTGGAAAATGTACGACATGTTAAGTATTTGGGAATAGACATTGACCAACACCTTAGATGGGACATTTACATTGCTAAACTGACCAAAAGACTTAGGACTTTGACTTACGTGTTTTTTAAATTAAGAGCTATATTTTCAGTTGACATTTTAAGACAAATATATTTTGCGTTATGCCATACAGTTCTTTCATATGGCATCATAGGTTGGGGAGGCGCTACAAAAACGCTAATTACACAAATTGAAATCTCCCAACGTCTGATACTGAAAATAATATTACGACAAAACCAACGATACTCCACGCATGACACATACAAAGACCTAAAAGTACTTGACGTGAGACAGACATACATTAAAACTATACTTTTACATTTTCACAATAATAAACATAGACATCACTCAATACAGCACGCACAACACACAAGAACCAAAATACAGGGGCATGTAGTAGTACCAAAGACAAACCTAGACCTGGCACAGAGACACTACTACTACTTGGCCCCTAAAATATTCAATACACTGCCAAAAGAACTTCGTACGATACCTTCTGTTAATAGCTTCAAAAAACAAATCATTAATTGGCTGCATAATTTAAATAAAAATGACATATCGAATTACTTTCTTTAGATTAAAGTTTGCATTGTAATACAAGAAAGCTCCTCACTATCACATACATACATGACACATGACACTCACACAACACAAATACATTCACATCTACACGCTAGAGTCTAGACACAAAACACAAACACACTATAGGTATCCTTCCTCTCGACACAGAGCTTGCTCTAGTGAGAGGAAGTATCCTTTTTCTATATATTTTTGTAAATAAATAAGTTGTGCAATATTAGGAAAAATAAATAAATAAATAAATAAATAAATTATAGTTCAGTCAAACAAGCTTTATACGAAACGCGTGCGTATAGGAAAATTTAGAGAAAAACTTGGTGGTTATGAAAGTGATCAGTGTGATACAGTTAGGGGAAAAATAAACGGAGTGTCAGCATCCCGCTTACAAAAATCAGTATTTCGCTTATGTCGTTTAGATGTATGAAATTTTTATTTTTCCTTATATTATAATAAACCTTTTTTGTAATTTTATAGTGTTTACGTACGCGGTCTCTGACTCTTTCTTCGTAGTGCAGAACGCTACGAAAAGATTCACGCTACTAAAGGCCCATTTGTAGTTTGATACACGTCCATGGTCCTAGTGTCTAGACTGAGTCAAAATAAAATTTGACTAACGTATTTTAAATTTTTATATCTAACAGTTTATACATCGCATCGTCCGTCTATGAGCCTCGAGCATGAACCGTGAAGTCCGAACAAACAAGCGAGAATTACAACAAATATTTATAATCTTTTTTATGACGTCTGCCCAACTATAAATTCAGACTAGTATTGTTTATGTTATTTCTAACAAATCTTCAAAATGCATAATTTTTATTTATTTATACCTACTACATTATTCCAATTTCAAAAATCAGCAAAGATTAATAAAAAGAAGATAGTTTATTTAATTTGATTGACTTTTTTAAGAATTTTCAACGAAATAACAGATTTAAAAAAAAATTGTATCTATAAAGAGACCTAAAAATAGCTGATTACATTAAAGTATAACCAAATAGCCAAGTAGCTAAAGTTCTGTGAAATTTAAGATCTCAAATGCACGTCTCGGGCGTATCCATTATTGATAGGTATATCTTTTACGGCGTTTTCAAGCGAAATGTTTAAAATTAACAAACCGATGCGCGGTGTAATCCTTTCGGCAGGAAATACCAGAGATAAGGGATGCATTGAAGGGTGAATAATAACACGGACCAAGCCCTTAAAACCTACCCTTTGTTGGCCATAATGCAACATAGGTATAAATATTGTATGTTTCTTGAATACAAAGCAGACCAATTTACCTAGTTAATGCACATTTGAAACTTAAAGTGAAGATTTAACAACAAAGATAGAGAGGCTTCTTGGATAGCAGTTTGTTAAATCTGTCATTGTTCTACATCTGTAAAGTTTAAATTTTTTTAAGATAAAATATTATATTATGTTTTCGGGCTAAATAAAAGTGGTAATGAATAAAAGATATTAATTATAAGGGTTGATAAAATATTTGCCTATAGAAAAAAAACGGAAGCTGCATACGAAATAGGCAATTATACCTATAATATATAATTTTATTTTAACTAGTTTTTTTTTATTTTTTATATTATCTTTTTTGAATATCTAAAATGTACAGTTAAGTAAATTTTGTAACAAAAAAAATATGATTTCAAAAACAGTTTACAATAGAAACAAATATAATATTATATGTTTGTAATAGTCCCTAAGAGTTGTAGGAATTTTAAAATGCGTGCATACTAATACTTTTTCTCGATTTTCTCAAACTTTTTATCTACTTGTTGCAGCTATTAGCATTATTATCGGTTCTCCTGAAAATTCACGTAAAATGAGACTGACTTTATCTTTCTAAGGCCACTGTCTAGAAATTTATATTATGTTAATTTAGTAATTATAACAAAATATAAGTAGTGAGTCCTCGATCTATAATAATCGAAGATTAGATACGAACAAAGTGCTTATTAATATACTTACAGGAACTACGATTTTGTAAAAATACGAACGAACAAATTCCTTTCGGAAATTGATAAACGTCTATCAATTTTTTTAAAAGGAAAGTGACATATTTTATTGTGTAGTAAGAGGAAACCTAGTACGTCAGCTAAAGATAAAAGAACAATGTGCGTTTATTCTTTATTTTACATAGAATGCAACCATTTAGTTTTTTTTTTTCAAAACAGCTTTGAAATTTGGTTCCTAATTTACATAATATTAGGTATTGATAAGCCTGCTTTTTTATTTTCACCTTATTTTCTCGTCAGATCTGTATTATGTTGTGAATTTGTCATGTATTTTATCATTATTTCAAAAGTTACTGATAATGTAGTTTTCCGGAGATTGCTGCGATGGTATAAAAACGTTATACGTGGTAATTATTAGCAAACAATTAACAAAACATACCGAAACTGAAGTATATATTATCGATTTATGAACAATTTTCAAATAAAAATATTTTTCATTTTTTAGTTATAAGTTATAACTGTATAAAACACCCTTGGACTTAGTATATTACCACATTATAAGGCGGCAGCGTTCATAGAGCAGAGTGGCGCAGTGGAAGCGTGCTGGGCCCATAACCCAGAGGTCCGTAGATCGAAACTACGCTCTGCTAGATATTTGTTTTTATTCTTTTTTTTAAGAATTGTTTTCACTTTTTTGATTATTATATTTTTTTATAAAAGGATGGATTTTTTATTTCTTTTTTTTTAACATAAAATTTTCAAATTGATAAATTTGTAAAATTGACAAGTTTCTTAATTTATTTTACTTTTTTATAATTTTATAGTTTCTTTCGCAGGGATTAAATCTTAATTCTTATCAAATTGTTATTAATATTAACATATTTATTTGTGAATGTTTTGATGAGTATGGCATCAACACATTATAATAATATTAGGTATATTGTGTAACTACTGTGCTAAATATATCTTTATACGTCAGGCGCGATGTTTTCAGCACGAGTAGTAGGCTAGAACACACGAGTCTTGGCGAGTGTGCATCACGAGCCACATACGAGTGCTGAAAACATCGCGTCTGACGCATAAAGATTTAGCACACACCTTGCACACTATACTTTATTCGACACATGAATGGTTTTAGACTTTAATTGAATTAATGCCTAGACAATTAAAAACCATTATGTAACTAGTTACATAATGAACCATTATGTTACTAATGTAATTCGTTAACGGTTGGAGATAGAAAAAACCTCAAATATAGAAAGTGTAGTGAATTTTGTCAGCTACAATTTTCATGCATGGAATTTTTTCGTAGGACCAACTGTTTTCGAGTTATACGCGAAAAATCAAAAAAAGGGACCTTTGAAGTGCTCCACCCATCTTGCGCCCATCCAAGCGTCAAAGACTTTTAATATGATTTTTTATTAAACAGTCCAAACAAAGTCCTGAAGTCGGTCTTTGTGTTTATTGACTTTCCAGCTAGGAGCATTCGTTGACTAGAATAAAGTAGAGAAGCCACCCAAAAAAGTGAAGTTGCAAAAGATAAAGATAAAGAGAATATACTTGCGTTGTCGGCCG
Organism: Mongoloraphidia duomilia; assembly: GCA_039654895.1. Taxonomy (NCBI): domain Eukaryota; kingdom Metazoa; phylum Arthropoda; class Insecta; order Raphidioptera; family Raphidiidae; genus Mongoloraphidia; species Mongoloraphidia duomilia. The sequence goes on along the minus strand of CM077518.1, from coordinate 27,926,037 downwards.
ATATATTGATTTTGGGTGAAGATAGAAAAAAAGTTTAAATACAAAAGTTGTATAAATTTTAATGGTGTATAACCTAAAAATATTTTCAATTATACAGCTTGTCCCATTTAAGCGTGGCAGATCAAAGTTATGTTTTTTTTAACCTAGCACCCTGTTTTTATTTGTTTTTTCAATTCTGCACCTAAATGTGAATAGAAATTGTAAGGGAAGCCATTAGACCGTCCCAAAGCTTTTAGTTTCCAGATACATTTTTTTAAATAAAAGCTCTTCTTATAAATATTTTTTTTAAATTTATCCAATATTATGTCGTGTCTACACGAAGAGTTCGAAATAAATTTGTAACAATTTAACTGTTAGTTGTCATTTATAACTAATGATTTCCGACGTATCTATTAGTAAGAACGAGCCAACGATAAAAATATGAAATCCAATTAATTAACAAGCTATTTATTTCTGATTAAGAATACTGATAGTATAGTTACGTTGTCAAATAAACTTTCGATGAACTCTATATAGCAGCAGTTTCGTCAGACCTATAATACCATGTCATATTATAATATATCTCAAAAAATTAAAAACAAAAAAAGGGTGAAGTCCGAATGTAACTCGTGCGCCGAGGGATCCGTACAACTAGTAAACTAATAAATGTCAATAATAACACAAATTTGTAGTGATTTTGTCAACCGCATATTTAAATTTGTTTGTCATAGCTTTTGGAAACATCGTAAAAGTTTTCGTGGAAAGTATAGGTACGTAGGTAATGTACCTATACCTCTAATGCCACTAGTTTTTTTCGAAATTTTAGCTGCGCTAGTTTTGAAAATAGAGGGCGGAATCAGTTTTCGAGGTGCATTTTCAAGAAAATCACGAAAACCACGTAACAAAATAAAAAAAAATAGTTTTGAGGTTCTTAAAAAAAAGAACCCATTATATGACCGAATACAAAAAAATTTTTGTGTGTCAAAGCTTGCCTCCCGTCCTTAATTTATGGGAAATTTAGGTAGTTTGTCATATAAACACTACTCTACTCACAAAAGGTTCCTTTCCGAGATAAATAGCACCGAGTTTTAATTTTTAAATAATTCGACTACAATCTTCAAATTTAGTAGGCACACTTGATGGATGATGACCATGAATAGGTAGTAATTTTGGTGCAATCTGTATATCGGCTGATATTTTGTTGGGGGATGAGGCACCCTTCAATCTCAGAATTTTGTCGTGTTGCGCTACCGGTTAAATTTCAAACTTATTTGAAATTATAAATTCAGTCGCTAAATTTTCTCATACTTAAAATGTTTTGATATTTTACTTGGTTTTCAAGCTACGCATTTGGTAAAATTCAATTCCCTATGTCCTTACAGACAGAGGTTTACGTTTCGTCGTCAATCATATTTGGTTATTGAGGCAATAAAAAAATTATACCTAGCTCCATTAAAAAACGAAACGAGACGGTTGAAAATTGATAGTAAGTGAAAAAATAGAAAATAAAAATTAGGTAAGAAACGTGTTTTCAACACTTAAATCCGTTTAGTAAATCGTAGGTAATGAAAAGCAGAATCTTTTTCTTTTATAATAGGTACGAGTACATATATTTTAATTTCAAACGTGGGGTTTTATAGGGATACCATAATACGTACAGCTATGCGAACTTTGTCCCTAAAACCCATTGTTTAAAATTAAAATTTGATATACCTACTTATTAAAAAAAAATATTTTCTTCTTTTCAGTAAGTACAACTTACTATATTGACGATATTTAAAATTCTTTTTTTACCTGTTTCTTAAGATTTAGAAGAGAATAATTATTATACTTTGTAGCCAAACAAATTTTTGAATTACCACTTTCTTAAGAGAAGAAATTGAACGCAAAATAGATGGTGGATAAAGTTGTACTAGGTTTAGTCCAATTTTAAAATCTGTTGTATGGGCACATTCTTTTGGAATAATTTATAAAAGTTATTGCACGGGTTTAAGGATAACAAAAACACTCACATGCTATATCTTATACAAAAATCAAGTAATCCATGCAAAGTTTGTGGTGACTCTAATTTGTTTACAGCTGATAGTTGTCGGCTGTCATTCCTTTATTGAGTGACAAGAATTTATTTTTTTATACAATTCATAATGAAGACAAACTTGTTTATCAACTCTTGAAAATATTTTAAACGCTTCTCAGCTGTCGATTTTCAATTTTGTGTACATCGCTGACTACTTCCAAAAGTGAATAAAATTCAACCTTCAGGTCTTTACTTATCAAACGTCCGATCAACGAAATACGCGCTAAGAAGTTTTTAAGATACGGTATTACGAAAGGGCCGCTTATTTATTAATTGATGAATCTTATGATAATTTAACGTCGTTAGATGTTTGTACCAGTATTATTACTTACTTTATTTTTTAATGATTTATTTGCTCTTTTGAAAGTGTATAACTAATTAATCAATATGAAATATCTGTGTCAGTTCGATATAAATTATCAACATGGAAAGAGTATAATTGTGTGAAGGATTTGAGTAGTATTACTACCTCAACTCACTTTTTACTGTTTCTCATCAACCCTCAGTTCGATTTTATTGTAATAAAATTAATTATTTTAATTAAGTTTTTTGGACCTCACTAAATATTTATACATTCATTTCACTTCATTACTGAAATTATTCGTTCCGTTATTTAGAGGCATGCGTTATTTTTCATATTTTTTTGTTTTATTTTTTGATACTGTATACTATAGAACTAAAGATATTATTGTTATATACGTATTATAGATTGTTTAATTAACTATAGACCTTGCCTAACCCTTTATTAATAAAAACTCTGATCCTGCATCTTCCGACAAAAACTCTGATCCTAATTAATGTATATCGAACTGTGCTAATTTTTTTATTCCGGATATTTTTTACGGTAGATATTTTCATGCAGGGAACTTATTGTCTTCGGATATTATGTCGCGGATATTTTGATGGAAATATTTTTTCCCCTGGATATCATGGAGACGTGTTATGCCGATATTATTCAAAATTTATATTGGAAAAAACATGTTTTTTAGAGAATTTAAAATAAATGAGCGAGAGTTTTTTATTCATAACGTAAAATTATATTGAATATTAATTCTCACTTAAATGTTCCTTAAAGTATTATGTTTTTTTAATAATTGTTTCTTGCTATAAATCATACTATTAAAATTGAGCAGTCCTAAAAGTAGATAAATATATTCTTTAGATAATTAATCAATAAAGTGGGGATGTCGTTAAGGTCCCAAATCAGCCCCCAATCGGCCGCGATGCAGTACCTTGAAGTATTCCTACTTAATACTATTTGCATGTGTGCATCACATACCTACATAAAAATGTCGGAAATACACGATTGCACTACTCTATGTGAACTTTCGATGTTTTTTCGACCTTTGGATGATTTCACATAGAGAGCAATCTAGTGTCTCTGACATTTTTACCCGACTGCGCGACAGCAAAGACAAACTCTTTGTTTTTCAAGCGTAGCTGGATATGTATGTGGGATTCTTTATACACTCGAAGCATCCCAACGGCTGAATGGATTTTAATCAATAAGGTGTCTATCGATTCGTCTAAACCGTCTGTTATAGGCTAGTTTTTATAAAACCAAAATGGCGAGGACGAAAAAAAATTTCTAATAATATATTGATAAAACAAAACTAAAAATTCGTCAATAAAAAATTATTAAAAAAAACCCGAGTGCATAAAAATCGAACTTAAAAGATGGAAACAAGATCAAATGATAACATGCAGTCGGAGGCATATAGAAGTAACAAATTGAACAGAAATAAGATGATGTCTTCGACTGCATGTTATCATTTGATCTTGTTTCCATCTTTTAAATTCGGTTTTTACCCAGTCGGGTTTTTTTTAAATAATTTTTTTTATGTATGTGATGCACACATGCAAGGGCTTTAACATAGTAACATACAAGGTACTACATTGTGGGTCGATTTGGAGTCTTAACGACACTCCCCCTTTGATTGATCTAAAGTCGTCCTTTTTAAAATAGTGTCAACTACACGGTTACACGCCACTTCCAACACAGTGTAATGAAGACAGTAAGATATCCGGTGATCTATAACGAGCGTAACAAACTGTGAGAGTAAATAGAATACCTAAGAATAATGCGAAAAGCCGTAATCAACGATGTCCAAAAACGTCAGCTAAGCGAGATACAAGGTGTTGAAATGTCTTTAAAAAATTATAATTTTTTACTTCCCACCTCTATATGGTAGGGAAGTAATGGATTTAGTCCGAAAAAAATATTTCGAGATTTTAACAGATTTTCACGTTTTGAGACCCTAGCAATCGTTTAAGATCATTTTCTGACTGATGTCTGTATGTGTGTGTGTGTGTGTGTGTGTATGTGGTCAATTTTTCGCCTTCGATATCTTAAGAACGGAACAACATACGGGCATGCCGATTATTCTATTGTGTTTATCAACCTTTAACTTAGATCTGATTAGATTTTGAGTCAAATTGGTTCAGTGGACCCTGAGATATTCAAAAAAACGTCCTCAATGTCACGTATTAACATAGGTAAAAAAAATATAAATGAATTCTAGATGTTATAATATGAAAAAAATGTAAATATTTTTTTTCTCTAAAATGTACAGTTTTCGAGAAAAAAAATAAAAATTGTACGTAAATCAAGGTAACCATGATTTTTGCTATTAAGTTAGCCATCAGTAGATCACCAAACAAAAAAGAGGGCCATGCTTTTTTCAAAGAATAAAAATTAAATTGTGTTTTAAAGACCACCAACAGCTAAGGTTATTTGGGGCTAGTCAAAGAATAAAAAAAAAAAGAGTGTTTATTTTTTGCAAATATTTACTAGGTGGGAAGTATAGGACTGGTCATCAGTCGAATTTTTTAATATCTCGAAAACTACTCAGTTGAATTTTTGACAGTAATAATTTTTTGAAGTTTTTGACTAATTTATACATTTGGAGTTTTGCACCTCACCAGTAGCGTCACTACTAGGTAGGGAGACCAAATTAGCGTATAAACATAGTTTTGGTAATAAAATGTGATCTCCCTAGCCCCCACCTGGTAGTGATGCCACTGGTCAGAGTACAAAACTCAAAATCTATAAATTAGTCAAAATCTTCAATAAATTATTATGTCCAAAAATCGAAAGGAATAGCTCCGGTAGTTTTCCAGATATTAAAAAAATTATATTCTGAAGACATTTCAACATTTGGTATCTCGCTTCATTTGGTATCTCGCTTTGCTAGCATTTTTTGACATATGTTCAGCGCTTTTCGCATTACTTTTAAGTATTCTGTCTACTCCCGAAGTTATAGATCACTCTGTATAGGACCTCATAATTACAACAGCGGTTTGTACCAGAAGCTTTTCAATGTTCGGACATAAAATGTCTGAGGTAAAGAAAATAGTCCGAGGGGAAAAGTTAAAATTTTTCTGGATGTAGTTAATGATGATATTTATAAATAAAAAAGATAAAAAGTATGAATGTGCACTGAAGTAGTCTCATGATTTCATGTAAACGAAAAATAAGTTGTAGTAATTTGTAATTTTATTTAGGTTCCCTATAAACAGGAGCATATCATCCATTAGGCACAGTTAAGCATGTGGCGCCAAAATATAATAAAACTAGCGGTCCCCGTCCGGCTTCGCCCGGGTGCTCAGAATTTATGATTTATTATTCCCCCTCTGTGAGAAATTCTCCCCCTGCAAAGCGAAGTCGAACTGGTGATGTTTATAATTTTAGTAGCATTCCGTCTTTACGCTAAAATGCAAAAGAATTTCAGAGTTACGTTTTGTTACTATCTCACAGGAATTATCCGCCCCCCCCCGCGAGAAATTTATCAAAATAAAATATAGCCTATATCACTCAGGGATAGTGTAGTTTTCAGTTTTATATTAGTGAAAGAATTTTTAGAATCGGTTTAGTAGTTCCAGAGATAAGAAATTATGATTTAATACCCCCCGCGATAAAATCTCTCCCTGCGAAGCGATGTCGCCTGTCGTTTTCTCGGTTCGCGTACTTGCCTACTGTTTATAATATTAGTATAGTATATTAGTATAGATAGTCAAAAAATCCTGCACGCCCGTTTTATCCTCTTTGGGGTTGAATTTAAAGAAACTCATATAGCTTATAAACCTTCTTCAATAAACGGGCTATCTAACAAAAAATCTTTTTCAAATCGGACTGGTAGCTCCTGAGATTAGCGCGTACAAACCCACAAACTCTTCAGCTTTATAATATTAGTATAGATGTAAAAAAATACAAATTTTGAACCGACTATTTTGGAAATGGCAAATAAAATATATGGAGCAAGAATGCATCAGTGAACTTGCTCCTTTATAATGTATAGGGTGAATTCACCAGAAAATGCTGTAACTTCGATTGCTTTTGCGAAGGCCAGAAAGAAAATTTTGATTTATATTTGAAATAATTTAAGTAATGAAAGGTCATTCTTTTTCACTCGAAATTGATTTTTTGTTCAAATCTTAAATATTATATCGTTTCATTACTTATTAATATTTTCTTTTTTTTTACTTTTTTCACCGATTTACAAATTGAGGATTGTGTCCAATGGCGCTACAAAGGGTTGACTAAAACCTAAAAGGAAACGGTGCAGATGTTTTTTTTTCAACTATACAACTGCTATTAACTTTGTCCAACAATATTACTAACACGCGTTTATGATAATTTCAGATGTCTTTAAAGCACGGAGATCAAACTACCCGAACCTCAAAATCTGTTTCATTACAAGAAAATAATTTGCAAATTGAAAAAAGTGGTTTGGAAAAAAGTGACGATCGAACTGGAGAGCAAGGTTTGACTTTAAATAACCATAAATCTTAATTTCAACGAAATAAAAATAAAAATTTAAAATATGCTTTCAGAAAGCGAAGATAATTCTGGAAAGATTTCAAGTATTTCGACGAATAGGAATAGTTTGAAAAAACATCACAAAAAGAAGCTTAATGTTAGACTTGAACAAAAAAAAAAACTGAACGTATTTCCAGACGTGCCATGTCCTGGAAATCTTGAAAAATATATGGAAGAGCAACTGACTCGGGTTTGTTTGTTAATTATTTCCATTTATTTTTCGTACCGCAGAATACTGGGAATATTAAAACAATAATTATTTGTTTAGATTGGCTCACCATATCAAAAACTAAGAAAACATGATCCTGTTGCTGTCAAATCTCAGAATTCACAAAAAGCTGAAGAATACCTGAAAACACATTACATATTTGAACTTTTTCACTTCATGATTTGTCATTTGCTGGTCAATGCGCCAAACAATTCGGTGTTTTTCCTAATTGATTTGTTAGAAAGAAATCTATATTTTCGTAGTCACATTAATCGTCCAACTCTTTTGTTTGAAGAAAAGCACATTGGTATTTTATTAATATAAACATTTCATTTTGTTAGCGTAAAATATATAACCGATATGTTTCAGAATACCATTCTAAATTTCAAACAATATCATATCATTGCCATATAAGTAGATGTTGGCTTTAATGGTGAACCGGGTCCCTATCTGTCTCATCAGTTTTTGTTGAGAATACATTGAAAAACATTTTTTTAATCCTTATTTTTAGGGTGGGTCAGACGGTACTCTGGGGCAGGTCGGACCCACCCGGTCCCCTCTAGTTATGTCTATGAACGCGCGGCTTAATGAAAAAATATTTTTTTTTTCAATTTTGTTAAAACCAATTATGTTTTAGAATCCTTGTTTAAAACGATGGATCCTATGCAACTGGGGGTAATAACTAAATCTCAATATGAAATTGGTATGAAAACAATGGGAATTGCTGTCTATAATAAAACTCCATTGACAGATCAAGTGGGAATGGTATCAATGTATACATTTTGTAATGAAGCGTAAGTATAAAATGTAAATATTTGAGTGAAAACGCTGCCCTCTTTGGCCTTGCCGTAGTCGAACTAAGAACATCTAAAAATAGTTATAGTGCAGGGGCTTATGTAATCTGTGGGATTTTTAATGAAGGAATAGTATGACTACGTGGGATGGATAGCTCATGAGGCACACAATCAGATACTACCAGGTGTTTTGCCCAATTTTTTGGCAGACACCCTATATGACAATATATACATGCTCGTTTTCTGTTGGTTCTAGGCAAATTTTGATAAAGACCTTTTTTGTTGTAAATAAAATAAGGAACAAAAAAGGTTCTAATAATTTTTTTGATATCTGTTACTGTTTCAGGGATACATACAACCATGTAACCATGTATACAGGGTGTTCCTAAAATATTTTAGTAACCAAAAATGAATAATTAGCGCATCTTATTTAAGGGCCTATGCCTCCCTAAGGATGCATTCTAGGCCATATGTTTATATGAACTTTTCAACTTATTTTGATGAATATACTATAAGTATACTATATACTATAAGAAATTTGGCCCCCTATTTTAGAAACACACTGTATACATGATTATATGCATCTCCGAAACGGTAACAGATATCAAAAAAATTGTTGAACCCTTTTTTGTTCCTTATTTTATTTACAACAAAAATATCTTTACCAAAATTTGCTTAGAACCAACCGCAAACGAGTTTACAAAGACAAAAAAAAAAGATTTTTTCATATAGTCCGTTTGCCAAAAAATTTGGAAAAACACCTGGTAGTATCTGTTTGTGTGATTCATGAACTATCCATCCCTCGTGGTCACACTATTCCTTCATTCAAAATTCCACAGACTAGGAAATATTTACTCACTCCCCTGCACTATTACTTGGAATGCCATGCTTGCAAACCCTAACAATGTATACTATTTTGATTAGGTACAAATATTTTTTTACAAAGAGCGATGACACACACAGCTGTTTGTGCCGAAGCGGTTGCCGAGTCGGCAATTATGTTAATGTTTTTCAATGATGCAAAACACACACCACGACGAGAATTGCCTGCCGACTGAAACCCGATACTCTCAGCCCCGTCGACACATCGTTCTCTACAAGGAACGCCTGACTGCCGAGTTTACACCGCTGTGTGTGTCAATTGTCATCGTCGAGTCGGCAACTGCCTCGGCTGCCGAGTCGGCACAAACCGCTGTGTGTGTCATCGCTCTTAAACGGATTCAGTATCCACGTCAAAATACTGCACAATGTTATAAACTGCCAAACTGAAAATAAAATATTAATTAGAAAAAAGTTAAAAAAACTCTATTGATTTGTTAAAATTTTATTTATTACTATAAAATATTCAATGTCTTTAAATTCATAAAACACGAGGCAATAAAAATGTCCATAAAATTCTCTGTCGGCTATTATAAACATTATATATAAATTGAATATTTTACAACTTAATAAAATAGAAGTTGGAACTGATGCTGGGTAAAATCTGTTTTTACAATTTAAATAAAGATTGATATTAATTGATACTCTTGTATCCCGTTCATATTTTGCTATACTGTTGCGAAATATATTGTGTATTAATATAATAATATTAAATAATAACTATATCGTAAAAATGTCGATATTTGCAACTTAAAAACTGTATCTTTCAAAATAGTTTTTTGGTTAGGTATATTTATTTGTATTTTTAACTATAATTATTTAAATTATTATTGCAGTCGTTTTGAAAATTATTCGGATTTAATTTTTTTTGTTTTTATCTTGTCGTAAAGGTTTACCTGATTATTATAAAAGTGTAAGGTACCGGTCGGTAGCATGCGCACATTTTTTTTTAATTCGAAAAATTATATACGGATGCTATTTTTGATAATATTGGAGCTACGACTTCGGATAACGAGCATTTTTGTAATATTTTTACGTACTCGCCTTCAACTCGTTTCAAAATATCGCACTTGTTTTAAAAAAAGTCACCTTCTCATACTTGTTACACACTATACTATTTCGTGATTGTGCGATAGTGTGCTAAATCTTTATGCGCCTGGCGCATAAAGATTTAGCACACTATACTTTAATCAACAAATAAATGAGTATATAGAGACTACTGTATTAGGTCTAAGGACCTTTTTTATGCAAAAAAATTAAAGATGAAAAAAAATTGGGTTAAAAAAGGTTTTTTTACCTCTTATATAAATTTTTGCGGATTAAAAAATCGGCCATTGTACCGACCGGCACCTTGCATTTTTATAATCAGGTCAACTACCCCGACAAGATAAAAACAAAAAATTCAATCCGAATAATTTTCAAAACAACTGCGCTACTCTGCCCGGATCGAGTCGCTGTCTGTAGTGTTGTCCTCTTTAAACAGTTTTCGGTTTCCTGCTAACAATGATGCAAAATGGTGGTTACTGTCACTAATTTTTATTTTTCAGAAAAACTCGTCTTGTCTCTCAATTAACTGAAATGCTTGAACCTAGGGATGTTGTTATAAATCCGAAAAACTGGAATATTTATGGAGAAATTGACAACACGGACACAAAATGTACATGTGGATGTGAGCGAAATCCATGCCCATGGAAAATGAATGATTAAGAAAGATCATGTTTTATAAATTTTGTTTATACATAAATATTATTTCTAATAAATTTATTGTAAAAAAATAGTTTTGAAGCTTTTAACACATTGACCAATTTTATATCGCCTAATAGGCCAGTGATTGGACGTTCGAATTCGGAATTAATTAGGGGAAAGCTGTAAATGGTTTTAATCCCTTCAGTTTAGATCTGGAATGAACATACTCAGTTTTCCCCCTCCTGCTAGGTGAGCTTTAGCCGCTGCGTGCGGATTTATAGTAAGAAACACGTGTTTTAATTAACATCAAAAATTAACATTATGCAAAAAAAATGTTTCAAACAAAAAATGTTTGCCGTAAAATTGTCCACATTTTTTGCCCCAAACATTTTTTGATAAAACTTGTCGTTAAACCAGAAATTAAATGTCTAATAGCCGGTTTATCGTACATTTTAATCACACTGTTAAATGACGGGTTGCTACGGTAACAAAACGCAGCAACCAATGAACGCGTAGCAATCAAAATTTAACAGTGTGATTAAAAAACATCGTGATTAAAATGTACGATAAACGGGCCATTACCTACTGTTGAAAATATTCACTGTTGAAATTACGTAACAGTTTTGAAGTTTTGTATATGAACGCGAAGTACTTTAGTAAGAACAGTGCTTAAAAATATTATAAGTTCCCATACAAGGATTATCGACCTATTCATGGCCTATCAAACTATATCGAAAAATTTGGAAAATTTAATTACGACCACCCTACAGACACAATTTTTTCAAAATAGTATTTTTTAAAGTGAAATTGGAACACTTAACGCGACGTGGTCTAGATTCCAGTTAAAAAATGTGTTCAGGAAATATTATATTCCAGTATAAAAGCTATAGACCCTATCTATGGGCTATCCAACTGTGTCGAAAAAATTGGAAAATTTAAAAGCAGCCACCCTACAGAAGCATTTTTTTTGAGATAGATTTTTAGAGGTAAAAAATAAGATATTGGAAAAACTGCTTCTTGTAAATATTCAAAATTTTTCGACACAATCAGATAGCCCATGAATAGATCTATAACCCCTATATGGGAATTAAATATTTTTTAACACTTTATTGCTAGAGCACTTCGAGTGAAGTATTCAAATTTTAAATCAAAAAGCACTATACTGGAAAAAATGCTTCTGTATAAGGGTGACTCCTTTTAAATTTTCCAATTTTAATTGAAAGCTACGATTTTCCGCGAGTTGGTATTTTTTTTGCTTTTTTTTCCCTACAATTAAACTTGGCATACAATACATATTATGAAAATTTTAATTTAAAGCCAAAATAATGCAGTGATATCACGAACACTGATTACAACAATATTGTAAACATTTTATGTATATTTTTGTCTTATACTATGACAATAACATTTTTTATTATTATTATTATTATTTCCAATTTTTTCGACACAGTTAGATAGTCCATGCATAGGTCTATTACCCCCATACGAGAATTTAATATTTCCTTTTTAACTAGAATACGTCGCGTCAAGTGTTCCATTTCCACTTTGAAAAATATTACCTTGAAAAAATTGTGTCTGTAGCAGCTGAGGTCATCAGCGCCAAAATAGCGTATGTATTTTCTTATACATGCATCGTGGATTTATTATTTGATATAAATGTTTCTGTTTTGTCTATGTCGAATTTTAGGTAAAGGTCTGCATAATATGTCAAAAATTTCGAAAAAACTTGAATAACTCAATATTAATTGCTAAATTTTCGAGCATGGTTACAATTTCTATTTACAATTCGGTGCATAATTGAAAAAACAAATAAAAACAGGGTGTTGCATTAAAAAAAAAACAGTACTTTGGTCTGTCACGAAGTATTTTCCAGTTGTGGAGTAGATCGAACCCATAGTGGATCGAACCTAACAAATTTTATTTGAAATATTTTTTCGTAAATGTTTCCATTTTCGAAATAAACTTGCCTTTAAATTGGAATTAAAGCTTTGATCAGGAATAATGTCCGATATGGCCATCGAGCAAACCACTCATGCGATCTATGATGAAAACATTTGAAGGACTTATTCAAAAATAGATAATTCATTTTTCTACAAAAAGGTTTGTGCTCTCGTAATATTCACAAAAACGCATTTAAATAAAGATGGCGGCTGACGCATAATAACCTCCCCCCACTAACAAATACAAATCATAAAATTGTTGTTGGATTCTATTGCATTTTGGGCCCGTTTATCGGTCTGCCGACTGGGCTACAAAAGAGTTAAGTACATACCTACAACTTATGTATTATTTAATTAGGTATATTTATGAAAATAATAATAAAATGATTTGTTATGTCAGTGTAGTCAACTATTAGTAATAGGTCAATAATAAATGTATGTAATCGAACTGCGTATATTGAGCGAGCAACGTACGACAGTGGACCGTTGATCTAAACAGTTAGGGTCCATGTGTTTTGTGCGAGAAAATGATCAGTGTTTTGAATCGTTCTAAGCCAATCCTCAGCGGCGCTCTGTTGATGTATCAAACAAAAGGTCATGAGAAAATGACCGCGCACAACCTTAAGTACACTATGGCTATACTATACATATTACAACCTCTACATGTGTTATACACGTAACGTATTTCCCCTCTGTTCCCTCTGTCCTGCTTGGTTTATTGGTGCCAGATTATTGTTTTGATAAAAATGTATTCTCTATCCTGCCAGTCACATGATATATATTTTAAAGCACACCAAATGACAATTCCCAATAAAAATAAATGTAGTGGGATCCGCTTATAATGACCTTATAATGAGAGTATGAATTAAATATTGATTAATAGGTACTGTACATAATATTTTGTTAAGGGGATATAGGTATGCTTGGAACTAAGTATTAAAGAAACATATTCCAAAATCCAAAAACATTACCCATATTCTGTACGTACTTTTTCCTCTATTTTAAGGCCACGAACGGCTAAAGTTATTCGGGCCTAACACCAATTCGTATATTTTCAATTTATTTTTTTTTAATAATAAATTGAAAACTCAATTGACACTTTTACCAGGTCTTTTAATCAAAAATATGAAACAAAATACATAGGCTATAACGTTCGTTCTTTTAGATTACTCCTTATTTAAAATAAGAAGCGATTAACTACTAAAGCTCGGTTAGCTTTGATCAATGGCGCTGGGAAATGGGCCAATTCAGTTGTTATTAACTTTTTAACTCATTTTTGAGCACTATAGAAAACCATAAAAATGTCCCAAATGGGCTTAAAAATCCACCACCTACCACTCGAGATAAAATACGAAACACAATACTATCTATAGAGTCATTACTGGCTCAAGGATAAAATCCAAAACACGAATGACCTAACCTCTGATGGAAAATATCTTGCGTGCCTAAAACCGACTGAGGATTAAAGGGTGCCAGGACTCAAGGATCGCAAAAAGCAAGGCTCAGAATTCCAGACTGAGAAGCTTAATAGTTATAAAATTTATTCACATCAATGACACATCGGAAACACTGCGGTAGAACTTGGTTAGCAGAACCAGTAATATGGAACTTGGGAATCTCTTCCAATATCGAAACCTTCAGAAAATACAAAATTGTAGATACGAATTCTAAAGGGATTCCAAAATCAAAATATAATGCACCGTACAGTGACAATTCACAATTCTGAGACACACAAATGTACAATCAAAATAAAATACCTAGAACATTTTTATTCTAGTTAACAATATCTCAAATTTCTAACAGCACGTTATCATCAATTTACGAACAATGGGTAAAAGTTAGTGTAAATACAGTTCAACACTTAAGACGGTGATTCACTCAGTGTATTTTATCATCAATAGTCAGCCGATGTTCACGGCCGAGGCCGGTTTCCCCTTTCATTTATCATTGTGTGCCGGTTCTTGCATCCAACTCACTCATACAGCCTTACGAGCATATTATTTCTCTCTGTTACCGCAACAAGTTTTTAACTATTATCATTTTGCCAAACGCCGTCGACCGTCGTTATAGTTGACAATGTGTTTTAAAAAAATTTGATCATACCTATTAAGCGCGACCCTGAAATGATCAGTATTACTGTCAGTAGTCAATACTGACAGTATTTCGTCATTATTCTTCATCAGACCTCAAACGATCAAGATATTTGTCAATATTCAGTATTCACTGTCGCAAGCCAGTCTCAACACTGTTGTATTTTTCTGATATGAATAATATGGAAAAGCTTGTGTTGCCATTATTTTGGCAAATTCGGCTAATAATACCAAAAAAGCGGCGATGGATTAAAAAGTGGGTATCCAAGCGAAAAGAATATAACCACTTAAATCTCTTAAGTTACATTAGAGATACAGATTCTGAAGATAACTGTTTCAGGATGAGCAGCGATCTATATGATGAACTAAATAAAGTGTTAATGTCAGTACTCTCAATTTCATTTTCACGATCACCACTTTGTGATTCTGGAGAGACCGACGTCGACACAGTCCATTACGGCACTATTGACAGGTACTGATGAAATACTGTCAATTAGAGATGGGCATATCAGTGAATTTTCAGTAGCAGTGAAAACTGTGAATGCTACTTTTTATTCACTGCTACTTTTAGCAGTGAAAAATTTCACAGTTAAAATATCTCAGGTAAACTGGTAAAATCCTTTCAGTGCGCAGTGTGGCATATGCATTGTGCACTGTGCAGCGAACTGGGTTAGTTGTTAGGATATAATATAGCAGCGGTGAAATGAATTATGAAAAAATGCGTTTCACAGTCACTATTATTACCTATTAGGCATAACAAAAGATTTGACCGGATGTAACGTAAAGCAGATTTGTATTTTGCATGAAGGTCACTGTGAAAAATGGGTACCTATATTTTTTTTGTCCATGTATTTTTTGATACAACTTTATCTAAATTTGAATTAATAGAAAAAATTATTCGAAACACTTTTGGACAATCCGCGTCAAGAAACATTAACAAAGCAAATATATTTTTTTGCTAAAATTAAGCAAAATCGCAGGATAGTGGACAATATAATTTGATTTATTAAATTAAATGTACGACGTTTCGTCTATAGATTTAGACTTTTTCAAGTACATACATAAAAATAACAATAACAAAACGTCGTACATATAATTTAATAAATCAAATTATATTGTCCACAATCCTGCGATTTTGCTTAATTTTATTATAATCACGATGGACACGATTTCTAATATATATTTTTTTGCTTTTATTTCGCATTTACTTTTCTTATACTTCCTAATTTTTTACACTTAAATAACGTACACTGTACAAGTTATTAAAACAAATCAATATCTTGTGCCAATAGATAATGATATACGTAAATACGATAGGTACCTACCTACCTGATAAACCTTATTTTAAATTTTTCACTGTTGGGTACAATAGGTAGGTAGCAGGTACACATCTGTGAACGTAATTGTAAACTGTGAAATGCTAGCGAACTGTGAACTATTCACATTTCACAGTATGCAGGTAGCAGTGTGCAGACCATACTAGTTGGATGTGTAAACGTTAAGAGTGAAATTGGTAGCAGCTACTTTTAAGTGATATCTTTTAAGGTCGCTGTGAAAAATTGATATCTGTGAAAAAGTAGCAGTGAAGTGAATACTTGCACATCACTACTGTCAAAATTATCCTCACGCGATCAGTATACCTTCAATAAAGTAACTCCGCCGACAATACTGATAGAATAGTTTCAAGTTGCTGAAAGTATTTCAGTATACTGACAGAGCATCAGTATTTGCCCTCACACGATCAGTATATTAGTCAGTATTGTAGAATACTGACACTAATACTGACCGTCTGAGGATCGCTTTAGTCTCGAAATTAAATATTTTTCTGTATCCTTTAGTATGCAATAGCTCAGTGTTTTCAATCTTTTTCATGGCGCGACCTCCTTAGTATGAAAAAATATTTTGGGACCCCCTACTCTCCACTGTTCCTAACCAGTATAGTGTATTTTATTATATTACAAATATCAAATCCGTACAATATTTTTATTTATTTTCATAATTAGGTATCGGTTAAATACATAATTTTTTTTATTGAGGATTCGCGACTCCCTTGTAGAGGCTTTGCGGCCCCTCAGGGAGTCGCGATCCACACTTTGAAAAACACTGCTGAATATGTGAATAGAGTATATGCATGAAAATTGTTTTTTCGTTATATTAGTAGAGCAGTAAATTTCGATTTCAAACAAGCTTAAAAATAAGTTATGAAATATGTATGTAAGCCCCACCCGCTAAAAAGCGTTTTTGCTCATGACATACTTATTTATGAAATATGATCAAAGTCCTTATAGAGACGTTTTCGAGAAAATCGCAATTTTCAATTGTTGTTCATTAGTAAACTATACTCTTATTTAGGGAAGTAGGTGAAAATAAGAAAAATTCCCCTGATGAATTTCCTAAAAATCGTAAGTTTAAAATTTTTTTTAGATCCGTTGAACGCGTGTGAGTTTATCGATTTTCTATGGCCTCTGCACATACGTACGATTGGATGGACAACTAGTTTTTTTTATTATGTAGGAACCGCGACTGAAGTTAAACAGCTTTTGTTACAAAAAATAAATAAATAACTCAATGAAACAATGATTAAGAAATTTTATCTTTACGGTAGCAGTTAAAAATTTGAAGAATGAATTTAATATCGCAATTTGCGAATGATCAAAGTAAATTCAAAACAAATCGACTGGTCACAGAAAGACGGGAGTCGGGAAATAATATCGACTGATAAAGTTACAGCTCTGCACTCTAATTTCTCCGCTTAAATAGTCATGGTGACGTAACTGTAGCTTCAGTGAAGCATTTGCTTTGGGATCCGTCCTATCGCCGGGAGCATTGCAACCCTTGGGACTTATTGTGCTATCTCCCAATCTCTTATATCACTCGATCCAGTATCTTCGTTCCCTGTACTAGCTTGTACAGACAGTTAACCGGTTGGTTGATATTATAGTCTGCTGAACCCATACGGCGAAAACTGAATGTCAGGCACTAAAACACGGACATTCAGCTTTCACCAATAACGTTTCTGTGTGTCTCTGCATCACTTCCAAGCTGACCGGGCAGAAATTGTCAAATTTGAGTACACCCTCGGGCATGTAATTTTTTTTTGCAACTTTCATCATCACAGTGTGAAAAATTAGTCTCATATTTTAACCCAGTTTCTGAAATTAGAGCTACGCTTTTATGACTCGAAGATACGGCGATTTGAAAAAAGCTTATATTTCAGGAAAATTTACATCGTAAATTTGTACCGCCCGTTTTGTTTACTTTTTCTCATTTGGTTTTCGTTTATCTCATGCGCATTTAACAACACTAGACTCTTTAAAAACTCAAACAAACTTGTTTTCGAAAGCTCAGACAAGTTTTCGAATCGCAAGCAATGCAAATTGTTACTTTTTTCCAAGAATGTAACACCCAACGATATGTGGTAATTTGAGTGCATGTAAACAACAATTATTTCTTTTAATTTTTGGCGTTAATTATATTTACCTACCTATCAGACTAAATTTGTTGCTAAGCTACTGACTTTTTGTGAACTTACACTGAAAAACTCAAGTGTAAACTTTTTAAGTCTGTGACTGTACAAAGCCAGGGGGAGGAATCCGCGGGTATTTAAATAATTAGTAAAACTATGGAATATAGACAAAAAATGTTTATACAAAAGTTGTAGATAATTTTGTTCTCTACAAGATTGATAATAACCATTTTTTACTAAAAATGGAACGAAACTTAGAAATTCGCAAAAAATCATTTTTCGTGATCTTGAACCCCGAATATTTGGCAAAGCCGGCACGATATCGATGGGCACTTTTTATACGTTTTTAAAACACCATAACGAAGGTGTATACAAAAGTTCAGCTAACTTGGAATTATTTCGCAGATTGACCATTGTTATGTCTAAAATTAGGTACCTACTGGGCTAGTTAAGCGTTTTATATTTGCTAGATTTCAACGGACCTCAGCGGCGCATAACTTACTTTCTGATTTGCGTCGCGCACAGTTCTAACAAACCGTAGCTTAACAAGTTGTCTTGAATGATGTGACACTTCGACATTGACATATCATGTTCAGACCCCTACGTTCTGCTGTTCAACCAGCGTCAATAGTGTGTCTATTCAGTAACCGGTAAAAGAACTGTGCATAAGAAATACTTTCAATGGCCGAGTGTCGATCAGGATCCCATTAATTGCATTTACTTCATTTTAATCGAACGTCATCGACAGTGCTGCACGTCGATTGCTTCAGGGCTACCAGCACAAAACAACAACAGTGCAGTCCAATCACGATGACCGTATACAGAGAAACAAAAGAACGTCTGAAACTATACGAAGTATTATATTATACGGGTGTCCCGCGACTTGAGTGACATAGCCGGTGTATTCCTTGGCAATTTCAAGTTGAAAATATCTTATACACATAATATTATGTTCAAAAACTCAATATTAACGGAATTATCGGCGATATTGAATGTAAAAGCAAGCCAGTGACGTAACTGTCGGTGTGCGATGTGTGCGACAGCACACGGGAGCAGCCCTGCAAGGGGCGCCAAAAAATATAATAATACTATTAACTAATTATTTGATCCTATACAGTCCTCTGAAAACTTATTTCCATGTTGTCTATACTTTTTATCAATGTTGAGGTTATGATACACTTCCTAAATTTATTTCAAACTTTTCCGATTGATACTTTAGAAATAAATGGGACGGCACAGGCGATTTTCGCGATTTTTCATTTTTTTCTTTAGTAAATTTAACTAAATAATTTTTTTAAAAATATTACTGTTATCTATCGGTCACTAGTCTTCATTAGACATCCTACTCTATGGGGTTGAATTTTTTCATAACCTGTTTGACGTAATTATCCGAATTTTACAACAAGCTTTAACTTTGCCAAATTTCGAGTCTCTAGCTTGTACCGTTTGGCTCTGGGAGCTTGTGACAGACGGACGGACAGGCACCGGAATTAGGCCATAAGTGTTCCGTTTTTCCAATTTTGGTACGGAACACTAAAAATAGCATAAAAAATTCATATCACGTAACATTTTATTAATAATTTTGACGTTAAAACAGAACAAAAGAAACGTCAAAGATGAAACAATTGCTATAATAAATAAAAACAATGACATGCATCTTTTGTTATGCTTGGTTTTTACAATAATTAATATCGTCGATAATTCCGTTAATATTGAGTTTTGGACATATTATGTGTATAGGGAATTTTCGATTTAAAATCGCCTAAGGAATACACCCTTAAGCTGTCACTCGAGTCGCGGAACATCCTGTATATTACGTAGGATCATAAGAATATAAGAAGCGCGCGCGAATCGACCGCGTCTTCATTTGTTTAAAATGAACCTCATTATTTTTATATTCTTGTAGTTGTTGTCGAAACAAAAGATTATTAAAATAATACAGGTAGCAAGGCGAGGCTACGTGATTGTATGTGAAGTGATGATCGGGCGTCTTTTTTTAACAGTAAATGTCGGCAACTGCCAAGTTAATCACAAAAATTATATTACTACAATACACACACATATGCACACGCACACGTTCGCGCACACACATACACACATACCCATACACACACACACACGAGCTTGTTAGATGTACAAATAAATTGGTTATCTAAATATTTCGAAAAAAGTTGTCATCTCTACATCATAGAAAATATTTTTTGTCGAAATATGTCCATTTTTTATTTATCATTCGGAATTAATTTTTTTACCGATGTTAATATGTGACCTTGAATTTCTCAAAATAACAAAAAAAAACTGCATGATGGCTGTATGTTGGTTCCATTTGTACGATAGGTATCGCAGGAGAAAAATTTGACCATATTAAACACATCACACACAGCCATAAATTAGAGAAAGTTATAGGGCATCAAAACGTGAAAAACTATATTAGGCAGTGTAACCTAGTGAATAGCGTACTTGGTAATGTAATTTCGTATGGGCTGCGTATAAGTGGAAAAATAATTGGTCAGTTGAAAACAGAAAATCAACTAGCAGGAGAAGATCCACATGTAACCCTGAAAATGAAGAGCTGGTGAGAATCAGAATTGATTGTCTCACCAGTGCAGCCCTTGGTTTTCAGGGTTACATGTGGATCTCCTCCTGCTAGTTGATTTTCTGTTTTCAACTGACCAATTATTTTTCCACTTATACGCAGCCAATACGAAATTACATTTTGAACCGGAACTTCACGAACATTAAATTGACGACGAAATAAGCATTGAGTTACAAAAATTATGGAACCAAATCTAATAAAATTTTCAACACAAAAAATGCGTTGTTGGATATTCCAATGCACCATTTTGACAACTGTTAAAATATCTCCAAAGCGTCCTCTTTCGATTGTTATCATTAATTTTTGCGATTGTCAATCATATATTTTTTTATGGCATTTTAAAAATGATCATAATATCATTTTGAATCTCACTATGTATGTAAAAAAATCTTGTAACTCGATTTCCACCCTTTTCCAAATGCCTAATCGACGTGGAACTTTGCAGTCGTATGTAGTTTTGCAGATTGCAATACAATATTTTGATATTTTGGCTGTAATAATATTTATATAACAGGTAAAAAATGGAAATAAAAAACAAGTGTGGTGGAAGTTATGGTGTTGATGGTGGAAAAACCTGTCTCAGGTCGCACAGATGTCTAATGAAAAATATCACCTCCTTATGAGATTAGCCTGTAAGTACTCTAGTGCCGCAAGAATTGAAATTGATCAAAGACTAAAAAGTTAAAAATCAAAATTTAGAGCTCTAAAAATATCTAAAAAAACACGCTTATATCAACGCACTAAAAAGTCGAAAATTTATGTCTTTCTTTTCTATAACATTTAAAAGTATTAGCAATTTGATTAAATAATTGAAATATAGGTAAAGTGAGTGTCCCACGCTTCTAAACGTAAGATATAAAAGAGAATGAATTTTATTTTCTTCTTTTAAGTGCGTTGATATACGTGAGTGTATTTTTTAGATTTTTTGAAACTATAAATTTTATTCTTATAATAAGGAGTAAATAGGTAAAGTAAATGATAATAATTCTCTAATACGTTCTTCACAATATGCCTGTCATCCTAGCTCCAGACATATTTTTATAGAGGTCTATTGTTTAGGATAAACGATATAAAAGCTCCAACAGTAAATAAGCGAGACGTTTAGTGTTTAACGACACAACAATGACTCGTTAGCAACTGCATAAGAGAGTTGCAAAAACAAAACAATCCCGGCTGGATCCCGACGTGGTGGCTACCGAGTACCGACTATATAATAATATAATGTCCATGCGTCTCTACAGTCTACACTACCTACATTAAAGTGATTATATATACAACATTGATCAGTGGTGGGTGAACTGTTTTTGTCATGGGATTTCATTATCAAATCCGATGGTTAGTTTACACTTTACAGATCACTAAAATACAACGTAGTGCATCTAAAGGCTTAGCCATAATACATATAACAATCACCAGAATAATTTGCTTAGAAAAAAGTGATGAACTATAATACATTTTTCTTGCTAAAGTTACTCAAGAAACACGATCTTAACTTTTTGTTTCCTTTGAAGAGGGGTGGATAAGTATCTAGATTCTAGAGCTTCGCAAAGCATCCAAAAACAGTTATTAAGGGAAACTTTTTAGACTCGTTTATTTTTCGTTCGATTACGCATGTTGTGGTCACGTCACGTCACGTTCAATTGAATCATTCGACCAGACCAGTACTCATCGAAAAGCAGTGACGTTTATGTTCGTATATATTGTACGTCTGCATAACTAATATCGTACTAATATTGAGCGCGAGCAGCACCAACGATAGAATCCGGATTCTTACGTTCGTCTCCATACTGATCAGGGTTCAAATTACATTTACAAAACCACGTAAACAAAATTATACACTTTCAGCGATATTTATTGTTCGTTTATTAAATAAAGTTTCACTTGCTCCGTGGTTTCATAAAACCGCATCCTAGATTTTTATAAATAACCCAAACACCTAGTTTGTTTTAGGACAAAAAAGATAAATTTTAAGTTGATAAAATTTTGAACAAAATAAAGTTATTATTAATAAAGTAAGCGAAAAAATAAACTCGCGGTGTCATCTTCAAAACCCAAAACTATATAAAATGTAATATCCTTTTCAACCGCTGTATATTTATTAGGTTTTTGTCTAATTATTATTAGTGTATTTGCCATATGGCACATACACTATTGGCGTCGGTCGGATGGCGGGACCTAGAAGTCGGACCAAAATTTCTCGACGTTTCATAGTCTCCTGAACACTTTGGCACCATTTTTGGAAATGTCTATTAATATATGTGTATATATATATATATATATATATATATATATATATATATATATATATATATATTGATTTACATATATATATATTTATATATTTATATATATATGTGTACGGGATATAACTTTCGAAAGAGTTAATTGATTTTGACGAAATTTGGTAGGCACGTTGGAATCCATCACCGCACGAAGCCTATTTAAAATGGGCCCAATCGGACCATTTTAAGGGTGGTTTTTAGGGGTTGAAAAATGTTTTTGGGCCCAAAAATGCCGAAAAAATTCTCAGAATCGTTTTAAATTTGGAATTTAACCTTTTAGTAACGATTAAAATGTGCTGCT
Organism: Mongoloraphidia duomilia; assembly: GCA_039654895.1. Taxonomy (NCBI): domain Eukaryota; kingdom Metazoa; phylum Arthropoda; class Insecta; order Raphidioptera; family Raphidiidae; genus Mongoloraphidia; species Mongoloraphidia duomilia. Next base: position 27,902,920 of record CM077518.1, on the reverse strand, counting down.
AAAATTTTAATAAAATCGGCCCAACAGGACCGGACTTACAAATTTTATGAAAAAACTAGTTTGCGGAAAGTGCTTTACTTTCTGAAGGGTGTATTTAATTTGGTACCGAGGTTGCATTGATAAAAAAATTGAAATTAAGAAAAAAAATATTATTTTAAGGGATGTATTAAGGGGTTAAATTTTTTATTTTGTTCAAAAACAAACTTAAAGTTCACATAATAAAGCCACAATTATCAGCAAATACACTATATTGTCGGCAGGGTTTTGGCACTGCGACCCGAGTTTTTTAAAATTGACGTTACATATTTTCATAAAAAAGGAACGCACTAAATCATATAATATATCTTTAAAATTTTAGAAGATATAGGCAATCAAAGGTGAAATTATCATAGCATTTTAATGAAAATTACACATTTTTTTCGACGCTCGCTGCGTCCTGCGAATACCTTTTATATGTTGAATTAAAAAAGTCCGTCCAGGATTCCATAGCAAATAAAATGCGCTAAACGAGCTTTTTGTTCGATCTCAATAGACTAAGAAATTTTTAAGTTGTAAGCATTTCCTAACTATGATGTGTAAATATTCCAGTTCTACAAAAATATTTTTTAGCACAAATATGCGAAATACTGTTAAACATGTAAGTGTACATATATAAACAAATCTTCAAAAAAAGTTGTCGTTTATTTACTCTCTTCTTATTGCTTTTTCAAAAACCAACCAAAATTAATAATATCATAAATAAATAACCATATAAATACACAATAGAAAACATCATCTTTTAAGTCAGTTAAAAATTGTTTGTGTGTGGTTATATAATACTTTGTAACTTAAAACATAATTTGTAGAGATAGTTTAATTCTTTCTTTATTTTGTTTTTTCTTTTCAAAATATTAAGGTTCTCTGAAAAAGTCATAAAACTAATTTTACTTTACTTCTGCAAGGCCCATTTAGCATTTATAAGAAGAATCGTGGGCCACACTGAGTTACGCTGTGCCGCCGCGCCGCCCCGTGGGGGCCGCAGTTTCCCCATCACTGCGACAGCGGGCAGACTGCGAAGCGTAGGCCATGTAACAATAGGAGTCGTGTATGGAATATTATACTTACAGGCTGTAACTTATTTTATGTAGGATTATAAATCATGGACATGTGTGCGTCTGGCTACAATCGGTTCTTACTGAGTTGGAACAATTATAATAGTCGAGGTCAGTTTATACACTGACGTATTACTGCAACGAATTAAAATCAACTGAATGTCTAAATGATCACTGATCAAATAAGTGTAAATTGAAAACTGTTATTTTGTTGCATGTGCAAATAACAAACAATACAATTTGTAACGTTTTTTCTCAAGGTAAGCAAAGTTACCTCTTTTACTCTAATTTATGTGTCTTATTTTCGTTCTTTTTCATTACATTGCTTTCTAATACATTTTGGCGAGCTCATCAATCAGAACATTGTCGAAAGGTCTGTAGTATTCTAAAAATAATATAAAAGCGCATTTTAAAATAATAATTAAGATAAATCACCTCCATATACAGGGTGCTGAACTGCTCATGTGTAAATATAGGGATTTAACATGTAAAATAATAATTAATATGCAATTTCCTGTTCTCTTGATTTTTTAGAGAAAAAAATTAATGGAATTAAAAATGATCACTGTTAAATTATCTACATGATTGGTTACTTAGTTATAACAAAAATAATTTTTATACAGTGTGGTTACAAAAAATGCATAAATTACACCAATTGATTATTATAATTTATAAATTTGTCGGAAAAAATATTCTTGATAAAAATTTGTGTATGGTCTAAGATCTAAAAGGAGCTAATTAGAATCGATTATAGAGATGGATATGAAAGTTTGTTTTGGTCCAAGAGTAAAGAGGCCCAGCTCACAGCTCAACGGATAGAAACCAAATTTTAAATTTAAGGTTTTTATGGGATTCCTCAAGAGGGTTTTTCTTATTTATAATTTCCCCCCCTACTTCCCTAAGTAAGGATAGTTGACTGTTAGACAAAGATAGAAAATTGCGATATTCTCGAAAATGGCTCAAACGATTTTGATTATATTTTATAAATCGATATGTCACTAATAACCTTAATATTCCGCTATACATTTGTTTCGAAAAAAATATCACAATTTTTTGTTTTTGATAATAATTGATAAACTACCCTTATTTAAGGGAGTAAGGTGTAAATAAAAAAACCCTCTTGGGGAATCCCATGAAACCTTAAGTTTCAAATTTGCTTTCGATCCGTTGAACGGTGAATCAGATGGGACTCTTTTCTCTTGGAACAACTCAAACTTTCATATCGTTCTCGAATACGAGAAGAGCTATATCGACTCTAATTAGCCGGTTTTTTTTAGACAAAAAGTAGCCTATGTCCTTCCTCAGGATGCAATCTATCTCCTTGCTAAATTTTATCGAAATCTGTTCAGCGGTTTAGGCGTGAAAAGGTAACAGACAGACTGACAGAGTAACAGACAGAGTTACTTTCGCATTTATAATATAATTTCAATAAATTATTTGCATGCAAATTAAAAATTATTTTTTAATCACTCCAAAGAAGTATGACTTCTGACGTGCGTACATAAGTACACGCATTCATTTTTTTAAATAAGTGTACAGATTTCGAGAAAATATGTTTTCTAAAAAAAAATTGCACGGAAATCATTATTTATTTGCCTAATTAAGATGTCTGTGATTTAAGTTGCCCTTTAGTAGATCAACAACTCAATAAGATGGCCATGCTTTTTAAATTTAATACGCTTAAGGATGCTTTACACCAGGAGGCGAAAACTTAAAATTTGTGTTCAGGATTTAGTTTTAAGTAAAAAATGCGAAATAATTTTTTTCCGATCGGCCTTTGTTTTGGAGATATCGATGCAAGAAGTTTTCTGAACTTATTTAATTTTTGTCCATAAAATTTATAGTAAGCCATGGAAATTGCTTGGAAACAAAAGACTTATTTACTAATTGTTGACAATAGCTAGTCAAATACTTTGCGTATTGCTTTTGATTTTAGTGTAAAAAAATATAAAATTTTTGTCAAAAATATGAAGACATTTTTTTGTTTTTACACGAAAAATCAAGAGCAACACGCAAAGTATTTTACTAACTATATTGCCAACAATTATTAGAAAATAAGTCTTTTGTTTCCAAGCAATTTACATGTCTTACTAAAAATTTTATGCACAAAAATTAAATAAGTCAGAAAACTTCATGCATGGATTATCTCCAAAACAAAGGACGATCGGAAAAAATTAGTTCACATTTTTTTCTGAAAACTCAGTCCTAAACACGAATTTTTATTCTTCGTCTCCTGCATGTAAATCTATAATAGTTTCACTTGTATATGTATAGTGCATAAAAAATCTTACAACTCGATTTTTACCCTCATTCAAATGTCCAAATGACGTGGAATTTTGCGATCAATTGTCGTTTTGATGACAATATAATATTCTGATAATTTGTATATAATAATATTTATATAACAATTAAATAAATGGTAATAAAAATATATGGTGGAAGTGACGGTGTTGATGGTGGGAAAACGTGTCTCAGGTCGCACATATTATATCTTATGAAAGGGCTCTCTTCTCCATATCAGATATGAATATAATTAGGCTGTACTCCAGTGCCGCGAGAGTAAAAATTTATCAAAGACTAAAAAGCAAAAAAATAAAATTCATTGTTTCAAAAAATCTAAAAAAAACACTCGTAGGTATATCAACGTTCTTAAAAGTAGAAAATAAATTTCTTTCTCTTTTATAACGTTTAAAAGCGTGGGACACTCGATGAATTAAATGAAATCTAGGAGCAGTGAGTGCCCCACGCTCTTAAACGTTATAGAAGAGAAAGAAATTTATTTTCTATTTTTAGTGCATTGATACCTATAAGCGTGTTTTTTAGATTTTGTTTAAACTATAAATTTTATTATGTTAAGAATATGTCGGTAAGTTTTTGAAAACAGAGCTGTTTTGTTAAAAAAATTTCAGTTACGACCGATTGTTTACTAGATGGGCTATCCAGTCAAACCTTTAATTGTTTTTTTTTTCATTAAAAAAATAATATCAAATAGTTCTGTTAAAAGTGAAAATATTTAGGTACCTAATGTCTATTGTCTATAGATTTTGAGTATTTTTTAAAGAAAGTATAACTGTCTGCGTGTACACGTTTATTTTATTTTTTAAAATATTAGCTGTTATATATCATTTACATAGATAATAAAAAGTGTAAATCAATTACAGATTTAAAGATGTTTTGGTACAGTGTACACACACATAATCATGCTGCATCACATAGGTTATACAATATATAAGATGGATTTTGTTCTAAAGCCACTTGATCGACGTTCATTTGGTAACAATAGAACGTTTTAAAGATTCTCTTTTGTTTTGCCTTTAACAGAATACAATGGAAATCTTTTATTATAAAGACTTCTGTTTTAATAGCCGTATATGACCAATGACCATAGAACAAATAAATATTGAAAATAGGTATAAGAAAATCAATACAGCCATTCTATTATATTTAAATACGTGACTAACATTTTATATGTGGATGCTTTATGTGCTGAAAAAACTACTCGGTTGACATTAATTACTAGCTTTCTGTTTTTAAGCATAGGTTTGTAGGGAATATATATTAAAAATTTGGCATACTTTTTTAACCAGAAAATTCCCTAATTATATACCTAGGCACTTGAAAAATTAATCAATCCTTACTTTCAATTATTAATATTATAAATGCGAAAGTAACTCTGTCTGTCTGTCTGCCACTTTGTTACCTTTTCACACCTAAGCCGCTAAACAGATTTCAATAAAATTTGGCAAGGAGATAGAGTGCATCCTGATGACGGACATATGCAACTTTTTGTCTAAAAAAACCGGCTTCGCCCGAGTGAAAAAAGCAATCTCTTGAACTTCTGAACCGATTCTAAAATTCTTTCACGAATAGAAAGCTATACTATCCCTGAGTGATATACGCTATATATATTTTATTTTAATTCTCACGGGGGGGGGGGGGGGGCTATAAATCATAAATTCTTTACTCTGAAACTACTGAACCGATTCTAAAAATTCTTTCACTAATAGAAAGCTACAATATCCCTGAGAGATATGGGCAATATTTTATTTTGATTATCGCGGGGGCAGGAGGAGAAATTCTTGCGGGGGGCTAATAAATCATAAATTCTTATCTCTGGGACTACTAAACCGATTCTAAAAATTCTTTTACTAATAGAAAGGTACGCAGGGGGAGAGATTCCCGCGGGGGGATAACAAATTAACAATATATTAAATATACTTGAGAGGAGCAATGGGATGACCGCTATTATCATCATAATTTCTTACCACCCGGGAGAATCAGGGGTGGGCCACTAGTATATACTATATGTAGTAACATTTTTGTTATATTAACACACTTTCTCGATCTGACCTTTTCAAAATTATTTTTTCTTAGTTACGCTATAAAATTAAAATTTTGTTTTTAATTAATCAGAATTCGATATAGAGAAAACTTATTATTTACGAATTAATTCCAATTCAATATAATTGTGTTTTATGTATTTAAAGTAAGTACATAAATTTGTACTTACAATATATTACCTATAATGTTGTTAAAAAATTGGCCAAGCGCGTGTTGAGCACGCACATGATAAGGTTCCGTAGCGTTCGTGTGAGGTATTTATAACGCACATGATAGGGTTCCGTAGTGTTCGTATGACGTATTCGTAAAAAAATAATCAAAACCGTAATACACTTTCAATACAATTTTAGATTTAGATTTTAGATTTATTTAGATATTTTATTTGTTACGAATTACGATTCATTTTTTACATAAATAGGTATTTGCATGTTTTTTCATAAATTGTTTTAGCTACAGTCTTCGTTATAATTTTCATTGAAAGTACTAGCTGAAGGCTACATTCAGAATTTTTTTAAAGATTTTTTCCTCGATAGTTTAGAAATTAGAGGGGAGGGAGGCTTTGATAACGACTTTGAAAACAAATATCTCGTGACTGAAGGTTTAAAATCAAAATGTCCTTACAATATTTTTTGTTGCATTTTAGGAGACCTATCTAAAGAAACCCAACTTAATAAGTAAAGAAAAATTTGGGTACACTTTCAATTCTCTAGGAGAGGGTCCAAAAAATTATTTGTCCAAAAATCTCATCATTTCTGTTTTTGGGTCACCAATCTACGTCCGCATACCAAATTTTATCTTAATAGGGTATATAAATGAGGCGATGGGAGGCCTGTGATATACAGACGGACGCACGAACTGACCTACAGTACTTTCTAGTTTCTACGGAACTCTAAAAAGCAGACGTTTCAGCAATACCTATAGGTACTCTTTATTCAAAATTTTTTGCGTTCAGAATAAAAACTTATCAATTTGATCAGATTTTTTGACTTCTGTTGAATACATCAAATTTATTATTTACCTATATATGTAAAATAGTCAAGCTATATTTTTTCTCTTTTTCACAACAAATAAAAAAATAATTCTTCTGGTTGTGGTCATTATCACCGGGTACGCTATAACAAACAATTATTCTTAACACGTTAACCGCCATGAGAGCCCACATATTATGAGTCTCACTGAAAAAATTGCATTAGGCTCTGAGACCCAACGTATTGGTCTTATTGCTCAATGTATGAGTTTATTTCGGGATCTGTGTACTGTGGTACAGTTCACCTATTGCACTATAACTTACGGGCCATTGAAAGGTGGGCCTGGAGGTCCAAAAAAAATTTTGAGCCTACAAGATTTCTTTATATTTGCATAAATAAATGAAACTAAAAAATATTAAACTAAAATTTTTTTCGTGTTAGAAACGTTACTAAAACTCAACGTATATGACACTACTCATCTGTATTTTGAAAAAAGACAAAAAAAAATTTGGACCCACGAGGACTTTTTTTGGTCTATTTGGGCAGTTAACGTGTTAAGTTCCTGTACAAAACTTTTATAAATAAGACAATAATTACCTAAGTATTTATTTATACTTTTAGCAAATTATTGTAAACTGAAGAAACTTGCTATAGGTTAGATACTTTAAAAGAGGGTAAAATAAATACATTGAAATCTTCAGTTTAAAAATAGATTCCGACAGGGGTAACAAGTGCATTTTTGGAGCAACCACCCTCTGCGCTTAGAGTAAGACAGCGCTAGGAAAGAATTTTATATTTAGAATGCACATAATAAAATGCAACGAAAGAAATATCTTTTTGAAAAGAGACACACAATACGCAAGTTGTTTGAATTGAAGCGAGATATGCAGTGGTGGGGTGCAACGCTCAACAAGTGTGCACAGTGACCACCTCCGTCAGTGGGAAAACAGATGACTGTAGGCAGTTCAGTTTCAACTGTTTACTGGAGTGTGTCAGTGCTACATAAATTCCTGTTTTGTTGCAATTTTGTTTTTATTTAAAATAATCTAAAATGTGACATTTTATTAAAATGACAATGGCATATTTATATTATTTTGGGTTTGGTTTTTGAGGATACTTTTAGTTTTTGTTTATTTTCATGGATTTTTATTTCATGTAGAGTACAGTTGTGCATAATGTGTGTTTTTCATTAGTGGAAGTTTTTCTATTCTTAATGAATTTATGAACAGTGCATTTTGAAAAAATAAACTGTGCATTAAAACCATGTCTAAAACAATGATCTGGAATATTTTATTATAAAAAAATATTTAAAACTATATACGAAAAATGTGTTGTGAAAATAAAGTAGCAGATAATCAAGCAGACATGTTTTCTATAAATAATCGTTATCGTGATCGTAGAAGAAAACGCTATTTAGACACTAAATATAATCCTGCAAATTACTGTGTCCTAGTGTTGTGTTCTTTGGTGATTATTATAGGACACATTGGAGGTGCTGTTGGTACAATAATGGGAGACAATTGTGATTGGACAGGAAGGTGAGTGTTTTATTTTGTTTTTATCCGACTGACAATATTAGTAATTATGTACACGTGATAAAAATTCGTGAATGCTTGCGCGGGAATTTTTGTTGTCAAGCAAGCTATTTGGCAATCATTTACTAATTATAGTATTTGGAAACAATATTTCATTCTTAAGAATTACATATTATGAACCTTATGAAAGTTTTGATTTCTTGTCAGTATCAAATATAAAATTGATAGCCCTACAGTTTGTCGCAATGTAAAGCAATTCTCCTATTCATTTTGGTAAACTGGTTTTGTCAATATTACGCATAATTTCAATTCAATGACTATATTTTTTGTCATAACAAACACAAAAAATAATAAAAAAAGTACTTCCGTATTGATTCGTCACCCAAATTATTTACCCTTAGAACTAGGGCCACCAATGTTGGATCATCCTCAATTCCAGAACTAGTTCCGATATATAAAAGAAACATGACTTTTAAAATCAATTACATATTATTGATATAGAAAACGTTGAATGAAACTGAGTCAGAAATTTGCAAACAAACAAAAAAAATCAACATTATCGACTAGAAATAGGAATAAGGAACACTTCGAATAAGCTTAATTTATAGGTAACTATACTTAACTCTAGAAAGACCCTCAATAATATTGGTAAAAAATCTATATTAAGGCCCACTTCTCGACTCTGGTAGACAAATTAGGCGAAAATTTGTAGATTTTATATCTTTTCATAAATTCCGATATTAATTTTTTCAGTTCCGGGAATTGATATGAAAAAATGTTGTTCTAAATTGCGAAATTTCGGGGTTCGGGTATGGAAGTCCTATCTTAGAACATACAAGTAGCTGGGCCAACATACATTTAAATTTCAGTTCAATATTTTTGCAACATACTTAGAATTAGTAAAACTGAGAATTAATAGCCAGTTTAAAAAATGCTATATAAGTAGATTCTAAAGAAAATATCCAAGTCGATTTTGATGCCCGGTTAAACAATTATTATAGCAACAGTGAGTACGTAATACGTATCATTTGTATTATTCACTTTGAACAGGTGTAAGTAACCCTTCATCGTGTTATAACAAGTGTGTTCTTCATTTCCTCTTTGAACAGGTGTTTTGTACTGTGATTCCGTTGTGACTCCATTATTCGTGACCGGCATTGCAATTTTATTAGTTTTTGTTATCAACATTGCAAACTTTGATAGGTAGTAATTTGGAACTTATTTTTAAGGTCTCCAAATAATTATCGCTATGCTGGATTTTAGTAACAATTAATTTTTTAAATAATATCTATATACATACAGTCCCGTTGATACTTTCACCAGTTCTCATTTTAAAATTGGAGTCAATTATAAAATAATCATAAATTGAAAGTATATGAATTGGTACTTAGTGGGTCCAGTCCAAACAACTCTGTTCCTCAGTGGCTGTTGATGACCTTAGAGCCTTCTAAACAATCGCGGGTACTCCCAAGCCGAATTTCTTATTTATTGTTACTCTAATTTATTTTTATATGTTTAAATGCAGAGGATGTATGCACATTTTTAATTTGTGAAAATAGAACTTAACATCTCCTAAACTAACAACTTCCTTTTTGAGTCACCACCGGAGTGACGGGAACCTCCTCCGACGAGTTAATTTCTACATCAGCATTCAGCGATGACAGAAAAAAAAACATACGCATGATCCCTGCATATATCTGCCAAAGCTGTTGTCATTTAGCTATTGTGAATGTTTTATGTAAGGTGTATCAAAAATGTCGAGCCCTGTATTTATATCGGTGTGAATAAAATTTAAAAATTACATTCATCTACCTTTGATTGTATGTCAATAATTTGTGTTCTTTTTATAATAATAATCATTTGAATGACTTTACATGAGCCGGAAAGGTTTTTGACATAATTTTATGTTAATGTAGATCAGTATATAGGTATTGTTTATAATAAAACTGTTTAAAAATTAAACACCAGCGCAACTGTCCACGAACATATGCACGAATCGCACGATACTAGCCCTGGTAAGAGTTCTTTCACACTATTAGGTTTAGCCGGTCAGGTTTTAAACCTGAAGAAAGCCGGATAAGTAATGAAGCATTTGTTTAAATGTGACCTTTCAGACTATCAGTTCAGGCTCGGCGGCAGGCTGCAGCCTCATCGGCCGACTGAAGTATCAGGTTCCCTTACGCCGGATAAAGTGGTGGTGGGGTATTGCAACAAACACGCGCTTTCACACTTGTCCGGTTTTCACCCTCAAGTTTGATAGTTTTTCTTCAACTCTGGCAAGGAAGGTACGAAAGTGATTTCAAAAATAATGTCCAGCGATATTGATATTGAATTGTTAATTTCGGCAGTAGAGGTACGACCGTGTCTTTGGGATAAATCAATTAATGAAGATTATAAAGATATAAAATAAGACAAACATAGCATGGAAGGTTTGTGTCATAAAAAATTTTAAACGTACCAAGCTCATCATATGTTTGAAGTAAAGGGTGTATCCAAAGTGTCCTATTACGATAACGTCGCTTTTTACGCTTTCTGTATAAACACCATAAATAACATTACGATCAATCACCGAAAACATCGAGATGAATACTAAAGTTTTTTTTTATTAACATAAAACCTGATCGCGTCCGGATATTTGATTTTTACTTCAGAATCCCGTCAGGTTCAAAACCTGACCGCCGAACCTAATAGTGTGAAAGGATTTTCTAGTTTAATTCACTGGTACTAGTGAACTACTAGTACATTGTCAATGCCTTAATTCCGATCATGCTAATTGCACACAGCATGCTCACTGCCAAATCTGTTTAATGTGTTGAACAAAAATATTACCTTCAACATGATGGATTGTGTATAACTCTTGCTCACGTAACAATATAGATTATATAGAGCGCATAATGTTTTGTTCTAATCGTTTTGAAGCAGTCGATATTCGCACATGTATGTATGTACATCATATTTAATATTGTGTTTATTTAAAAGTTCAAACGGCACACATTATACTGAACGTGTCACATCCGCAGCAAACCGACGCGACGCTTCGCAACAAAACTATAACTGACGTCATAATAAATACATATAATATTATATAGTCCACTCTTATAAGATGGGATCTTTCTAATTCGAATTATTCAAATGCCAATATTTTATATAATATAGTACTTATACACTTTTGTGAGATCGCTGCGCACTCAATTTAAGTGTAAATTTCGCTTTTAATATCAAATAGCCATTTAAATTACAGGCATTATAATCGGATTTGGAGTTGATGAATGTCTATCACTATTGAAGTATAGAAGTCATTGAGTTATGAGCATGGCTGCGACAAAGAAAACTTGAATATCCTCGTAAGTTGAAACGACGAATCGATTGAAACTCATTAATAATAATAATAATGCACTTAACGCCCGTTTCTCGACATTATATCATAACAGACGCCATTCGCACCATTACTATTTTCCATTTTACCACTTCCCGTTTTTTCTACATATTTTAAAATTCAACTTTTTTTATTATAGTAGCTATGTACTAGCAGCCCTGGTATAGTAGGACAGTACTGTAGGGTCAGTAGGCATGCAATAAATGGAGACTCTTTTCATTGTTGTCAATAACACTAGAGTGTTAAAAGACATTTTGAAACAGTTTAAATATTAAATATATTATAGATATGTAATAAAATATCTGATTGTGCACAATGCTACACAAAATAGAATTTTGAATAGTAAAATATCTAACTAAAGATATGTACCATAAATGCCACGGTTATTAATTAATGTCCTGTTTTATGCTAGAACTGCCTGTATAAAAATGAACCAACAACTTGGCAAATGATATAACAGGACACCTCTGTGTGTAATTTCGTTCTATTATGGATTTTTTCCGACATTAACATGTGCGAAGCTGTAAGTAGTCTTATTAACGAGATACCATCTAATTATAAGTCCATTTCTGGGTCAAGTATACCAAATAGATTCGAGTGGTATGCAAGACGTGCTATCCTTTACATTGAAAAAGTTATATTTAAAAACTATTTTTTTTTTAAATATTTTGTCGAATATCTTGTATTTTTGTTGATTTGTACTTTTGACAAGTAAATATCATGTAATTAATCTTCCGGTATATATTATGACTTTTGATTTCGAACTAATAGACCGATCCCACAGTCGCATAAGGCTCCGCTGTATAAACAGGGTTCTTGTTTATGAAGTTACCGTCATGTGTTTATGTACGCACTTACCGGTGCGTGTAATTACCGTGTGTAAAATGCATGCAACACTAACCCGCACTTGACTATCACTATCAGCCTTACGCACTGTTGCTTCTGTCATCCATTGTGTTGACTATTTGATTTAACTTTACCGTTGCGTCACCTTTATCCACCACCGGGACGCTAATGACCTAAGTTGTCGACGCGTCTATAATTTACAATAAATAAATAAATTTATCCACCACCGCAGGTCTTATTCCTTAACCACCACAAATTTTAAATCTTTATCCACGAACCTAGTTTGTAATTGTTATAGTTTGCGTGGAATGTGTTTCTTGAAACTAATTTTAACAACAAATATTTTTATGGTTGTCCTTTTTGAGAATAGTTCTCAAAAATTAAAAAAAAATCTTACAATAGCCATAGCTTTCAAACTAAAAAAGGCACAGAATTTTTTTTTTTTTTGGTTATTGGAATCATTTTTGTTTTTCTATTCTCAAATTTATAAGGAATTGGATTGTATATATGACGTTTTCATGATCCATTTGTTACATACCGTCAGTTCTCAGATTCTGAACTAAGAGAATATATTAATTTAATCGTTAATTTACTTTAAAAGCAACAATAAAATGGTCTTAAAAAGTGTGTTCACGGTGCCGTTGTTGTTTTACTGCCTATGATTATGAGAAACATTTTTTATAGTGAATATTGTAATTATTTGATTAATGACAGACTATATGTATTTAGATAGTAATAAAATATAAAATCTTCAAATATTAATATCATTATTATTCCTATAACCTAAGTAAATGTTCAATGTAGCGCTGAATTCTAAAGATACCTACTATTTCTATTATGTAACGACAAAGACAATTTAGTCATTAGAAATGTAATCACCACTTCAAAATGCACTCGATATTATAATATGTGCATTTATCGGTTTTAGAAAGTATACCTATTCAATATCAGTTCGACATTTGGTACATAAGTTCTAAAAAATTTCCAAGATCTCGCCATCAATCATTTTCCCGCTTGAAATAGTAGGTAATCAAAATACACACTCTGTCAGTGCAGGTATACACACAGTGTGTACATAAAATAAATGTACTAATAGTAATAGGCTAATAGCCGATGTACTGTACTGTAATAGAAAAGAGCACGTGGTTTGTACGACGTGGAGTAGTAAACAAAAGCGTATACGCAGTGCTTATAGTTGCGTGGCCGATGGTGCGGCAAACCCACCCGTGGGAACTGGCCACGACTCGAGTTCACTATCTACGCTCAATTCGCACAGCTCGCGTGACTCGACCTTTCACATTGCTCACGCACTATGGTACTTACACCATAAGCAAAGACTAATACAACAACAGTCTGTACCGTACTGTTCTGGCGTTTAATGTACGCATTAACTCACTGATCTTTATGTGTGGATTGTGAATACAGTCGACATTCATTAATTCAGCGTCTACGGGACGGCTGAAGAAGTAAACGCTGATTTAACGGTAACCCCTTCTTCTTATATCTTCTCAGCTCAAAATAACAGTGAGACCTAACATATCGCAGTATGCTGGAGTAGGGCTTCTCAACGGTTGAAAACAGTAAGGGTGGACGCACACAGAAATATCAAAACAGTTTTAGTCAAAAACGTTTTTGACTAAAACAGTTCCATGTAGATGTTTCAATACAAAGTAAATGGACCGACGCACACTGATCAATCGCGTGTCTTAAATCACATTTAGGCTCATTTAGTCACAGTCAGGCGTTTCGTTGTCGAACGCTGGATTCTCGTTTTGTGTTTTTGACTAAACTGAAACAGCTTTGCTCTTGTATGTACGCAGGTACTTTTCGTTTGTTTGTTTCAATACCCAAACAACTGTGTAGAGCACCAGTGAATATTTTCATCAGCCGTGGCGACAGTGGTAAATACTCCCTATTTCGTAATTAATAATTAATTCATTACTAATTATTATGGAAGTGGACGCAGAAAAACTAATTGTCTTGATTAAGGCCGATTCATCGTTGTCAGCCGACATCTTTTTTAATACTGACAAAATAATAACGTTTTTGACTGACTTTGCTCTTTCTGTGTACCGACCGGCAATAAAATGTTTTTTAAAACAAAAACGTTTTTGACTAAAACAGTTTTGATCTTTCTGTGTGCGTCCACCCTAAAAGGCAGGAAGGAAAGGGCTAGAAGTGATGACTTAACGAGCAAGGATTTAAGAGAGACTACTGAAGTAGACTAGTCTATATATTACGCAAGTATTTAATGCCTGAAGCCTCTTGGAAGGGAGGGGAGCTTTGGGCTTAATATATACCCGGTATTATTATCTACGAGTATGTCGGTTAGAAAAATGTCAGTTAATGCCGAAGCTTCCATGTTTTTCACACGATGGCCGCCATTCACAATTTGTTTAATAGAGATCAGTGCATTAATGATGTCTGCATAATATTTATAAATTATGTGTTGTAGCGATTGTAGTGATTATTATTAATGATAGACAAGTGACGCGGATCAAAAGCATTAATTAATTAACAATACGTGAGTTTATGATACTGTGTTTATTATTTCTTTTAGTTACGAGAAATGTGGAGGTAATGGTCAAATTTATTACGTATTATCAAATTTTTTATGCAAGCTTTCAATCAAATCTTTGCCATAGATTTCTGTTTTAACACGCTTAATTAGATTCAGTTATATGTTGTTGATGTATGTAAAAAATATTGCAACTCGATTTCAATTTACGTGAAACTTTGCAGTTGTAAAGTATATAATTTTGATGACAATACAATATTCTGACATATTGGCTATAAAATAATATATGCTATAATATATAATAAGTTAAAAATTGAAATCAAAGACGGGAGGTGGAAGTGACGGTTTTGACGGTGGAGATAGGTATTTGTTATTAAATGTTTGCAATATAATTTATCGATCAATACTTGGCCTGTTCTAATTACAATATGCGTTAAGAAATCAACCATAAAACTTAGTGATAACAGAATTTAACTATATTTAGCATTTTGAACAATTAGTGATAAATTTTATATTTCGTTGAAATTAATATTTTAATTCTTAAATTTTAATAACAAAAAAATGTCTTTCAAAATTTTCAAGCAAATACGAGTACATTAATTATATTGAATAGTTCAGTATTTTGGAGCGATCCAATTGCTGGTTAAATTCACTGTTGTTAAATTGAGCCGACGACGCTTTGGTTGTCATAATCGTTGAATAATATATTGTAGTATGAGCATATTATGTGTTGTGTCGTCCGCAACCGTTGTGGTGTTCTCCCCCAGCTGTTGATGATGATGATGATTATTTATGATGATGAGATGATCGCCATCGCAGTGACTTTGTTTATATGGTGTGTTCGTGTGCAGGACTGAAGAACGCATTGCTCGAATGATTCAGAACTATCATGGTGTTAGATATTCGCGCCGTTGATTTATAATTTATTGATCAGTAGTAGGGATTGCAATCCGGCACCAATTTCAATCCGGTCGGATCCGGCCGGATTAGTCACATCAAACATAATTTGCCTTTTCATTCTGAAATTAGCTATATAAAAGATATTCAGTTAAGTGCATATTACAAAGTTTATAAAAAAAGCGGTCAAGTGCATGTGGAACTTTCGCTACGAGGGTTCCGTACCGTTACAACAATTAAATTAGGTAGACATATTCTGTAAAAATTTCAACCGGCTACATGTTACGATTCCAAAGATATACAGCCTTAAAAAGGTTTTTCCGTTTTTTATTTGGGAACCCTTTAATTTTTACTTTTTGTGATTTTCGGATTTTTTCCTTTACTTGTGCTGCGAGACCTTGCTTTTGCCAAATTTCATGATTCTAGGTCAATGGGAAGTACCCTATAGGTTTTTAATGAGATGACAAAATGGCCGTAGATATCTTTTGATTGCGTTAACCTAGAACCTTAAATTCTTTACAACTTTAAGGGGCCGTAGACCTTAGTATTTAGTAGTGATGTGCCGGATCGTTAAAAATGTATATCCGCGGGTAGGGATCTGAATACGGATATTTGGTCTCAAGATCCGCGAATACGGATACGGATCTTAACGCGGCGGTAAATACTAAATATTGCACATCGACCTTTGGAAATAGACTATCTGTTATGGGAAAAAGTTATTGACCACGATATTAAAAAATAAAAAATAATCTGAATGGAATTTAACTGTTTTTCATTATTACCTAATCACCTATATATATAAAATTTTATCTATGAATTGAAAATTGATAAGGTAAAAGATCCGTAAAAGATCAGCCAAAAAACTAACGGATACGGATACGGATATGGATCTTTCTTTTCCCTCGGATATCCGCGGATACGGATACGGATATCCGGCACATCACTAGTATTTAGTATGAATTTCAACTTGATATCTCTATCCGTTCCTGAGCAAATGGGTCTTAAAAGACGGACACCCAGCCAGCCAACCAGCCAGCCTGACGGACAAACGAGTGATCCTATAAGGGTTCCGTTTTTTCTTATTGAGATACGGAACCCTAAAAACGTTTATTTCTTATGAAATCAACTTTTTTTAAACTGTAATAATCAACAAACAATTACGAATTAACAATAAAAATCAGTATAGTGTTACTAGTTAAATTGGAATTTTTATATTAGCAGTAATAAGAGAATGACAGGCAGTTAAATTCAGTCTTACTAGATTTCAGAGCAAATTCCAATAATGAATAATGATATCTTGTAATGTTATTATATGTTAGTGATTTATATTAAATCTAACTGAATCAATCTTAATCAAATAAGATCACAAGAATTAGGTAATTTAGGCGGTGTTATAAATTTGTTTAATCACTGGCACTATAATCACAATAAGGAGTTTAAACTACTTATTTTTAATATACTTATTTTAAATTATTACTTTATTTTAACAAGAAATCGGTGTGCATCTATTTTTTTTTAAATTAACGGATCCGGTGATCGGATCCGGCAAACTCATTCGGATCCGGTAGACGTTAAATGGTGCCGGATTACCGGATCCGGTTTTCCGGATTTCAATCCCTAATCAGGGTACCTATTGTGTAACTTCTGTGAATATGTTCATTTTCACATTTTCATTTCACGTGAGAATTTACACTCGATTGTGTAACATATGAATTCACTCGTGAAATCACTTGGCCACAAAGTAGGGATTTTATTTTTTGTTGGATATTTTCACTTTAAAATACAAATTAATACGGATATGAGGTTATATTATGCGATGTTTGACAGATAAATAACAATGAACATAAGGAGAATCAAAAATTGATGAAGTATATAAATAAAGTGAACTTTGTAATTTAATTTATCGATCTTATATTATATATTCATAATGTGTCTGCGTATAATTATGTTCAAAAAATTAAAGAGAAATTTATTTTCAAATTTTATGTATTTATTATAAATAAATATATAAATTCATAATGTGTCTTTGCCTATAATTATGTTTAAAAAATTAAGATATTTCAAATTTGTGTATTATCGTTTATTGCATTTCTTTTATTATCTAGGTATCTATAAGAACAAAACTGTCATGTTAAGATATTTTTATATGTGTCCTTTTTCAATTTATTCTCTGTCTCACTCTTATTTCACGTTTCACGGACAAATTCGATGGTGAATAATGTCACGTGAAAAAGTTCACTTTTCACTTGTGTGAAAATACACAATCGCGTGAGCAATCTCACAAGAATGAAATCACTAAAAACGAGTTACACAATAGGTACCCTGTACACATTATATTAATCACAATGGTAAAATGAATAAAAAATTGTTGTTTTTTAACGTACCTATACCGGTACCTACAATATACTTATTTTGCGCCCACAAGGTCCCATTATACAGAGGAGTTATAAACCCTTAAAGAAACTCCGCTTTTTGATTGTAGAATTTCCAGTTTTCTTTCTGATCTTATTTAACAGGAAGTAACTTTGCTTGGAAATAATGCGTGAAGACGAGAGGCGCAGATCGCTACAATGTGAATAATAGAAGTAATATCGTTGTTGTACACGTATGTGTATCAAAGTTCTTAGTAGTAAAAAATCTATAATAATGCAGTTTTTTGTAAAATTGATTCACCTATTTGCCCAAATACATTAACTTTACACGAAGTGTTCATATATTATTTTACAATATAATGGGCAATCGCTATGTGACTCAGATTGTGAAAAACCCTACATCTTATAATAATATAGGTACATATAAACTATTTTTTAATTAGTGTTAAATCTATATATTTTTGCAACGCACGCGGTTTTAAAGATATGTATATATATATATATATATATATATATATATATATATATATATATATATATATATATATATATTAACATTCAATTTTCTTGCGTAACTTTGAAATAATGATTATAATTTCAGGTCTATAAGCCCTTGTTTAAGTTGATTGTGGATTTTTACTTTTTTTATAAAAATGTCCGGTATCTATTAATTAAAAACTGTACTTAATATTTATTCTACTTCATAGTTTTTTCGTTATCTCGTGGCTCTTCAATTTGGACACAAATAGTTCTGCGCCTATCTACATATTATAAATCTGAATCGTATCCGGTTTGGAAGTTTTTACACTAGAAGCGAATTATAATTATTGTGGGAGTTAATACGATCGACCAATTTGTTCTAATTCATTATGATTTTTATCTAATTCGGAAACAATAATTTAACACCTCCAGCAATGATATTAATTGTTAACTGTGATTCGATGGTATTGCGTTAATTTTTCTGTTTTGTCACAGCACGGGTAATCTATACTAATATAATAATGCTGAACAGTGTTTGTTTGTATGTTTTAACGCGCTAATCTCAGGAACCACCAGTCCGATTTGACAAAAAAATTACTTATTAGATAGCCCGTTTATTGACGAAGTTTATAGACTATTGGAGTTTTTTTTTTAATTCAACTTCAAAGGGGGTAATTGAGACGCTAGTTTTTAAATGTGTGCACTTCGATGGTGTAGTAAACTTATTTAAAAATGCATACAATTAACCCTACATATCCAAAAGGCAAAATTACAGCCTGTAAAATTAAATCGAGTTACCTACTAAATTTCGATCGATAACGTTCGGGCTTTTAGAAGTAACTGAACTGTCATCTTTAGATTTAATTTGGTCAAATATACCCGTTACGCTAATTGAATTATAGTAGATTGTATATCTAGATGTGTAATGGACTAACGACGAATAATGACAGTACGTAAAAACGAGCGATAGAGAGTTTTTACGGTAAAGGCCGGTTCTCACGGGGCGATTTTAATTGATCAACTTTAGTTGATCAACTAAAATCGAATGAAAATGAGCGTGAGAACCTATATTTCAACTTTTGTTGATCAATTTTAGTCGGTTCCACAAAAGTTGGACTGAGTCTAACTTTATCGTTCAAGTATGAGTCATATTCAACTTTAAACTAGTTGAAACTGCTATTTGAAGCGTGTGAACTGCGAACTATTGTATTGTCAGTCAACTTCAGTTCATTCGTCTGTCAATATGAGTACTGTCAATGTCTGGTGTTCCGAAGTGTTATATTATTATTTATAATAATGAAATGGTCAGAAAAATTAACATTAAATTTCTTAGAGTTGTATCAAAAACACGATTGTTTGTGGAATCACAAATTAGACTCATACAGAGATAAAGATTGCCGAGAAAATGCATTACATATTATAAAGAGTGAAATGAGGTTAGAAGACCTGTCTATAGCGGACATTAAAAATAAAATTAAATTTGATATCTTCTCGAAATCCACCGTCTAACCCAAAAACGACGTTTTTTGCGTTGTTTCGTCATTTTCATTAAATTTTTTTTTAGTTCGTCCCTTAAAGTGGCTATTATTCCTAGAGCTGCATGGAAAACTGCATTTGGCGCCATTTTGAAGTTGAAACAGTCAATCAATTTTCATTGAAACGTGGGAACGAAAAGTTGTTCAATTTAAGTTCAATTTTAGTTGATCAACTAAAGTTGATCAACTAAAATCGCCCCGTGAGAACCGGCCTTTACACAAGTCGTAATACCATTACGCACGAGATAGATATGGTATTTTTTGCCATACCCACTACAAAATAAGTAGGTACGTACTTTTACTTCATTTTCAAAAAAAATTGACAGTTCATTTGCGTCGCCATTTTTACTTTTACAGTATGCCGTGAAGTTCGTGAGTAAGTAATGGCAGGCGCACGCAGGTATATGTAGAGCGAGTAGATAGATAGATATTTATTTGTTTGAGCACCACAGCTACGTGGCATAACATCGTCAAATAATAACAAGTTTAAGACATTACATAAACGAAAAATCTTCCACTTTATAAATACCAACCTCAGTCTTCTCACAAGATACTATGGTAACCGTTTACTTACCGCCCTAGTGCGGTAAGTAAAACATTTTCCGCACACCTGTCTGCGTTAAATGACTCAATAAAGGCCGCTATACATACATCGATTTTGTAGTGGGTATGGCAAAAAAATAATACGTGCTGTGGACATTTTTAAATTACTTCTTTTAAGAAGCGATTATTAAGATTTTGTCAAACTTGTTTAACATCCGGCTGGAAAATATATCGGTCTTTGTAATCACAAGAACCGTTTTGTATGACACATATCACGTGCTTCTGACTTTTGATTTCCTGTCAATTAATTTCGTTTTTATCGCATGAACATTTCTAATTTTTTATTTGTAAAACTTAAAGACATTTTTCTATTAACATCCTTTACCTATTCCTGTAATATATGGTTTTAACTTTTATATTTTTATTCGTATAAGAAAAGGTTACGTAGTTTTGAGATTTTTTTGTCTGTAGCAAATTTTATTCGATATTTTAATGTTACATTAGAGATTAATTTACATACTGGACAGTTCAAGCCGCTTTCTGCAAAACATTTAAGTGACATTCCAATCATATTTTTTATATTAACGGTAGCAATGCCATTTGTTTTTGCAAAAAAACTAAATGGCTATCAAAACTCTATAAATGCCTGTTTATAACGAATAGCAATCGCCATGTTTGTATATAATTTGCGAATTAAAAATATATCCATTTGCAAACATTAAACAACTTTAAAAGCAATAGTAAGCTGGTGAGATATTTGAATTTTCTATAATTTACAATAATATTTTTCTAGTTCCCATGCAATAAACGTTCAGAAGTTTATAGTAAACGCGAAAGAAATATTAATTCCTAAGCTTTACAATTTATTGTGTTTAAGAAAAATGGATTTTTTATATTTCTTGATAGGTATCTATATTATAAACATTATTTTTTTATGATCATAATATTGTTGTACTGACAATGTTCCTCAATTATAGTTTAAAGAGGGTAAAAAATATTTTTTTAATAACTGATTAAATTTGTCTGCCCTAATTTATTTGTTGTTGGATGTTGACATGGAGCCTCATTAGGATGTAGGTAACGAATCTTTTAAAATCTGGACCACATTCTGTGCGTGTCAAAGCTGTGCTGTCCGTTCATTAAACCGGCTCAGATCTCTGGTCATCTGGTCGGTCCATTTATCTGAGTTAATTACCAAACTCGAGCACGCATATTTAATCGAACCTCTATGACAACCGATAGGATGATAATCGATTTCAATAAATTTAAATATTAACATAAGTGGGCGTCATTTAAAAACATTTTTTAATGTCGAATGTGGCACTTTTGCCAGCAAATGTAAACGTAATCGGAGTTGACATTTTTTTAAATTTCTGTACTATTGTGAACAAGGGCGTACGCGGAGGTTTGTTGGGGGAGGACAAAAGTTATGAAGAGTATTGTTATGGACATCCGAGTATCGTATTAGTATTACAATGAGGTCATAAACGATAGTCTAAATGTTCTAAGTGCAATGTTGGGAATTTTCAGGTGCCGAAGTTCAAAAACGAGAAATAAAAAAGGGATTGTTGTATGCATTCATTTCTTTTAACCACCATGTCTTGTCGGAATGAAATATTAAACCTGATTATGAAAATGAAGAGTACGGGTTATTATTATATTTGATTGCAGATGATCTTTGTGAGATCCTTCTAAAACTTTTTTTAAAGTTATTTTGTATGTTATTATATAAACTGTTATATTAGGCATTCATGATTTTTTTTTTTCAAATAAAGTATAAAAACAGTTCTTCAAACATATACAGCTTCACGGTATCAAAACAAAAAGATAATAAACAATCCAGAATCCAATAAATGTCATTGTGGTCCAATACACGATTTCTCTAAGGTATTATAAAGCATCTACCTTCGCATACATGACATATTCTCTTCTTCAATCCAAAAAACATGACAATAAACTTTGTGGCGTCGTAAAAAAAAACCAAGCCTTGTCGCCTTTTATGAAGCCAGTGCGTTAGTTGACCGAAAGAATTAATGTACTATTTTATTGAATCTCCTCAGAAATTCTAAAGCTCGCTCGACACATTTTCCGTAGTTACTTATACTTACCTAGCTATATTGTTCGAAGGATTTTTTATACACTTAATTTTTCACTAATAGCGTGCTCTAGTTTACTTATAACTACCAGTGTAACCAATAAAATTCAATTTTGTAAGTCCAATTCACAAAGTAGCTTATTCTTTTAGGTGAGGACTTCTTTTGGCTACAGACTTTTGAATTTACATAATATAATTATAGAAAACTAAAAATTCGTCGACATTAGACGGAGAGTGGATTTGAATTTCAAACTCATTTTTGTAAAAACATTTTCAACTAATTGGTGAGTCGATGATTTTTCTTCAATTTGAAATGACTTCTCTGATCATTTGGTAGAGTGTGTACAGAAGACTTTAGACGCGCATGCATTCTTAGTTCTTGCCTATGTACTTAGTTATAGCTGTTAATACAACAGAACTAACTATTATCGGCTATAAACAATATTATGTTTATGTAGTTTTGGGTTTTTATGCCTGTTTATATTATGACCATTACACAAGCATCCATACAGCCAGCGTGGTTATTTCACGTAAATACTCAATATTACGTTTGTTCGACGCATCAATGCTCGTAAATGATGCTTAGTAAATACACAAGTTCTCTTTATTATGTGGACAGTCGGACACAACTCACCGCGAGAAAATAAACCGCTAAATGAAGTACTTATTATATTATCGAAATATAATTTCAATAATATAAAATAATGTTGTTCATTAACTTACACCAATATAGTTGGCGAGCGTCTATAATCTACATGCTATTCTAACATATACGCCAGTGTTTCAGATTAAACAATAAATATTTCTTATTTTTTATTTATTTATTTTTTTATATGCTTCCTTGGTCACATTCTTAAGCATTGCAGAATTATAATCAAATTACCAATTGTGTGGCTACTTTTAATAAAACTTGTCTTGAAGATCGGTTGATCATTCATTATATTTAGTATATTATTTGAACATATTATGTAATATAAATTGGCCAGCATTTGTATCAATCAGTAAATCTTTAATCCTCATTAAAATTAATAACGCGTAATAAATGGGTAAAATCTTACCTTTTGTCGTCCAGCGATTATTTTTTTGTAATTCTTTAATCCTTGCGGAAAATTCATGTTTTGTTGCAAGTTTTTATATTGAATATCAACTAAAACATAATAAATGTGTAGAATATTTTGATAGGTGTGTTTTCGATTTACCATAAATCATTAAAGTGGTGCTAAACGGGATCCCAGTGTACTGTGTGCAAATGTAAAATACATGCATTGATTGTTACTTAACCGTTACTTTTGCTTATAATAACGCGCAATTATTTTCGTGTTAGCATTTCAATTACTAAGCACTTAATTTTTATAGACAGTGTCGGCTTTTTACTAAAAACACTTAGCAATTATACTTGTTTTTGAAAATGTGAGTTTGTATGGAATCATTGTTTTGTTGGAAACTAACCTCGCAATTTTTATGCTGTGAAATTTGTTTAACACTAATTTGTTTATTGAATGTGTAGGCTTTTTACATATATTTGTATAAGTAATCGCGATCTCGTTGCCTTAAAGATCATAAACACGTATAAATATGCAAGATCAAACGAATCAGAAACTTTCGTCTCCAATAAATGTAAATGTGAATTTGTGTTGGGCCGTTTATTATTATAACTGGTTTATTGAACGCCGTATTATAGGCATGGCGTTGATTATACAGGGTACAACAGAAAGCTTTTTGAAAAATCCAAACTTGAAATTAATACCCCAAAAGATCTACACCTTCTTTAAATAAATTAATGTAGGTTTGGGGCGCGATTATTTTAGGAACTATAGGTACTGGAACGATTTGGGTGAAACTTACCATATTGTTGAGTATTGCATGAAGAAGGATTTTAGACGCATTATCCGACTTTATCCGGGTGACTCAGAATACGTATTAAAATACAAGGGACACTAAAAAGTGTGAAGTTAACAAACCAATTAAAAAAAAATAAACGCTTCAAAAAAATTAAATAATTTTTTTCTTCGTTTTTCAATTCATCTTCCCTATACCTACATCAGTTAGAAGTTTGCGTAAAAAAACTCTTGGACTAGGTAAGAGGAAGAATTGAGCTGACTTTTAATTGAATGTAGGTAGGAAAGGTGACTGTAAAACGAAGAGAATTTTTTAATCCTTTTTTGAAGTCTGTTGAATTTTTTTTTAATTATTTATATAACAAATTATTGTCCGGTCTGCATCTTTAACCGGGAATATTTTATTAGCTGTAGTTTTTTACTTATAAGGAAATTGTGTGGAGGTGGCGGCAGACTGTTGTTATGACGTCTTGTATATAGGTATGTATATTGTTTGTGTGGATTGTGCAATAACGAGTGCTTTCCATTTAGTGACACGAGTCGAGAGTCACGTTGACTTGCGTTGCCAAAAGTGCTTTCCATTTGGTTAGTGTCGCTGTGAGTATAATATGATAGGTGTAAAAAAGTATTTTTTTAATAAGATTTTTCCGAATTTCCGATAAGTACCCACCAATTGATAGTATAGTCTCAAAAGGTTTCGCCTGATGTGTTGTGCGACAATTTTTGTTGATTATCATTAAATGCTTCATAAAACTGAGTTTGATATGTTTATAAATAATTGAAGTTAAATCTGCTGCTAATTATGTCCCGTTTGTGACTTGACTGTACCATATGGTCATGGTCGTATTACGTATATAAAATATTATATATTTATGTTTCATTATGTTTGTGCCCAACCTATAAATGATATATGAATGTATGCGTACATTTACATATTATGAATACTTATATTATGTTGTATAATATGAAGAAAAGCATTGTCTACGCCATGATGTAGATCTAGGGGTGTGTCCTAAAAATTGAACTTTTGTATCCATATTGAAATTTTTTTAAAAACTTTTTAGGCGGCACTTTTTCGACGAACTGAAGAATAAAATTCTGAGATGAAACTGAAGTGTGGTGACGCGAATTAACATAACAACCCTAAAAAAAAAAATATACTTATATATATTATTTCAACGGAAGTGTGGTGATGCGAATTACCGTAAGAACATTATATTATATAATAATTAATTATATCAATTGAGGTTTTACTTCGGTCGTGTTCCGCGACACATGCTTTTTTAAAACGGTACAAATATTTTAAAATTAGAATTTGAATAAATACATATCTTTATTCTTTACCCAAGATGAAGCACAGTTTAACGTCTCAGTAAATTTATGTGTGTTAGCACACTCAAATAACATTGAACATTTGTTTTTTTGGAAATGTTCACTTGAACCTGTATTTCACTCACGATGACTTCCATCCCTATGTGGAACTAGTCAAGCATAAGGTCTGTGAGTGACCATGGTATTGGTTATTGGTACCACGATGGCGCGATGACCATGTATCGTGTGGGCAGAACCAGTCCATCCGATATTACCTACACATACAAACAATCCATCCGCGGTGCCTTTCTTTGCTTTTGATATTCAACCATGGCTTGTGATTGCCTCTAGGATTAGACATTGGAAATCAATGTCCTGATTGTTCTCTGGAATTATGAATCATCATGATTGTTTAGCAATATACCTCATCTTTAACATTACTTTTTATTATTGTTATACGTACTGAAAAAGTCCGAATAATTTCGTAGCCTATTCAGCGAAGGCAGAGTTATGTTTTTCGCGCTATGTATGTTGTAATTTTAAATATTGTTTTCAATACGTATTTGTGTATATCTCAAATATGTACGTATATTTTTGTGCAGTTTCCTTTTTTTTTATTATTTAAATTTTGGATAAAAATATCTACAACAAATAGGCAATAAGCTAAATATATTCAAATTTTAAAGAAGAGTTTTAAAGTGATTGCGTACAAAGTCCGTACTAAGTGTTCGCATATTAATCTTAACATCTCGGTTTAATTAAAAGTTTGTTGTTATAAAGAAATTTTCATTTAGGACGCATTTTCAGTAGAACGTAGAGTTCTAAGTAGGTGTAGTTTAAATTCTTAATTCTGCAGTGTTCATCAAAGACACCTTAATAAACAGCGGGGTTATGTAACATGAGACTAAAAGCCTTGTCACGCAAATGCAAGGGTTAAGAACAAAGACTTTTCCATAACGTAATGTAACAAAAAGAAAGAAAAAAAGATTCCTTAAATCACTTAAGAGCGGGCGTTTATACATTACTAACAAAACCAGAGATGCGTTATGTTTGTTGAAAGATATGAAAGGCACATTATTGTTATGTGTTTTGGTAACGAGAAGATCCGATAACGCACAAATGGAGAGAACTGAGGGGGCTTTTAAAGTTGGGCGTGTAAATGCCTACCTTATACAACAAGTGACAGACAGGCACTGTCATGTCTGGATCATCCGGGTTGTAAAACTCAACACTTAACTTCTTTTAACTGAAGCTCAAGACTCGTTTTAACCTACACATGTGTACTGTTAGTTCTTGAAAATATGAATATCTTAATTCTATCGAGAAATATATTTTCAGTTTTTGTGTCCATAATGTAGGTACATAGAATGCTTATACATACCTATTTAATTTTAGAATGTTTTTTTTCGATCTAGTCACCAGCGACAAAATATTTATGTAATAATTGTAAATTGGATGTATTTTTTTGAAGAGTTTTCGTGTCCTGATTTCAATAATTTAATCTGTCATTCATGTTATAGTTATTTATTATTGTGCGATAATTCAATAGAAGACTTGTTAATTGTTAATTCCAAGCAAGCGCTTACGGACAGTTTGGTTTAAAAACGTTTTAAATGTTTTTTTTAGTATCTTTGAAATGAATTAAAACTTCAAAGAGGACACGATATGTGTACTACAAGAGACAAGACAAACCAATAATTACGATGATGGTCGATTAGCGTTATAGCGACCAAATCTGCTCCAGCACTCACTATAATATAGTCAGTTTCAGTACCCTAATGCTCTTAGCGAACGACGAACACAATTAATATTATTCTGCGTTGATCTTGATAACAATGTCCCGTCAGCGAACTCAGACCTTAAGTGCTTTTACAACGAATTATACACGTGTTCATATTTAACTGCTGACTAATATTTCATCGTAATACGTTCGGAAATCTGCCTACGCCAGCGTGATTTATTTGTATTTTGCAATTTTTTAACATGTATTATAGTTCAATGAAGAGCGCGCAATTTTTAAACAAAAATATCCTTTGATATCTGATTTCATTGTATTTTTCTTTCCTGTTTGTCAATTTCATATAGAAAATTGTTTATTTGATTGTTTCATTAACAAAGAAAACGGAAATGTAGTAAAAATAGTGCTATTTTGTACTTAATGAGAAAATTAACAACTTAGCTCGTAAAGATTCCCAAAACTGGTGGAAGTGTCAACTGGATTTTCAATTTTTTAATAAAATGAAGATTTGATTAATCATTAATTATTGACTCACCTAGAACTGGAAGTAAAAAAGAACAGTTATTTGTTTCAATCCATATATGTTAAAATTGAAGCTGATTGCCGAGTAAAATTCTATATAAAAGTATATCTAGACAATTTATTGAAAATAAAGTTTGCACACTGGTAGGTGACTATAAATTATAACAGTACCTACATTTTTTTGAAAAGAATAAAAATACCAGTCACACCTGATTGTGTTCGGTAAGATTTCAAGAAATCAGTCTCGTGCAGAATAGAACTGTATTATTGTTGATCGCTTGTTAACTTTAGCAGCTTTGGGTATGCTGTTTTTTCCTATATTTTCATTTTTTACATTAGACTGGTATCTGTTTGTCAAGTAGTTGACACTTGACAGTGACGACAAGTTTCAAATATATTTAATTTTACTTTTTGTAGAATGATATCTCTGAAATTGTTTAAAAAAGAGGTAAAATTAAATCACAAAACCTGGTGGTTGAATAGGGGGAACATATTTTTTATTTACATTTTTAACCGTTATCTAGCTCTTTAATTGTAGTTGACTAATGGCACTAAATGACATAAAAAGAAGAACTCCTAACAAATTCTTAATCTGCACTGACTCATGGAGCGCCGTTAGCTCCCTCAAGACGATAGAAGATAAAGACAACCCCATTATATCAGAAATTCAAAACTTCATTATTTCTTTAAGCAACCATTATTCGGTATTATTCATCTGGGTTCCGGGCCATAGTGGCATACTTGGGAACGAACAAGTGGACGAAGAAGCCAAAAATGCTCTGATACGAGGTGATCCTCCAATTCTTGTGAACATTCCACCAGTTGATGCCAAAAATTTTCATAAGAAAGCCATTCTCAAAGAATGGGAGAATATCTGGCTCAACACCACAACCAACAAACTAAGAAAAATAAAGCATCATACAAAAAAATTTAATACCTCGTCACAGAAAATTAGAAGAAATGAAACCGTTCTGACCAGATTAAGAATAGGACACACCAACCTTACCCATTCATACATAAGGAAAAAAGAAAATCCCCCAAACTGTGAAGAATGCAATACACCTCTCAGTATTGAACATATCTTAATAACATGCCCTAGATATAGATATGAAAGAAGTTGCGTGAACTTACCAAACTCACTCGAAGAAATACTAAGCGACGACGATCTCAGTGTATCAAAAGTGCTGAAATTCTTGGACCTAACTAACCTAAAAGAAAAAAATATAATTTAACAAATGTGACGTACTAGAATAAATTAACAAATAATAGAGACATATACGTATATTATACTTACCTTATATATTATAGACTCGTGCACATAGCCTTAGTCGCTGCACACGTAACTAAAAAAAAAAAAAAAAAATTGTAGTTGACAGATATACATTCTATTATAATAGTTATAGAAACAATTATTGAGAAATTTCTCAGTTGACGTTATTTGAGCATAACTTACTAATTCGTGCATTTGTATTTCGTATGCACTTTAATGGAAAACAGCTCAGTGACAGTCGTGACAGTTACCTTATGAATTTAATGCTTAATCATCTTATTTCAGCTTCTGAACATAAAGCTAGTGATCAGCATTTATATAAGAGCTGTGACAACATAAATCTGGAAGCAGAGCTAACGCAATATCTGCTTCCAATTTCGATAATGATGGATGCTCTAATGTTGTGGTAATTATTCACACAAGGTATTCGTGTTTATAAGTTGGGTCTGATCTTTTAGAATGATATCGTATTCTCCATTCCGCCACTTCAACAGCCATTACACGCATCAACATCTAGTTGGTATACCTACTAAAAAATCGTGTTGAAATTTTTACTTTTCATGCCTTTAGCACGTGTACTTACGTGTAATTATTTATTTGTTTAGCTATTTCCTCTAATGGGTATAATTTTTTGGAGTTAATAATATTTATTTTAAATAATCACAACTCAGTCATATAAAAAGTATTTAGTTTGCATAACGATATTTTCGTTTCAAAACTTTATTATTTTTTATGACTTTTTTTTAGTTAAATACTTGTACTTATAGTAATTTTTTTAAGTCGAAGCCTTTTTAATTTGCATTATTCAAATGAAATTAGCACTGCGGTATGATATATGATATTAAAACGTTAATTCCTTCATTGAAATTTCATTGTTGAACATATTTTTGGGCAGCATTTTTTTCTAATAACATTAATATGCTCACATGCACTACAAATTTCTGTTTACTGATAGAGAGTATTGTCCCAAAGAGGCACGTATTATTTCTTTCTCAACCAATAAATCTGAAATTTGTTTTTAGTTTTTACTACTATAAACTTTTTTCGTTTGAATATAAATTTTTCAGAAGCACTATTAATTATTTTACCAGTGAACTTTTCAATGAACGATTTTTTCAGGGTATTGTTACTATGGCCATACAGTTGTCATGTGACTATAATTTATTGTATACAAAGAAGAAATCTATTTTAGGTGGTACTCGAACTTCTACTATTTCGAATAATTCCAGATAAAATATGGCGGTTAGACTTATAATTTGTTTCTGTAGAATTGTTAGTGTATAGGATGCTGAATCAACAAAGAGTTTTGTAAGTAATAAATAAAGGGATACAATCTAATACTTTCGCTAGTTTAATCTAAAGGTAGGTTGGTAACATTTCTCCGGGAAGGATGATAGACCAAGAGGCGGGCGTTAATATATGAAGCTCATTTGTGACAGGATGAAATTTTCAGGGAAGGTAGTATTTATTATGACAAAGAAAAAGCGCTAGGGTTGCCTAGTCAAATCCTGGTGCGACGGCCGGGATAAGCCACTTCCGGTGCAAAATGTCAATTTTTATATGTATATGTATATATGTATAAATTGAAACAGCTCAAAATTACAAAGTGGCCCTTAGTCCAGCATGGTAACCATAGTTTTTAAGAAAATGACATTTCGGAAATTATAAATTGTTAATAACTGCTCAAAATTGGATAAAATATAATAGTTAAATCCTGTATCACGGAAAAGAAAAGTTATACATTTTGTAAAGTAGTATCAGTATATGCAAAAAAAACTTTTTAACAAAAAAAAACCTCCTTCAAAAAACCACTAAAAAGAGGAAAATAATGAAATTTTGAGGTCTGTGCCAATTTAATAAAATATGAAGTCGGTAAAAAAGTATAGTATAGTGATTAATATCTTCTTTTTAACCAACTTCATATTTTATTAAATTGGCACAGACCTCAAAATTTCATTATTTTCCTCTTTTTAGTGGTTTTTTGAAGGTTTTTTTTTGTTAAAAAGTTTTTTATTTTTTACTTTTTAGTGTCAAAAAGTGACATTTACCTTAAAAGAATCACACGCCGCTACTCACTTTTATTAAACCGACTTTCTTACGCTGTCTGATATGTCAAAAAGTGACATTTACCTTAAAAAATCACACGCCGTTACTCACTTTTATTAAAATCAGCCGAACTAGTGAACCGATTTTGATGAAATTTCTATGGGACCGATCTGAAAGTATATCCTTTCAAATAAAAAAAAAATTTCAAAATCGATTAATAAATGACTGAGTTATGAGGTAACAAACATAAAAAAAATACAACCGAATTGAGAACCACCTCCTTTTTTTGAAGTCGGTTAAAAATTTAAATTTTTGATGTGAAACATCTTTAGGTACGGGTGTAAAGTCGTTTGAATGGAACGTCGCCAAATGTCATTTGTTATTGCATTTTGAAACTACGTGGTCAATAATTATAGTTTTTTTACTAACATTATCAGCGCGTAATGTGTCATGCATCGTTTTATTTTTTTTTATTAAAAAAACAGATAGATTATTATGTATTGTTTTTTTTCTTATTGAAAAATTATTAATGTGATATTTTTTAGCACCTTACCTATATTAAAAATGTTAAAAATTCAATTTCCAACAAAAAATATCTCGCATTCAATGATGTAAATTATTTTCTAATTTAACTAGCATAAAGAGATACCTTTATTAAAAAAAATATATATAATTTTTATTTCATGATTTTCTTGACTTTTTTTCAAAGCAACTACCTTAAACTACGTTTTGTTTAAAAATGTTTACATATTGTAAAAAAAAATCAATATTTTAATAGCACGTTAATATAAGTATGCTTAGAATAAGTAATTTAAGTAATAATAATTCATAAAATGTTATTGCCTTTGCTCGGATACATTTTTGAATAGTTTAATGTATAGTAAACTATATTGAAACTCATGTTGATCACTCACGTATGTAATATAATAAAATTAAAAAACCGGTTGATTTGTGAATCAGAATTGTCAATCATTATTATGGCAATGTTTGCCTTCTTCAGGCCTAAAATTACATAATTCTAATAATGTAATTTTAGGCTTGAAGAAGGCAACAAAATAGTTGCTGAAAAGTTGCCATAATAAAGATTGACAATTCTGACTCACAAATCAACCGGTTTTTTCTTTTATTATAGTAAATTAT
Source organism: Mongoloraphidia duomilia (assembly GCA_039654895.1). Lineage (NCBI taxonomy): Eukaryota > Metazoa > Arthropoda > Insecta > Raphidioptera > Raphidiidae > Mongoloraphidia > Mongoloraphidia duomilia. The sequence goes on along the minus strand of CM077518.1, from coordinate 27,870,458 downwards.
TATTATTTTCCATTTTTTCATTATAGTTATTTTGGTTTTATATTCGCTTAGTTAACTTTATACCTGCGTCTGATTAAGTTGAATTTCAAGAAAAAATATTCATCGAGGTTCAGTAAAGTCAAATGCTTCAATTAATTTTTAACGTCAAACCAAATTTAAAATCACAAACAAAAATCAACCTTTTTTCTCTTTTCGAAACAAACCCCAAACCACCTTTTTTAAAACTTTTATTACAGGTTACTACGACCTTCAAGTAAGTAATTTATACTAATTTATATAAGAGGTGCACATTGAATTACGTTGAAAAATAAAAATAAGAAATTGCTACCCTAAAATATATAAATTCTTGGGAAAATTGTCAATACCAGATTCAGGCAATTCCTGCGTAATTATGCGGATATGAATTAGAAACCAAATGCGCTGAAAACATAAAGTTATACATAACTAGACATACCTATGAATGTTTGCCAAACACAAGGCCGATAACTCATCTCAGAACGGTTATAATATATAAGTATACATATATACATAATGTTATTTGACAGCTTTAAAAATGTCAAAAAAACAAATATAATTTATAAGTTTTCAATGTGCTAACCAAAATTTCCTTAGGCAACCCTATGTATTTCAATACAGCTCTTCGAGATCTACAATATGGCGTCAATTGTATGCTGTCATATAATGACGAAAAATAATTATGAGCTAATGAAATATGTGTATTTTGCACCGGAAGTGAGCTCCTCCCGGCCGTCGCACCAGGATTTGACGAGGCAACCCTAGCGCTTATTCTTTGTCGTACTAAATACTACCTTCCCTGAAAATTTCATCCTGTCACAAATGAGCTATATAAATTAACGCCTGCCTCTCGACCTATGACTGTAGTTTGCAAATCATTGCGTATTGTATTGTAATTAGGTAGGTATACCAGATATGTTGGCATAGAGTGATATTTCAGACCAAAGAACGGATGGATATTTTTTTATATGACAGTGGAAAAAATCGTTCCATATTTTGCCTGAAGTTTTTAAAAATCATTTGACTTTAGAATGGATCACAAAACCTTTTGTATCCACAAAAAGCATAAATTTCATGGGCCACATTGACAACAATAGCGTCTGCCCACAGTATATAAAAGAAGCAGCTCTATATGTGTGTATTTTTTATGGACCGGTCACAAAGCAATAATTTATCAACAAACCCCTTATGGTCACAGCAAGTGTCCTCACGACGTTCCTAATATAGAGGCGGACACAATACAAATATACATACGTAAACGGTCAATAAAGACATGGATACTCAATAATAAAATATGCTATTATAAAACTTGATATTTCAGGTTATGTATAACAATGGCTATTGACGGACCCCGTAATTCACTGTGCTCTAGATTGCATTTTATAACGATTGTTGTAGGCGTAGACAAACTTTTAAAACATGGTATCAAATTACGTAGCCACGACTCACAATTTAATTCTTTCTCTATCTAAAGCCATTTTGCTATTGAAACATAAATTTCCGGTTGCGCCAATTGGGTTTTTAAATGAATTTTTTTTTTTACTTAAATGGAAGGACCCATGCAAGTTTTATAGCAAACCTGTTTTTGTTTAATTTTTTTGCTTATTAATTAAAAAGTTACATTTAATTAAAAATTAATTTTTAAACTCAGTTCCGATAACGCACCGAAAGAATCCGAACGCGTGTGACGTCATTATGTTATCTATGGTCTTTGTATCCATGGTTACCAAGTTAAAAATTTATTATTTTTGATAGTATGTGTAATACATATACACAAATACCAACAAATGCAGACACATTTTAACATAACGACGTCACAAACATTCCTGGCGCGTTTTGAAGTCACGTGATATTTTTTAAATTTTTATACATTTTAATTAATTTTTAGTAATTTATCTATAGCTTTAAAAAATGCTTTCTTTTCGATTTTCAATATTATTTATGTTAAATTATTAGAAAAAATTAAAAAATTAATAATTTTTTTTAAACTTAAATACCTAATTGTAGTCTATTGATACTGCGATTTCTCAACATTTATTATAATATCCATAAATTATTACAATTTGAATTCTTTACATACACCGTGTGATGGTCTTACTAATACTCTAATTGTATGCAAATGATTGAAAATATAGTAAATCAGGAAAAGCGTTTACTTAAATGAAAAAAATACTATCTAGAGATATCTTTGATTGAAATAGCCAATACCGAAACGTACAGTTATACATGCCTACTGCATTTGTAATTTAATGATGTTATGTTCTATTTTAAAGATCAGGCTCGTTAATCTGTCCTCTTAAACACAATAAACCAAATCGGGTCAAGAATGCATCACATGTATTATGAATACAGTATTACAACTGGTCGACTAAAATTATATTCCAATAATTGCTTTACACTGCGCTATAATTCCGAACTGTACAAAAGTATATCTGTTAAATCTATAAAGCGTCAATAAATCGTTATAACTTTTTTATTTTTTCGATTTATTTGTATGTCGTTTATATAATTTATGGTGGTGCTTATTTTTAGCGGTTTTAGTTTCCGCAGTTTCTATTATTGTGTGCGATATTCATTTACAATTGGAAATTAAGTTTGAAAGAAAAAACAATTTGAAAGTTATTTAAGCAAAAATTATAAATTAGTGTTTGATAGTTTGAGTTTGGGTTTCATTTTTTGCATATTCAAACGCCTAATTACTAAACCCTATTTTAACCAACTATTTTTCGTAAATGGTATTTTTTGGTTTTCGTTTCAAATGAATAGTGTGGAAATTGTACTCGTATAGTTATTTTTCATCAGAGACATGAAATTGATACCTATAACCTTTAATCAAACTGTAAAATGGTGTTAGAATACAACAAACTAGCACGATAATGTTTTTTTTAAACGCTTATTATTAGTTTAACTTGTGTGTAAAAAAATCTTGTAACTTGATTTTCACCCTCTTCCAAATGGTCAAATAATTGGCGTAAAACTTTGCAATCGTATGTAGTTTTGATGAAAATACAATATTCAAATATTTTAGCTATATAATAATATTTACAAGTTCTAAAAATGTGGAAGTAAAACATGTGGTGGAAGTTACGGTGTGGATGATGGGAAAGTGTGTCACCAGTAGCTTAAAATTTAAATGTAATAATATAGGTAATATTCATAATATAATGACTAAAAACGAAACTAAAATTTTGAATATAATAAAAAATATCTTTTTATAAGAAAGACGCTTAGGTATATCAACGCACCAAAAAGTAGAAAATAAATTTCTTTCTCTTCTATAACGTTTAAAAGAGTGGAAGCATGCGATGAATTAAATGAAAATATAGGTACCACTGTAAATGTTCCACGCTTTTAAACATTATAGAAGAGAAAGAAATTTATTTTCTTCTTTTTGGTGCGTTGATGATATAAGCGTGCTTTTATTTTTATTTATTATTACCTACATTTTTTTAAATAAAATTATAGGTACACACGTAATGTGCTTTATTTTCCACAAAATGAAGCCGTATCGGAACTAGGGCATGCAATTCGAATATTCGAATATAGCGAATATTCGGCTGCATTTATTATTCGAATAGTAATTCCTATTATTCGAATATATTCGAATTATTTGTTAAGAATTAAAATTGTTTAAAAACGGTTTACGGCGGCGCTAAAACATCTTACAAACGCTACACTAGCTCTAAGTTCGCGCTAGGGCGTGGGAGGGGAATCAAAACGGGGCGAGGAAAGTTTTTTTTTGTTAATTATTGCATGTTTATTTGATATAACTATTTACTTACGTTACGTTACGTACGTGTACTTAATTGCTTGATTTGCTCTTCGCACGTGCTAATAGACGTATTATTTATTTGTGAAGTATTTTTTTTATAGGGGAGCAATATCCCATACTTTTGTGGTACTAATTAATAAAAATGCGTCTTAGATGCTCATTTAATATTTTTGTTTGAATAGGAAAAACAGAAAGAAAGAATTTTGAATTTTTTTGATTACTTAAATATGTCCATTTGATCTATGGTTCTCGGAAGCTATGTGCGCTCTAATATTTAGTTGATTTGATCTGAATTTTTACGTAACTAAGTAAAGTAAAAATGATTATTTGATCTCTTTTTAATTAGAAGTAAGCTGCTTTTGTTGTTAAAATGATTGGATTTATGGACGTGCAGTAGGCGTGTTGATTTTAAATAATTAAAAGTCATTTATTGAAGTCCCATGAGCGTTTTTATTATTTTTACCAATTATTCGAATATATTCGAATATATTCGAATATTAGCTAAAATTTGAGCGAATATTCGAATACCTGAAACATCCGAATATTTGCATGCCCTAATCGGAACACAGGTTTATCTAAATGATAGGATAGATTGCATAAATAGTTTGTAGTTGATTGCTTCTGTTGATTATTTTACGCCTGTGCATAAATGGCTTGATAAGATCATACTCATGTTCATATCGTGTATTTTATACACAGGTACAATAAACAAAAAGAGCTGCCTCAGCAATGAATATATATGTTATGGCTAAAACCCGAAACTGGATAAAGCTAATTTTATCCGAATATTTCGCGTATTATCCAAACTATAGTTGGATAAAACGCAGAAGATTCAATGATTTTTTGCTTTATTCGGATAATTCTAGGTTTAGCACGGGACCTATATCGTGAGTGGTAGGATATTATAAAACGCTGATTTAGAGGAAAATTTCTTTATTTGTCTGAACAAAAATTAATTAATATATCAAACATTATGTCCACAGAGCATATGCTCATATACAATAGAATATCACTTGGGGGTGTGGCTCTATCAAATAAGGTATGTGACCAGTATCATTAAATATCAAAGCTGGGTCGAAAACGACATCACAAAATATCCATGAGTAGAGGTGGGATTCGAACCCACGACAGTCTGATCCAAAGGCTGACCATTACACCACACTGTCCTCTAAAAAATTATTTATTTGCGCAGTAGGTATAAGCTAGAATGACATTTTGAATTGCCTAATACTCCCAGACTTACACCGACATTTAAGTGTGCCACATTTTGATTTATAATTACACCGTTTATATATCATTGACTATTGGCAATTTGGCGTAAAGATTTATTTTCAGATGACACTTCATTAATATTAAGGAGTTTATTGTCACACACCGTAAACTGATTTCTTGAGAATATTTCCTCCACTGTTACACTTTCTTTACCTAAAAACCATATTACTTAAAAACCGTATGCTCTGAACTTTAAAGAGCGCGGAAATGAGATAGTATCTATTAATACTTACACAGGCCTTCTCGTCCTATACTTCCACCACCGACATTAAAACATTTCTAAATTCCCCTCTTCCTCTATCAACATCAGGGATTGTTACTCGAACGGTATCCCCTACGTTACATGATGGGAACTCAACAACTATAACATTTCCTTCATTTTCTTTGCCTGATTTTCCAAATTGGATTTGAGTTTCTACGCGACAATAAATTACAAAGCATTTCATTAAATCGCTCTTTAAAACAAGAACGTACCTCTAAATGAGTTGTCATCTTGCGAACTCGAATGAACGGATGCATTATCCCAGCACCGTTGGATTATTCTTGTATTAACCGGATAATGTCCGAAAAGCAATGGATGCTATCTTAGTTACTGACTTTATCCATTACACTTGGATAGTTCTAGCATTATCCGGGTAATTCTAGTATTATCCGATATTCGGGTTTTAGCCGTAACATATATATTTTGTCGCGTAATGCACAGCTAATAAATATTTCAATGCTTGGATACGAAAGATCGGTGTTCGGAAGCTAAGCACTGAACAGTGGTGTGCACAAGTGAAATGATAAATTGAACTAGTGATAGTCCATTTTTATCTGGAAATTACCTATTAAAAGCATCACTGGGTCTAGCATTATTTAGGGTTGCCATAATATTTTCAAAACTAAAACTAGTAGTTCAAAAACCTCCCGACATTTCGATTACAGCCCCGAAATTTTATCATCACTGAATTACCTTTTTTATCGACTAAATTATGTTCCCTTTTATTGATCATTAATTGTTCTGTGTAATTATAACCCAAACACGCCAAAACAAATGCGAATAGACTAAAAAAACATTCATTACCTATAACAATAAGTGTTAATTTGAGAATTTATTTCTTTTAAATCCCTGACATACATAATTACCCTGGACACGTTAAAAAAATCCCCCCGGATGCCCTAAAAAGGAGGACGGTGTCCGGGGATGACAGCCCTACCTGTATGGTATAGTTTTATATGTACAGGTTACGTCCATAATAAAGATATCTTTCCCCATAATAAATTTCTTAAAAAAAATTCAATTGTATTCATGATCTATATTACAGGAATTACTGATATTGATAATAATTCGAGATTTAAAATTAGTTGTTTTCAATCGTGGCAATCTGTATATTTAAACGCCAACTTACTGCATCCTAAGCAGTAGATAAATTAACTTTTGTATTATAATAAAATATATCGAGTCCTGAAATAATAAGGAATACTGTTAAATAATTTCCTGTTACTAATATTATTTCTTTCTATTATTCAAGGACGCCATTGGTAAAATATTTACATGAAGTGATAGAATATTACACGGTGTATTTTATATACAGGTTTATAAAAATGTGTAAATTTGATTGTTATCTAATAAAAAAATTCTTTGCTTATTTAAATAAATTTGTCAGAAAAATATTTGTGGGTAGATAAGACGATTCGAGTGTGCAATATTGGATACGGGCTTCATTTGCATATTATTGTTATTATACAATAAATATTTTATCTGGTCTTTTATATTCTCCTAAAAATAAAATAAAAATCTTATGTCATCAGTAGTACCTGCCTAAGTAAACAGCAGATGGTTTAGTGCAATTAATTTTACTTTTAATTGTTTTAACCTTTAAATACGTAATTAATACGTGAATATTGAAAATAAATTTTATTTATTCGGATTGTCAACACACGAATATTAAGAGTATTCGATAGCAGAAGTTACCCTCTGCATTCTTCATCTCAAATCCTTTTCTCTCGCCAATAAAACGGTTCCCGCTCTCCCGACGCTATTTTTAAAGCTAAAGGGTTCGGGTAAACGCCAAATAAAGGACCGAGAATCACTACAGATCCTACAGGCGAAACATTTAAAAAAATTCCTGGAAAAACGTACAACTTTAAAAAAAAATTATAAATAACGTAATCTTCCACACTAGCCAAAACTTTTTTTTTCAAAAAATTCATCTGAAGCATATGTAGTGTGATTCTTGGTCCTTCATTTGACGTTTGCCCGAACCCATTAGCTTTAAAAATAGCGTCGGGAGAGTGGGAACCGTTTAAATGACGAGGAGAAAGGATTTGAGATGAAAAGTGCGGGGGGCAACTTTCGCTATCGAATACTCTTAAAATCTATTTTATTCCAGTAATTAAATGTTGAATTGATATAAAACTCGTTTAAACATTTTTACTTTTGTTTTAGGTTATAAATATTTCTTATGAAGGCTTAATTAAGAATATTAATTGGATATTTTTTATATATTATGGTAATGGCCATTTACGTTCATCGATGAGAGAAATTTAACTATCGATGAAATAACTCACCATAATAATATACATAAATAATATTTAAAAAGCATAATAATAAAACAGTGCTAAGCATGCGTTTCGTATTTTTTTCCCAACATTATCAAAATTCTGTTTAGTATGTAATCAACGTTCCGCTGTATTTATTTTTTTCAAAAAAATTGAAACGATCACAATTTATAAAAATTATATACATTAAAATAAAACGCTAGCGTCTAAAAAAAATCGAATCCAAAACTTCCAGAGTGAAATATTTTTGCTATGAAATATTATTCAACCCTTGAACATTCATTGAAAGAAATATGAAATACTTATGAAAAACATAGATGAAGAAACAAGAATACTTTGTTGTATAATAAAAACAATTTCACTTCAAGTACTTAGGAAAAAATTTGAAGAACGGTTGACCCTGCAGGCCATCCCTGAAACTTGCCGCTGTCTAGTTTTGGTATTATCCATAAACTAGAGGCCCTGCCCGGCTTCGCCCGGGTGCAGTACACTACTCACTCGCTGCGCTCGTTCGCTATATATATAAACCTTTCGTGAAAAATTATCTAACTGATGGTGAAAACCGCATCAAAATCCGTCGCATGGTTTAGGAATTACATTACTCACTCTCTTCGCTCGTTCGCTATATATATAAACTTTCCATAAAAAATTATCTATCTGATGATGAAAACCGCATCAAAATCCGTTGCGTGGCTTAAGAATTACATTACCCACTCGCTTCGCTCGTTCGCTTTCTCACTCGCTACGCTCGTTTGCTATATATGTAAACCTTCCGTGAAAAATTATCTAACTGATGGTGAAAACCGCATCAAAATCCGTTGCGTGGTTTAGGAGGAGTTAGCGGTTAAACAGACAGACGCGGAAAGCGACTTCATTTTATACTATGTAGAGATAATGACCAAATGCACATCATACCTTACTCACTTTTAAAAATGTTTTACAATTAGTTCTTCAGGTTGCATTACTATTTGAAGAAAATGATAAGAAAACGAATTTTTCCAGGCATGAGACCGATCGATATTTTGCCCCCCAAAATCCCTTTTCTCTAAATTTTATCAAACACATAACATAGCGAGTGTGTACAGTACTAGTGCGGACGGCGCGACGTAACATTTGACGACGTTCCATTCAAACGATTTTACACCCGTGCCTTAAGATGTTTCACATCAAAAATATGTGTTCATGTTTTACAAAAAAAAAAATAGAAGAAGACTAGTGATTGCTGTTATAGTGATGGTTAAATGTTTTTAATAAAATGTACAATTTATTATTAATTTCAACTTTCAAGTAAGCTTCACACTAAAAATTACCCTATTGGAATAAGCACGGTGGGGCGACAGTACGTTTATTAATTTTTATAATTGCAAATTGACATCCATACAACATTAAAAAAAGTACACTGCAGTGCAGGTTTGTCACGTTTAGTTTTCGCAGAGGAGGTTTGAACATCATAGTGCAGGCTGGCTGCAGCACGTACCACGTAGTACACGCACGGGGCGTGCAGACATCGGTGTGTCCCGAGCCGTGGTAGTGGACGTTGGCTAGCGGCAATAGCACTGACGCGCGGTCGCTGATCAGAAGACGCAGTCGTTATCCGCATAGAAGAATAATTATTATTTATTCTTTATTGCATGCATTCAATGCATCAAACTAAGTTTAAAAAAACTTAGAAAATACTTTAATAATTATGTATTGTTCATGTACACGGTACAGATCATATTTGATATTGTGGTTTTTTGAACGGTGGTGTTTTCGAGTTTTTCAGATTAATTTTTAGTATTTTTTAACGACTGTGCCAATTATATTAATTGTGACAATTTTCAAGGGTCATAACTATATTAACTCATGTGAGTTATGTTTTTCAACACAAAATTGTTATATTGAATGTATATTATTTTAAATGATTTTTTTGATCTTTATGTTTATTTACAAACTCTATCAAATTTGTATATTTTATTCCTGATACATATTTAAAAAATACATTTTTATAAATACATAGGTATTGTCTTATAGAAATTTGTATACCACCATCAAGATTTTAGTGTTTATTAGGTACTTACATAAGTATTGGTTGTAGATAGATAGTGGATTATAGAAGCTCGGCAACTGAGGTCATTAGTGATTAGCGCCTATACTCGATATAGTATTGGTTGTTATACTTACATAAGGGTCATTATTCTCAACTTGCACAATTTTTTTTACATTTGTGTCAAAGGGCGTTAAACCATGCTAATGCAACCTGATCGTTTCCTTCCTCCATTGAAGTTCGAACCTTCAATACTCCGGACTCTTCCATTTAGTGACCAGTCGAATGTTTTTGAGTTTGACCATTGATAATTATTTACCAATCTTCAATACGCAATATTTTTATTTTTAGAATTCTGTAAAAATAGTTCAACAATACTATGTGGTATGTTTAATACTTCGAACTTTCAGAATTATTTCTTTATAGATCTTCTCTTGAAGTCGAACCTCGTCTGTTAACGTTAAAAATTTATCTCGCCTCCAAATCAATGTACATTGTTGCAAGTATTTGTTTTCAATATTTATGGTTTTAACTTTAAAATATAAATTCACCTTATAATTTATTCACATAGATATTGTCACGTACGTTTAAAAAGGAAACAGTGAAAATTCCGTCTCGTACGTCCGTCATAAATATGAATGGTAGAACATTTAATTTTTTTAAAGACAAATTTCTATTGTTCAGAATTATTGACACGACGCGTGTTCCTTCCTCAGTTTAACAGCACAAAACATGCATTCGGTAGTCATGTTGTCTTGTTGAATGATAGGGCTGGGACCTATTAAATTATCAATGTATCGATAATAATAAAATAATACACGAAGTCGCACCATTACTCTCTTAAATTTGTCACATTTTCCCGTTATTGGAAAACATTTTAAACTTTAATTTTACTAATAGCGTGCGAGTGGAGGAATCGTAATGAATTAAGTTCAGGCCAAGAATATCCAGCTGCCGTAACTGAATATTTAAAAAAAATTCCGCTAGCGACAGACTTGGGATCACGATCGACGTGTTTCCAACCCCTGATTTAAATCATAAATTATTACGTTTTTATCTGAAATTATCGAGAGAGACCATGGTAAATCTCAACAAGATGTCGACACATGAATTACCGTTTCGTGCAAAGAAGCAATATTAAGAAAAATCCTATGCCAACATTAATTGTCTCTGCTGAGATATGAACTTTGAGTCTTGATGCCTTCCGAATGGTAGTTTAGGAATATCATTTCTTTTCATTGTATTATGGTTATTATTTCTTTTTTGTTGATCGAAACAGCCCTTGTTTGTTTATCAGTTGTAATTTAAACATAATTATCTATATTGTAAACAACGCAAGAACGCGTACATAGGTACTTATATACGATACTACTCTAGTGTATATTATAATTTTAAATAACACTATTGTTTCAATGCAAATGCAACTCTAATAATAAGTTATTATCTCAAAGACACGTTGACTTCTTATTATACAGAGTGATTCAGGAAGGTAGTGCAATATTTAGACAGCGTGTTAAAGGAGACAAAATGGATAGACAAGTTGATAAGCTTTATTTGAAATTGACACATTATACAGAAAGTCGTTCAGGGTAATAACTTTTTTATCAATATGATTTTATTTTATTTAGTGTTACAGAAAATTTACAGTGATACAAATTTTAAATCTCGTAGTTTTGTAACAAAATAGAATATTGAACCTGAACCTCAGTTAATAAAAAATTTTGTTCATTAAATAACCACAATATGACATTTTTAACCAAAACGTTTCGTATACTTAGAATTCGTTTGAATATAATATTATTATTATGCTCAAGTTTCAACCAATATATTTTTTTCATGCAGACGTTACGCTCCTAAATTGAATACATCGATAATATATTTAAATTGTACGGGCTAGGCACGCTGCTGCTGATAACACAATGAATAAGTAAGTATGTCTCGCGCGTTCTTTGTCTTATTCAACACATTGAAGCAGACAGGCCCCGAATTTTAATAACTTATTAAAATATTCTCCATTGTGCTGCGTCTTGAACATCTCAAGTTGTCATCGCTGCCTTGGCGAACTTGCTGAATGCCCATAGCAACATCTCCGAGCTGCATAAGATCTTGACAAACAGTTGAAAAGCGAAACAATTGAGGAATCTCTAACAACTGACCGTGCCGTAGCCCGTAACTGCTGATAGGTGGTGCTACTTTTGTCGGTGTTTTAACAGACATGTGGCACTACTAAAACAATCAGTTCTTGATTACCGATTAAAGCAAAACACTTTTTTTATGTTTGAAAAAATCTTTATTGTTTTTAATGACGTGAAAATTATAATCCACAATTTTTGTACTTACAAATATAGGTACCTACCTATGTATTGTTATTAATTATTATCAGGAAGCTTCTTTCAAAAATTGCGTTGGGAAATATACAACTAGAATATCCGTTTTATGCAAATGCTTTTATAGTATAGCCTTCATTTACTTACATCTAACTTTGGAATATGGACATTTTCCCGATGTTAAACTACGACTCGCTTTTAATTTATGGTATGTTATGCAAGTAAGGACGTAAGAACAAAAGTTACGTTTCAAAAATCAGATTCTTATAGATACTGCTATTAGGTCAAATTCCCTATACGTTCTATAAAAGATTTCAATAGTGTGCCATTTACCATGCTATTTTGATTTGTTGTGAAGTGTTTTTTCTAAAAGCTTAGTCACTATAAACGTTACAAGGACATTAATAATTTAAATAGCTCGTGCTGAAGTTAAAAAAATCATGTCATCATTAAAAACCATTACAAGTCGGTTGACTTATGATAGAAGAGACCACACCTTTCAGCTAGTCATAGTCAGAATATGAAAAATAACAAGTTATAATCTATTTAATTCGATATCCCGCGGCGAAACACAATATTGTCTGTTTTACTCACGACGTTGGCTCTAAGCCTAACAATATACACTAATGCTTAGTATACTAATGTTAGTTCTGTGGCGATTTATTTGATAACATTGCCTTATTTATGTCCAATTTACTGACGAAAGGATCCTCGCATAATATTTTTAACACGTTTATATTTTGTATATTGTATATAAAAAATCTTGTAATTCGATTTTTACCTTCTTCCAAATGTCCAATTGACGTGAAATTTTGCAGTCGTATGTAGTTTTGATGACATTACAATATTCTGATATTTTGGCTATAATAACATATATAACAAGTTAAAAAAAGCGGCCAAGTTAATGTCGGACTACGCACAGTGAAGGGTTCCGTAGTCGCCCGAAAATATGCCGTATCTCCTACATGACAAAATATCTTAATCAAATCAATTTTCGCCGAAAGTATTTTATAAGTTCTACTTCCTTACATTTTTTCAGAATTTTCCACCCCATAGTTGAAAAGTTAGAGGGGGGCACACTTTTTTCGACTTTAGAAGCGCATATCTTACTAACTATAAAAAAGTCATTTTGAAACTTCTACATCATTTTTGAAGAGCTATGTAAAGATACTCCAACATGCTTATGTGCACTGGAATTTTTTTTCATCCCTCAGTTACATTTATGGAGTGCCACCCCTAATTTTTTTTCTTAATTTTACTTCACCATTGTATAAGCGGTTTCATAGAAGACACCTACCTTCCAAATTTCATCTATATAGTGCCAATAGTCTCCGAGTAAAATGGCCGTGACATACGGATGGACAAACGGATAGGACGAAATTATAAGGGTTCCGTTTTTGCCATTTTGGCTACGGAACCCTAAAAAGAGCATCAATTAAGTTAGCTACTTTAAGTCGTAACTTGTAATTTTTCTCATCGCGCGTTCCATAGAACCTAAATTTCATACAATAGTAAGCATACAACAGCGCATTTGAAAAATTTGATTTTCGTTAAGAGCAATCAATTCAAATATTAGGTGTGATAAATAGCTGCTTTATTTAATAAAATTATAGAAATATTCCATTTATGTGTTTTTTTTGGTTCTAAAGTCTAAACTGATATTTCACTGAAATATAAACTACACCATTACGAGTGTCCACTGTAGCTGAATAATGAATATTGCTTTGGAAATACACTTAATATTTTCTACTGTAAAATATAGTTTTGGTACATTTCAGCTTAGTCATTGTTAAAAGTTAAAACCATTTCTTGTTCAAAATTTTTTTGCTTTTCGGCTCCACCCTACAATACCCATAGAATATTTCTCAACAGAATCAACAAAAACAACGTATTGTATCGTTTCAAATCGATTTGCATTTATCAGTTCAGTGTCGGAATTAATTGATTTTAACAAGAATAACACTGTACCGACCGTAACCTACTATTGCTCGGCAAGAATGACCAAGTAAGTTAAACGCGTATGAAATATTCATTTTTTCCCTCTTTAACATTATATTCAGGGCAGGCTTAAAACTATTTTTGGATAAAAAGTCTTATCTGGATTATATTGCTTTTCGTCAATTCCGAAACCTGCAATTACTTTTTGTTCAATTATTTAAACTTGCAGAAGAGGCAATAATTATAGAAAAACATGAATGAGTCATAATCAAATAAGTACTTTTTTATCAACTCTGATTCGAGGTAGGTAGTGTAGGTACATATCGTTACATTTGAATCGTTTAGATTTCAAGTTTTAATTTACGATATAAATTTTTACGTTCTGAAACGAAATCAGAAATTCAAGTGTGCATTACATTTACACCGTATATTCAACATTTTTTTTTTTTCACTATGTAATTTCTTTTAATTTCTCCGTTCGTTTTGGCACCCTAAATTTAACCGGCCAATCCCATGCAATCGAATAGTTGCTTAAATTTTAAGCCGCCCCTGATTACATCGTACAGAATGTATCAGTTTTGTTCAAGTGATATCAATTGATTCCCTTACCCCAGTCAATAGTTCTTTTGATCGTATCAAAATGCCGCGTTAGGTTAAAATATCCCGTTCTTTTTTTGTATTGTTATTTTAGCTGCGCTGCAATGCCTTTCAGTGCGCGACAAATTAAGTATAAATTGATATAAGATTAAATTCTTCCCTATCCCGTATCCGTACATATATCTCTGTCCAACTTTTATAATATAAAATATTCTTCAATCTCAATCTAAACTTACAATATGTACTATATTTTTTTATTAATATTTTTACCTTTTTGTTAAATTCAAATTGCAAAGCTTTTTTTAAATTACAAAATCGTGAAAGGCCAGGATCTTTGCGACGGTACGCCTGGGTACTCTCTCGGTACAGTTACCATAGTTACCATTCATAAAACTATGGTAGCAGCCGTAGCACCGTGAAGTTGCGTACCTTTTCTTGTAAAAGACGGACATACTCTGTTGCGAATTTAGTTGAACAAAGTTAGGTGCATATTTTTTAATGTACCTACTACATATTAATCTGTATGGGGAAAATAGTTCAGAATATTGTTTTAAAATGGTAATATTATTATATGACACTCTTCCGCTCTTATAGATAAGTAATATAATAATTTTTGTTTTAAAAATTTTGGTTGGAATAAAATAATTTGATATTTTTTATGAAATTTGTTTATTTGTTCTTTATCTAAGTATGTATGAAATCTGTGGGAATGTATATATTATGTTCTGCTCTTCAAATAAACAATTTTAAATTGTTTGTGTGCCTTGCTAGAAATCATATCACTTACGGACTTCTTCTAGATTTACTTCTTTTTCTCAGTATATAATATTATTATGTGTTAATAATATTATGGTATATTTAAATGAAAACAGCGTCAGTTTGCTCCAACAAAAACTTATTTTCAATCAGTAGTATAAGTATAATGACTTGAAGACCTTTTACCGAATGTCTCAAATACAAATTAGATACGAAATTTTAACTTTGATTCTTGTTCTGTTATTGTACGATTCATGTTTTTTTTATTAACAGTAAAACAGTTAATGCTACTATTTTGTTTCTTGATAATAATAATTTAATATTAGGCAAACAAAACAGTCAACTTGTGGGTAAACATTAAACATTGCTTGTTATAACTGATAGGAAATGTATTCACATATACCTATGTAATTGATTTTAGATTAGTAGGGAGAGTCACCAGTCACCACTCACCGTATATATTAACAAAAGCTGAAGGTATCACTGGAGATTGTTTTACACAGGAATCGTGAACGACTTCTGAGAAGGAGGTCAGTTAAATTTTAAATTAACTGGGAATCATTACATAGTTATAAAAATCGTATTTTATTCAAAAAATAAACAGTATAAATTGTAGCATAAATTGAATGAAATGAAAAAATTATTAGGAAATGCTATCAAATAAATAATAAGCAATGGACACACCATAGCAATAAATAAGACAACAATTTGTTTGTAGAAAGGTTATAATAGTACATTGTATATCTAGTGGCGTAATGAGGTATATTACTGACGAGTAATGACATGTTAAAACCAGAGATATACGTGGTATTTTTTTCCTACCTCTTATAAAATAGCTTCTTTTGTCTTCATTTTCAGTATTTTCAAAAATGTTGACAGTTTACTTATGTAGCAATTTTAACTTCTTAATAGCAGGTTAGCTAGTATGTATCCTATATGTATAAGTAAATCGGTGAGAGTCAATGAGCGGCGTGGCTGTGCGGAATTAGAAAATTGATCTCTGCACAATATGCGACGAGCTTGGAGGAATATGAAATATTAAATTTGTAAATTTTTCCTTTATTATTAAAAATAATAAATAAAAATTAAAAAACATTAAATTACTAATGAATTTTACTGCTCCGCACACCGGCCTATAAAGGGTGACTTTACATACATACTTACATGTATGTAAAGCAGCTATTTTGTAGGTGGTAGGACAAAAGATATAAGTTCCTGAATCTGATATTGCTTAATGTAAACCTGAATTATTTCTCAATTCCCCTACCTCCTTACAACATCAATCCGTATGCATTAAACCCATAAATAAACGTATTTTTTTCTAATTATTATAGAAATGTATACCTACACATTTTCTCTGTAATTCGTAATCTATCAATTAGAATTTTCATTTCTTTATAAACTACATTTCTATACTTGTCTAATACTTATATCATGTAGCAATATATAAAAGTGTAACGGAAATTCTGTAGGGTGTATTTTAATTTTCTTGAAAGCTGTGTGAATATGTGAATCGAAGCCGCGGAACGTATTAGTATTATGCATATAATTGTAGGTATTGCACAAAACACTAATGCGGCATATTACAATTTTTCATCATAATCACTACGACACTGGTAAACCTTTTGATTGTGTATGGATTAATTAACAAATTAAAAAAAAAACCAATGCAATGTAGACATAACATAGTTCACATTTTATACTACAAACAGTAAAATATTATGTACTCAGGTTTTGAATATCGTGACTATTCACCGCCGTGCATTTATTGTGTATTAAAATAATATGTTGGTACCCGCCAATTACAATAATATCACGTTTTTTCGCGAGGACTCAATATTTATTAATAACAATATGTATTTCATGATTATTTCTCACGATATACATAGCAACACGAATGGTTGCAGGTTTAGCTTCAAGTAACGATTTTTAACGATTGTTTTCTATTCCGCGTGTATTAATTTAAACATTTTTATGCAGACTCTAAATTCGATCAAATATATTGAACAAAACTTTTTAATCATATAGCAATTTTTAATAACCTACAGCTATTTTGAGTTTTTTTTCTAACAACATATGTAGCAGAAAAGCAATTAACATTAATTTGTATAACATGCTATATAATTATTATTATTATATTATAGTCTCCAATCTTACTGATATACCGAAACTGAAAATTTCATGAACACTGTCAGGGTTATAATATGTTGTCATCAACAATCTATTTAGCCAGGGTTTTGTTCTAAATCATATGTTCAATTTATTTATTGTTATTTTTAATAGAAGCATTTTATTAATCCTTTCACCAGTTATTAGACTGTTATGAACCTATAGAGAAAGTGGAAACAGCAATATTATTGAAATGGACAAATCATAATGAAGTCAAATAAACAATGGCTTTGCAACAATCTCGACGATTCTCAAACCCTTAAATCATATATTACAATAATAACATTTTTTGCAAGACTGGTGCTAAGTGAATATCAAAAATTTGAACACATAAATTCTGTTGTCGATTTGTCACCAGAATAATAAATTATTAATGTGAGTTGAAAGATGAATCAAATATCGCTTGTTTTGAAATATTCTTAATATGACACCAGTATTTTGCAGCACTCGTTAAGTTTGCTGTTGAAGATAAGATAGTATTTTGTTTCAATATTTACTAGGAAATTAACTAAACTGTAATAATCATGCATTTTTACATATGCATTTAACAGAATCGGCACATTCTGCTTAAGATTCTTTAGACTGTTGCAGGCGAAGTTGTACAGACGTATAATAACTACGACTTTTAGAAACAATTTTTAATAGTTTTACAAAACTAATAACACAAAATATTATTTTTCTACATGTAGTAATTTATTTAATTAGTAGAGTTCCCAAAAATACATGTACAATATTAGGTATCTACGCGTAAAAATATGTTTATAAAATGTGCTTTTAAAATTAATGTACTTAAACGTATAACCTATAAAATGACATTATGTTTTGCAGATTACAAACATTAACGTTGCTATACATATAATACTACTAGCGGCCCCGTCCGGCTTCGCCCGAGTGCTAAGAAAGCCCGGGTGCAATACACTACTCACTCGCTTCGCTCGTTCGCTATATATATAAATCTTCCGTGAAAAATTATCTAACTGATGGTGAAAACCGCATCAAAATCCGTTGCATGGTTTAGGAGGAGTTAGCGGTTAAACAGACTGACAGACGCGGAAAGCGACTTCATTTTATACTATGTAGAGATACATATTTAAGATCAACAAGCGTAAAACAGCGTGAATAATAAATAATGAAATGAATTTGTTTTGTGTATATTTTATTGATCTATTATGAAGTAAAAAACTTTCTGATTGATTTTTGCTGTCAAATAGTTATCAGCCTATCAATATGTCATGTAGTTCAACTTACATTATAATTACCTCCAATGATAAGAACTAGCAGTTAACATACAAACTCCGTTATCACAAACACGTCCCCTGAAGTTCGTGACACAGTCCGTGAAGTTTATCGTTGATAATTTGAGATAAAGAACCCATAGCCGAAAAAACCTTTCTAACGACGCTAAAGGGCGAGGCGTCGACATTTCCTTCGACAACCCACAACTAGTTTTGTGGTAAAATGTTGACTCATCGATCGTATAAATTGGCTGTGGTCGTTGGTCTCTTCTTTTTGAAGAATTCCATCAAAATGATGGGAGCGCACGCGCACAGTCACTGTAAACAAATAAAATCATTTCAAAAAGAAGAGACCAACGAACAGTCATTAATAAACTCTGCATTATTGTATAAACGTTCAGGAGATTGTTGCTAAGGTGACGTAGAGGCATTTAGAATTTATCAGTTCACTTATTTGATTGGCATTCTCGTTACTGAATCAGCATATTTCACATAGCTAAAGTGCATGCTAATGGTGTGATATATATAATATGAATCGGTGACATTTTTAATCTTAATCTATAATATTTAGTATTTTGTCTCATTTTAACTTATGTAATGTTAAATTTGCTAGAAAATGAAAAAAATGTACAGTACTGTAAATTTTAACATATATACATAATAGTATCATTATAGGTACCTACTTTGGTAAGACATTTTGCCACTTACCACAACAAAAGGAGCTGCATTGCGAGAATGTTATTTGATTCTGGAAAGTTGCATAGT
Organism: Mongoloraphidia duomilia; assembly: GCA_039654895.1. Classification (NCBI taxonomy): domain Eukaryota; kingdom Metazoa; phylum Arthropoda; class Insecta; order Raphidioptera; family Raphidiidae; genus Mongoloraphidia; species Mongoloraphidia duomilia. Next base: position 27,851,042 of record CM077518.1, on the reverse strand, counting down.
ACTATAGGTGGTAATTCTATTCCGTTTATGTAAGACACGCGCATACTCGTACCCCCGAGCTTAAGCGATGTAAGTTGTTAGATTGTGTAAATAGGCGCTATAGTCAGGTTTAATTTAAAGCTAAACTGCAACTAACTAACGAAGGCTTGAAAAATACCTTTCATTCTTATTTAAATGAATACAATTTTGCGTCAATAGTTTATTTAGTTACTTGATTAAATTTCATCTTGCAAATTCAATAGTAGACTTTTAAAAAAGTAAAGAAAAAGATTTAAAAAATGCAAAAGGTTTTACTTGTGACCAAGGGCTTATAGTATAAGTGCTGATAATATTATGTAGCAGAGAGAAACTGACATAATATACGTTTTACATATAATTGAAAAATTCTAAATCAATATACATTATACAATTTAAAAGAATAAAATGGATTAATAATTTCATTATCAGATTTTGAAATTTAACAAAAACAAATAATACTGATTTTTCGAATATTTAACTAAATATAAATCAAATTTCCAATAAACTGCTCGTTATAATTTCATCCAAGTTTAAAATTATTAAACACGAATTGATAGTTCATAAAGAAATTAAACAAGTATGGCTTTTTGCAAAATACATTAATTACAAATGCTAATCAATACCTACAAAAATTTTTAATGAACCAGTTGAGTATAATATGTAATATGTATGCGACTATAATATTATGTATTCCGAATGTATGATAATAAATAAAGTTATAGACGCTAAAATGGGAGTGTAAGAGCAGCTTCACAACCCTGTCCTGCCTCGGGGATGATGCCGCGTTTTGCAGAAATCTTATTTCAACTTTGTTTTTTTGTTTCACGCTACATAATGTCTACCGATGAGCATTATTTTATTGTTCATAGCTATCCCGTGACGTAATGAAAAATGCCAATTTACTTTTTTACCGCAAGGGGATTCTGAGCAATACGAAATTGTGATGTTAATTAATGTTTCACAGTTCTTTATTTTTGTTTTCAACGATTCAAACAATAGGTTTGGATCGTTGAATTGTAGCATGCTGCATGGCAAACTTTTCAATAATTAGAACATGCTTCCTCATTTGCTTTGTCCAGCATCTAACGTTTGTATATTCCTGGTGTTATAGGTACTCTGTAGCCATATTTTTGTGCAGACTTTTTTATTTAATTTCTGACAACAAACATTTTCGAAATTTACCAATAATTTATTTTTTTTACATTTTCATCGAAATAATTTCTTGTGAAAAAAAAAGTCTGCATTTGTAGCAATGGTGATACATGCTATATTTTATAGCAACTAATGTAAACGCTCTCTGGAGTTTTTCATTTAAGAACATTGTAATGTAAGTAATTTTGACATAGCGTCATTTGTGCGGAGACTGCTTTTTATGAAAAGCTAATATTTATAACTGCACGTATGTAGTGCATTTGAGCGCTTGCAGGGTTTTAAAGTCGTGCTGCAGTTTATGTTTGCATTATAATTACTAACGGAGAAGACTTGCTCGAAAGCCTACGGGGTTCAATTGTAGCTGGTTTTAAAAAACGTCAAGATCTGACTTATTTTTTAAAACATTATTTTCGTGCCAATAAACTGTAGTAAACATTCCAAAGCCCCATAATAATTTTTTTAAATATTTTTTACTAATGTATGTCTATAATTTGTTTCAGGTGAGTTTCTGGCATTTTAACTATTCAAGTTAATTTAGTAAGTAAATAAAAAAATCTATATAACCTTTTCATTTCCAAGATAGAGTAATTTAAAAAAATGCATTCCAACAGTGTCACTTACCTACAGCTTTAAACAAAATACCCAAATAGATAAATATGTATTTGCAGAATTTGAAATTCTCGCGAAGACCAATCACAACTCAGGAAACAAAGGGACATGAGCTGATCACGCACACAGGTCACTCTATCTTGAAAATGAAATAGACTACAAAATAAAGATAGTTTCTTGATATAATAATATTCAGTTTATTTTTGCATCAACTCCTATGGTTTATTATTTCTTATGATTTAAATCTCTTCACCGATGTTTTGTTTAGTGAATAATGCAAATTCACTTTAGTCCAGTAAATTTAGATTTACACTGCGAAATAATTCCCAGTTAGCTCTTTGTGAACACCTTCGTTATGGTGTTCTAAAAAACGTGTAAAAAGTCCCCATCGATATCGTGCCGGCGTTGCCAGATATTCGAGGTTCAAGTTCACGATAGACGGTTTTTTGCGAATTTCTCAGTTCCGTTTCATTTTTAGTAAAAAATGGTTATTATCAATCTTGTAGAGGACAAAATTCTCTCCAACTTTCGTACAAACATTTTTTGTCTACGATTCATAGTTTTACTTATTTAAGTACCCGCGGCTTCCTCCCCCTCGATTTAACATAACGGGAATATGCTGCTTCTCGGGGGCCTAACATAATGATTTGTACCTTTATTTTAAGTTGAACTTTAAGCTAACGATTAACTATAATTTTATCGAAATTAATGCAGTAGCTCTGTAATTATAAGCAAGCAAACATACAAATCGACAGCAGTGAAACAGACAGACATACAATATTTTTTCGAAAATACGATATTTATACTTGACATCAATTTTAAAAACCATTCGTAAAGTAATTTTGTAAAAAAAATGACAAGGGTTGAGACTGAGAGAATGCAGATTAAGCAGATTAAGTATAAGTATGCATTCGCACTCCGAATAACGCACTCCACTAAGAGCCCGGAGTATCCATACTTTTAATTTTTTTTTTTTTTAATTATTTTACGAATAGTCTTTATAATTATTATAATGACTATTCGTAAAGGAATTTTGTAAAAAAAATTAAAAATATGGCAACTAATTACAAGAGTGCGTTATACGGAATGCAAATGCATCCTCGCACTTAATCCGCACTCTCACAACCGTTGTAATTTTTTTTTACAAAATTACTTTACGAATGGTCTTTATAATTGATGTCAAGTATAAATATCGTATTTTCGAAAAAAATGTCTGTCTGTCTGTCTGTCTGTTTGAGCGCTGTCGATTTGTATGTTTGATTGCTTATAACTAGAAAACTACTGCACTAATTTCGATTAAATTATTATTAATCGCTAACTTAAAGTTCAACTTAAAATTAAAGTACGAATCATTATGTTAAGCCATCGGGAAACATCATAATCCCGTTATGTAAAATCGAGGGAGGGGAAGCCGTAAAACTCTGAATCGTAGACAAAAAATGTTTATACAAAAGTTGTAGAACTATTATCCTTTACAAGATTGATAATGATCATTTTTTACTAAAAATGGACCGAAACCGAGAAATTCGCAAAAAACCGTCAATCGTGAATTTGAACCTCGAATATGTGGCAACGCCGACACGATATCCATGGGAACTTTTTACACGTTTTTTAAAACACCATAACGAAGGTGTATACAAAAATTCAACTAACAGGGATTTATTCCGCAGATGGGTCGTTTTTATGTCTAAAATTACTGGAGTTGTACTTTATTTGAGAAATTGTGTTGTCCTTGAATTAACTAGATAGACTATACATTTTAATAAACGGAACTTCCGAAAAGTTTATACGAATTTCATATTAATCAAGTTCTACTACACAATAATCTGCATTCATTAAAAAACTAAACATACAAAAGTTACTGTAATTAGGTATTTAAATTTAAAAAAAATTATTAATTTTTTAATTTTTTGTAATAATTTAACATAAATAATATTGAAAAACGAAAAGAAAATTTTTTTTAAAGTCATAGATAAATTACTAAAAATTAATTAAAATAAAATTAAGAAAAATCGCAGGATAGTGGACAAAATATTTAATTTATTAAACTAAATGTACGACGTTTCGTCTATATATTTAGACTTTTTCAAGTATGTACTTGAAAAAGTCTAAATATATAGACGAAACGTCGTACTTTTAATTTAATAAATTAAATATTTTGTCCACTATCCTGCGATTTTTCTTAATTTTATTATAATCACGATGGACACGATTTATAATATAAATTAATTAAAATGTATAAAAATTTAAAAAATAAAATTATATTACGTGCGCCATGCAAAAAATTATTCGAGAATTCTTATCCATGCTTAGAACCAAGTCAACATTTAATGAAAAGTATAGACATTTTTCAAATCACTTTAAAAACAGCTGTTCAGACGAGACTGAGTGCATTTTATGTCCGATAAATGTTAAGTGCTCATTTAAGTTAATTTCAAAATAAATATTAAATAGATTATTAATAATTATGGAGTCATTTGTCTTGATTTTTTAAAGAATGATATATGATAGAGATTTTTAAATTGTTCTCAACTGCTCAAGTTGATAATGGAATAATGATTATTAATGTGTTGTTGAAAAATGTGAACTTTATGGAAAATAGAAGTACTGTCCTCAAGTTTTAAATTAGCATAAATATAGACAGGACAAAGTAAATTTTAAAAACCATAAGTAAAGTCAAGCATTATCAGTTATCAAGTTTATAGTACAATTTCGAAAAATATTGATTTATGATTAAATAAGGGTTGAAACTGGTGAAGTGTTTTCACTTTGTATGCTTTTCGTGAAATGAATTTTTAGAAAATAGGCGTGACTTGCAGAACGAAAACTTTATACTTGAGATCTTTGCAATAAATATCTAAGAATAGCCGGGTAACATTTTTGATAAATATTTTCAAGGCTGTTTCCTGTTATTGTTTGAACAATGCTTCATCGTTATATTATATTCGTTATATGTAATATCAAAGGTGTCACTATAGTAAATTTTTCAATCATCGTATTAATTGTCACATCTCGGTTATTGAAATGTGTTGAAATTTTCGAAAATGTGTTAAGGAATCACAGAAAACATTAAAAAGTCACGCATATGGTGAATGTCAGTAAACTTGTTACAATGTTACGGCCAAGAATAATATACAAACAGTTGGCTATATGAAAAACGTTGCATTATTATAGTCCACAACAGCCTCAGGAGAACAATAATAACCCTGATATATCGTATTCAATTGTGTTTACATACTCGATGGTTCAAAACGAAAAAAACTCGGGTCGCGGTGCCAAAACCCTGCCGACAATATAGTGTATTTGCTAATACTGGCATTGTGGCTTTATTATGTTTGTTTTTGGACAAAATAAAAAATTTAACCCCTTAATTTAAGGGGTTAAATTGTGTATTTAATTTGGTACCGATGTTGCATTGATAAAAATATTGAAATTAAGAAAAAAAATATTATTTTAAGGCATGTATTAAGGCCCTTAATACATGCCTTAAAATAATATTTTTTTTCTTAATTTCAATATTTTTATCAATGCAACATCGGTACCAAATTAAATACACCCTTCAGTAAGTAAAGCATTATCCGCAAACTAGTGTTTTCATAAAATTTGTAAGTCCGGTCCTGTCCGGCCGATTTTATTAAAATTTTAGCAGTACATTTTAATCGTTACTGAAGGGTTAAATTTCAATTTTGAAACGATTCTGAGAATTTTTTCGGCATTTTTGGGCCCAAAAACATTTTTCAACCCCTAAAAACTACCCTTAATATGGTCCGATTGGGCCCATTTTAAATAGGCTTCGTGCGGTGATGGATTCCAACGTGCCTACCAAATTTCGTCAAAATCAATTAACTCTTTCGAAAGTTATAGCCCGTACACATATATATATATATATAAATATATACATATATAAATAGACATTTCCAAAAATGGTGCCAAAGTGTTCAGGAGGCTATGAAACGTCGAGAAATTTTGGTCCGACCCCTAGGTCCCGCCATCCGACCGACGCCAATAGTGTATGTGCCATATGGCAAATACACTAATAACAATTTAGCCTTAAAGTAGAGATGTACCCGCGGTAATATTGTCTTTGGCAGCCATAACACTGAGAATTATAGGCTGGCAGAATCCTTAATAATTTAAATGCCGTTGTTATATAGATATAGATAGATTAATTTATTTGAAAGTCACAAAATGGTGAGTACAAAACGTCAATTAAAAACGATAGGGTGTAGCTAACAGATACAACTTTTATTGTAGGTATCATTTTATGTGAGTGTAACATAACATAATCTTGTAGAAGTTAAACCTCTTTAGCGAGGCCACTGGGGCAGTGAATGGAAACGACCTGGAGTCAATAATTACCGACTCAAAAATTAATGAAACGCTATAATGTAACGCTGACAGGGATAAAACGGCTCTAACGATTTAGATGGAATTTTATATAATTTTAAAAATCAATTTTTTGTAAGCAGGCGTTGGATTTCTATCGATGTAATATATCCATGGATTTTATTATTAACAATAATTTATTAATTTAAATACCCAGAATCGATTGGCACTGTACTGATGCCTATTCAACGTCAGTGACTTGAATTGGGAACACATATTTATTTTTTTAACTGAATCAGTGGCAGCGGCCGGTTACCGCACAGACGCGCATTTAGGTTCTCAGTTTCACAGAAGTCTCAAAAACCAAAAAAAATTGTATTTTTAATTATAAATTCCATTGTTTTTATGTTGTTATTCTCATTAACAGTTTCACGCTTTATGAACGGAACTGCGTTTAGCTTAGGAAATTAAATTAAAAGGAGGATTTAAATTCAGATTACGTTTGCGGGCCTCCAAATGCATATCCACGATTGGCATTTGGCTGGGACTATGCACATTAGTGGAAAAAAAGGAACAGGATAGTGATAGAGAATTCAAAAAATACATTTTGTCTCTCAACGTACATCACGACGTGATATAAAATCAATTTATGTATCTACTAATTCTTCACGGATTATAGATATTGTAGATTATATAACTTCCTTTGACAGCCGAATGCTGTAATCTCTGGTAAAAAGTAAAAATATCTCTACATAGTATAAATTGAAGTCGCTTTTCGCGTCTGTCTGTCTGTTTAACCGCTAACTCCTCCTAAACCACGCAACGGATTTTGATGCGGTTTTCACCATCAGTTAGATAATTTTTCACGGAAGGTTTATATATACAGCAAACGAGCGTAGCGAGTGAGAAAGCGAACGAGCGAAGCAAATGGGTAATGTAATTCCTAAGTCACGCAACGGATTTTGATGCGGTTTTCATCATCAGTTAGACAATTTTTTACGGAAAGTTTATATATATAGCGAACGAGCGAAGAGAGTGAGTAATTTAATTCCTAAATCACGCAACGGATTTTAATGCGGTTTTCACCATCAGTTAGATAATTATTCACGGAAGATTTATATATATAGCATAATTAATAAATAATAATAATAATTAATAATTAATTAATTAAATTCGTTACCCGACCGTAAGAATTCGCAATATACTTATATCATAAAAACGACCGTAAATAACTGTTCCAGTCCTAGCGTAGAGGTAACGTCGCAGCACCCGGGTTCGGAAACTGATGGCATCGTATAATTTTTGGCTTTTTTTTCTAAATTCCACATGATATTTCTTTATATATTTTTTGTTTTTGTTATATTCTTTCTTTGACAATAATTATAATTTTTTTGAAACTAGAAATTATATATAAAAGCGAACGAGCGAAGCGAGTGAGTGGTGTATTGCACCCGGGCTTTCTTAGCACCCAGGCGAAGCCGGACGGGGCCGGTAGTATTATATAAAGAGAAGAGGTGTAATATAACGAAGGGGCCAATTTGTACGGTGCTATTCTGTATGGTCAATGTTAGAATTTACAGCACTGTAAAATTTCTGTCTCTCTTTACCTTATGTAATGCCAAATTTGTTAGTAAGTAGGAAAAAATTTAACAGCTCTATAATTTCTAACACTGACTCTATAGAATAACATTCTGACTGATATTTACAGAACGTAAACATAAAGAATGTTATATGGTCGCATAATTAACATAAGGAAAAATTTTGCATGGTACGTGTAGAGAAGGCATTTTCTGTACTTTATGATCAAAATATTAATTGTACCCTTGAAGTGTAGGTACATTTCTCAACTCATCTGTAATCCCGATGATTTGTTTTGAGTCAGTTTGTATAAAAACAAACGATAGGCTTAGCTCAGCAGACACTATAAACACCTACACGACAGAGACAGTTATATATAGTGTTATCGGTGAACTGTATCTCGTCTTCGTTTGTAAAAGCCTGCGTTTGAAGCCCACGGTATGTTGAAATGTAGTCTTGAAGTCGCAGTTCATATGCAAATGCCGTCACATTATTTGTGCCCGCCTTGCGCCAACACAATATTACAACTTATATGGTACAGTTGATGTAAAATATCCTGGCAGAAAACGACAATTCTGTAGGTATTTAGTTAACAAATAATTTTACTTTCTGACTTCAACGACACCATTTAGCGTACAAACAATCTAAAACGAACATTGCAAAATATCTGTTTTGGGTTGTCGTAAGCAATCACTGGTTTCTGTTATTAAAATAACTATATTCAAGTAGTTTTTTTACTTCCCACCTCTACTATGGTAGGGAAGTAATGGATTTAGTCCGAAAAAAATATTTCGAGATTTTAACAGATTTTCACGTTTTGAGACCCTAGCAATCGTTTAAGATCATTTTCTGACTGATGTGTGTGTGTGTGTGTGTGTGTGTGTGTGTGTGTGTGTGTGTGTGTGTATGTGTATGTGTGTGTGTATGTATGTATGTATGTATGTATGTATGTATGTGTGTGTGTGTGTGTATGTGGTCAATTTTTCGCCTTCGATATCTTAAGAACGGAACAACATACGGGCATGCCGATTGTTCTATTGTGTTTATCAGCCTTTAACTTAGACCTGATTAGATTTTGAGTCAAATCGGTTCAGTGGATCCTGAGATATTCAAAAAAACGTCCTCAATGTTACGTATTAACATAGGTAAATAAAAATATAAATGAATTCTAGATGTTATAATATGAAAAAAAAGTAATTATTTTTTTTCTCTAAAATGTATAGTTTTCGAGAAAAAAAATATTTTACTAAAAAAAATAAAAATTGTACGTAAATCAAGGTAACCATGATTTTTGCTATTTTAAGTTAGCCATCAGTAGATCACCAAACAAAAAAGAGGGCCATGCTTTTTTCAAAGAATAAAAATTAAATTGTGTTTTAAAGACCACCAACAGCTAAGGTTATTTGGGCCTAGTCAAAGAATAAAAAAAAAGAGTGTTTATTTTTTGCAAATATTTACTAGGTGGGAAGTATAGGACTGGTCATCGGTCGAATTTTTTTTTTAAATAAAAATACCTATAAAATTTGATTTAAATTGTCACCGCTTTGATTGCAAGTTTATGAGGATTTTTTAATAAACGCAATAGACTCCAAATGAATATAACTGTTTATAATAATATTATAGGCGTAACTTAAATTTTACACAATTTTTAATCGTGTTTTGTAGATAGAGGTATAGTTTATTTTTGATATAGCAGCTATTTTGGTTGGAGTTTTACATTTGACCAATCCATATAGGTACAAAGTTGGAAGTAAAAACGGTATATCACTGCTTTAATGCGATTATCTTAGTTTCGAGATTTTCATTGTCATCTTATAAATATTTTAGTTTTCTCAGATTCTTTTTTAATTTGAACCGTTGGTTTTTAGCTTGCACCTCGAAGCAGACAGAACGAAGCAAAATGTACTTACAGTATTCAATAGGCAAACTCCTGTAAGATCACACGGCACGCGAAGCGCCATTCAAATTCTTAAGTAGGAATCAAACGACGATTGCGTGTCGTCCATCGTTGCCAATAAATAATCCGCCAAACCTTTTCATTTAACTGTATTTAGTCTGAGTTACTTCAGGACGCGTCCCGCCGGTATGTCGTATAATATTATGTAACCGAACCTTAATCAAGAACGTCAACGGTTGGTTAGTAAGACGCGGTCATTCGAAGGTCAACCGGTGGTCACACCATTACCATTATCAACTCTCGACGATGGGATTTGTGTCAATTTTAAAATGGACAGCCAGTATTGTTGACTGCTGATGCTTTTAACGCTTTGCGAATTACATGTGTTGGACTGTCGACTTTATCTGCCAATTTACAAGCATTTTGAATTTTATATTCTACTTAAAGTTATCTCTATAATAACTATGATGTTGTATATGTTTTAAATATGGGAACATTGCGACCTTTAATAATGATTCAGTTTTTAATCCTTTAAGACCGGAAATTTACTTTTCGAAATGATATATCATTGAAAAAATATGTCGTAATGTAGTAGGTATGCAATTTTCTTACGGAGCACACGATTGTATAGGCACCAGTCAGAATATTCTTTTTTGTATTTTATCACTTTTCATGCTTCTTATTTTTCACTTCTAACATTATCCTTGAAAATTGTCTTTGAATTGACGATTTCAACCGTACACATGTTTTAATTAACGTATCCTTAAAAAAAATCTGTAAATCGGTTGACCTTGCAGTCCATCCCTGGAACTTCCCGCTATTTTCAAGCGCTTTGAGTTAGAAGCACTTGATAATATACCCAAAAGGAGATTTTTGAGCTCTTCGAGCTCAAAAATCTGGAAATTGCTGATAACAACACTATTTTAATTACAATTATTTGCGAGAAAATTACTTACAGTATCTTATTTAGTTAACAATTAGATATTGGGTGTTCCGGGTTCGATTCCCGGCGGTGCATTTAAATTTTTCTTATGTAGCCTTTCTACAATAATTAATAAGGGCATGTTATGGCGATTAATATCGTCTGATGTCCTTATGTTAATTTCACTAAAATAGTGAATTTGTACAGTATAGGAAGTAATAACAATATTGATTGTTAATCTAATTGTTAACACTATTTTAATTTTTGAAAAGCTATAACTTTTGAACGTGTTGTTCGATTTTGATCTTTAAAACTGCATTCGACGTAGTTTTTTAAGCACTAAAAATATTGTAAGAAGTACAAAACCGATTGGTTGAGAAACCTCGAAGTTATTTTGAGAAAACACTTTTTTCGAAATTTGTTGACTACTATATCTCTCGAACGGATTAACCGATTTTGATCCGTTTAGCGGCATTCGACGCAGTTTTCTGAGGAGAAGAGCTGATTAGATTATGAAATCAACCGGTACAATATTTTAGAAGTTATTTTGAAAAAATATCATTTTAACAACTTTTTTTTCTCGTTTTTTTTGGAATTTCTCAAAATCTGTTGGGCCGAATCGGTTCAAATTTTCAGGAAATCTAAGTTCAGTGAAACCCTTTTGAATGCCGCAAATCGCGATTCGATCGGTCAAGCCGTTCAAAAGTTATGAGAGGTTTACATATATATACACACACACCCAGAGAGAGATATACTGACATCATCGTAAAAATAGTCAGAATAGCTTCCTAGGATCACAAAACGTCGAGATCTGATGAAAACTCGATTTTCGAAAATCGGGGTGAAATCAATAACTTCCCTATTTTTGAAAATTTTCAATTTTCTTAGCGGGAAGTTAAAAATTCTCATTAATCTGAACAAGGAAAAAATAAATTCCTTGAAATTCGGCTAACATTTTCAATCGATACATATTATTAAATTTAATTTGTCTAAAAAATTAAAGCATACAACGGTGTTGATTTTATAATATGTCAACAAATAATTTAATGTTGAATAAACCGACATACAGTTACTACCAGCTTTCGATGGACGATCGATCTACCCAACAGACACCGTCAGACAGTGAGGATAATGAAAAAGAAGATCGCATTCTTTAACCGTCTTCTGAACGACGTAATTATATCAGATGATGGGTTCTCTTCTGTGTTTGTCCATAGGCAATTTGTGTCGACGGAGACGAAGTGCACTAAACAAGGATAACGACAGCAATTTTGCATATTATTTTTCATGTATGTATAAAATACTTACATAATATCCATTATATTTTTAATTTGTTATTGCACTAATAATTGTTGTCCAGTTGTAAATATTAGGGGTCATCCATAACGCTCATTAGGGGGGGGGTGATCCTTAAAGTCTGCATGGCGTTACAAGGTGGGAGGGTGGATTTAATTATTATTGTTACGGCACACTATTTCGTCTCTTAAAAAGGTGATCGGAGTTGATTTTTGCCACTTTTATGTGACAAAATTGGTCATCATAAGAATGTGAAAAGTTACGTAACCTTTGAGAGGAGGGAGGGAGTCGACCCCTCCCTCCCTCATCTCAAAGGTTACGAAATGTCTGAAATGGTGTTGCATGAAGGGGAGAGGGTAAAAAAAATGCAAGAAAAAACGTTACGTAGTTTATGGACGACCTCTCAGTAGAAAAAAATTAAATAAACTAGCTGAGTGCTACTTTGTAACAAATAGATTCACAATTGTCTGAAGTAATTATAAGACTGTCTCCTATAATGAAATTACTGATATAACATCTCACGTCATTTGGTTATTCTAAGTCGTTAAAAAATAACAGTGTTTACGGGGGAATTTTACCAGTTCTGAGATGAGAATCTCAGCAACTAAGAGTTGATAAGTAAAGGTGCATTTTCATGTGACGCTGGCGTCTAGCGTCAAATGTGGTCACGTGACATAAACGCCATCTTGAAAAACTGTAGCGTCAAGTTCCAGCGTCAACAGACAGCAAGGTTTTGACAGTTGTAAACTTGTAAAGAGAGCGTCAAATAAAGACATCCATAAATCAAAACCCTGGTGAATTTGTTATAATAATTAATAAATAAGCTCTTTGTAAATTTATTAACAGAAAAGACAATGTCTGAATACGATTATCAAAAATGAAATTCCCATATTTTTGACTTAAATAACCGGCGAAAGTACACGAATTATAAGGAATAAAAATTAAAAATATAACTATGCTTACTTTTTTATAGGTAATTATATGCACTACCAGAATATGAGAAAAAAATAAATTGTATCTTGAGAAATTTTAATGTTTTTAGTATTCAATAAAAAAAAATTGTTTTGTTCTAAGTGAGACGGGAATTTTAATTAACCATCGAAAAACCATCAGGTGATAGTATTTTCCTTAATAAATAGGTACTTTCGAAGTAATAAAATCAATGGGCTAAATTCGTAGAATCAACCCCCTAGTAGCAACATAAAGCAATTCTTTAGCAAGCCTGTGTGTTGATACTTGATGCACAACTCAGTACCTAGCTGTAGAAAACTCGTATCATTAATGACCAGAGACAACTCTAATGACGCCAGCGTAAAAGCTAAACAATGTTTAGCTTTGACGCTACATTTTTTTCAATATGGCGTTTATGTCACGTGACCACATTTGACGCTAGACGCCAGCGTCTAGCGTCACATGAAAATGCACCTTAATGCTAAAGAAAATTATTTTTATGTAATTTTATTGCCGGGCATAAATTCTGATATTTTGTATTCAACTGTTTAGTCAGGTTAGAAATCAATTTCGTTTTTGTGTAAATAAATTTTAAATGTTTGGGATGTTACAAAATACAAAACAGGTACCCATCAGCTAGACAAAAGGTTGAGAAAAAACACCACAAATAACTCGTGTCCAAAAATTATACCTTCGAGGAATGATTTCCAGTGATTAACATTTTTTTATTCGCCATATATTATAAAACTGACCGAAGGGTAATATGTATCGATCAATATGATTACAGCATAGAATCAAATCCCCGCGCTTTTGAATAATCGTTTTTGCGTTCCTATTATTCTAAATTTTGCTTTAAAGCAATGGCTAGTCAATTTTTTGTATGTACTTGTCAGTGGCGGCTCCTCTATGAGAGCTGCGGAGCTGCCGCACTGCCAGAAAATAACGCACAATTAAAAAAAATATTGTATAAATCTGCATAATATGTTTTAATTTCAAATATTGTGTAAATCTGCATAATATGTTTTAAATTCATAATCACATAGCATTATTATGAATGACGGCACGCCGCAGGCCTATATTCTATAAACAGTCCTGCAGGAGGTGCTGCAGTTTATGTTGCACCTAAATCCAACCAAAATCCAATGTGTTAAAGAGAGATGATTTAGTAAAAATGAGACAGATTTATACGCGTAAAAGCTGAAACGCGTCCGCAGAACCTAATACAGTATTATTTTTCTTGGTTATAATACCGTATTATATAGCAATGCAGTAAGGTGTCTTCGTGGTGTAGCGGTAACGTAGTGGCTCTATAAGCAATAGGTCTCGGGTTCAAATCTCAATACAAACATACTTTTTGTTTTTAATAAATGATTAGATATAAATATCATAAATAAATATATTTAATAAATTAATAATTTATTAAATTAAATTAATTTATTTAATATCTTTATTTTATTATTTTATCGTATTTTTTACAAATGTTTAGTACTGGCACGCGGGATAAAATGTTCGGAGTTATTTTTGTTTTGTTACTTAAAAGAAGTATAGCTTCTGACGTGCGTACATAGTACACACACACTCTTTTTTTTTAATACAATAAAAAATATTGCTATAAAAATCACTTTATTTACGATCTTAGCGCTAGCGAAATCATTGTAAATGTATAGACAAATTATTCAGATCAAAAAATACACTTAAAAATTGCATCAAATGTATTTTTGAATTTTTTTTTCGAGGTTCCCTCATTAGGGGGGGGGGCTACTCCAATCTCCGGGTTGACTCTGCAGAACACCCATTTAAAATGTTCACGCGCCGCCACTGGTACTTGTGAATACATTTATAGAACACTTGTGCGAGTGTGAAGTTTTATTCTTGATTAAAGTTTCATAACATAAATTCTTATTTAATTTTGAGTTTAATTAATAACAAAATTGTAACTTGCTTTTTAACAAATTCACTATGTCATTTTCTTTCGGGCTAGGCAAAATTACAATCCACCAACTACTATTGAAAAGTATTTTTTTGAAATATACAACATATCTTTAGACTAATCGACTACGTAAAATAATATTTATCTCACGGCTGTAGTACCTATAATATATTTTAACTAGCATACAAAATATTTTATTCCATACGACTTTAGATAGGATCCGTGCAAAAAATATTTTTTGCACGGGTGCGCGCGCATGCGAATATTTTATACACCCATGTGAACATTAAAATGCTGGTTGCTATGGCAACGAAGTAAATATCCTCAGCTCTCAGTGAGATTTCAGTGTTTGAAATTGATTAATTAATAAAGCTCTATAGAGTTGAAATTGTTGTACATTTCATACATGTGTTACAAAAATTAATGTAAACAGCACGTACAATTATATGACGCTCGGGGTGTTGCGGTACGCTCGCCTACGACTCGCGTATTAATATCACCCCTCGCGTCATATACATAGGTAATTATTGTACTAGTTGTATAAACTACTATTAATAAAAATCTCTTATATTTTATGCACGATTAATCATTTTAATTTTTTGTTAATGAAAATATGTTTTGATTCTTTTTAATAGATATATACCTACATTTTAAATGTATATTATGTCGCGAAGCTAGAATTTCATGAAATAAGGTAATAGTTTTGACTATTTCTTATGGTACCTTAAGTAGATTTAATTTAAAAATGTCGCATAAAATTTAAATAAATAAAAATGGTGAAAGTTTATCGTAGATTTCAAAAATTACCAGATGCACTTGAAAAAATATCGGTTGAACTGGATTGAGATTTAACTTAAAACTTTCTTCAAAATTTTTAAGGGGTAACTGTTTTAACTATTTTTTTACATAACGCACCAATAATATCTATAAACGTCTTTGGATTTTGGAAATTTACTTTAAAAACAATATCATATTAATTATTGCACATAACAAACAATTTAATTTCAGTTGTTTTTTTGTTTAACTATGCGTAATTCAAGTTGTGATTTGTCAGTTACATTGAATATCAATTTTGCACCAATATATTATATCTAAACTGAAAACTCACCATCAAAATTAAACGTCTTTGACAGGCAGTCGAATCATTTGAGTAAGATTTGATTGTGCAACAAATTAATTTGCGTTAATTTCATTCCAGGTGTTAGAACTAACTGGAATATTGATATTTATTATTAATGCTTTAGTATCGAACATAATATAATATATCGAACAAAGAATCATCCAGTCTCTTTTATTTCTTATATTGCGCTAATTCATAACAAAAGCTTTTAACCAGCCAATTAATTCTACAAGGATTAAACAATTAAACTGTCTAAATGTGAAATGGGTTTATTTTGCCATTTTACGAATTACTGCACGCGAATCGATTCTGATGAGATAATTTTATTAATACCAGTTGCTTTTTGAAATAAATTGTGTGCATCTTTGCATATATTTTTTTTTGATATGGAATTTATTAAATGCATTGTTTATTAAAAGTTTAAAATATAGGTACCAATATATGTGTCGAATAAAAAAAATATTTGGTAATTTTGACGGCATCGACACGAAAACGTATTTGAAACTTATCCGTATGAACTGTATTTTCCCGTACCTACCCGGTAAAAGAAATACGTCATTATTCTTGTAAATTTAATGACAATTTTGCATTTAAAGGTCATTTTATAGCTTGGATTGAGAAACCGTTGAAGAAAACTTTTTTTCTCTACGTACAGTCGCGGGCTTTTACACCTGTATCATCTAGTTACCGGTTTTTTAATGTTTACATATTGTAATTTGGCTTTTGATAGTAATGTATCAATTACTAAGGTTACATCCTAAAAATTCAATAAAAAATTATTATCAAAACACCTCAATTGTTTATTATACAATCCAAATTACTCAATATTATTCAATTAAAACATAAAAAGATTTGATAATATTTGATACTAGCAAATTCCTTCCTCCAATCTTGCAATAATTCTTCTTTTTTGTTCATCGTGTTAATAATTTCGAGGCATTTAAACGACAATTATTTCTTTTAATTTTTGACATTTACATTTACCTATTATAAACTAAATTTGTTGCTAAGCTATTGACTTTTTGTGAACTTACACTGAAAAACTCAAGTGTAAACTTTATTGAGTCCGCGACTGTACAATAAGGTTTTTTATTTGCAAATTTTATTAAGCAAAATACAGTATTTTGACACACATAAAATATTAAATTGGTGATTTTTAAATTTTTTTAATTTTAATTGACACATATTTGAAATAATGTTCAGATAAGATCTGTATTTACTATTTAACTTTTTATTATTTTAAATATATTGTGATCGTAGTATGCGCTGCTGTTTACTGTACCGAAATACAGTTAGGTATTTATCGGCGCACAAATATGAATCTAATTAGTAATGCCTACGCAAAGAATTAATCAGTTATAAACAGCAGGTGAAAATTCGCTCGTTGTGAAATCTTCGTGTCTGTAGTGGAAATAGCTGTTGTATGGCTATCTGTGATTTATTACAGGGACATCCAAACTTCATTAGTTTAAAAATGAAAAGCAAATCATAGAGTTGAAAGTGGTTGAAATATTGTATAAATTTTTAGATCTTGAACCCGTGATACGAACTATGTTTGATCAGAAATCGCAATCTAAGGCCATTTTCCAACAATTTTTTTCATAATCTCAGTTTCACTACTTAAGCTTAAAACAGTAATTTGGGACCAATGTTACCTCTAATTTTTTAACTGACTGCACGGTACAAAAGTATATGGGAGCAAAAATGTTCAAAACGCATGTAAAAGTGTGCAAGTCAAAAGTTTAAAGTTAAAAGAGATTTCGTTTGATGTTTAAATGTTAAAGGCCGTTTCAAAAAAAATTTTGACCCTCTAAATTTTACTTTTTTTGTGAAATTAGATGCAATTCTTCTATAAAATGAAATTAAAAAAATGGTGAATAAGCCCATTGTACGCAGAATACAAAAACGGCTGGGCAACTTTCGAAAAATTAGTGCGCGGCATAGAGGGAACTTTGTTTGGGACATATTATAAATGTGTGGCGACAACTAATATTTCTATTAAAAGAACATAACAGATCAATATGGCTAGTAAATAGTAAGACGACTTTAATTGACGCTTGTCTGAGAAGTGGGAACCCCTGGTTTACAGAATAGACGTTGAAGCCATACCATGCGTTCGCCGAATAATACGCATACCTAGTCGTGATCACGTAAAAAAAATAACTGGTGCTCACAAGGAATTGGGCCACATTCACACTATATTTATATCGATTCTGAGGCATTTCAGTTATTTTTTATGACATTAATGGTTAAATATTGCCAGCTTTGGCATGAAGAATTATAATTAGTTTTATAAATAAATTGTTGACTTGTATTTTGAACTGATTTATATGAACATCTGCTTAGTGTGTTGAAAATAACTGGAAAAGTAAAAAAAAATAACTGTAAAAACAATATGTATTGGATTGGGTGATGATATATTAAAGAGACGAAATACACTTGCCGATATCTTACTTTTATCCGTATTTTAAATAATTCAATATTCAGTGTCGCTGCAGACTGGTACATTAATTATTGTCTTATAATATTTATCTATTCTTTTCGTTATTTTTATTGTTGAGTTCAGTTTAAATGCTCTTTGGTTTTATAACCCACCTAATGTTCAACTGTAGTAAAAAAATTGTGGAATATTCAGCACAGCACGAAATAACTATTCATGACAAGAAATAATAGTATAAAGTCCTTCCTTTTAAATTAATCTCCAATTCGAATCAATAATTCTTACATGTCATATATCAGTTGCACCACTCAGCTATCAATATTAGGTCGAGAGGTAGGCGTAAATTTATATAGCTCATTTGTGACAGGATGAAATTTTCAGGGAAGGTAGAATCTAGTATGACAAAGAATAAGTGCTAGGGTTGCCTCGTCAAATCCTGGTGCGAAGGCCGGGAGGAGCTCACTTCCGGTGCAAAATACACATATTTCATTAGCTCATAATTATCTTTCGTCATTATATGACAGTATACAATTGACGCCATATTGTAGATCTCGAAGAGCTGTATTGAAATACATAGGGTTGCCTAAGGAAATTTTGGGTAACACATTGAAAACTTATAAATTATATTTGTTTTTTTGACATTTTTAAAGCTGTCAAATAACATTATGTATATATGTATACTTATATATTGTAACCGTTCTGAAATGAGTTATCGGCCTTGTGTTTGGCAAACATTCATACGTATGTCTAGTTATTTATAACTTTATGTTTTCAACGCATTTGGTTTCTAACTCATATCCGTATAATTACGCAGGAATTGCCTGAATCTGGTATTGACAATTTTCCCAAGAATTTATGTATTTTTAGCAATTTCTTATTTTTATTTTTCAACGTAATTCAACGTGCACCTCTTATATAAATTAGTATAAATTACTTACTTGAAGGTATTAGTAACCTGTAATAAAAGTTTTAAAAAAGGTGGTTTGGAGTTTGTTTCGAAAAGAGAAAAAAGGTTGATTTTTGTTTGTGATTTTAAATTTGGTTTGACACTAAAAACTAATTGAAGCATTTGACTTTAGTGAACCTCGATTAATATTTTTTCTTGAAATTCAACTTAATCAGACACAGGTATAAAGTTAACTAAGCGAATATAAAACCAAAATAACTATAATGAAAAAATGGGAAATAATAATAATTTACTATAATAAAAGAAAAAACCGATTGATTTGTGAGTCAGAATTGTCAATCTTTATTATGGCAACTTTTCAGCAACTATTTTGTTGCCTTCTTCAAGCCTAAAATTACATTATTATAATTATGTAATTTTAGGCTTGAAGAAGGCAACAAAATAGTTAAAAATTACATTATTAGAATTATGTAATTTTAGGCCTGAAGAAGGCAAACATTGCCAATGATTGACAATTCTGATTCACAAATCAACCGGTTTTTTAATTTTATTATATTACATACGTGAGTGATCGACATGAGTTTCAATATAGTTTACTATACATTAAACTATTCAAAAATGTTCCGAACAAATATTAACGTGCTATTAAAATATTTATTTTTTTTTTTACAATAATATTATGTAAACATTTTTAAACAAAACGTAGTTTAAGGTAGTTGCTTTGAAAAAAAGTCAAGAAAATCATGAAATAAAAATTAAATATATTTTTTTTAATAAAGGTATCTCTTTATGCTAGTTAAATTAGAAAATAATGCGAGATATTTTTTGTTGAAAATTGAATTTTTAACATTTTTAATATAGGTAAGGTGCTAAAAAATATCACATTAATAATTTTTCAATAAGAAAAAAAACAATACATAATAATCTATCTGTTTTTTTAATAAAAAAAAAAAAAAAAAAAACGATGCATGACACATTACCGCTGATAATGTTAGTAAAAAAACTATAATTATTGACCACGTAGTTTCAAAATGCAATAACAAATGACATTTGGCGACGTTCCATTTAAACGACTTTACACCCGTACCTAAAGATGTTTCACATCAAAAATTTAAATTTTTGCATATACTGATACTACTTTACAAAATGTATAACTTTTCTTTTCCGTGATACAGGATTTAACTATTATATTTTATCCAATTTTGAGCAGTTATTAACAATTTATAATTTTCGAAATGTCATTTTCTTAAAAACTATGGTTACCATGCTGGACAAAGGGCCACTTGTAATTTTGAGCTGTTTGAATTTATACATATATACATATACATATAAAAATTGACATTTTGCACCGGAAGTGGCTTATCCCGGCCGTCGCACCAGGATTTGACTAGGCAACCCTAGCGCTTTTTCTTTGTCATAATTAATCCTACCTTCCCTGAAAATTTCATCCTGTCACAAATGAGCTTCATATATTAACGCCCGCCTCTTGGTCTATATCCAAATGAGAGCAACTTGTTAGCAATCTAGGGTTGCCAGATCAAAAACCAAGATTTTTGGGACATTTCTAAGGCGACGGTTGAATTAAATCTTGTGTTAAAACTTGGTAGATACCGTGGTGTGACTATAGCATGGTGTGCTCTTGCGCAGCGAGTGAGTGAGATACGTCCGTCTCGCTCTTGCCGTATGATGTCACGTAAGGAAAAGTACCTAGTAATTATTTGTTATTTTTGGCGTTTTTTGGGAAAAAATAATGGAAATTTCGACAAAATTTGTTTACTAATTGTTTTTAAAGGCTTATGAGAAGTTGGTATAGAAGTATTGTATATCCATTTTCAATATTCATGGTTTTAATAGGCCTGCAACTTACCCCTTAAAAGTCTTTTAGAAATCTAGTAACTGGTAACTTCGAGATAACCGTTCTTTCGCAAAATTATCGAAAGTGTATCAGGTCAGGATACTCTGAACCAAAATTACTCAAAATTACTGCGGTAGAACCTCCCCAAATAGCGTTCTCAGTTGTTAAAAATGTGTTTTTTCAACTCTCACTCAAATTTGTGTGAGAACCATGCTAGATAGGACAAAAGTGCATACTAATAATTTTGTAGAGTATAAAATTTCTTACAAAAAAAGTCCAAGACGGCATATGTCTAAAATTTATAGTTTAGAAATACTGGGCGTTCCAAATTTTTGTCAATTCGGTACTGCAACAGTTTGTGATATTTTTTGCAAAATTAATAAAAGTACATTCAAAAAGGATACTCTGGACATTAATTCCCCAAAACTTTCTATAATTTTGCGAAATGGCAACATTTCTGTCAAAAAATACGTTTAAATGAAATTAATAATCAATTGTTTGTATTTTGTATACATTTACCCGCCAATTAAGTTCAAATCTGCTCCCTACGTCACTGCGCAAAGCAGTCGAAAACTGGTACCCTAGGTAGCACACCATGCTATATTCACACCACGGTAGATACCTATTATATAGGCAATTTATTTCAGGGGGGAAAGTTATTGTGAAAAAAAATGTTTTATTATTTTACTATTTTTTTGTATTTATCATTAGACTTGTCTAACTTTATTCATTTTTTCACACACGATTACACGGTGAGATGTGGCACGCTCTTCTGAGTGTATAAATCACACTTAATTTCGTGTGAATCTTTAATAATTCATTTTATTGTTCCCAATTTGTCTTTACCGACATAGGGTAAGTTCGAAAAATACAATTAAATACAAGTAAAAACATATACTTATAATATGTACAGAAATTGCAGATCGTGCTAAATAAATAAGTACTACTTAGCATGTAACTTAGTGTCGTTTCTTGCGATCGCGAGCACGAATGCGTTGAACTTATGCATTTCCGGGATAGAAGACTTAAATTTCGGGACACGGGACAAACTAACGAATTCCGGAACATTCCCGGAAATCCCGGCCATCTGGTAACCCTATAGCAATCAGATAACTGAGTTTCGCGTTTAGATACTTTTGGTGAAAGTTCTGTTGGAAACATTGAGTAGAAATCTCGAAAAGATGTAGCATCGCGGTGGCATCATAATCGCGTAAAATTGGTGGCCTCATTAATTTTTGGGAAATAATAATAACTTTAAAATATCAGCCAAAACTACATGTAGATAATTAGAATACGTTGTCCAGTAACCTAAATAAATCAAAGCTTTGTTTAATTAATTGTTTACACCTGACGTTTCCTCCATTAACGCACAATGATAGGTCATGTCCGCGTTAGAGAGAGACAGGGAGAGAAAGATAATCAGAGTGTTGTTACCGTAAGCTAGACTGAGACAGGATAGGTGCGATTGAATGACACACCAGGATCACTGATGAACACCTGTACGAACACACAAATAGAACTAAGTGGACTGAAGGAACACCTGTTGTTATCGCGCTCTGAGCCGACGGCATTCTAGTACTAGTTTGTTTCAAGTCAATCCATATCAAGTATAATAGATATGTGCAAAGTGCATATACATATTAGGATGCAGTCTTCCTGGAATGGCAAGATATCGGCGAACTATCATTGGAAAAAAATATGGACATATTTAGGAACTTGATGAAACTAACTGTATTGTATGTCATACGTTTATAAAACGGTTCTAATCAATTCCGAAAATAAAAATTTTTTTTCGAATTCAGTCAGCCAAAATTCACTGATTGTACAAGTTTAAATATTGAGTTGACAGTTCACTAGCGACCCTTGATGCTACTGTATGGCCGCCTAGCGTTTACTAATACGACCACCTGTTGTTAATAATAATAATATTAAGGTCAAGTTCAAACATAATTGTATATTTTCATGTTACGAAAAAGATGACCTTTCACTTGTATTTTCACAAATCATTCGTTATTACTTCATATATATACTTCAGTATGCAGAATTATTCTGCAGAGCAGATGGACTCACCGAAAAACATATAACATATCATTACAATGCCATACTTGCGTAATATGGTAGGTATTATAAAATTGAAAAATAATACGTTTATAAGAAGTATCTGTTCAATATTTGGACGAACTGCTTTGCATATCGATCTTTCATTAAGTATTTAATTGTTGAAATAATGCAGCGTATCTCTGATTTAAAAATTGTAGTCTATTGGAAACAAAAATTTGGCGTAAATATATCTCTAAAACTTGAACTCAAACTAAATTGTACATATATTCACATACACAATTGTTCAATCTTAAGAGCTTGTTTTTTTTTTTTAATCAACCACCTTAAATGGTGGACTTACATTTCCAAGATAACGCATATGCACCGTCTGCATAAAACCACTTTGAACTTACTGATGCAGTTATCTTGAATAGAACGGTTACTGGATACACCATATTTGCTCATTCACTGATACATAATATGTCAAGTCAGTTTTCATTGAAAGCGCGCCAATTTCCTAATTTAGTATTTCTAGAAAATCTACTCTGTGAATGATCAGAATCGTAAATTGATTTTGCTAACAAAAGTATCTCTTAACTCTCTGCTGTTGACTGTTTTGCGAGAAATGACGTGATTGATGTTATCGTTTCATCGTGATTATTGCAGCGTTGTCAAGCTTATTGCCTAATTTAGAATCACTTTTATCAGGGCATTTAGGGATTCTTTGGTGCTATAATTAAAATCGACAGTGCCAATATAAAGTTCTACTCCTATCTTATAGAACATTAGGTTGTACTGACAGAAAACAAAATACGTCATACCTAGTAATCTAATGCTATAGAATATAGATTAACGTAAAAAAAATTAAACAGAAATGAAGATACGAAGTTCAGGTTTTTTTTTTAATTTACCAAAAAAAGACAAATGCTGGGTTTCTGATACTACCGTTAACGCTAAATTCACTTTCAAAGTAGATTTATATGCTGGGTTGCAAAAAAGCATTGTTTCAGAAAGTCTTGTTTGATAATGACCTTAGGTTGTGACAACACATATTTCTTCATAATTACAGAATTTTAAATCGATCCTGCTGGTAAAATGATCGATAGAAACGACTTTTTAAACTGAGTAGTACTTATAATACATGTATCTAACATAATTTTTTTTGTACAATTTCTACTTCGAAACATTTTTCTACTCATTTGGATCAAAATTTAGCTTGAAAATCGATCTTTTTCTATGTAGATCAATCGTTTATTTTTGTTGTGAGTACAATCTAATGTTCTACATGACAGAGCGTTTGACAACGACATTAATTATATGATCACAATCTAGTGTTGCATTGTCAAATCAGATTTTCTGGCAATGCGTTCTGCAAGTGCAACACAAGGTTGTCGTACCAGAAATTGACAATTACTATGTTAATAATATGAAACAACTTCTTTTTAAGTACCTACCTACATACAATTGAATTAATCAAATATGCTGATACTGTATTCTAACTGCGCAATGAAGTTTCTTGGAAGCATTTTTTTAATAATATTTTGTCGGCGCTACATGTACTAATCTCATTTATGAGAAATATCACTGATCAATATTTCTGGGAAAGGTTACGGTTATTTTTTTTGTCGGTGCTATAATTATTCATTTCAATGTTTTTAAACATTGTTGTGTCTATTTAACAATTATACAGATTATGTGTTAATGATATTGTTAAAAATAACACTGGTTAAATAACTCTTCCTTTTGGCTTTGCCGTAGTCGGGTAAAAATAAACATGAAAGGGAAATGCTCTTTAAATAAATTTAATAGTTTTGTCGAGTGTCGGTACAAAATCAGAAATTTGTTATCAGCGGAAGTGTTCGCACCTTTTGTTTAATGAGCCATGACGTGTACAAAAAAGAAATATAGATTTGTATACACAGTTGAAGCTATCAAGTTACACGCAATCGGGACCGGACGTGTAATTTCAGAGCGTACTAATCATATCGTGTAAGATACCACTATTGCATAAAATACGCCAATAATAAATAGTAAAAAACTCGGGTCGCAGTGCCAAATCCTGCCGACAATATAGTGTATTTGCTAATACAGGCATTGTGGCATTATTATGTGAACATAAGTTTGTTTTTTGACAAAATAAAAAATTTAACCCCTTAATACATCCCTTAAAATCATATTTTTTTTCTTAATTTCAATATTATTATCAATGCAACCTCTGTACCAAATTAAATACATCCGTCAACAAATAAATCACTAATCGCAAACTAGTGTTTTCATAAAATTTGTAAGTCCGGTCCTGTCGGGCCGATTTTATTAAAATTTTAGCAACA
This sequence comes from Mongoloraphidia duomilia, assembly GCA_039654895.1. Taxonomy (NCBI): domain Eukaryota; kingdom Metazoa; phylum Arthropoda; class Insecta; order Raphidioptera; family Raphidiidae; genus Mongoloraphidia; species Mongoloraphidia duomilia. The sequence goes on along the minus strand of CM077518.1, from coordinate 27,825,671 downwards.
CATTTTAATCTCTACAAAAGGGTTAAATTCCAATTTTGAAACAATTCTGAGATTTTTTTCAATATTTTTGGGCCCAAAAACTTTTTTCAACCCCTAAACTACCCTTAAAATGGTCCGATCGGGCCCATTTTAAATAGGCTTCGTGCGGTGATGGGTTCCAATGTATGTACCAAATTTCGTTTAAATCGATTAAGTCTGTCGAGAGTTATCGTGTACACACACACACACACACACACACACACACACACTATATATATATATATATACATAAACATTTTTAAAAATGGTGCCAAAGTGTTCAGGAGGCTATGAAACGTCGAGAAATTTTGGTCCCGCCATCCGACCGACGCCAATAGTGTATGTGCCATATGGCAAATACACTAATAAACGCGAGTTATAATTAATAATGCTTGTAATTTGCAAATATGAAAAATCATCTTTAATATTTCGTCTACAATACGTAAACTTGCTATTCAGCTGCATAATATGAGCTGTTGTTTTTTTTTTAACTTGCCGTTGGAAGTTGTTGTAGTGGGTCCGATTTTGCAAATGAAAAATTTTGACGTATCTTCACATTTCAAGGTCCCTAGAGTTCGAATCCATCGTTTTTAAAGAGATGTCTGTATTTGCGTATCTACCTATACGTACGTTCGTGAACTTTTTTTCGTCTCGCATATCTCGATAACAAAGAATGATATCGACTCCGGACCAATTTCATTCGACGCATAATTGCATAATTAACACCTGATAAGGTTTGCGAAAAATTTTAATCGGCGGTTTTTTTATAACAAAAATAACGATTGTAAAATTTTTGTAAAATGTTAACCTGTATTGCAAATAGTTTCTCTACGGAAGACTGGTCTTTAATATCTAAGGGCACCCAATGAGATGTTAGCAGTATGTTTTTACCCACACACCAAGCCTCTTTTTTATATTTTATGCACTAAAATTAAAATTTGATTTTCAAGCCACTTAGTTCAGACTTCACTCCGTAAGCTTATTATATTATATTTAAGTATTAATTGATCTGTCTGATCATCATGCCTTCACTGATCAGCGTATATACTATATTCTTAGCATGAAAGTGAGTATATTTTCTGATTTCGAAACAAGAAGTCACCCTGTGGTAATTATGAGTGGCGGTTGATGCGGTTTAAGTTTTGTTTTTTTAATAATTTACTTCTATCAAATCAGTGCGCTGATATGTATACTGGCAAACAACGTAACCGCGATTTGATTTTGTAGGTTTCACAAGGGAATTGCTAATTGTTTGTCCCACGCTATAGTTGCCATTATTCAGTTGCAGTTTTCAGTATCTCAGCTTACAGGGATGCGGTTAAAACATTGCACTTGTTATTACCGAAATTTCAATATAAATTCATTGTGTTATAGTTATACGAAGGTGTATACAGTGGGCCGATAAAAACGGCACAAAAATGAAATGTGTTTATTTCCAGAAATAATTCACGTTCAAGTATTTCTTTGAAAAACGAAATGGGGCTTGATAATAGCCGAGCGTGAAGCATTGCTGTCGTTGTATAGCGTTTCAATAGCCTCTTTATTACAAGCCTCCAGTTCCCGGGTTCTAATCGATTGGATTTTCAGCAGGTATTGAAAAAAATAAATTGAAAATAACCCTATAGCTATTAGTGGTCCTAAAAACGAAATGCTTATTTCACTTTGTAGATCGCGACAAAATTATAACTTGCATAGTTGTTCAACGTTTTCTATCGATGAAATTTCATTTTAATGAAGGCTATATGTGAAGGTGAGAGTTTTTATTAATCTACCTGAAACTAACCTACCCTGATTTTATAGAACCGAATTGATGGCCACCTCGCAGTCCAGATTCATATCCAATGGATTTAGAGTTGAAAAAAAAAACGCGGTCTAGTAAGACACTATAAATTTGAAAATATATTTTCAGCTATGTTTTTCTTAAGGGACCGTTCAAATATTACGTATCTGTTTTTTTTCACTACTTTTGAACCCCCCTACCTTTCATAACTTATCATTTACCCCCCTCCCTACTTGTATTACATAACAATATATAATTTCGTTTAAATATGATTACGCTTTTTAAATTTCTTAATGCTCATAATGTAACGTAACATTATATCAATACCCTACTACCCCCTGATAGCCTGATAGCATATAATATTATGTTGATGATAATCACCCCCTGTCCCTATGAGAATCGGTAGGACCTAAGTAATTTTTTAATGTTCTCTAATTATTTAATTCTGTTAAACAAACCCAATAATTGGCACATATTATTTTATCAAAACCGCGAAAGACGTAGTACCGAATACGTTTAATGATTATGTGGTTTTTAAATTGCTTATCTGGTTGACTCTTATCGCACTATAAATATATAAGTACATATCACGTATACAGTGTAAACTAAGATTATCCGGTAAACAAATTTTATTACAAAAGGGCCATGATTCGGTTAAAACTAAAAAAAAGGACCTTACGTCCACCCGAGGGTCAATCTTTTAATGTTTTTTTTACTAACCAGTCCAAGCATAGTCCCGAAGTCGGTTTTTCTGCACTTATTGACTTTCCGGCTAGACCCCTCTTTAGAGCACTCATTGACTGTGCTATCTTAACTAGGGGTCGACAAGACAAGAATTCTTGTCTTGACAATAACTTCTTGTCTTGTCTTGAAAAAAAATCAAGAAATCTTAAAAAATCTTGTCTTGACGTTTTCTTGACATCTTATGTCTTGTCTTGACTCAAGAAATTTCAAGATCTTGAAATTTTTTGATTAACCGGTGACACCGTACATGGTGATTCCTCGCCGGCGAACTTTTTATTGCGTTGCGTGCTAACACGGCAATCTGGTGGTTCCCCGATCTTTATTTGTTTTCTAACGAACGCAAATAACTCAGAATCTTGGAAGTATGAAATTGAAAAATACTTAAATGAGCCTAGGACAGAAAATTCTGAGAATATACTTGATTGGTGGAGAAGACACGAAAATGTCTACCCGTCGTTATCGAAAATGGCCAAGGATTTTCTCGGAACGCCAGCAACATCTTACATCTGTAGGTACCTGCGGAAAGGCTATTTTCAAGACCAGCTTTAACAATAACAAAGCCAAGAAATCGGCTCCATATAAGAAGTCTTATGTGCCTTAATTCATGGCTTATATATATATATATATGTGTGTGTGTGTGTGTGTGTGTACACGATAACTCTCGACAGACTTAATTGATTTAAACGAAATTTGGTACACACATTGGAACCCATCACCGCACGAGGTCTATTTAAAATGGGCCCAATCGGGCCATTTTAAGGGTAGTTTTTAGGAGTTGAAAAAAGTTTTTGGGCCCAAAAATACCGAAAAAAATTTCAGAATTGTTTCAAAATTGGAATTTAACCCTTTGGTAGAGATTAAAATGTGTTACTAAAATTTTAACAAAATCGGCACAACAGGACCGGACTTACAAATTTTATGAAAACCCTAGTTCGCGGATAGTGATTTATTTGCTGACGGGTGTATTTAATTTGGTACAGAGGTTGCATTGATAATAATATTGAAATTAAGAAAAATAATATTATTTTAAGGGATGTATTAAGGGGTTAAATTTTTTGATTTTGTCCAAAAACAAACTTAAGTTCACATAATAAAGCCACAAGACCTTATTAGCAAATACACTATATTATTGTCGGCAGGGTTTGACACTGCGACCCGAGTTTTTTCATTTATTGTTTTCAATTTACAATTTTATGAATCGGTCTAGCAAAAAATGTGTTCAATAAATTAAAATAATACGTTATGTTATGTTAAAATATGTTATCTTTTTCACAAATAAATATACGTTTTAGCGTTTTCATTGTTAGTCAAGATATTTCAAGATTTCTTGTTTTCTTGACAAGAAATCTTGGTTTTGACATAACATTTCTTGTCTTGTCTTGAAATCTAAAATTACTTCTTGTCTTGATCTTGTCTTGAAATCAAGACAAGATCAAGACAAGATCTTGAAATTTTCAAGAATTTGGCGACCCCTAATCTTAACCAATATTTTTGAGATAGAAGACCTCAAAAATATATAAACAATAACATTTTCGAGCTCTTTTAGCTCGAAAACAGCGGGAAGTTTTCTGGTTGGTTCGCAAAATCAATCGGTTTCCAGATTTTTCGAGTTACTATTTCTCATCGATAATGCATAGCTCGTCATCCTACACTAACCAGTAACCACATATTTATTACCACTGCCTTTTTAGGAACGTATTTTTCGCGATTAGGAAAGAACTGTATTTTCAAAGTTGTCTTCAAAAATTATAACGGAATTCGTCAATTTTTAAATCCTGACTGCACAATGTGATTTTTATTATTTACACAATTTAATATCGACTTATTGATTTTGTTGGTCAAATATCCATCTAACACACGTGCATGTTTACCAAATTCAAAGAAATAGAAGACGCAGGACCGTGCCAATGCATATTTCATAAACACATTACAAATAATTACGAATTGGACTGTTTTTGCACAATTACATCTGCAGATTTTAATGAACATGAATTATCTCGGACTACGTGTCGTAATTCGTACATCTACTGTAATCTGTCGAAGACTGTTCAGCAAAAAAAGAACGTTTTAATTAATTTTTTAAAACATTGCGTGCTACCAAATGATTTGACGACTAAAGATCAGTTTCTGAGTTATGTTACTTAATTCGTTGACACTCAACCTTATTTATCAGCTTGTTCATGTTCATTTCTAATACCTGCATACATAATATTATTTATATTATATTTATCACTTCGGCAACCACATGTTAACTCTTACAGAGAAGATTTTATTTTCTTACGCTGGGTTGCTGAATGCATTGTCAGAAAATCTAATTTGACAATAACCTTAGATTGTGATCATATGATTACAGTTTTCGTAAACGCAGGAACACTTCTTATGTCGTCAAACTCTTTGTTATATGTAGAGCATTCGTTTATACTCAAACAAATAAATAACTGATCTGCATAGAAAAAGATTTTTTAAGGTAAATTTTGATCAAAATTCGTAGAAAGATGTTAATTTTAAGTAGAAATTCTATAAAAAAAAGTATTTTAATGCATACACAGTTAATTTTTTTTATCGATCAATTATTCGAGCTGCAGGATCGATTTCTTAGGATAAATACGTGTGGTCACCTAAAATCATTATCAAAGTAGATTTTCTGACAATGCTTTCTACAATCCAGCAATAGTATTATTATATCTTTGGCCGCTTTAACGTCAATCTTTCTCACATTTTCGGTCACGTTGATATCAGTTTTGACGAAAATTATCCTAATACTTATATTGTGCTTAGCCAGTTAAAAAGTTTCCAAAACTTTAAAGTTTTTGATACAAAGTTTCGACGACAGTATTCTAAACTTTTTCGAGTGATATCGGGACAAACAGATAGACAAAAAATCTGGAAACATGTTCTCTCGTTCAGGTGTTATACGTATATAAAACCCATCCGAAAAACTCGTAAAATAGAAAGGTCCCGTTACAATTTGTTTTATTTATAATATTGTTTACTTATATGGTGGTCAGGAAACTAGGAAGCTACTAATGTCATTATTTTACTGATCATAGAAACACATATCGTTACATCGTACCTCCTAAAAATTCTTATTATGCCTTGTTTTTTATCCGAAAGCAAATTCTACATTCTAGACACTGTACAATAGACACTAAACAATTTCGTGTATGTATAGCTCCAGGAACCATGTTCTCTCTCGGAGATGTCAGATATTTCCTATCTCTCCTTAGAACGCATGTCCATAGGTACTCCGGCACATAGTCCAATTTTATCACGGGATCAGTCGCCATTCGTCAAGTCCAACAACAGTCACAGTATTCGTTCCCGAATGAGAGTGCATATGTATGCTATTTCGAGCGTCCGGAATATTCGGGTAGGCTCGAAGCATATTCCTGTCCGCTTAGACTTTAGAACTGTGGAACGAGATCGATTGATGTCCGCTCAACAAATCCATGTTCATTCCGTCTTATTTCATTCCAGAAACTCGATTCACTTCTGATAGCACCGATATGCAAAAAATAATTTCGTAATGTAACGTGTCTATTTACATGTACATATTTATATCTTTGCCACAATCTTAAAATTTTAACGGTCGCCTCTGTTATCTAATGTAAATATTTATAATGCATTTATCTTACGCAATATGATAATTTCAGCATTAATCTAATAAAATGTAGACCATTTTCTATTTTTAACTATGATTTAAATGTCACTTAACAGTTGCTATGCTGTTTTAATTATATGCAGCAAAAAAAAAACATTAATAAAAGTGTTTAGTGTCACTTAATTGTCCAGGCCAGTAAAGTAACTGGCCATGGTTTTTGCATTAATTGTTTTTATCTGGTGTCTAATTTGATCCAGTTTACCTTACTTATGGGCGTCACAAATGCAGAATAGAAAGTAGTATGTGGAATAAAAACTCATTCACACTGTATAATAAATATGTACAGGTCATATTGCTGTTGGTTCGAATCTGTAGAGTCGATCTTGTTACACAAACTCAGAATAAAATTTTGAAAGCAACTACCTACATATTATGTACACTCAAGATTGTGATTTTATAAAGATCCAGAAAAATAAGTATAAAAGGAGATTTCTATGACCACCGGTAATTAGTCAGTAGGAAACAAGAAAAGATGTCACTGCACAGATTTGATCCTGAAACTTCCAGTATCATTAGTGGGAGTTAAGGTTCATTTTAAAAATGACGTTTATAAATTATACTCATTTCTTTTTGTTATTAGTCTTGTACAGTAAAACGGTATATTTTACTAAAAAAAAAAACTTAATGGCTGAAATTTTGAGGGGGTGTTCGGGGGCATGTCCTGAGTTTAAAACCGAGTTTTCGTATTCGAGGGGGTGGGGGAAGTTACATCCCCCGGTCAATATAGGGGTAAGTTTGTTTTAATTTTTATCTTCGTTGCTATTGCCCGTACAGTCAAGTCCAAGAGATCAAACTTATAAGAAATGAAATTAACTATCCAATGATAATAAAATCAAGATCATAGGTCGATCAGGTCAATCACAATGGCCGGTAAAAGGTCAAAAGTGAGGGGTAGTTTTATTTATTAATGTTCACAAAATTAGAATGAAAACTTCAGATAAGGCTTGTAATCTAATTCTTTCTATAAAAGTCGACCAATTTTCTGACATTTCAAAATAAAACCTAGTTTAATATTATTATTTGAGATATTAGGATGTCCAAAATTTATACAATAACAGTGTTCTTGAGAAATTGGAATAGAAAAATAAATTTTTATTAAGTTTTATTTTGAAATGTCAGAAAATTGATCGACTTTTATAGAAAGAATAGAAAGGACATGCCCCTGAACACTTTCTCAAAATTTCAGCCATTAAGGTGACTGCACACGCAGATTGCAAAAAATGATCTCGGCAAATTTCAAACTGTGGTCACAAAAGTCATTTTAATACTGTTTTTATTAGCTACAATTAAACATTAAGCTTTATAGAAGGGCTCTAATTGCTTAAAAACTAAAAAAAAAAAAAATCTGTTTAAAAAATTGTATCAAAAAACGTGATATTTATCAATATTTTCTTTACAGCACGACGTATTATTTCAAATTACGGGAAGTCAAATTGACATTTTAAAGTTTTTTTGAAATTAATTTTTTTCTACACATAAATTTGTGTTTAACTTACGCTATTTTTGTCATTTTTACCTGATTTTAAAGCATATATTTAGATCAAATATTATACAACAATCTGGCTCAAAGTCATATGGGAAGAATGATACACACTTCTAGTTTATTTTGAAAGCATTACCATCAAAGTTTGATTAAGGTTTTTCATAGAAATTAGAGATTTTCGAAATAGTTTTTCACAGGGGGGGTTGTATTATACTGAAAAGTCAATAGATGTCGTTAGCAGACTTGAATCGAACGATGTTTCATAATACTTTACAGAAACAAATATATTATACATCACACTTCCAGTGTGAACTCGTGAGTCGGGTCGCAGTGATAAATAAAAATAAACATTTTCAATCACAATAACCACTTATTGGATTCTAATATAGTCATTCAATTTTTGGACAGATTTTATTATGATTTTAATAATTTATTATGACCTGCTGGGTTAGAACGACTGGTAACTTATTGACGTCGGTCGGATGGCGAGATTTAGTGATCGGATCAAAATTTTTTGACTTTTCATACCCTCCTGAACAATCTGACTCTGTCTGTTGGTCCGTTTGTACGCTTGTAACTCGAGAACCACTGATCCGATTTACATTATTTTTTTTGACATGAATAACTTTTTATGCGATTCTATGCGCGCTTTAAATTATTTCTAGTTTTGATACATCTTACACTTCAGTCAGGCGCTATATTCAGAAAGTTAACGTCACGAAAATTGCAGCGAAACATGCGACGGAAGCCATAATTTCGACGCCGTTGGGTTCAGAATGTTTACGGATTGATATTTGAGAGTTTTACAGGACACATAAAAATAAAATGGCGTCTGATTTCAAAATGGCGGCCATATGTACTTTCATAGAAATTATCGGATCCTTTCGAAAATTGATATTTGAGAGTTTCATAGAACACAAAAAAATAAAATTACGTCAGATTTCAAAATGGCGGCCATATGTACTTTTTTGTAAAAATTATCCGATTCTTTTGAAAATCGGTATTTGAAAGTTTCATAGGACACAAAAAAATAAAATGATGTCAGATTTCAAAATGGCGGCCGTATGTACTTTTCTGTAAAAATTATCCGATCCTTTTGAAAATTGATATTTGAGAGTTTCATAGAGCACAAAAAAATAAAATGACGTCAGATTTCAAAATGGCGGCTATATGTACTTTTTTGCAAAAATGATCCGATCTTTTTGAAAATCGGTATTTGAGTTTCATAGGACACAAAAAAAATAAAATGACGTCATATTTTAAAATGGAGGCCATATGTAGGTACTTTTTTGCTAAAATTATCCGATCCTTTTGAAAATTGATATTTGACAGTTTTACAGGACACAAAAAAAAATTACTTCAGATTTTGTAAAAATTATCCGATCTTTTTGAAAATTAATATTTGCAAGTTTTATAGGACGCAAAAAAATAAAATGACGTCATATTTCAAAATGGCGGTCATAAGTATATACTTCTTTGTAAAAATTATCCGATCCTTTTGAAAATTGATATTTGAGAATTTAATAAGACATAAAAAAATAAAATGGCGTCAGATTTCAAAATGGCGATCAATTAAATAATAACTTTTTAATTGTATTATTTATATCTTTGTTAAGTTCGGTTTTATATACAATGCGTAAGAAGCATAGCTTCTGTCGGGTGTCTTACGACACATCATGACTTTTTTTATTTAGCCGGTTACGAATTACGCTTAATAGTCAACCGTTGCTACGGAAAGTTGTTTAAAAAATTCACTGTACTATTTTTTCTATGTAATCCAATACACATTTATATTAGGTCTTATGGCTCATAACCTACTACAAAATTATAAATCTTCTCAGTGTTATTTTCCCTATGTTCGATAAAGCCGTTTACACACAGTATACCTACATGAATATCGCGCCTTGTAATTCTTGAATTACTTGTATGTTCCAAAATTTTTTCTAAATACCTATATTAGAAATTCGGAGTATTTGAAATGTATTTTCAAATTCAAATATAATTTATAAAAATAAAGCAATTTGAATACAAAATATAATAAATACTTATTACTTATTGTCTGGTACAGTGTTTGCAAATTAGTAAAGAACGCCTACGCCACTGGAATTTCATCTTTGAAAACAACGTTTCAACACGAAATGAAGAACTCCGTCGTAGATGCTCGTGTCATTATAATCAATCAAGTTTAAATGATCCGATCATTCACGAATCAGTTTTCGTCTTCAGTGTACTTTCTCCGACACATACATTCAAATGCCTATAAGATAGACCTCTGCGGGTGAATAACGGGGCATGTACAGAAATGCATATAGATATTTTTTGTGGCTGTTCAATCACCTTAAGTATTTTTTTTTAGTAAACGCGATTTTTGTGTCTCTATTTACTGTACTATTAGTTGACAGTAATTATCACAACAACCTTAGTATAACCAAGATATAGCAGTTCATAAAATTGTGTTGATATTTTAAACAGTTAATTTTGGGCAGTTAAAAAAAGCAAAATGTGGAATACGTAACTTTCATGCTTTAGATAATAATATATCCGTAAGACATTGTATTGTTGCGTCTGACAAAATTGAAAGTGCCAAAATATTTTGCTTGTACAATGCATGGTTACTTTCCGGTGTAAAAATTGATTTTTTTTAAATCCGGCATTTTGAATGGACCGTTGCCTGAACACATACAATAATTCACCGACTGGGTTGACATCGTAGATGCAGCACGCACACAACGTGTTATATAATATTTCATATCTGGTAAATAGCAGACAGTGCACCCTCATGTTATCTGCTGTGTCGCCTCACATGCAGGACACCTGATATCTTAAGATACTCTACACATACGTACGGCATTGGGCAAAAGAAATTACGTGGCACTAAACTAAAATTTGAATACACTTATACAGTTCAGGTCCATTATCCATATAATATTATGTACATTGTACGCACTGTTGGATTTTTTTTTAAAGAAAAACAATACTCTTAATACTGTTTATAATAAATGTGTAACGACTAACAAATAACAGAATGAAATTTTGCAAGGCGGATTCGTTGCAAGGCTTATATTTATAAAAATTAAAATATCTGAAATTTCAATATAAGGTCACTATAGATCGATGTAACGAATTTTCGGCTAACTATTCGGTATTAAAGTTTTTCATTTTCGACCGAATACCGAATAGTGTTAAAAATCAAAATCAATGAACACATATCAAAAAGCTTATTGTCAGAAGAATAAGAAAGCAATTTTCGCACTTAAATTAGTTGCATATTTTCCAGTTCTTCCGCGAAAAGGACGTGTTTTACACAACAAAGATAATGCTCTCACACGTTTTTTTTATTTTTGTTGGACATTTTAAGATATACTTACCTAAACGATAATCGAATGTATTATTTTCTGGAGTTAATTCTTGCAGTTTTACGAGTGCATTTCCCTCTCCACATTAGTGTACACATGTTGAGATGCTTAGCCAATACCACTCAATATAGGTACTATCATTATTACCGACCTGTTAGTTAAGTACAGGGTAGGATTAACTATATATTACTGACTATTGACTTCAGAGAGAACGTATATAAATGAGAGTATCATATACCGCAAGTTGGAATGGCATTGAGATAGAGATAGTTCTTCTTGCTTTGTTGCACACCGACGGGCCAATAGAATCGAGAATGAAGGCGGACCAATCATATCTAAGAAGTAATAAAAGCGGTATTTTCTAAAATTTAAAATGTGATGGGTTTTTTCCAAATATTTTTAAAATGTTAAGTTAAGAAAAAATATCGTGTTAATAAAACATGCTAATTTTTCTTAATCAAACATTTTAAAAATATTTAGAAAAAAATTGGCTCCAAAAAAAAGGGGTAAAATAAGGGCAACGACAGGTTTGAAATAACTTGTGTGAAAGTATATTTTAAAAAGAAATTTATTGTAACACAACATATAAAAAACGAACATAAATTACTACAAAAAAAAGGAAACAAACAAACTTTATAAATTGATTTAAAAATAAGACAATATCATATAAACATATAAAAAACAAACATAAATTACTAACAAAAAAAAAAAAACTATAGATTGATAAAAATAAATAAATGGTATCTATGCTTCGACTACTATATTATAATATACTAATACACTGGTACGTATACTACACCGTAGTGTATTGGCTGCATAAAATTTTTTAGGATCTTCCACAGTCGAGGATCTAAAACAGAATAAAGTTTAATTTTACAAAACAATCGGCTAAATTTTACAAATAGTTTGTTATTGGAGGTTAGTTATTCGTATTGTCTTAATTAGCAATGTCAAATAAGATTTTTTAGTAATTTATATTAGAAATCGTGTCCATCGTGATTATAATAAAATTAAGCAAAATCGCAGGATAGTGGACAAAATAATTTGATTGTATCGATACCTACTCGGTATCGATACTATAATAGTTCTAACCCTAATTGGGCGGGTTGCACGGTTATTCAGAGAGAAAATAGTAATCTAAAATAATTCATTAATCGTAGTAATGAATACTTCAACATAACTTATTAGCCTTAAGCAAAATTTATTATACTTTACTTAGGTACTTACCAGGTAATAAATATTATCATCGATTTTGGGTATTAGTGCTCCCAGGGACCCGAGCTCGTACCAGTCAGTTTATGTATGCCGGCTGGTTGATTCTAATACACAATTATCTGAGTTGTCGACGCGTCTATAATCTACAAGAATAATAATAAAAAAAGTCAGTCTAAAACAAAATCAAGTTGAATTTTAAACAATAGTCTGTTAAATTTAGCACGCTGTTTGTAATTAGCAATATTTTCTTATATACCTAGACGTTTATAACTTGAGCGTCTTTAACCTACAATATTATTGTTTGAAGTTGGAGGTTAAGATAAATTTATAATAGATGTAGCTACTTACCAAATATTAGCTTCGAGCCGCTTAATTAAACACCAGGTTTTATGAAAATAAATATAGTTTTGACCTAATGAACACAACAAACCTAATTTTCTATGCACTGATTCTCAATACTGATTTTTCAATAAAATGCTTAATGATGCACATTCGTAAACAAGTTCAAAATGATAAGTTTTCTCTCTGCCATGCGCATAGCAGTTTTCGTTGACAGTCGAGTTCATTTCTGTACTTTGATTGGCCCGTCAGTGTGCAACAGAGTAAGAGCATGAGTTAGAATGTGTCAGATAAAGAAAGATATACAGTAACGATGCGTTGCCGGTTTCCACATCCCATTTGCCACTCTCATTTATATACGTTCTCTCTGATTGACTTCTTACATAATTCTGTCGGTGTTTTCTAACCCAAGGATCAGAACTCTGTGAAAAATCGCGGAGAAATAATTAAAAATGCTTTGTTTTCATAGGTACAAATTCCTTGCCATAAAATTTATTTTAGGGGTTCGTCTATAGAAAAAGTATCGGAAAAATCTAATGCTCGTCTTATGAAAACATATTATGATGGTAGTACTGGTGCTGTTGCCATAGTTACCATTCATAAAACTGGTAACAGCACCGGTACTGTCGCGAAGTTACGTACTTATCTGTCCTTTCAGAAGACGGGCATGTGAATAACAAAAGTACGACAAATGTTTTTTTGTCAAAAAATTAGAACCGTGTATAAATCCTTGAAAACTTTTGTCCGTCTTCTAAAAGCACAGCTACGTAATTACGCGACGGTACCGGTTCTGTTACCATCTATCTATCTATATATATAAAACAGTTCCGTTACTGACTGACAGACAACGCCCAGGTCAAACCGCTGAAGATATAAACTTGAAATTTAGACAGTAGGTTCCTTTTGTGACGTAAGCACCCACTAAGAAAGGATTTTTCGAAATTCAACCCCTAAGGGGGTTAAATAGAGGATGAAAGTTTGTATGGAAGTTCGTCATTTTTGTAGTTAGAAGCATGAAATTTTGCATAGGAGTACCTCACATAACGTAGGCGAGCACTAAGAAAAACATTTTGAAAATTCATTCCCTAAGGGGATTAAATAGGGGATGAAATTTTGTATGGAAGTTCGTCATTTTTGAAGTTAGAAGCATGAAGTTTTGCATAGTTCCTTATAATTTATATAGCGTAGGTGAGCAATAAGAAATAATGTATTAATAAAATTCAAGCGAACGTGCGAAACGAGTGAGTAATGTATTAATAATATTCAAGCGAACGAGCGAAGCGAGTGGGTAATATATTAATAATATTCGAGCGAACGAGCGAAGCAAGTGAGTTATGTATTAATAAAATTCGAGCGAACAAGCACCACCAGCCCGACTCGCAGTAGGAGATATTCTTGCTGGCACGGGAGGGAATAATAAATCATAAATCGAAATATACGTGGGCGAAGCCACGGGTAACAGCTAGTAATTCATAAAACTCTGATCGTGAAGTTACAGAAGACGGGCATTGCTTTTGTTTTAACTTCTATCGAGTACGGTACTGTACGGAGCATTCTAATGTTGTTCCGTTGCGTTTTCTTGCAAGAGGACGAAGTCTCGGGGTCCATGTAACGCGACACCAACGCCATATACGATGTTGTCGAGACAACTTCACGTAGCTCCTCAACTGTAAGAATGTAATGTCACAGCCGTTCAACTGAACATAGCTGCAAAGAATCGGTTTCACGTTAAACTAAGCAAATAATCGAGTCTCTCGATTTTTATGACGCGATTGATTTTCTCGTTTCCCATTTTTTGTCACTTGTTTTAAATTCCTGTACGCTAAAAATAACTGATCATTATTCATAATTGATTTAAATAGAGTTTGACAATTCAAGTAATCTTGTCTTGTTTTTTTTTTTTAATTACATTTTCATTTTTAAGGTTTCCAATAACTTTAAAGGTGTAAATCAGGTTGAAAACAACCTATGCTGGTATCCGTATATATTAAGGGGACACACTTTAGTTTTAATGGAACAAATAGGTACCAAAATCTTAATAGATAGTTAGCTGCACCTAGCGATGGTTAGATTCGTAATTTCAATGAAAGCGTAATATTTTCTGCATTGGATTTTCTCAAGAAAGTTACTGAGTACCATTCAAGGGTAACGTGCCATTTAGAACGTTGATTATCACTGCCACTGTTTCGGGATTTGATAGGTAAAATTATTCTTAATACAGATTATCTGCGAGAAATTACGCTATATATTATTAAACTAACAATGAAAATTATTAATGGTAATCAATATGATTATTGATTATCTTCCTTACCGCAAATAAATTCACTATAATAGTGATTTAACATAATGATATCAGACGGCACTGTCGCCATGATAGAAAAAAAAATGTAACAAATGCCACCGTCCGGACACGAATCCGAAATTTCGCGTTGGACGAGTTTCCAGTGTCGTCTGATATCATTTTTATATATTATATAATTTACTAATGTAACGAAGTTATTTGCGGTAAGGAAGATAATAATATTAATAATTTTCATTGTTAAAATTATTCTTGTTGTTAATAGTTTTAACATTTATTTCTCTTCTTGTCTAAAGAAATTTTCAAACTATTTGTTCTTAAAATTTTCTCGGTTTCGTATCAGAAACCAAGAATTATTATAGTTATGTTGGAAAAAGTAAATTCAGTAGTGAGTGCGACCGCTAAACACGCAATATATTATTATATACTCCAATTTTCATTGTATACCTACACATTTAATTTTTTTATTTTATTAGAAAGGCAATTTTTTCTAAGGACAACTTTGTAATCAGAAAAAAATGAAAAATAAAACAGGGTGGATCTAATTTCAAAAATGTTTTTTCATATTATGCGAGGAACAAAATAATTCATCAGGAAGTTAAAATCGAAAATTGATTGTGATTATTTTGTTACAGTGGGTTAACAGCCGACGGCACCGATGAGTGGGGCAACAACCAGCAGACGTCGCGGGGCGTAATTCCAGTGTACTTGCGCTGCACGGCAGGACGCGTCAAGTGGATGTACCCGCGCGGGGCGTTGCGCGTATTACTGCGCATGCCGCACGGCCGAGATTTCCGGGCGTGCGTCAAACAGACGGGTGCTCCTGACACCGTCACCCTGTTCCTTGAGGGACCGAGATCCTTACACAAACTATATCCTGACAAGGAAACCAAGGCTGTGAGGTATGTGAAATATGTTATTTAAGTTTAAGAGTATTTTCATTAACAGTAATAAATTATTCTAGAAAGTCTAATAGATTCCGATTAACAGGCTATCGGTTATTTGGGGTTGCCGTTTATTTGAGACAAATTTTAAAGAACAAAAACAATCTAGTAAATAACCAAAATTTTCTTCGCATATATTTGGCACTGATGCTACAAATAATTTCATATACCTACCTGTATAGGCTATACTTAATTGTTTAACTAGCAGTACCTGTCCGGCTTCGCCCAGGTGGTATGAAATTATGATTTAATAGCGCATACCCGTGGCTCCACACACGTATATTTAGATTTTTTATGCCTTCCCATATAAACTTCAACACCCCGTTGCACCCCTCCTTAGGGGTTGTCTTAAAAAATCCTTAAATACGTGTTATTATTTGTTTTGAAGAGTATTTTAACCAAGTTTCAAGTTGATACAAGCAGGGAATACGATTTTCTATACAAACATTTTCACCCCATTACACCTCCTTAGGGGTTGATTTCCTAAAAATCCTCTCTCAGTGCACCTCTACATCCTGTGAAAAACATTACTTTCAAATTTCATGTTTCTATCTTTAGTGGTTTTTGCTGTGCACTACACCACTTTGAACCCTCTTAGGGGGTGAATTTCAAAAAATCCCTTCTTAGTGGGTGCTTATAGGTCACAAAAGGAATCCACTGTCCAAATTTAAAGTTTATGGCCTCAGCGGTTTGGCCTGGGCATTGAAAGCCCTACACCCTCATTTTACCCCCTTAGTTAGGGGTTTAATTTAAAAAATTCTCGAATTTGAGTGCTTATTTTTAAAGAAGAGTTCGTATGTTGACTTCAATATCTCTCACCTTAACGATTTGTGAGATACGAACATTTTGTAAAGAAACACCCCCCCCCCCTCCTGACCCCCATAGGGTTTGAATTTCGAAAAAGCCCTTCTTAGTGGATGCTTACGTCACAAAAGAAACTACTGTCCAAATTTCAAGTGTATAACTTCGGCTGGTTGGCCTGGGCGTTGATTAGTCAAAAAATTCTACAATCCCGTTTTACACCCTTAGGGGTTGAATTTAAAAAAGTGCTCAAATATGGGTTTTCTTATTTTTAAAGAAGAGTTAGTATGTTAAACTTCAAGTTTATAGCGTCTGCGGTTTGGCCTGGGCGTTGATTAGTCAAAAAACCCTACACCCCCGTAATACCCCCCTTAGGGGTTGAATTTAAAAAAATGCTCGAACAGGGGTTTGCTTATTTTTAAAGAAGAGTTAGCATGTTGAATTCAGTACCTTTCACACTAACTATTTATGAGATATGAACATTTTATCAAAAAACTCTACACCCCTTTTGACCCGTGTAGGAATTTAATTTCCTAAAATCTCTTCTTAGCGGATGCCTACATTCTATAAGGAGCCTACCTGCCAAATTTCAGCGATTTGACTTGGGCGATGATGAATCACCTGTGAGTCAGTCAAGTCAGTCAGAATTTTTATAGATAAATATAATAAATTGAGTTTGCTTTTAGGCATACTATTTACTCCACAATTTATCACTGTGTAAAATTATTCTAATATTTTTTCTTACTCTTCTATTGCAGATGTTTCCAAAGCAAGAAAGGTCAAGCTGCTTTATATGTGGAAACGACAGATTGGCGAGGGATTGAGAAACGAGTTGTAGAAATAGAATATGATCTCCAACCCCTTCCAAAGAACGGCAAAACTTATTATGACCCCGTCGAAGGT
This sequence comes from Mongoloraphidia duomilia, assembly GCA_039654895.1. Lineage (NCBI taxonomy): Eukaryota > Metazoa > Arthropoda > Insecta > Raphidioptera > Raphidiidae > Mongoloraphidia > Mongoloraphidia duomilia. Next base: position 27,808,128 of record CM077518.1, on the reverse strand, counting down.
AAATAAACTATAATATTTATTTAAAAAATTGTAATTCTGTTTATTTTTACACAAAACCGATTTTAATTTAAAACTGGCTATATTCAATATTATCATTTCAAATATCACTTCCTATGAGCCGCATATTTGAATTAACATTACAATTTTAAACGAAATTCTGTACCGTTGATACGGTTTACCTAATACATGCAAGACGGTGGCTATTTTTATATTCTACGAGTTTAAAAAGAATAAGTCATTGATCTTTACCTAAAAAACAGTATTGTCAATAAATGTGTAAATACATATTCAGATTCGTACCGTTGACAGCTACATATACCTAATCTCAAAAAAAATTGACAAAAAATTGACAACTGACCAAGGGGAATAGAATAGCTCCATAGTTTATTCAATTTCAAGATAGACTGACCTGTGTACGTGATCAGATCGTGTCCTTTTGTTTCTTGAGTTGTGATTGGTCGATCAGAAGAATTTCAAATTTTGCAAATGAACTGGACCGTATTTACCTATTTATTTTGTTGTAAGATGCAGGTAAGTGGCACCGTTGGAATGTTTTTTTTTTTCAAATTACTCTATCTTGGAAATGAATATATAGGTACGATGGAACTTGTATAGAACTTAACGAATTCAACGCCACAAACGTCACTTCCGCCCCACACTTTCGTGACATATCACCGAGTCGCCATAGCATAATTTTTTTGAGGAAAGCGAGAGAGGGTGCAGTAAAGATGTTTTTGTCCTATCCCCTATAAAATAGATGCTTTGTATGTATGTATGTAAAGTGACACATTACAGGTCGGTGTGCGGGAAAGTCGTGTCGCTCGTTACTTTTATATACAAAGCTTACTGCAGACTTAGACCTAACCTACTATTAGAAGTTAAGTTGCTACACAAGTGAACTGTCAAAATTTTTGAAAATACTGAAAATGAAGATAAAAGCAGCTATTTTATGGTGGGTAAGAAAAAAAATACAGTATACAGGGTGAGTTCGATCACCCGTATCAGTCGTTTTTTTCGAAAACGGTTAGTCGTACAGAGTTATGTAAAAAATTTGTATTATAAAAGCCCTAATAAAGAATCGAATGGTGATAACTTTTTTTTCCGGAAAGTTCGGCTTCCCTATTAGTTTGCTCCAGAATGTCCAGAACTCCGGAATTATAAATGTAACGATAGGTCGAAAGTGGTATTGTTGAAAAGATCTTTAAAAAATTAGCAAGTTTTGTACGGATTTTTTTTTATTACTGCCACCCCTGTTAAGTAATATTTGTTTGAAATTACTAAATTAAAATGTCATAATAACGAACTTTTGAAAAGTCCGCATTTAAAATCTAGTTACCTATCTATCGATCATTAAACACTGAAGAAGTACACTCACAGTATAACCAGAAGAGCTCAGTAGTATGTATTAAAGAGAAAATGGAAGACAGTTTGAACACTTGTGACAATGTCTAAGGTTGCTAGATTTTTAATGCCGACTTCGATCGTTATTATGAAATTTTGATTTAATAATTTCAAACGATTGTTACTTAACAGGGGTGGCAGTAATTAAGTAATTTTTCCTACAAAACTTGCCTATTTTTTAAAGAGCTTTTCAACAGCACCACTTTCAACCAATCGTGCTTTCTAAAATTTCGAAGTTTTGAACATATAATAATTTATATTTATACTTATAGAAATTTACAGGGGTGGCAGTAATAAAAAAAATTTTCCTACAAAACTTGCTTATTTTTTAAAGATCTTTTCAACAATACCACTTTCGACCTATCGTTACATTTATAATTCCGGAGTTCTAGACATTCTGGAGCAAACTAATAGGGAAGCCGACCTTCCCGGAAAAAAAAAATTATTACCATTCGATTCTTTATTAGGGTTTTTATAATACAAATTCTTGACACAACTCTCTACGACTAACCGTTTTCGAAAAAAACGACTGATACGGGTGGTCGAACTCACCCTGTATATTTATATCTCGGGCGCAATGATATTATGACTCGTTGTAACATAATATGTCACTATTCGTCAATAATATACCTCAGTACGCCATTAGATATTATATAATCTATACTATTACAAATTTAATTCTTGAGATAATCTTGAATGATATTCGATACCAGGTTTATTGGTGGATATATAAATGCTGTTTTATATTGCACTACTACATCAACTGCGGTGCATGTTGTCAGAAATTGTAGCATTAAGCAAATCACTCGGACTCGTGTAGCAATAGTGTTTCGCAACCTTTATACCTATAAACTTTCACATTTGCGATAAACAAACAATTATTGTGTTTTTAGATATTTGCAACACAAATAAATTATCTCGCCTCTCTAATTATATCAATCATGTGATTCTGATTTCTCGTTCCTACGGAACAATAAAAAAAGAAAATATTTTTACAATTGCGTGTAGTCACTAACACTTGCAGTTCTCACAAAATATTTGATTTAATTAATATAAAACAAAACTTAAAAAATCCAAACAATATAGGTAGGTATTACAAATTACAATGGACGAGTGTACGTATAAATTTTATTTTTAAATTAAAAATATAAATTTACTTTATGAATACTTTATAAACGGGTTCAAATCATATTTCACCTTAAATGCTTTTTTTTTTAAATTTCTGTTGTATAGTACACGTTAGTGACATCGATGCTCGGTAACACAACAAACCCTACGTGAAATATGAATGCTCGATAAAGATGTATGCCCATATAAAATATCCACTATAATAGCTGTTTACTAAAAATTTACATTTTATTAAATTGTCCTGACTTCTGGATCAGTTCATTAGTTACTATTGTATAAAGTATAACAAATGTAGATTTTCTTTAGATTGCCTACAATCTACAACGATGAAATACACACTATACTAACATCAGTTTATCTTTGTTCAGTTCATGTGGATTGACAGAGATAAGTATAATAATGTAAGAGAGCAAGTGCTAATCATTGTTCGTGAAATCCGATAAAAATATACAATATATTTTATAGGTTAGGTACTTTTAGTATCGGATAATATTTCGAAAAGGCTCGTAAATTAACTCTACAGTTGTTTAATCTGCTATAATGATGTGTATATAATAGCCGATAGTACGTTAGGTACATTTTATTGACATGATTTGTGTTGCAACTATTTTATTATATGGATAATGGATATTATATACGTATAGTTGTATACCATGTGTCCACATCTTAAACCGATAGCAAACACTTGGCCAGCGTTTCTCTGTTTAGCTTGGTGACCCACCCTCCAAAACAAAAATAACAAAAAATTAACACTTCACGACCTTCTGCAAAACCTTAAATGTAATGCTGCCCTGCACGAAGACGATAAAAAATATTTACTGTTTTGTATGGATTTATATTTTCTAAATGTCTACCAAGACGTGATATGATCCCCTGATACGTCACCGCACCTATTTACTCTCTGTCTTATAAAGTGTAGCAAGAATAGATTAGAAATATCACCCCTGTAGCGTTACACCCACTGCTGCAGCTTTTTAATTTTATAGAACCTTTGTTATTTTGCAAAATTAATTAAAGGTCAAACGCATGTTTGTAGCATACCGGCGAGTTACGGAGGATTAGTGTAATTAAAATGTACACATTTCCATCACCTTGTGGGGTCACTGTATGTGCGTGTACTATGTAAAGTGTAAACAGTATTTCGCAAACAGACAAGTTTGAATTTTCATTCGTAATAATATAATGATGACCATACAGCGTGTGAAAGAAAATCGTTACCTTGAAGAGTATGTAACGGTAATTGAATGCTTATGAAATTAAACGTAAGAATTAATCAAGCGTTTTACACATCGTTTGAAATATCTTAAGAAAAGTATTATATAATAATTATATCTCGTGTGTTATATAATTATCTCTGTTTATTTATTAACTCACACAGCCTGTTAAAAATCAGAATACAGCATAGGTTTTTTTTCATGATAGTATCGATAGTACAAACTACTATCGATAGTTGTACGATAGTTGCTTTAATTTAGATATTTACAACAAATCTCAGAATATTGACTTTATTTATTTTATTTTCATTTCTTTTATGACAATTTCATAACTTCTTATGAATAGATTTTCAGTTTTTTCAATTTTTATTCAATAATTAATGTGATAAACTATTGTAGTTGAATTCGAGTAGTTATAGTTTTATTTTTCATTTGTATATTATTTGAGTAACTATTGATGCTATCGATACAGTATCGATAGTTTCAAAATATTATCGATAGACTATCAATAGTTTTTTTCGATAGTTTGTTTACTGTTTGGAGGTGTGTGCGGTGCTGCATTTATTATAATAGCAAAGAACAAAGAACTCAAGTGAAGATGGTGGACCCGTGAATTATTTAAAAAATATAAAAAACGTGTTATTTCCCCCTAATTCTCGTAAGGTATCACATCAGAATGCCATATGATCCTTGTACATCTTTTAACCTATTTTCTGTTCAAAAGGCACGAATGATGCACTAGGAGAGTCCCATCAGAGTCGGGACTCACTTGCGTCGTCTTGCCTCTCAATAAAATATCTGGTGTGCTATAAATTTAAGCATGATTGCAGACAAGCATGCTTTTCACTGCGCTGCAGCGCAAATATCAGTATGCACGAAAAGACGCACCGTCTAAAACTACCTTTAAGAAATCCAAAACCGTTCGTGAACGTCAGGAGTATGCGCAATGATTTTTTATTATTCCAACAGTCATCTCTTTAAATCCCTGATTACTGATCAGTTTGCTAACAATCAGAAAAGTTTGCAGATAGTACTCGAACTTTTACTCCTTCGATCGTGTCAACTGTAGTCGTCTATTTCACCGTGTGTTGCAGTAGAACTGTGGAGAGTTCGACGAAAGTTTTTGAGGTTACCTGTTTTGTGCGTATTAATGAAAAAATCTTAAACTTGCCAAAGACAAATCCGTGATTGTATATATCTATTATCTAGTAAGAAACCTATAGTTAAGCCTTAAGGTACAAGTGAATCATTTAGTGTATAAATTATATGTTTCCACTTTTATAAGAAATTAAATCATACGGCAGTTTTCGGCCAAAAACTGTCTTCCTGATGAAATGCTACCCCATTACTATATAAAATTGTTATGTTAGCACCCATGCAAATATGCAATTTAAAATTAATCAACGAGGAATGCATATAACAATCTTTATGCGATCAAGCCGTCTATAATGTCGACGACATTATTATAGTTCTTGTCTTGTTTTTTCCCCTGTATAATAGCAGTTTATTATGCATAGGTATTGTACTTTGTATCTCATCAATAATTTGGGTTTGCAGTTTTCAAGCAAACGGTACATTTATTTCACTTTTTTCCTCCCATCAATCTTTAGAAGAAATTCCGAGTAGTGTACCTATAGTTCAGGTTTTTATTGCAAAAAGAAGAATCATGTGCGCTGAGAAAATATAATTAAATTGCGATTTTGAGTTTAACAAAGTTATGTTTTTTTTAAACATGTCACTTTATTCCCCTTAAGATATTGGTCAGTTTATTTTTAAAAATTGTTCAATTGCTGCAAATTTCAAGAGTTTCAGTTTTTATAACTATGTTGTAACGTGCAAGAATACAATAATTTACAATCTAATCTAGTAATTAATGCTAACCGCGTACACTACTTTTTGTATCGAAAAACGCGGCTTAGGATCCTAGATCCGCGAATTGACGAATACTCAGCAACTTGAAATTTTTCGTGTTTCAGCGAATAGTGTGTGACGTTATGCATCTGACCGTCTGACGATATCCACACAATATCGTGCGACAAAAAGTATCATGTGTGCGTTGGCCCTTATAGTGACTACAATTAACTGTAAATGAGCCTTATTTTTACAAGTAGTACTCAGTTATGCTCAGTGCTGAAAAAGATATAAAACTATTAATTCTTCTGCACACTGCCAAAAAATGGTATTACAAATCTTAAATTTTCAATATGAATGAGTGACTGAGTCCCAAAATGAGGCAGTTGGTTAAGTGAATGCATTGTCCATACACATATAAGAGTAAGAGTTTTATTTTATTTATATATTTATTTTTTGCAGAATGTCGACCGTGCACGGGTGAAGAAATGGCGCATGCGTTCTGCACGAGCGATCTCGGTAAGTTGATTGCACTTATTTCCTTTTTACTCTTTATAATAGACTTTTGATGATGAAGCGTTTTTTTATTGAAAATAATACGTTAACCAACGCAAATAGTATATTAAAATGCATTATATTCACGAAAAATTTGGTCACGGTTTTTGTCTCCCGAAAAAGAGTTATCAGATCAGTCAAACTCCTTTTTAAAGCACTCTTTTTTAATTATTTTCATAAAGTAGAAAGTTAATAGTTTATCAGTTAATATAAATTAGAATTTGTTAGATGATTTAAATACACGTATCTAACGCATCGCTAGATTTCAATATCGTGATGTCAATATTTTATGTGTCCAATACATTAGGTACCCAGTAATCGGAGTACGATTACTAGGAAAAAGTATTCATTACTCCAATTACTAGTAGTCGAGTAGATCAGTATATTATGTCTCTTTCGACACTATTACCGGCATGACCATAATATCGTTAGTCGTTACGTGGCCCAAGTAGTATAGGTATCGTTATTGGCACATTCGACGTGAATTACTAGGTATACAGGATATTCTTACTCTTGCTCCAAAACCATCAAACATTTATACATTTTACTGTTTGAATTTGGTATCTGTCGTTATACTTCTTAAAATGAAAGATAGATATTTGCGAGAACATAACTTTAATTTACTTATAATAATTGCAGAAAACTAAAGGGTTATTAGATATTTACTTCTGTTAAAATACATTCGTTATATTTAAAATAAAAATGTGTACCTGCTGTAACATCGCATAAATATTATTAGAGGGTTGTTTATTAAACTAATATTTACATTTTATACTGAGTAGTGAGTACATAAATGTTACGCCTAGGATGGGATTAAAATATTAAACATAATATAGACGTTTCTTGTGTGTTAACAGCGAAAGGTCTATTTACACATTAACGAGATAATTGAGTCCAGACTGAAAATTGTTGCAACATAATTTCGAATTTTAGTTGAGACAAATTGGATTTTAATTTGTTGTATTTTGACTGCATGTTTGAAATTCCAACTGTATGCAAGTGCAATCAAGGGCAAATTCAACGCGCGACTGTAGAAGCGCGATACAAAATTGATATTGCCGAGTAATAATTTAAAATTTTATTTGTTTACATTGGTTGCATATTAACAAATCAAACGACTTATTAACTGTTACGTCTTCCAGACGATATGACATCAGTAGTGTCCGACCGAAACAAGGTTTTATAGCCGAAACCCAAATCGAATGTTTTCTTCTGTCCTAGTTTAATCACTATATCTCAGTTTTAGACATCTTTTTTCTGTAAATATTACTTACCTACATACTTAAATAATTTTTAAAATACATCTTAATTATGAATAAATCACAGAATTTTAACAAACTAGTATCCACTACTCTTAATCAGTCTTTATTTTGTCAGTCACAATATCTTATGTTATTAAGTATTAACTATTTCTGTTGGGGGATCATATTATATACCTATTATGCCGGTCTTTATAACATAATAAACAAAATATCAAGGTTCTGTTTGGAAATTCGGTACCCTAAAAAAGCACCGCCGAGGGCTAGGAGAAACATCACGAAAGCATTTGCGATTTCGGCCGCAGTTTCGGCCAATTTTTGGTTGAAACCGAAACTTATGCCGAAACTCATATTTTAAGCCGAAATCGAACCTTCGGTCGGGAACTAAAATTCAGTGATACGAAGAGATACGTAATGATAGATAGATACATTTTTTTAAGTACATCACTTCATAAAAAAGATAAAATTTGTACGTAAAAGTTACAAAACTAAATTAAGGTAATTATAAAAATCGTCAAAAATGCGGGTACAAATGACAGATTATTTTTTGTCAGTTTCAAAAAATGTTTTCTTTATTCTGTAGAAATGCATTATTTATGTATCAGTTGGCGTTGTAGTGTAATTAATTTTAAAGTCCTTGGTTTTTAAACAGCAAGAAGAATTGTTTTGTTGTTGTCAAAATATGTGTAATAATTGTTCAATAGTTTTTTATTATTACGCACTCGGGACGAGACCAGAAACATGTTGCGAGCATTATATTGCCTTTTTAACGAGGCGCCTATGCTTCAGAGGGTGCATTTAACATTAATGTAGTTTTACTCATAATATATAACTTGGGTTGAAGTGTGTACGTTAGATAAAAATGTTTCGTTTTAAAACGTTGACAGATAAATAGCAACATTTTCAAGGAAAAAACCTCTACGTTTTGTATTTAGGCGTCAAGGGTTGCTTGTAAAGATAAACTTTACGTAGAATGTGTCTTGACTAGGGGTGGATATCATTTTTGTCTGCTATAAAATAATTTGTTGCTGTAAAACTGTATTGAATTTTGTTGATAGTAGAGTGATGAAATGCTTGATTTATGTTTTTATGGAACGAAAAAGTAATTTTAAAGGAATGAATTATCATTATAGATGATAATATTAAATAAGAAAGTTTGTAAATAAACGAAAATAAATTATTAAGCATTGATTTCTATGGATGACTGATATAAAAATAGTTGTGTGTGTCGCGACACTTGGAAGAAGTGTAACTTAATTCTTACAAGCAAAACTCAAATGTGACACGTAGTAAAATACCGTGTTTCATGTTTACACTACACACTACATAAGTGAAACTCATTTACGCAATATCTATACATACGTCCGGCAAACACTGATTCTAGTTGGCAATCTGGAACGTCAGTTTAAAAGTGGACAGGGTTATACAATTCGGCCGCGGGCGGTCGAATAGTATGAACACCGTCCGGCAAACAGTGCAATTCTATTCAGCGATCTAGAATGCAAGTTTGTAAACGAACAAAACTATAACGTTCCAGCAAACAGTGATGTGTTTACATTTAATAATCTACGGAAGAGAAATTTACTTACGCAAAATCTACATGTTATTTTACAAATTGACGTTTACGCATAATGATAGATAGGTGTACGATTTGTTTTTCGTTGCCATAGTACACCGTTGGGTTAAATAAATTTAACGCAAACGTTGAGCAGCCCGAAATCACATAACAAGGTACACTTCAAAAATATATTAGCTACAAAGTAATAACTATTTACGATTTAACTCTACGAGTTATCTTTGAATTAAACTAAGGATTGTATTCACATTCACCGAAATAAATTGATTTTTAGTTTATTTTTTTTCTTACTTTCACGTTTCTGAAAAGGGATTAAACGAACGATGATGTAAAAATAGATTTTTTTTAATGGAACCTGAATAATATTTTGTACGGAGTACCGGAACCCTAAAAACTAGTTACACACTTCTTTGCAATATGATGGCCAAATGGGGTACCCCCGTCCCGAAAACTCAGTTTTAAACTCACCACTGACTCCTCTAAAAATCACTACCTACCCAAAATGCACGCTTGGTTCTTTTTTTCGCTCATTTGACTGCACTAGAAGGCACGTTTGATTTGTGAATTTTATGCATTCTCGTATACCAATTCCAAGCATTCCTTTAATTAGTTTATGACCACTATAATACATTATAACGACGTTACATATTATTGCCAAATGGTGGTTCCACCAACGAAACATTACTACGTGTTACACATGCGCTGTGAAGAATCGCCTGCAGCCGCTTCCCAGGAAATAATAACGTCGAATAATATTTTAATAACATGTATTCTACATACTTACCGACATATAATATGATGTAACGCAGTACAGTGTTGGATAGTTTAAATTATTCTTTCTCGTTTCTATGGTCAATTTTATAAAAAAAAACTGTGTTTAAAAAGTCTTAAATGTTCGGTTATTGATTTATTCACGGCGACAAAACTTTGGACGAGTTCATAATAGATCTATAGTAATGAAAATAAAGTTTTCTGGATATAAGCTCAAATTTCAATAAACTGGCCAAGTGCGAATCGGACTCGAACACTGAGGACTCCGTACTATACGCAAAGGTTTATCAAAAGTTTTATTAACATTATAAAAAACATTTTAGTTTGAATATAGACTATATGAACATCACGATGAAATGTCATAGATTGGAGTTTCATGCTTTCACGGCCGGTCGACATCTTGGTAGCAAATGTTTCCGGGCTAAGTAGCCGTGGTCCAATGGATTTTACCCCGTACGTTTCGCCCAAAGCTCCGTTGGGCATCTTCAGCGGCGATTGGCAATACGATGTGATCTTCTTGCCGGTCGACTAGTGACTAGTCGACCAGCAAGAACAGAGAGAACGTATATAAATGAGAGTGGCAAATGGGATGTGGAAACCGGCAACGCATCGTTACTGTATATCTTTCTTTATCTGACACATTCTAACTCATGCTCTTACTCTGTTGCACACTGACGGGCCAATCAAAGTACAGAAATGAACTCGACTGTCAACGAAAACTGCTATGCGCATGGCAGAGAGAAAACTTATCATTTTGAACTTGTTTACGAATGTGCATCATTAAGCATTTTATTGAAAAATCAGTATTGAGAATCAGTGCATAGAAAATTAGGTTTGTTGTGTTCATTAGGTCAAAACTATATTTATTTTCATAAAACCTGGTGTTTAATTAAGCGGCTCGAAGCTAATATTTGGTAAGTAACTACATCTATTATAAATTTATCTTAACCTCCAACTTCAAACAATAATATTGTAGGTTAAAGACGCTCAAGTTATAAACGTCTAGGTATATAAGAAAATATTGCTAATTACAAACAGCGTGCTAAATTTAACAGACTATTGTTTAAAATTCAACTTGATTTTGTTTTAGACTGACTTTTTTTATTATTATTCTTGTAGATTATAGACGCGTCGACAACTCAGATAATTGTGTATTAGAATCAACCAGCCGGCATACATAAACTGACTGGTACGAGCTCGGGTCCCTGGGAGCACTAATACCCAAAATCGATGATAATATTTATTACCTGGTAAGTACCTAAGTAAAGTATAATAAATTTTGCTTAAGGCTAATAAGTTATGTTGAAGTATTCATTACTACGATTAATGAATTATTTTAGATTACTATTTTCTCTCTGAATAACCGTGCAACCCGCCCAATTAGGGTTAGAACTATTATAGTATCGATACCGAGTAGGTATCGATACAATCAAATTATTTTGTCCACTATCCTGCGATTTTGCTTAATTTTATTATAATCACGATGGACACGATTTCTAATATAAATTACTAAAAAATCTTATTTGACATTGCTAATTAAGACAATACGAATAACTAACCTCCAATAACAAACTATTTGTAAAATTTAGCCGATTGTTTTGTAAAATTAAACTTTATTCTGTTTTAGATCCTCGACTGTGGAAGATCCTAAAAAATTTTATGCAGCCAATACACTACGGTGTAGTATACGTACCAGTGTATTAGTATATTATAATATAGTAGTCGAAGCATAGATACCATTTATTTATTTTTATCAATCTATAGTTTTTTTTTTTTTGTTAGTAATTTATGTTTGTTTTTTATATGTTTATATGATATTGTCTTATTTTTAAATCAATTTATAAAGTTTGTTTGTTTCCTTTTTTTTGTAGTAATTTATGTTCGTTTTTTATATGTTGTGTTACAATAAATTTCTTTTTAAAATATACTTTCACACAAGTTATTTCAAACCTGTCGTTGCCCTTATTTTACCCCTTTTTTTTGGAGCCAATTTTTTTCTAAATATTTTTAAAATGTTTGATTAAGAAAAATTAGCATGTTTTATTAACACGATATTTTTTCTTAACTTAACATTTTAAAAATATTTGGAAAAAACCCATCACATTTTAAATTTTAGAAAATACCGCTTTTATTACTTCTTAGATATGATTGGTCCGCCTTCATTCTCGATTCTATTGGCCCGTCGGTGTGCAACAAAGCAAGAAGAACTATCTCTATCTCAATGCCATTCCAACTTGCGGTATATGATACTCTCATTTATATACGTTCTCTCTGAGCAAGAAGATCACATCGTATTGCCACGTACGGGGTAAAATCCATTGGACCACGGCTACTTAGCCCGGAAACATTTGCTACCAAAATGTCATAGATTCTGAAAAATATGTATCTCATTCTTAATTAAGTAAATGAACGTCACAAACCCATAAACTTTTTTTATATTGATCATAGAATGAATATAATACCTAGGTATTTTTTTAATCTACATGTTGAACCGAAAGCTAACGAACTACGCTACAATTGAAATTAGTCAACAATCATTGTGTTCTTAATTATACACAATATAATATGGCTTTGAGTACGGAACCCCAAAAAACTAATAAAAATTTGACCTTCGCTATAGTTTTACTGTAATATTTAGACTTTTGGATATAGGGGGGGGGGGGGGTGGACACTGAGCATACGTTTTTTGGTAGGTATATTTTTATGAATTAACCTAGAAAAAATCATCAAATTTTTTTGTACCTACTTTCAAAGTGAGTTCTTTCCAACAGTATGCCACATGTTAATTAAATAAAAACAATTGTTTTCACTTTGTTTACCGCATGAAATGCAAAATTTATTCTTGTAAAACAACTGGAATTCCAAATATTGATAGTTTTTCAGGCTTGTTATGGAAAAAAGTTTCCTGACATTTTATTTGTTTATTAAGCCAATACTGTACTTGTGACTGTATACGTTTGTATTTGTAAAACGAAAAAAACGTCGCCGAGTCACAGAACTCGCGAGAATAAATTATCTCTGGTTAACTTGATCATCGTCAGCATCACATAATTAACACATTGTATTCGCTATAGTTGCTAGATATTTTAAGAAAGATTTGAAAAGCATTAAGATAAAGATCATTCACGTTCAATAGGCGATTATTGTAATTATTTATGTCACACTGGTGACATTTTTTTTTCATTGTAAAATTATTTTGATATTAATATTGACAAGACAAAAAAATTGCCAATAATGCTAGTACGCTATTTTGAGGAAAAAAAATGTACTGTGTGTGTCGTTACACGCGGCTGAAGTGATTACTTCTTACACAAAATTAGTTGAATGACGTAGAAGAGGTAAAGAAAGAGAACGTTGTTCTTGCGTGGCCTTGCGTTGCATTACTCGATACTGATACGGCGGATAGAACTCCCTGTACCTTGCGTCTACCTCTCATGGAAAGTCGTGGGGTACGCGCGCGTCATCTTTTTACGCTTGGCGCAAAACGCAAACGCGTCCGAAGTCGCACAAGAAGTATTCACTTCAAAAACTTTTGCTACATATTTTTTTACACATGCGCATTCAAATAAAGTTCTTTATAAGGTGATACTTTTTTGCAAAGTTGTAACTTGAATCATTTCACAAAAATGAAAAAAATTGAAATATTAGATTGACAAAACTAATATGTACCTACCTACATCATATTTATTGCCACCAAGTGTACCCTAAGTATTTTGCTTCAGATGTGTTTAGATTATTCTAATTTCATTGATCAATCAAATTAAAGCATTTTTGAAACGTATATAGGTATTATATTAATTCAATTAAATTGTTACGTTAAAAATTGAAATTCTATTTATACGTTTCGTTAACCCTTTTGTTTGATTAAAATAAATTAAAATCAAATACAAAAGACGCTTAATAATAATAATAATAATAAAGGAATATCTGCGTAACTTGGGAAATCAGTGCTAGGATAGAAGATCAAAATAATATTGTGTGTACAGACTTTTTTCTATTGATCGGTGAAATTCATCAATAAACCGCTTTTATTCTATACCTTCAAATAGATTTTGTGGAAGCTGCTGTAGTTTTTTTCTACTGTGTACACCTGGTATGCAAAAGGAGTATAGGTACGGGTTTATGAGACACCCGCTTTAGGTACACACGGGACAACTAATCCATGCCCGTAACTAATTAATTTTGCAGGTACACGCCTTGATTAACTATTTGAAGAGCTTCAGATAATGAATCAAAAACTTGATTAGCACTGTAATAACCTCGGTTAGCGCATCTTATTTAATTATTGAACTACTATATCGCTGCTCGTAATTAGTTATAGTTAATTTACAACAAAAAAATCGCAATTTCTTCTAAAATCAAACCGTAAACTTAAATTTTGATATCATACCATAACATGCCGTCTGTATAACAATATTCTAAATAGGGTATATCAACGATTCGTAATTTAGTAAATCATAACAATATTAAATAATTTTAATTTTATGTCTATACTCCCTGAAGATGGACTAAGTGACCGAGACGATCGTCGAACTTATGTTTATTTGTAGAATTTTTCAAGTGTTTTTAATAATTTTGATATTGAATGATTTTGATGATTAGAATTATTACACCTTATATTTGTGTTGAAATGCACCTTTACGCGTTATTATTACCATATTATATATACATAAGTATAGTATATTATTTTTTATCAATATTTATCAGTTAATTATTAAACGCATTTATCGCATGCAGATCATTTGAAATTAGAAATAAATATATATAGGTACTTATATTTTTTAGGAGACATTAAATTATCATTAATTTAATTATTAATTTTAGAAAGGAATGCGTATACCTACATACACTTATACTAACAAGAGTAATATAAATATTGAACTGAACTTGAAAATATTTGAAATCGTTGGGATGCTATTGTTTATAATACCTATGTAGAGCGTTACCATCTACTCTTTTGTTCCTTCTATGAAATATTATGAAATTTCAGCAGATAAAATTTTTTTAAATAAACTGCCCGTTTCCAGATTCAAAAATTAGAACTAGTCTCAAGTAGATTTTCAGTATTTTTTTAAAATGTATGTACCAAAATAATCTAATATTTTGTCTTTGTTACAGTGACTCGTGGCATAATCAGAGGAGTCGAAAATCGCGACGATCTGGAAGTGTCTCAGGTGTCAATCAAAGTGACGAAGATGATACGTTACACGAATACGGACAGCATCTTCGGAGCCGATGACGGCAACTCCTTGTTTAGTAACTTGGTGGCTGAACAGCCGACGCGGCAAATTGATGTGCACGTTGCCCAGCATTGCGGCGTTGCACATGGCGAAGGCGAATTCGTGTTCATGGCAAGGAGGAAGTTAGGTGATCTCAGACTACAATGTGCGCCCAGGCTCGAGGATTGGCTGCACTTGGCCAGAACTCTCGACGAGGAGGGAAAAGCTCGTTGCATTTTAAAAAGCTAGCTTTTGTTTACTGTGCAATTAACTGAAAGTGGACAAAGTTGATTTGATAGTTATAGAAGTTTCTCGAATGACACCGGCGGCTCATTATTGTGTCATTAAAAATCGGTGATATTGTCGTCCATTATGCAAAACAAAGATCTAAATTACAAAGTAAAAATAGTACTTCAATAATATAAATATTATGAAGTTCATCGTCTTATGCATTGAGACACTAACTTTTCAACAATTTAACCAATCTGAAAAGAGCGTTCGAGAATTTGTCACATCAATTTTTGATAGTGTTTTCAGTGAATTCTTATTATTTTATTCAACGAATTTGCTTATGTTCAAAAATAGAACGTTTAATAACCTGTTATGTGCTATCACTGAACTTTAAAATATAAATAGTGGTATAAAAAGTGATAATTCTAACATGCAGACATTATTAAGGAAGTAGTATTTATACTGTACAGTGTACAGCGTAGATGAAGGTACTGTAAAATAAAGTTTTCTAATGTGGGTATATGGAACTGCAACTGAGAATCTGTGATTTAAAATTATGTTTAACGAAAAATGTGATTTAGTGCCGTATTTCTTTTAATATTATTAAAATTTTGTACTTACAAATTACATTGAATGAATAATAGTTATCGCTTTTATATGAGTACAAAACGGTGCCTGAAATAAATTTTTCTTTTATCTTTATGACGTATTGACAACTATGAAAACTGAACATTTGGATAAGACAACCTATAGTCAAAAAATCCTAAACTTATTGAAGGCACGAGGCAATGAAATTGCATTATTAAAAATAAAATGTTTGTTATTTGATATAATTGATAAAAATACAATACAGTGAATCCACCAAAATGTTATCTAAGTTCAACAGGCGATCAACTTTTAAAGGGTCATGAAGACATAGGCACTTCGAATGGTTCCATGCAAAAGTGACCAAATTAGGGAGGTGACCAGCTTGACAGGTTTTACTATATTTTTAAAACAAAAGAGCAGCCTTTCCGACAATTTTTACTGTTAAAAAAGCCAAGCTAAAATCTCATTTTACCACATCATAAAATTTGGGTGTTTTGAGGTTAAAGATGAGGTGCCATGCTTACGTTTAGTTATAATAATAGTGGCAATAGTGATTTTTTTAATTTATTACTTACGCTGAAAGAAAATTACTTATTTATTATATGGATTCTGTTTCTGATATTTTAAATACAACCACGGTTGTGGAAAAAATGTTATAGTAGGTATATAATACAGTAGGGTTTTTGCATGGAATTTTATTTTATGTTATATTATTTACATCAGTAAATTGTGAACATATAGACACATTCGTTCTGATTTCAAATATAAGCTCAAAAATAATTTTTGAAATATTTATGTGTCCCGCCCGCTAAAAAAGAGTTTTTGCTCATATCAAGTCGTGACGTCATAATTGTATGGACGGGCGTATAAAATCTACTAATACTATCTAAAACCAAAGTAAACTTATTAACGAACAAGCCGTGAGGTGGGTCGTTTATTAGGACTAAAGTGCGACCCTTGAGGTCCACACGACGAACTTCCCAGTTTGATAAATATTTAATAATAATAATTAAATTAGATATTACACAGAAAAGTAATCATTTTAATCATTAAAACATCAATAATTAAAAAAAAAAAAAAACGGCTGAACCGATTTTTATAAAATTTATGTCGGATCAAAATGACGTTAACACGCCTCGATTGACACCCTTACGAAGTCGATATAATTTTTTATTCGCGAGATATTGTGTAAAATCTACTTTTTTGGAGGTTATTTGGTTAAGAAAAAAGAACGGCTGAACCGATTTTAAAAAAATTCCTTTCAGATCATATTTACGTTAATACGCGTCGATTGGCACCCCAACGTAGTCGATATCATTTTTCGTTCTCGATATTTCGTCTTAGAAAGAAATTGACACATACATACGTACGTACGTACGTACGTACGTACACACACACACACACACACACACACAGAGACATCTTTCTAAAAGTAGTGTAAAAATAGTGTAGTGACCTTGAAACATAAAAATTTTTTTTCCTTTTTGATTTCGATTTTCGGACCCATTACAATAACTTCCAATGGGAAGTTAAAAATACTGTTCTGTACCAATGTAAACTTAGTAAGCTAGGTAATATGGAAACGGACACTCAATACAAAATTGTAATACAAGATCGACGTCACACACTGTTTTTAATCACATGATTTTTTTAGTTTATTCATATTTCAATAAATTATTGCACTTCAACGAATCATTCAATGTTTCTCAGATTTAATATTTTCGTGCTTAGTAACAAAATTGCGATAAAAAAGAGTGTGTGTGTACTATGTACGCACGTCAGAAGTTATACTCTTCTTTTACGTAACAAAACAAAAATAAATCCAAAAATTTTATCCCGCGTGCCAGTACTAAACGTTTGTAAAAAAGACGATAAAATAATTATAAAATAAAGATATTAAATAAATTAATTTAATTTAATAAATTATTAATTTATTAAATATATTTATATCTAATTATTTATTAAAAAAAAGAAGCATGTTTGTGTTGAGATTCGAACCCGAGACCTATTGCGTATGACGCGAGGCCGCTACCATTACACCACGGATATTTCATTCGGGGATATTTCGTTCGGGGATATTTCGTTCGGGGATATTTTATCATGGGGATATTTTGTCATGGGAATATTTTGTCCGGGGATATTTTGTCGGGGATATTTTGTTCGGGGATCAAGACACATGGAACCCACGGCACACCTTTTGTAGCAGTGCTATATAATAGGGTATTATAATCAAGAAAAATAATAATGTAAAAACAGTACGATTTGGAGTACGAACTCATATTTAACGAAAGCGGCATAAACGAGCGTTTGTATGGCAATAGGTTTTATTAATGTTATTCAAAATTGAAAACGCTCTTGTCACATTGTGACTGGTGTAACGACTCTAGTTGAAGTTTTACTAACGACTAACTTCAAGGTGTGAATTTTTGCAACTTCATAGTGTTAATAAATTTCGTGACGCAATGCACGCGCATCCAAAAAATTCACTCTCATAATTTTTCCATAACGCGCCAAAAGACATATAACTTCAAAAGTTCATGCAACTACCCTATTGTAGGTATTTTCTATTACAAATAGATAACAGAATATTATTGTCTTGCCTTGTATTTTATTAATTAGCCATTAATTAATTGTGTAATATTTTTTATTGAATAATGGATAGCGCCGGGAATGTGCTACATTAAAAGTACTCCATGGTGCTTACTGTAAATCACATATTTAAAAGATTAATTATTAGTGCCATGCTTAAATTAGAGTGACGATTGATTTTTTATAGTTTTATTAATATATTTTCACACTGCAGAGCAAATGAGAGAATCACGGATTTATGTGCAAGTGTAACAACGAATTTTATACTAAGTACATTTTAGAAATACAAAAATACGTTTTATAAAAATAGGAGTCATCCAAGAAATGTATGACCTTTCCTGCAGAATTGAGATGGTTGGCAAATAGTAAAAAATTAATATTGTCCCTGTCTCTTTATTGACGAATACAAATTCTTTTATGTATATCAAACATCTTATATGCATTATTTCAACTACATAATAGTCAAGGTCCAAAATTTAAGATAGTGAGTCATACACTTACTATTTCTACTCAAATATTTATATAAGCGGAACAGTGTTATGCATGAAACGCGTATACTTACATTATTTCATTGCTTTTCCACTCCATTATCCTTATTACAAACTATGCATGACTCACTATCTTAAATTTTGGAACTTGACTATAATTGAAAATACATTTAGGTATTGCATATCTCTGGTACCTATACACAAAAACAATATTAGGAGTGTCGTTGTTTCCTTCTTTTTGAAGATTTAAATTAAAATGATGGACGCGCATGCGCACAGCCTATTTTTGGACTGTGCATGCGGCTCCCGTTATGCGCGTCCATTATTTTAATGGAAATTTTCGAGAAGAAGAAATCAACGAACACATCCATAAGAACAAATTTTGACTTAAATTTACGTTGGATAATGGAAACTTTTAATAATTAATGAATAACTGTTCAATTCAGAGGCTTTTAGTTGAATATTGTTGTTGCACTTGAATTTCTTTAATAAAGGAATTGACTAAAAGGGAATTAGAAAAGATTATAATTTGGATAAGTTATTCACTTGACTGTTTTTACTTTAATGAAAATTGAAAAATAAAAATTATATTTTGAAGTGCAATATTCAAATAGAAAATGTTAAATATTGTTGAAGAACCCAACAACTAATAATGTTTATTAAATTAAGAAACATACATGATACAGCAAATATGATGTAAATGTATTTGGCCTGCTTTCAATAGGTGAATTATGGATTATTGATTTGAACTGACGTAACAAATATAAGCAATGTTTTTTCTATATAGCAAGCAATATTAATATTTTTATGTAATATAATATAATATTATGTAGTATAATAGTAATTTTTGCAACACTTCCATCAAAAGTACAATTTTAGATGGCTGTGTACCATTCGAAAAGTGATTCTTTTTGGAAGCTTCTGATGCGTTCGAATGGTAGTGTTTAAAGTAAATTTTAACGCACTTCGTTCTATAAAGTAATACTGTTTTGTTTTACTTTATAACACACGTGTGTAATAAAGTACTTCATAGATTACTTTGCTATAATGTCACTAAAAAAATATTTATCCAAATTGTGTTTTATTTGCTTAAAATTGAACTTTTGAAGCAGTTGTTGCAAAAAATATTGTTATTACACACACACACACCACTCGTTCTGGTATAAATGTAACATAACCTTAGACTCGTATCACAAAATCGCGACTGCCATATAATCTGTCACTTAAGGCACTAGTTGCATAAATTATTATTGCATATACTCAAAATTACAACTTTTTACTAACGATTTTGTATTTCATAAAATTTAAGTCTTCAAAAATTTTATGGAATTTTATGAAAATAATGTTAAAGCAATTAAGTATACCTATAGTTTTATTTTTTAGAAAGTGATCTCATTTATTTTTAAAATTCAAATAAAAAAAAAACAATTTTTAAGAATTAAATCATGGAATAAAAATTATATTTTCACTTCATAACTGGACCAGTTTTAGCGAAGTCTAACATCAGATAATTTTATTTGTTACTAAAAATACATTTTTATTAATTCTAAATAGTAAATATAGAAAAATATGTACATAATTATATTTTCAAGAAAAAAATATCTTCTATTGAAAAATTGTATATAGGTATATAAACATAAAGTGTACAAATGTGTATAAAATGTTACTGCAATTAACAATTTTTAGTGTAAAAATGTAATTATTGTCAGAGAAATGTTATATATTATTTACTTTAAGAAAAGAAAATTACCAATATTATTATAAATATTCGTCGTTTTTATGTTCATTGTGGTTGAAACATCGATTCAGTTGCAGAGGTAATTATTAAAAAATTGTCGGTCAAAAAGAATTACATTTTTATTAGATATTTATTTTAACTATATACATACAATATCAACAGGGAAAATTATTGTGTATTTCTATTTGTGGTGATATTAACGGACAGTACCTACGTAAAATAAACGCAATAGCTTCAAAATCTTTTTAACAGGTATAGGTATTAAATAAGTTGGCATATTACAGTGAATTAATAAAATGCCGTCAATAGATAATAACTTTAACTACAATAATATGTAATATGTTGCTGTTCGTTGTAGTGGTTTGGTAGTTTGACATAATTATTATTACGACGATAGGTACACAAAATAATGTTACATAATTTTACTGTACAATTTAACTGCCTGCTTGAATGTTTCAACTACGATAGGCGACTGTGATATAAATTTTTTTGAATGTCAAAAATAAAAATTCATCAAATTTAATAATTTTTTTTCTTTTTATTTATACACACCTTGACCCTTCACCACCAATTTTAATGCAAAAATATCTTCAATGATAGACATTTTTAATATATGAACATGTACAATGTACATCTATATCTATACTATTATATAAAATTCTTCGTATGGATGTATGTGGGTATGTTCCAAAATATGATTTAACTTAAAATCTATGTGACGGATTTTGATGATTTTTTTTAAATGTTTCTATGATAATAGTACGGGAGGCAGCGTTGCATTTAGGTAGTGATTTCATACCGACCAATTCATATTTCTAGTAATTGCTTAGGTATCAACAGCAACCAAAGTGAGCGTCAGTCGTCGCACCCGTGGTGGGTGTAGTAGCTAGAGGGTATCGAAGTCGCTAAAAAATTGGATTTTAAAATTATTTCATACCGCACCAAATTTGGTATGGTGATTCTTTATATAATAAACAATAAGAAAATAACCGTCAGCTGCGTAGATAGTGGGGGAAAAGACGTCAGTTTCGCCCTAGAACATACGTGTCGGTAGATAATTTGGACGCCATTATGGATAAATGTCACGATGTGTTCATTTTGAAACATAGATGTCGCTCATTATAAGAATTTGTTCTCCAAAGAAACAAACCCCTCTGGAACAGTTATCGCATTATCGTGGATAAAATCTACGGTGCAAAAACAGGAGTATTTGCACCAAGTGAGTCATAAAATCAGTCGATGGACAATATCATGATAAATATTATAAACGTGTAGTTATTTTGTCGAGGTTAAAATTTTTTTATTAAATTTAATAATTTCAAATATAATATTTGCAACAAATACGTTTCTAAATAAAGTTTAATTTAAATACAAAGTCTAACTGTTTCAATGGTTACCGTTGGGCAATTTTTGTATTCAAAAAAATATTTGTTTCTTGTTTATTTAAAATTATTATAGGGACGATTTTTGCTTTTGTTGTTCTTCGTTCTGTCGTCGTTTCGCGTTAAACAACACAAATATATGTTTAGAACTAGTCTAAACATATATTCTACATGGAAATAATGCGATTTAAAAGCAGGATAGAAGAGAAGATTTGCATCTGTCATTGAAAAGGTAAATTGTTTATTGTAAAAATAATAATGTTTTGCGCTTTTAATTCGATAAATTTATGATTTCTTTTATATATACAGAGTAACATTTAAAATAAAGATGACATTTAGACGTCTGCATTGACTTACAGTAATTAGTTGTTACAACAAAATGCTTTATTTTTAGGTTAGGAGTCATAATATGACAGGAACTTTAATTTTTGGCCATGTAAGGCAATATTTGCCTCTCTCAAAGTCAAATGACAGTCGGTGATCATTTAAAATCAAAATATGGCTATACTCCTGTTTGTGGATATTATTCACTATAATATGATTACTGTTCCATAGGGGTTTGTTTCTTTGGAGAACAAATTCTTATAATGAGCGACATCTATGTTTCAAAATGAACACATCGTGACGTCTATCTATAATGACGTCCAAATTATCTACCGACACGGTATGTTCTAGGGCGAAACTGACGTCCTTTCCCCCACTATCTACGCAGCTGACGGTTATACTCGCGAGGGCGGGGTAATAAACCATAAATTCTTATCTGTGGAACTACTGAACCGATCCTAAAAATTCTTTCACTAATAGTAAGCTACACTCTCTGAGTGATAGACTATATTTTTTTTAACAAATTTCTCGCGGGGGAGTGATAATAGTCACAAAACGTAACTCTGAAATTCTTTTGCTTCGCAGGGGGAGAATTTCTCGCGGGAGGAGGGTAATAAATCATAAATTCAAATAAACGTGGGCGAAGCCACGGGTAGCGGCTAGTTATACATATTAGTATAAGTATTATGGAATTTTAAGAAATAAAATATACTTAGTGATAAAGTACACAAGAAAATTTGAATTATAGGCTTAGCTGGATAAAAATGTACCCTTGTGTTTTAAATTTGGGTACCAATAATAATTATATAGTGCACTTACCTATAAATTTCACAAAATCGATCCAGTCGCTACAAACAGAAATGCGATCTTCTGCCTTGGTTTCAGAATACCCAAGAGTTTCGGAAAAGGCTGCATTTTAAGACAGGTTGCTTTCCATTTAGTGGTACAAGTTGACTTGTGTCACCACAAGGCTTTTCATTTGATTTATGTCACTAAGTCAGCGAGACAAGATGATTCACAAAAGTTGAGCTGTATCAGGGTAAGGAGTTGTGGCAAAATAATAATAATAAATATATTTATTTAGGAACAGACAAAAGCTTAATTAGTTGCGAATTGCGATAATTCAAAATCTCGACCCGAAAATGATCAATAGACTATGGTCTAGAGCGGCAGAATTGAAAAACTACACCATACAATGTAGTAAGTCTCAAATAATTTGCCTCTTAGTTATATTATTTTTTAGTTTTTTATCTTCATAAACATAGGTCTTACCGTCTTAGGTACCCTAAATAAATAATTGTAACAAAATAAATTAGGCTATTTATAAGATAACTTTATAAAGGTAGGGATACTTAAAAAAAGTGCAAATCCGGCGCTGAAATGATCAAATAACACGCATTGTTTTGCAAAATCGCATGCGTAATTTATTGCATCGTTTCATTTAACAGTCGACTCCAAAGTCGATGGGAATTTGGTAAATGGAAAGCACCCACATCCCACAAGCACTAAGAAAATGTAAGTATAATCAAAGAGTAAGACAACCTAGTCTTTGGTCTAAATTATTACGCATCAATCCAATAAGTTCTTAATTTCAGTGTTCACTTAAATATCAGAAATCAATTTTTTTTTGTTAGTTAAATCGATAATTTAGAGATTTTTGCATTTGTTTCGTGAATTTATTGATCAATTCAATCTACTTACCTTTCTCTACTAGACTACTAAAGCTGCAGACGTTTTTTTAGGATTCCGTACCAAAATGTATAACCCTCCTTTTTTCGTAGTCGGGTAAACAAAGGAACTCTTTATGGTGAGACTTCGTTGTCTGTAAATGTCACAGTCGATTTTCTCAGGAACTGGAATTACCAAATTATGCTATCGACTTGAAATTTGACGCAGTTATAAAGCTTACATGCCCGCACCTAGTCCAAGAGTCAAATTCAAAAAATATTTTTTTCTATTTTTGGGAGACTAAAAATGGTGGGTAAAAATATTTTTTTCTTGACCCGGTCAAGTGGGATACCTATCATATGAATAAGTATGAATAAATGTAATTGTTTTAATTTTAGGTCGGGTAGTTTTTGAGATAGCGAATATGTTCGTTTGAATCCCTCCTCCTCTATTATATTTGAACCTTGTAGGCCAAAAAATTTGAAAATATTCAAACTGATACCAGATAAAGGGTCTAGTAAAGATTATAGAAAAAATGGAGCGACATCTTCAACACTTATTTTATATTTGGGAGGAGGAGGGCTAAAATTGAGGGTAAAAATGTATTTTGTTTTCACCCGGTCAAATAGGGTACCTGTCATAATACGCAAGAGGACTTGTTACAGATTTCACAAATACATTTTATTTTTTTTTATATTAACATCGTTACACAGAGGCGCATATCTTAGAAACCACTGGACCAATTTTGATTGAACTTATTTTTGTCATTAGTTGTAATCGTGAAAACTACATATCCACCCATTTTTCTAGCTCAAATAGTTTCCAAATGCGATTGGGGAACAAAATATTTATCAAAATTGGTCATGTTGCGAGTCCCCCACGTCACCATTTTAGACTAAAAAATATATAATTCTTACTCTACTAGATTAGAACTATTTATAAGCATCCCACATTTTTACCCCCTTTTCGATGTACGGAAGCCCAATAAAATACATAGCATTTATCTGGATTGAGGCCAATCAACTTACCTACAGGCTACATATTATATTATAATAAGTCAATTTCAATATTGCAGCACATAGTTTAGGTGCCAGAACGCTGTGACAGACAGAATAATGAGACCAATAGCCTAATAGGGTTCCACCCTTGGGTACCGAACCATAAAAAAAAAATTCGACTGATGACCAGTCCTATACTTCCCACCTAGTAAATATTTGCAAAAAATAAACACTCTTTTTTTTTATTCTTTGACTAGGCCTAAATAACCTTAGCTGTTGGTGGTCTTTAAAACACAATTTAATTTTTATTCTTTGAAAAAAGCATGGCCCTCTTTTTTGTTTGGTGATTTACTGATGGCTAACTTAATATAGCAAAAATCATGGTTACCTTGATTTACGTACAATTTTTATTTTTTTTAGTAAAATATTTTTTTTCTCGAAAACTATACATTTTAGAGAAAAAAAATATTTACATTTTTTTCATATTATAACATCTAGAATTCATTTATATTTTTTTTTACCTATGTTAATACGTGACATTGAGGACGTTTTTTTTAATATCTCAGGATCCACTGAACTCAAAATCTAATCAGATCTAAGTTAAAGGCTGATAAACACAATAGAACAATCGGCATGCCCGTATGTTGTTCCGTTCTTAAGATATCGAAGGCGAAAAATTGACCACATACACACATACACACACACACATACACACACACACACACGCACACACACACACACACACACACACACACACACACACACACACACACACACACACACACACACACATACAGACATCAGTCAGAAAATGATCTTAAACGATTGCTAGGGTCTCAAAACGTGAAAATCTGTTAAAATCTCGAAATATTTTTTTCGGACTAAATCCATTACTTCCCTACCATAGTAGAGGTGGGAAGTAATAAGTGCAAGTGTAAAATATAGTACAATGTGTTGGAAAGAATGCGGTTAATGTGGGTTAGCTAAAGAAATGACAACAATTTACATTAGTGAACAAAAAAAATAGATACCAGCTAAAATAATTGACCATTATGTAGGTAGGTACGTATAACATCTTAAAACATACTTGTCAGTTAAACAATTATGCAAATATAATATCTTGGTCTTCGTCTCAAATTTTTTGACTGCCTATGAAATAAGAAAAGTAAGGCGGATTTTATATGTGTAAGTTTTTATATTTTGATTATCCTCCGTAAAAGAGAAAGTCACTATCTATTATGTTTTATTTTATCATTAAAAACTTATTAATCTAATTACTAATCAGTATCGCTAAATTAGTAGTTAATAATATGTAAGACGTAGCAGTACTGTGGTCTGTGCGTGTGCCATTAACCAAACATGTTATAGGTATATATTTTAACGCCTTCATCCGATCGCAATAAACTGGATTTTTATGAACCGCTCCAGTTCTCCTTCTTTCAATCAGACATAATTTTAAATAATACTTTGCTCTTTAAACGGGCCATATACAGGGTATTCGAAGTTAAATCTGCACTATAATTTATTAATTCTTCAAGCTCTGGGAATGTTTTACATTATATTTATTAGTAGGGAATTTTTTAGTCGGATTCACTTTAAATAGAACTAATTTCAACAAATAGCTCTATATCACACTTTTTTCTAACAATTAACTATGTGTGTCAAGTTGTATGGACCAACTTAAATTTTTTCAACTTTTTCAACGCCAATCGTTTGTTCTACGTTTGTTCCGGACCCCTACAAAATTTCAGCGTTTGTTCCGAAAAAATAAAAAAGTTATTAGCAATAATAGGTGGCCAGCCAACTTGACGTCAAGTTGTATGGACCACGTCCAAATAACAACATTTTGAGAACTTTTATTATGCAAATCGTTTGTTCTCGGTTTGTTCCGGACACCTACAAAATTTCAGCGTTTGTTTCGAAAAAATAAAAAAGTTATTAGCAAAAATAAAAGACCAACCAGTAGTATATTTACACTACTGGTCAAAAGTAACTCTTTAATTTTGACCAGTAGTGTAAATATACTAGTCGTTGGTCTCTTATTTTTGCTGATAACTTTTTAATTTTTTCGGAACAAAAATTTTGTAGATGTCCGGAATAAACCGAGAACAAACGATTGGCATAATTAAAGTTCTCAAAATGTTGTTATTTGGACGTGGTCCATCCAACTTGACGTCAAGTTGGCTGGCCACCCACTATTGCTAATAACTTTTTTATTTTTTCGGAACAAACGCTGAAATTTTGTAGGGGTCCGGAACAAACATAGAACAAACGATTGGCGTTGAAAAAGTTGAAAAAATTTAAGTTCGTCCATACTACTTGACACGCATCAATTAACTTTATTAGTGCCGCTGATTGTCTCTAATTTGCGTATAAGATCATTATTGTAATTAATAGTTGACCATTGCTGCGGCCATCATTGTGCAGAGGAAAAAAACTGATTCCCTTTTACTCGAATTTCTTTTAAGTGGAATAATTCTAGATGGAACCTACGGAGAATTTACTGCATCCCTAAATAAAAAAAACTCGGGTCGCAGTGCCAAACCCTGCCGACAATATAGTGTATTTGCTAATACAGGCATTGTGGCATTATTATCTAAACTTAAGTTTGTTTTTTGACAAAATAAAAAATTTAACCCCTTAATACAGCCCTTAAAATAATTAAATTTTTCTAAATTTCAATATTAGACATGGATTTTATCAGTACACCCAATTAAATACACCCTTCCATATCTAAGTAAATCCGTATCAACAAACTAGTGTTTTCATAAAATTTGAAAGTCCGGTCCTGTCGGGCCGATTTTATTAAAATTTTAGCAGCACATTTTAATCTTTACTAAAGAATTAAATTTCAATTTTGAAACGATTCTGACAAATTTTTCGGTATTTTTGGGCCCAAAAACTTTTTGGAACCCCTAAATACAACCCTGAAAATGGTCCGATCGGGCCCATTTTAAATAGGCTTCTTGCGGTGATGGGTTCCAATGTCTGTACCAAATTTCGTTTCAATCGATTAAGTCTGTCGAGAGTTATCGTGTACACATATATATATATATATATAAATATATTTATATAAATATATATATATATATACATACATATATATATATATATATATAAACATTTTTAAAAATGGTGCCAAAGTGTTCAGGAGACTATGAAACGTCGAGAAATTTTGGTCCGACCCCTAGGTCCCGCCATCCGACCGACGCCAATAGTGTATGTGCCATATTATGGCAAATACACTAATAATAATCCTTTCAATCATGGTTCCTATTCCGCGCAGCACGGGAAACACTCATTGTTTTTTAATCATCAGAGTTGTCCATGGCATTGTTAGCAACGTTATAGGTAGTTTAAATAACCTTGTAGAACGTAGAATATTTATAGTAAATATGGTCAAAGGAACACGTGTACAAGTCAGCGACGACGATGATATGTAGGTATATAGGAACAGTGAACACCTTACAGTACATTCAGCCCTAGGGCATGTGAATAACGACCCTTCTTTATATGGTTTGATATCTTCTGACCAAAAGTGATCATGTATTGTGTTGAGGATGAGAGGGTTGAGATCTGTACGAGGCCGAGGGTCATTTCAAAATAAAATTGTGTTTTTTTAGAATTTACAGCATTATACAATTTCTGTCTCACTTTACCTTACGCAATGTTAAATTTGTTAGAAAGTGACAAAAATTTAATAGCACTATAATTTCTAACATTGACTCTACAGAATAGCGCCATAAGTTTCATAATAGCAATTAAAATAATAATAATGAAATACTTTCAACGATAAACACTAAATTATTTATTTAAAATTACAAATAAGTTCTTATAATAAATTTTCGAAAATTTTGCCAGAAACTGATGTACTTACTTGCAATCAGAAAAATGTCTTCTGCTGTTACTGAAATAAAGAGGCGGGATATTAAAACACACATTCTTCGAAATGCAGTCCCCGCGCAATTCCTGATGATGGGAATATTGATACGATTTGAATTTATTTGCTCTTAAAATTTTATAAGCACGGTAAGTGCTAATTCCGGCGTCACTTACCAATTGCCTTACACTTACGTTTGGATTTCTTTTAACATGAACAATGATTCCAACATAACTTTCAAGTTCTGCCTGGCTCGGACGACTTCTTGTAATATTCTTATATGCCCCGTGTTACCTCAAACAGTATTCTTAAAATATGAACTGCTCTTTTCACAACTTGCAACTAGGGACCTGTTTATCAGCATATCTATCATTTGTTGGTAACTATTTCCAGATAGTACCCAAACAACCATTTCAACTTTTTTTCAATACCTCAATTAATTCATTAAAAGTATAAAAAAATTTGACGAAATGTACCGTACAAAAATTAGATGAACATTAAATAAAGTACAATTTTTCGTCCGAATTCCTGTTACTGTTTAATTTATCTACATTATGGACGTTAATCAACAATCTATATTGTATAGTAGTGGATTGTATATCTATGTGTCGTAATGAGGTATATCGCTGACGACTGACGAGTAAGTGACATTATGTTAAAACGAGCGATAGCGAGTTCAGTCACACAAGTCATAAAAACATTGCGCACGAGATATATAGTGTGTCCAAGGATAGATGTGACAAAAGGTGTAGGTACTAATGAACAAAAAAATTTCGAATATGGAATGGCATTTGAAGATCAAGTCCTGCTTGATCTAAAACTAAGGTACATACAAAAAAATGAGTTGATTAGGTTTTCTACAGGTGTTTTATAAGCAAAGTTGTAAAAATGACTAAGACAAAGTACTTTTATTTTTCAAAATCTGAAAAAATTCCACTAAAAAAAGTTGTTTACAATGAAATTTTATAACCCCTACCAAATTTCAGAAATATCAAAAAAAATCGTTAATTTTGTAAAGTTGTAAAAAGACCAAGAAAAAGTAGGTAGGTAGGTATACCTTTATTTTCCAAAATATGAAAAACATTTAGTAAGAAAAGTTGTTTAAAATACAATTTTATAACCCCATGAAAGGATATATAGGTACTTTCAGATTGGACCCATATAGAAATTTCATCAAAATCGGTTCAGTAGTTCGGCTGATTTTAATAAAAGTGAGTAACGGCGTGTGATTCCTTAAGGTTAATGTCACTTTTTGACACATCAAACAGCGTAAGAAAGTCGGTTTAATATAAAAAACTTTTTAACAAAAAAAAAACCTACTTCAAAAAGCCACTAAAAAGAGGAATATAACGAAATTTTGAGGTCTGCGCCAATTTAATAAAATATGAAGTCGGTTAAAAAGTAGGTATAGTATACTGATTAATATCTTCTTTTTAACCAATTTCATTAACCAATTTCATATTTTGTTAAATTGGCGCAGACCTCAAAATTTCATTATTTTCCTCTTTTTAGTGGCTTTTTGAAGGAGGTTTTTTTTTTGGTCATTATTACAACTTTGCTTATAAAACACTGTAGAAGACCGAATCAACTCATTTTTGGTAAACCTTATTTTACATCAAGCCATTCCGAAATTCGATTTTTTTTTTTGTTCATTACACCTTTTGTTACATCTATCCTGGGACACAATGTACTATATTGTATTTTTTGTTACATCCTCTATAAAATAGCTGCTTTTCATTTTATTTTCAGTATTTTCAAAATTTTACGTGTATAGCGAACTTCACTTCTAATGTAGGTTATAGGTACTACCAGTCTACCAGTCTGTAGGCATTGTATAGTGTAGATAGGTTAAGTTATGTATCTGCTAAGCGCTGACATTCAACTAGCTGGGTGGCCGAGTGGTTATACTCAATACGCTATCGTCTACATTCTACAACATTTGAGGTTCGAATCCGGCTTGGAGTAATACGAAATGTTAAAATGAATTTATTGAATTTTTCTCTATTTATTATTAAAAATAATAAATTGAAAAAAATTTTACTTTCCCGCACACCTGCCTGTAAAAAAGTCACTTAACATTTATACACACATGCATGTAAAACAGCTATTTGATAGGGGGATAGGGGATATGACCAAAACATATTATTTCAGTTGAAGTAGTAATAATATGTTTACCAGTAGATAAAACATTTCACTTGATAACTTAAAAGTTATTGGGAACATATATTATTATTATGTCACTGAGTATGTCACTTATGCGCAAATACTTATGGATCAAACAATGCACGTCTATCATAATATATCAAAAATCACATATTTTGTTTAATCAGACAACATACAAATTCACATCAATTATATACTGTAAATGCAGTATCGTGTACCAAAATTTTGGATCAAATCTCGTACATACAATATTACACATACCGCTAGACTACTAGCGGATGTGCTCTATTATCGCTTTGCGCGTCAGAGCTGAGCTTCGTTCATATAAGAAGTTATATCTAAGTTAATTTCGCACGATATCCATTCAAATTGTAGCTTTTTGAAAAGGGGAGATTCAGTCCTATAAAATGAAACCATTTTTAGATTGATCCGAGTTCATAATTACTCGTAAAATTGTAACTGAAAATTGCGAACAGCAGTTGTCGGTTAGTCTGTATGTACGTACGTGCGTCCGAGCTCTACAGCTCGCAATTCTTGACGAATCGCTTTGGTTGATGTTTTATTCGCTTTGTTTACTATCAGACTAGATTTAAATTTACTGAAATGTGTTCACTAGTTTAATTTTTATAAACAATTTCCAGTGCACATAAGTGTGTGAGGTATCGTTATATAGGTCTTCGAAAATGATCAAGAAATGTCAAAATGACTTTTTTTATTTAAGTCAATTGTTGGTGAGATAATATACAGGGTGGACCAGGTTATAGTAGCAATAATTCACCATTCGATGGTCCATCAAAAAATAAGTCGACATGCATAATTTTATTTTTTTCCAAAACGCTTCCCTTAGGAAGCGTTTTGGAAAAAAATAAAATTATGCATGTCTACTTATTTTTCGATGGACCATCGAATGGTGAATTATTGCTACTATAACTTGGTCCACCCTGTATATGCTTCTAAAATCGTAAAAAGTGTGTCATTTTGAATTTATAAACTATATGTTTTATGTTAACGGGTTAGTAATGATAGATGTGTCTTTATATTAAATAATTCGTAAAAATCTTCTTCCTGTAAGAAGTAAAATCACAGGTAGTCCTTTTCCAAATCCACCATTTGGATTAAACAGCTTGGCTATAAATTCTAAAAAGTTGGTTACAAATTGACTTGGGGTATGGAGGTGGCCCCTAATCCTATCAAGATAAAAGTCATGTCTCGAGAACTGTTTGGTTAAAAATTGTAGAAAATTGGTTACAAATAGTTACAAACTGAGTATGATAGGTCCCATCGAGAAAAAGGTTATATCTCGGGAACGGTTTGGTTAAAACGGGTTACAAATTCTAAAAAGCTGGTTACAAATCTTAAACACGAAATATCCTATAACAAAATAGTAAGACAAACCTGAAAAACACTTCAGATGCGTCAATGTGCGTCTTTACAACCCTATTAAAATATTATTTGATCTCTAAAATATTCATAGAAAGTTTTACATGTTTACCTCGAGGCGATTTCGAATCTATGATGATTCGTGGTTCTTTTCGATACAGGGTGTTGTAGGTACATACCTAAGCATAACAATGAAAATACCTTTTTAATATCACATGTTGATTGTCCGCAAATACCTCCCACCGAGTAAAAAATTAATGGAAAGATATAAATGTAAATT
Source organism: Mongoloraphidia duomilia (assembly GCA_039654895.1). Classification (NCBI taxonomy): domain Eukaryota; kingdom Metazoa; phylum Arthropoda; class Insecta; order Raphidioptera; family Raphidiidae; genus Mongoloraphidia; species Mongoloraphidia duomilia. The sequence goes on along the minus strand of CM077518.1, from coordinate 27,775,445 downwards.
TTCTGTAAGAATCGTCGACAAAAAATTAAATAGGTATATAAATGTATAATATTAATACCTATTGCGTAATATGATGATCATTTACAAACAAATTAGGTTAACCAAGGTTTTTGGAATTTTAATTTTAATAATAAAAATTTTTAGAATTTACCTTAAACTGTTTACGCGCCTTTACTACTATTTACTCGTGTTAATGCCTGTTTTTTGGCTACTGCTGAGCCACTAGCAGAAGTGCGATGATAGTCTATACTCTATCCTATTCCCTGGTGTATAAACACACTTTAGTAAAAGTCCGATGAAAATCTATTCAGTAACACACAACCTGGCAGACAGACAAAAATTCTCAAAATGGCTAATTTGTTCTAAGTATCCTGTTTCTTCAAAAACTTTTACAATAATTACAGACAAAATTACGGTTTTACGATTATTTTTTTTAAGGCTGTCTATGCCTAGAACGCATCCACGGGCAGATTTAGCAGTAGGCTACAGGTTTAGGATGAAAGCAATAAAAAAAATGGTCCGATTGCGGTGATGAATTTTATAATATGTATCGAATGTTGAAATAATTATCAGCCAAATGCAAAGGTAAAGTTCTTAGACAGCTGCAGTTTCATTTTTCATCACAAAAATTAATGAGGTGTTTAGTTATTTCTGTAGAGTTTATTACAAACATAATATTTTAGTCGGTTATGCTTGCCTGATGCAAGCAGACAGTCAACATATTCGATTTTATTTAATTTATTCACCGTTGATTACCTATATCAACCAAGTAATTTGCCAATTTCAAAAAAACAGATCATTGATAAAGTAGAAACAGCCAGGCAGATCAGTCGATCATTATAATACATAATCGTAGAAAAGAGGCAGCCGCTCATCTTTTTGTGCTACCTTGTGCTGATAAGAATTCAAAATGTAATTCGATTGTCAGTCCCGCTTTAAACTTTAGACACTGCATAAGCAAATTATGTCAACAGAACTACATTTTTTTAGTGTATTTGCCATATGATGATATGGCACATACACTATTGGCGTCGGTCGGATGGCGGGATCTAGGGGTCGGACCAAAATTTCTCGACGTTTCATAGCCTCCTGAACAATTTGGCACCATTTTTGGAAATGTTTTTATATATATGTATATGTATATATATATACAGGGTCTTCAAACTTAAGTCGGCACTATTGCTAACTTCGTTATTTTTGGATCTACAAAATCGGTTAAATTAGCAAACTAGGAGTATTTTTTCCGTTGAATAAAACGATGAAAACAGAAAAACAATTGAACATCGCGTTTTCGAGTTATGTCAAAAATTTCTATTTTTTTAAATGAAACACCCGGTATACAATATTCACAATCGATAGACAGTTGAATTCTGAACAAAAAGTGTCCCATAGTCTTCTATCCTTATGTCAAAAATGACTATGTTTATAATGATTTTTCAAATTCAAATTAAAGGTAGCTGCGTTAGTGGCAACTTTGGCTCACCATAAAATAAAAAGTGACAAGAATATCCATAAGGTGAAAAATATCGTTTATTTCAAATTATTCTATAACTTGGAAGAAAACAAAATTCAAATAAGATTCTCAAAACATCACCCTCTTGGTCCAAGCATTTTGTAGCCCGCTTGCAAACACTCTTAGTGACTCTGGCAATCATAACTCGAAAACGCGATGTTCAATTGTTTTTCTGTTTTCATCGTTTTATTCAGCGGAAAAAATACTTCTAGTTTGCTAATTTAACCGATTTTGTAGATCCAAAAATAACGAAGTTAGCAATAGTGCCGACTTAACTTTGAAGACCCTGTATATTTATATATATGTGTTCGCGGCATAACTCTCGAAAGACTTAATTGATTTGAACGAAATTTGGTAGACACATTGGAATCCATCACCGCACGGAACCTATTTAAAATGGGCCCAATCGGACCATTTTAAGGGTAGTTTTTAGGGGTTGAAAAAAGTTTTTGGGCCCAAAAATACCGAAAAAAATCTCAGAATTGTTTCAAAATTGGAATTTAACCCTTTAGTAGAGATTAAAATGTGTTGCTAAAATTTTAACAAAATCGGCACGACAGGACCGGACTTACAAATTTTATGAAAACACTAGTTTACGGATAGTGATTTATTTGCTAACGGGTGTATTTAATTTGGTACAGAGGTTGCATTGATAATAATATTGAAATTTGGAAAAAAAATATTATTTTAAGGGATGTATTAAGGGGTTAAATTTTTCATTTTGTCCAAAAACAAACTTAAGTTCACATAATAAAGCCACAAGGCCTTTATTAGCAAATACACTATATTGTCGGCAGGGTTTTGGCATTGCGACCCGAGTTTTTTATAATTTTAAGTGGTCTGGTGGTCGAAATGACCCCACCATGAAACTTCTAATTGTGGGCACAATCAAGCACATAGCACAATAAAGTTAATATAATTAATAAAACTACAAATTTCTAAAGTTTAGTAGCCGAGTTAGTTCCCCCTAGTTGAAATACGAAAAAAAAACATTTTTAATCAGCACAATCGACACAATCTGTAGCACGATTGCCCTATTTTCTATGATTATGGGAGAGGGGGGATTGACCTCTCTCAGGCATGATTTTAAAATGAAATTAAGCATAGAATTTTGAGAAAGATAATAATATTATAATAAATATGGGGACCAACTTTTAATTTTGCGTTTATCTAAAAATATGTATTCGTAAAAATTTCTAATTTGATGTGCTATTTCATACAATTCAGAGAGATTGTTATTTATGAGTCTGTAAAAACATTTTTTGTGAGCGGCCATTAATTATAATGCTTCGTTTGTTTGGCATTTGACTCGGAGGTTGATTCCTAGTGCACTTTAAAAGGACTTACTAGCTATACAGAATGTTTCGCAAAACTTTTCCATTCAATTATAATATTATTTTGTTCGTTTTTTATTTTTGCCTTTTTTGTTTGTTAAATTATTTCAGTTCTTAACAATAAACCGGTTATTTCCGTCGTTTCCCTCGCCCAAAAATCTTTGCACTTGGCGCATTTCCGCGCGCGGCTCCGGTTTTTACTACGCTCGTAATATACATTTATATATCTACATTTAGGTACTAGCCGCTACCAGTAGCTTCGCCTATGTTTATTTGAATTTATGATTTATTATCCCCCCCCCGCGAGAAATTCTCCCCCTGCGAAGCAAAGTCGGGCTGGTGGTGTTTATAATATTTGTAGGATTCCTGCTATACGCTAAAATGCAATAGAATTTCAAGATTACGTTTTGTTACGATCCCACAGGAATTACCCCCCCCCCGCGAGAAATATATCAAAAGTTGAATGAAACATAGATAACATAGATTATAGCACTTCTGGGAAAAAATTCTGGGAAAAAATCATCAAAATCCGTCGAATAGATTTTGAGTTAAATCATTTGATACATACACACATACCCACATACATACATACAAAGAATTTTATATAATAAGTAGTATAGATTACATATCTATATACATTTACAATATGTATTGTAAATTATGAAACTCCGGAAATTGTTTAAACAAATATTGTCGATCATATAATTCTATACAACAGTCTTAGATATTGAAGATTTTGGCCGAAAATTGGAAAATAATCAAGACAGTGGCTTGCGAGTATTGCGTATAAAATCGTAGGTGCCGGGCACAGGCACTTGCGGCCGGATTTGAAGTGGCACTATTTTATATTCATATTGAGAAGATCAATTCCTTTGATTTGATACCTCAATCAAGTGGTTATCTAAAGGGGATAATTTGTTAAAAAAAACTACCCCTTTACGCGCTGGTACCGCGGCAACGCCACGGGGGTGTGGCACCAATACATTTTTCGCATTGCCTAAGTTCCGCCTACGTCCCGATACAGGAATTTTTTCGTTACGCTCAATAATAAGCGATGTTGAAAAATTGAGTAATAAACAATTTTTTTTATCGCTTTTTCGGCCAAAATTTCACTGACACCATGGCCTTTTTCAAAACACTCGATACAGAACTTCAATTTTCTTACAATTTCGAGAGGTTACGCGATCGGTCCAAAAATTTGCATCCGGATCTCGGACTAATAGGTCTCAGAGACAAATCTCATCGTGAATGTTGCGGTTCATGTATCGCCGAGACGGTTTCACGAGACATGCGTCGCGGCAAATCTCACGTTTCTTTGTGAACAGCATATAGTGATCACCGCAAATTGCAAAATCGGAATCTCAGGATAAAATAATTAAAAATTAATCAGATTAATAGTCAAATCGTCAAAAATCGTCAAAAAATTGGCTATTAGAAAGAAAGGCCTATTCGCGCCTTTCTTTCTAATAGCCAATTTTTTGACGATTTTTTCGTGGTTTTTTCTTTTTTCATTAAAGATTGTTATGCCGACTGCTACACCGATTGCAACAATTTGTTAATTGGTAAGTTGGCAGATACACGCCATGATCATTGTCAATAGACTGAATGAAGTCGCAGATACCAGATCATGACTTCGTCTCAGTGTGTGTGCTTTGTGTACTTAATAAAACCGTTTTGATGAGACCTACCTCGCCGTATACGGCGAGGCGGGTCTCGCCGTGTATGGGGGGTTTTACTATGTTTGCTGTTCTGTGGCCACGGCATTCCTGTAATTCAAATTCAAATTTTTTATAAGACATTCTGTATATTTACCCTCTGTTTTAAACCCCTAGCAAATCTAACATTGGTGTCTCACTTTGGTAAAAGACAGTGTGTGCCTGCAGTGCCATGTTAGCAAACATATTATTTTAATTTTTTTATAATCAGTGGCTCACAATATATGTGGCATGATTAACTACAATAATAAAAGAGACATAATAAATTATGCCCTATACAAATATGATTCCGTATTTCGTACTTCAACCTATTTTAATGCTGGATTGCAGAAAGTATTGTCAAAAATCTGATTTGGCAATGACCTTAGATTGTAGTCATTACAGTTTTTTAGGCGCGATCTTAGCGAAGCTAGAAGCGCTTATATACACTCGCTTTGTCTGTGAATCTGTGAGTCTGTAACGGATTTTTTGTATCAGTCGTACAGCCCAAACGGGTTAACCGATTTTAAAAAACTTTTTTTTGTTCGATTCCTCTCGGGGTCTATTTGATCCTAACGTCGCCCGATTTTTGAATTTTGGCCCCAGAGGGGAGCAAATTAGAAAAAACGGTGTTTTTTGCTTATAGTTTGCTCAATTTAAGTCAGATCGATTCGAAACCTGTCTTAAACGAAAGAGCAGAAAATTATAGATAGATTTCATGTATAATATTGTGTCAAAACAGTTTTTTTATACAGATTTATATGATTATTAAACTAAATAAATGCGACTTTATCTAATAAATCGCGAACATGTTTCGGTTGTCCTTGTCTGTTGCACAGTGTGATATAGATATTGGAAGATAGCATGCTCTGTCTTAGATTGCATTATTTTAATATAGTTATTCAATTTTTTGACTGCTGATGTTTGAATTTAAGTTTAAAAACCCTGGCCTACTGAGTTAAAATGACGTGTAACTAATTATTGACGTCGATCGGATGGCGAGACTTAGGGATCGGACCAAAATTTCTCAACGTTCATACCTTCCCGAACAATTTGACTTTCTCTGTCTGTATGTCCGTTTGTACGCTTATAACTCGAGAACCACTGATCCGATTTACATGATTTTTTTCAAGTAAATAACTTCTTATGCGACTGCGAGTTTTAAAATATTCTGGCATCACGCAAAAGCAACCGAACTGATTCTCAAATAAAAACGTATGTTCTGGCATCACGCAAAAATAAGTACGTAGTAGATGCTTTGTTTTTTAAACAGTGGTTTAGTTAGCTTGATCCCGTATATTTGTTACAAATCTTGCAATCGATTGAGTTGAAATTTTGCACACATGTGTAGCTCCGGTGACAATACAATATTATGGTAACTAACTGACCGGCCCGATTCGTCCGGGTGTAAATCGTACTTTTGAATTTTCACCTACTTTCTATGATCCGATTGAGTTGAAATTTTGCACACATGTGTAGCTCCGGTGACAATACAATATTATGGTAACTAGCTGACCGGCCCGGCTTTCGTCCGGGTGTAAATCGTACTTTTGAATTTTCACCCACTTCCCGTGATCCGATTGACTTGAAATTTTGCACACATGTGTAGCTCCGGTGACAATACAATATTATGGTAACTAGCTGACCGGCTGGCTTTCGTCCGGGTGTAAATCGTACTTTTGAATTTTCACCCACTTCCTATGATCCGATTGAGTTGAAATTTTGCACACATGTGTAGCTCCGGTGACAATACAATATTATGGTAACTAGCTGACCGGCCCGTCTTTCGTCCGGGTGTAAATCGTACTTTTGAATTTTCACCCACTTCCCGTGATCCCATTGAGTTGAAATTTTGCACACATGTGTAGCTCCGGTGACAATACAATATTATGGTAACTAGCTGACCGGCCCGGCTTTCGTCCGGGTGTAAATCGTACTTTTGAATTTTCACCCACTTCCCGTGATCCCATTGAGTTGAAATTTTGCACACATGTGTAGCTCCGGTGACAATACAATATTATGGTAACTAGCTGACCGGCCCGGCTTTCGTCCGGGTGTAAATCGTACTTTTGAATTTTCACCCACTTCCCGTGATCCCATTGAGTTGAAATTTTGCACACATGTGTAGCTCCGGTGACAATACAATATTATGGTAACTAGCTGACCGGCCCGGCTTTCGTCCGGGTGCAAATCGTACTTTTGAATTTTCACAGGTAAAAGGTCTTTCTCCGGTAACGTTTCGGATAAATGTAATAAAATCAGACTAAGGAAATAAAGCACACTAAACAATTGAAAAGTCACGTCACGAAGTAGTGTAACGTCACTTTTGTAAAAATTCTTTTGAAAATTAATATTTGAGAGTTTTATAGGACACAAAAAAATAAAATGGCGTCAAATTTCAAAATGGCGGCCATATGTACTTTTTTGTAAACATTATCCGATTCTTTTGAAAATTAATATTTGAGAGTTTTTAGGACACAAAAAAATTAAATGGTGTCAGATTTCAAAATGGCGGCCATATGTACTTTTTTGTAAGAATTATCAGATCCTTTTGAAAATTGATATTTGAGAGTTTCATTGAACATAAAAAAATAAAATGACGTCAGATTTCAAAATGGCGTCCGTATGTACATTTTTGTAAAAATTATCTGATCCTTTTGAAAATTGATATTTGAGAATTTCATAGAACACAAAAAAATAAAATGACGTCAGATTTAAAAATGGCGGCCAAATGTACTTTTTTGTAAAAATTACCCGATTATTTTGAAAATCGGTATTTGAGAGTTTCATAGGACACAAAAAAATAAAATGACGTCAGATTTCAAAATGGCCGCCGTATGTACTTTTTTGTAAAAATTATCCGATCATTTTGAAAATTGATATTTGAGAGTTTCATAGGTCACAAAAAAATAAAAATGACGTCAGATTTCAAAATGGCGGCCATATTATACTTTTTTGTAAAAATTATCCGATCCTTTTGAAAATCGGTACCTATTTGAAAGTTTCATAGGACACAAAAAAATAAAATGATGTAAGATTTAAAAATGACGGCCGTATGTACTTTTCTGTAAAAATTATCCGATCCTTTTGAAAATTGATATTTGAGAGTTTCATAGAACACAAAAAAATAAAATGACGTCAGATTTCAAATTGGTGGCCAAATGCACTTTTTTTTTAAAATAATCCGATTCTTTTGAATATTGATATTTGAGAGTTTAATAGGACGCAAAAAAATAAAATGGCGTCAGATTTCAAAATGGCGGCCATAAAATGTACTTTTTTGTAAAAATTATCCGATCCCTTTGAAAATTGATATATGCGAGTTTTATATGACACAAAAAAATAAAATGACGTCATATTTCAAAATGACGGAAATATGTAGTACTCCTTTGTAAAAAGTATCCGATCCTTTTGAAAATTGATATTTGAGAGTTTCATATGACACAAAAAAATAAAATGACGTCTGATTTCAAAATGGCGGCCGTATGTACATTTTTGTAAAAATTATCCGATCCTTTTGAAAATTGATATTTGAGAGTTTCATAGGTCGCAAAAAATAAAATGACGTCAGATTTCAAAATGGCGGCCATATATACTTTTTTGTAAAAATTATCCGATCCTTTTGAAAATCGGTATTTGAATTTTTGAAAAATTATCCGATCTTTTTGAAAATTAATATTTGCGAGTTTTATGGAACGCAAAAAAATAAAATGATGTCATATTTCAAAATGGCGGTCATAGGTATATATTTCTTTGTAAAAATTATCCGATCCTTTTGAAAATTGATATTTGAGAATTTAATAAGACACAAAAAAATAAATTGACGTCAGATTTCAAAATGGCGATCAAATAATATCTTTTTAATTGTATTATTTATATCTTTGATAAATTCGGTTTTATATACAATGCGTAAGAAGCATAGCTTCTGTCGGGTGTCTTACGACACATCATGACTTTTTTATTTAGCCGGTTCCGAGGAACGCTTAATAGTCAACCGTTGCTATGGAAAATTGTTTAAAAAATTCACTGTACTATTTTTTCTATGTAATCCAATACATATTTATATTAGGTCTTATGGCTCATAGCCTACTACAAAATTATAAATCTTCTCATTGTTATTTTCCCTATGTTCGATAAAACCGTCTACACACAGTACCTACACGAATATCGCGCCTTGTAATTCTTGAATTACTTGTATGCTCCAAAATTTTTTATAGATGCAGAAACAATCTAATGTCGCTGGTTGCTGACCGACCCAATATTTTAAATTACTTGATTACCCTGCGAAGAATTCTGTAAAGTTCTCTGGACTACGTTAAAAATTGATTTAAAGAAAGAACACCTTAGATGGAAGGTCAGGTATAATAACGATAAGAAATTAAAGTGAACCGGAAGGATAGTGGTGAAAGGTCAAGACGTGATTTCGATAGTAGATCACAATATTCAAATGTTGACGGACGCAAGATATTTAAGTTTTAATATGCCTGCTAAGTCGCACTTTTGTGGTTTGCCTACGTCGTGTTATATGCATAAAGTTCAACGTATATATGTTACTGTAATACCCCGAACTTCGGTAAATCCTAAGATTTTACAGTAAAACCTAAGATTTACCAACTCTTAATGGTAAAAGTCCGAACTGCTTGGTGATCATCGTTCATTTCGAACTTTTACCACCATTCACTCGGTAAATCTTAGGTTTTACCTCAGAGACATGGTAAATGTTGAAAGGTCATGTCAAGACGTGTTCGTGGGCCGGCAGTCTGCAGACCCCCATATGATTGGATTAGTAAGATCTGAAGAGGATTTAAAGAATTTGTTGCTTTCGCCATAATAGCTCTCCTTATTGTAACAAGTAAAAAATGTTTTACTATAAATAACAATGTATTAATTGCATTTTTTCAATTTGTTTATTAAAAATACCAAATAATAAGAAAAGTACTGATTTAGTTAGCTTAGCCAACGTAAACGTTATGTTTGTGAAGTATTTCAGTTTTATTTGTTTTTTATTATTCAAAAAAATATTTTGCAGGTGTTAAGAAATACTAAGAAATAATCATAATTAAAAATATATCATAATAATAATTAAAATATTATGTAAGGTTTTGACTGTTAGTGAGTGGTAATTGAAATAAATGATTCAGATAATTAATTCATTGTTTTATCTAAAAAAAATCCAACTTTTACCAACCGTCATTGGTAAAACTTAGCATGTACCAAACTATAATAGTAAAAGCCCGAAATATTGTCTCTTTTTTTAAAAATCCTAACATCTACCAACACAAGTTGGTAAATCCTAAGATATACTAGTAAAACCTAAGATATACCAATATACGGGCCTTTACAGTAACATATATACTACGAGTATAATATTATAGGTTGTATTATAGGTATTTTTTGGAGGGAAACATTAAATACACGTGTTTGTCGTAACACAGAGTATCAGATTTCACTTTCGACCGCTCGGCGGGTCCGATGATGCGATGAACTATGCATTTATTAGTCTCCGTAGAAAAACGTCATCTGTCGTTGAATAATAATAACTGCCGGCTACCTAATTAGTCTAAAATTGCCGCATAAGCAGAAGGTAAATTAAGACAAGTTTTTGGCAATTAGCATTTCAATAATAATCTTAATAGGAACTATATACATTGTACCTACATAATCTTTACAATTATTACGAAATTTTAATATTCTGTTATTTAGATAGATAATTTTCTATAATATAATATGGTAACTGCTAATCAACGACCCGAATTTATTTCAAAAATATTATAGGTGCGTGAAAAAAGTCCCCCCACATGTCTTGTTAATTTTTTATAACAACATTACTGGAAATAATCAAACTTGTGATGCTTTATGAGAACTAAAATACTATTTTTTGAAACGTCAGTTTGTAAGGATGACGCCTAGGTGCCATTGTTGTCAAACAAAATTTAAAGCTGCTTGGGTCACATAGGGATTCATTTTAAGGATCTTTATATTATTAACTAGCCGTTACCCGTGGCTTCGCCCACGTATTTTACGATTTATAATTTTATTTATCGATCGAAATTGAGATTGCTTGGAATCGAGGGTTTTTTAAAAAATTTTATTATACAATACAATGTACCTACTTCAACCTATAAGAAAACAGAAAATATAACTAACTTAACTACAAATATCTGGGTGACCGAGCTTTGCTCGAATGAGATCAATAAAAATAGTACTTACTGTGAGATATTGATTTTGTATTATTTTCTCAGAATATTATTCCGAAACGATTAACTGTCAGAATATTTTGACACAAAGTAGGTTTTTTTTTCAAAGCCTACTCCCCATACGACACTGTTTTATAACGTCAAAAAACTGTTTTTTAAAATTTTATTAATACCTATGTACATTACTAACTCGCTTCGCTCGTTCGTTTGAATATTATTAATTCCTTCTTCGCTCGTTCGCACGAATTTTATTAATACATTACTCACTCGCTTCGCTCGAATATTAATAATACATTACATTCGTTATCCCCCGCGAGAATCCCCCCCTAATTTGTTATCCCCCCGCGAGAATGTCCCCAACTAATTTGTTATCCCCCCGCGAGAATCACCCCCCTAATTTGTTATCCTCCCGCGAGAATCTTCCCCCCTAATTTGTTATCCCCCCGCGAGAATCTTCCCCTCTAATTTGTTATCCTTTGCTCGTACGCTCGAATTTTATAAATACATTACTCGCTCACTTCGCTCGTTCGCTCGAATATTAATAATACATTACTCACTCGCTTCGCTCGTTCGGTTGAATATTGTTAATATATTACTCACTCGCTCCGCTCGTTCGCTTGAATGTTATTAATACATTACTCACTCGCTTCGCTTTTTTGTAGCAAATAAGTTACTGAATATAAATTTTATACTTAAACCCCTTTTCTTCCAATGATGTAGAAATTTGAAACGTTCAAATATTAAAAAACCCGAGTTCTACGCCTATGGATTAATATTAATCATAATTTTGATATGGGTTTTTTTGTGTCATAAAACTATGTCAACGTGCCAAATTTTAGCAAAATCGCACAAGCCGTTTTAAATTTATAACAAAAAAACGATTTCAAAATTGTAACTTCAGGGCCGTATAGCGCCCAAACTAAGCAATTTTGTAAGAAGGTAAGTTTGCTTAAATCGGCTTATTTTGGTCTCAGAAACATGTGGTAGGCGTGTGTTAAGTGTCTTTGACGACACCCTGTATACCTATGGCAGCCATTTTGAAATATTTTATTTTTTTGCGTCCTATAAAACTCGCCTTTATCAATTTTCAAAAAAATCGGATAATTTTTACAAAAAAGTACATATGGCCGCCATTTTGAAATCTGACGTAATTTTTTTTGTCTTGTAAAACTCAAATATCAATTTTCAATAGGATAGGATAATTTTAGAAAAAAAGTACCTACATATGGCCGCCATTTTAAAATATGACGTCATTTTATTTTTTTGTGTCCTATGAAACTCAAATACCGATTTTCAAAAAGATCGGATAATTTTTACAAAAATGTACATATGGCCGCCATTTTGAAATCTGACGTCATTTTATTTTTTGTGGAAACTCTCAAATATCATTTTTTAAAAGGATTGGATAATTTTTACAAAAAGTACATATGGCCGCCATTTTGAAATCTGACGTCATTTTAATTTTTTGTGTCCTATGAAACTCTCAAATATCAAATTTCAGAAAGATCGAATAATTTTCACAAAAAAGTACATATGGCCGCCATTTTGAAATCTGACGTCATTTTATTTTTTTGTGCCCTATGAAACTCTCGAATATAAATTTTCAAAAAGATCGGATAATTTTTACAAAAAAGTACATATGGCCGCCATTTTGTAATCTGACGTCATTTTATTTTTTTGTGTCCTATGGTACTCTCAAATATCAATTTTCAAAAGGATCTGATAATTCTTACAAAAAAGTATATTTGGCCGCCATTTTGAAATCTGACGCCATTTTAATTTTTTATGTCCAGTGAAACTGTCAACTATCAATTTTCAAAAGGATCGGATAATTTTTACAAAAAAGTACACATGGCCGCCATTTTGAAATCTGACGTCATTTTAATTTTTTGTGTCCTATGAAACTCTCAAATATCAAATTTCAGAAAGATCGGATAATTTTTACAAAAAAGTACATATGGCCGCCATTTTGACGTCATTTTATTTTTTTGTGTCCTATGAAACTCTCAAATATAAATTTTCAAAAAGATCGGATAATTTTTACAAAAAAGTACATATGGCCGCCATTTTGTAATCTGACGTCATTTTATTTTTTGTGTCCTATGAAACTCTCAAATATCAATTTTCAAAAGGATCGGATAATTTATACAAAGGAGTAGATACTACATATCTCCGCCATTTTAAAATATGACTTTATTTTATTTTTTTGTGTCCAATAAAACTCGCAATATTTATCAATTTTCAAAATGGTCGGATAATTTTTCCAAAAAGTACATATTATGGCCGTCATTTTGAAATCTGACGTCATTTTATTTTTTTGTGTTCTATGAAACTCTCAAATATCAATTTTCAAAAGGATCCGATAAATCTTACGAAAAAGTACATATTGCCGCCATTTTGAAATTTGACGGCATTTTATTTTTTTGTGTCCAATGAAACTATCAATTTTCAAAAGGATAGGATAATTTTTACAAAAAAGTACATATGGCCGCCATTTTGAAATCTGACGGCAAAATGTTTTATGAAAAGAAAACGGTCCTGAGGTAGGATTTTTTAACACAAGCAAATCTTGATTTTAAAGATGTATCAACTTTTTGTGAGAATATTTTTATAAACATTATCGTCGTACGAACACAACGTAACCCTAGCATGTGCGTGCCTAACACGTGATTCACCCTTTTTTCAAGTAGGTACAAAAATTCGTGAACTGAATATAAAATCTGAATATAGACATATACGAGTAAATATATTATTCAATTTTTGACCACTTTCCTCTACTATATACAAAGATGTTTATCGTAATTTTGCGTTCGCAGGCGGAGTTAAATAGCAGTTTGAATTTACTGTCACTAGTTGGCATCACCTCACGATGCAAAAAAAAAGCCATTGCAAGGGTACCGCTCCCAATAGATTACACCAATTTTTTGGAAATATTCGAATTTTTTTTGAACTTTTCCGAAAAAGGAAGGTTCATTTTCGGTTTCTGATGAAACAGTTTTGTCAAATAAGTAGTTGTAGCGTGACTTCAAAAATTAGCATTTTTCGCGCAATTATTGTCAATTTTTTTCTAGTAAATCATACATAAATTAAAAAATTTTGGAGCATACAAGTAATTCAAGAATTACAAGGCGCGATATTCATGTAGGTATTGTGCGTAAACGGTTTTACCGAACATAGGGAAAATAACACTAAGAAGATCAATTTTGTAGTAGGCTAATGCCATAAGACCTAATGTAAATATGTATTGGATTACATAGAAGAAATAGTGCAGTGAATTTTTTAATCAATTTTCCATAGCAACGGTTGACTATTAAGCGAAACTCGGAACCTGCTAAATAAAAAAAGTCATGAGGTGTCGTAAGATACCCGACAGAAGCTATGTTTCTTACGCATTGTATATAAAACCGAATTTATCAAAGATATAAACAATAAAATTAAAAAGTTATTATTTGACCGCCATTTTGAAATCTGACGCCATTTTATTTTTTTGTGTCTTATTAAACTCTCAAATGTCAATTTTCAAAAGGATCGGATAATTTTTACAAAGAAGTATATACCTATGGCCGCCATTTTAAAATATGACGTCATTTTATTTTTTTGCGTTCTATAAAACTCGTCAATATCTATTTTCAAAAAGATCGGATAATTTTTACACAAAAAGTACATATTGCCGCCATTTTGAAATCTGACGTCATTTTATTTTTTTGTGTCCTATGAAACTCTCAAATACCGATTTTCAAAAGAATCGAATAATTTTTACAAAAAAGTACATATGACCGCCATTTTTAAATCTGACGTCATTTTATTGTTTTGTGTTCTATGAAACTCTCAAATATCAATTTTCGAAAGGATCGGATAATTTTTACAAAAATGTACATACGACCACCAATTTGAAATCTGACGTCATTTTATTTTTTTGCGTCTGAAACTCTGAAATATCAATTTTCAAAAGGATCGTATAAATTTTAGAAAGGAGTACAATATATTTCCGCCATTTAGAAATCTGACGTCATTTTATTTTTTTGTGTCCTATGAAACTCACAAATACCGATTTTCAAAAGAATCGGATAATTTTTACAAAAAAGTACATTTGGCCGCCATTTTTAAATCTGACGTCATTTTATTTTTTTGTGTTCTATGAAACCCTCAAATATCAATTTTCAAAAGGATCGGATAATTTTTACAAAAATGTACTTACGGCCGCCATTTTGAAATCTGACGTCATTTTATTTTTTTGTGTCTTATGAAACTCTCAAATATCAATTTTCAAAAGGATCGTATAATTTTTAGAAATGAGTACTACATATTTCCGCCATTTTGAAATCTGACGTCATTTTATTTTTTTGTGTCCTATAAAACTCGCAAATATCAATTTTCAAAAGGATCGGATAATTTTTACAAAAAATTATATATAATGGCCGCCATTTTGAAATCTGACGTCATTTTATTTTTTTGTGTCCTATGAAACTCTCAAATATCAATTTTCAAAAGTATCTGATAATTCTTACAAAAAAGTACATATGGCCGCCATTTTGAAATCTGGCACCATTTAATTTTTTTGTGTCCTATAAAACTCTCAAATATTAATTTTCAAAAGAATCGGATAATTTTTACAAAAAAGTACATATGGCCGCCATTTTGAAATCTGACGCCATTTTATTTTTTTGTGTCCTATAGAACTCTCAAATATTAATTTTCAAAAGGATCGGATAATTTTTACAAAAGTGACGTTACACTACTTCGTGACGTGACGTTTCACTTTTTATTATTTAGGTCCCCATCTGAAATGTACGTTAAGAAGCATAGCTTCAAATAAAAATAGGTAAAAAACTTTTAAGTTAAACGGTTTTATAAATATTTTAAAAAGAAAAAAATAATATTTAATTTAGGTTCATAAGTATAAAAGCGTGGGTCGTAAACTCTATGATAATTTATTACGGTCACGACCCACGCTAATATACTTATGAACCTAAATTAAATTTTATTTTTTTCATTTTAGTACATTTATAAAACCGTTTAACTTAAAAGTTTTTATCTATTTTTATTTTTAATTTTTTAGTATGCTTTATCTCCTTAGTCTGATTTTATAACATTTATCCGATCCACTGAAACGTTACCGGAGAAAGAGCTTTTGCCTGTGAAAATTCAAAAGTACGATATGCACCCGGACGAAAGCCGGGCCGGTCAGCTAGTTATCATAATATTGTATTGTTACCGGAGCTACACATGTGTGCAAAATTTCAACTCAATCGGATCACGGGAAGTGGGTGAAAATTCAAAAGTATGATTTACACCCGGACGAAAGCCGGGCCGGTCAGCTAGTTACCATAAATTGTATTGTCACCGGAGCTACACATGTGTGCAAAATTTCAACTCAATCGGATCATAGGAAGTGGGTGAAAATTCAAAAGTACGATTTGCACCCGGACGAAAGCCGGGCCGGTCAGCTAGTTATCATAATATTGTATTGTCACCGGAGCTACACAAGTGTGCAAAATTTCAACTCAGTCGGTCGCAAGATTTGTAACAAATATACGGGATCAAGCTAAATAAAACCACCGTTTAAAAAACAAAGCATCTACTACTTACTTACTTTTGCGTGATGCCAGAACATACGTTTTTATTTGAGAATCAGTTCGGTTGCTTTTGCGTGATGCCAGAATATTTTAAAACTCGCAGTAGCATAAGAAGTTATTTACTTGAAAAAAAAATCATGTAAATCGGATCAGTGGTTCTCGAGTTATAAGCGTACAAAGGGACATACAGACAGAGAAAGGCAAATTGTTCGGGAAGGTATGAACATCGAGAAATTTTGGTCCGATCCCTAGGTCTCGCCATCCGATCGACGTCAATAATTGTTACACGTCATTTTAACTCAGTAGGCCAGGGTTTTTAAACTTAAATTCAAACATCAGCAGTCAAAAAATTGAATAACTATATTAAAATAATGCAATATAAGACAGAGCATACGCTATCTTCCAATATCCATATCACACTGTGCAACAGACAAGGACAACCGAAACAAGTTCGCGATTTATTATAGGTCGAGAGCTAGGCGTAAATTTATATAGCTCATTTGTGACAGGATGAAATTTTCAGGGAAGGTAGAATCTAGTATGACAAAGAATAAGTGCTAGGGTTGCCTCGTCAAATCCTGGTGCGAAGGCCGGGAGGAGCTCACTTCCGGTGCAAAATACACATATTTCATTAGCTCATAATTATCTTTCGTCATTATATGACAGCATACAATTGACGCCATATTGTAGATCTCGAAGAGCTGTATTGAAATACATAGGGTTGCCTAAGGAAATTTTGGGTAACACATTGAAAACTTATAAATTATATTTGTTTTTTTGACATTTTCAAAGCTGTCAAATAACATTATGTATATATGTATACTTATATATTGTAACCGTTCTGAAATGAGTTATCGGCCTTGTGTTTGGCAAACATTCATACGTATGTCTAGTTATTTATAACTTTATGTTTTCAACGCATTTGGTTTCTAACTCATATCCGTATAATTACGCAGGAATTGCCTGAATCTGGTATTGACAATTTTCCCAAGAATTTATGTATTTTAGGGTAGCAATTTCTTATTTTTATATTTCAACGTAATTTAACGTGCACCTCTTATATAAATTAGTATAAATTACTTACTTGAAGGTCGTAGTAACCTGTAATAAAAGTTTTAAAAAAGGTGGTTTGGAGTTTGTTTCGAAAAGAGAAAAAAGGTTGATTTTTGTTTGTGATTTTAAATTTGGTTTGACACTAAAAACTAATTGAAGCATTTGACTTTACTGAACCTCAAATAATATTTTTTCTTGAAATTCAACTTAATCAGACGCAGGTATAAAGTTAAGTAAGCGAATATAAAACCAAAATAACTATAATGAAAAAATGGAAAATAATAATAATTTACTATAATAAAAGAAAAAACCGATTGATTTGTGAGTCAGAATTGTCAATCTTTATTATGGCAACTTTTCAGCAACTATTTTGTTGCCTTCTTCAAGCCTAAAATTACATTATTAGAATTATGTAATTTTAGGCCTGAAGAAGGCAAACATTGCCAATGATTGACAATTCTGATTCACAAATCAACCGGTTTTTTAATTTTATTATATTACATACGTGAGTGATCGACATGAGTTTCAATATAGTTTACTATACATTAAACTATTCAAAAATGTTCCGAACAAAGGCAATAACATTTTATGAATTATTATTAAATTACTTATTCTAAGCATACTTATATTAACGTGCTATTAAAATATTTATTTTTTTCTACAATAATATTATGTAAACATTTTTAAACAAAACGTAGTTTAAGGTAGTTGCTTTGAAAAAAAGTCAAGAAAATCATGAAATAAAAATTATATATATTTTTTTTAATAAAGGTATCTCTTTATGCTAGTTAAATTAGAAAATAAAGCGAGATATTTTTTGTTGAAAATTGAATTTTTAACATTTTTAATATAGGTAAGGTGCTAAAAAATATCACATTAATAATTTTTCAATAAGAAAAAAAGCAATACATAATAATCTATCTGTTTTTTTAATAAAAAAAAAAAAAAAAAAAAAACGATGCATGACACATTACCGCTGATAATGTTAGTAAAAAAACTATAATTATTGACCACGTAGTTTCAAAATGCAATAACAAATGACATTTGGCGACGTTCCATTTAAACGACTTTACACCCGTACCTAAAGATGTTTCACATCAAAAATTTAAATTTTTGCATATACTTATACTACTTTACAAAATGTATAACTTTTCTTTTCCGTGATACAGGATTTAACTATTATATTTTATCCAATTTTGAGCAGTTGTTAACAATTTATAATTTTCGAAATGTCATTTTCTTAAAAACTATGGTTACCATGCTGGACAAAGGGCCACTTTGTAATTTTGAGCTGTTTGAATTTATACATATATACATATACATATAAAAATTGACATTTTGCACCGGAAGTGGCTTATCCCGGCCGTCGCACCAGGATTTGAGTAGGCAACCCTAGCGCTTTTTCTTTGTCATAATTAATACTACCTTCCCTGAAAATTTCATCCTGTCACAAATGAGCTTCATATATTAACGCCCGCCTCTTGGTCTATTAGATAAAGTCGCATTTATTTCGTTTAATAATCATATAAATCTGTATAAAAAAACTGTTTTGACACAATATTATACATGAAATCTATCTAAAATTTTCTGCTCTTTCGTTTAAGATAGGTTTCGAATCGATCTGACTTAAATTGAGCAAACTATAAGCAAAAAACACCGTTTTTTCTAATTTGCTCCCCTCTGGGGCCAAAATTCAAAAATCGGGCGACGTTAGGATCAAATAGACCCCGAGAGGAATCGAACAAAAAAAAGTTTTTGAAAATTGGTTCATCCGTTTGGGCTGTATGCGAGTTAAAGTTTGGTGTCACACACTTAACTTTTTAAAAAATTTATTTTTTATTATTATTAGATAAAAAGTTTACAATGTTAATTGAATTTGTGTTTTATTAACAACAGAATTGATACAATAAAATAATGTAATTAAAATGTATTTATACAGTAGGTACAACCATTTGCATTGGTTGTTGATTACTTCAATGTCTAGAGAATAATAATGTATTTAGAACTATCTTCTTATTCTAAGCTGGAAAGAAAACGTCTTCAAGTCGCCAAATGAGATAACGTGAAATAACGTGGGTGTTGCAATTCGTCTTCACAGCAGATATACATGTGTAACTTCTCCGCCGTTTGAGATGAATGTTGCCCTCAACATCTTTCCGGTTGAAATGAAAAGGACGGCACTGTCGTCTCTACATTGGTAGAACTGCTACTTTCTGGGTGTCTTCGGCCGTTGTTGATTTTCAAAATTATATGTTTATATTTGTATATTGAATACACAATCGCTATCGCGATAGCCAAATAAATTGGTGTCCAACTATATTTTATTATTTGTTCTATTATGGGTGTTTTTGTTGACTTAAAATTTGTTTCCCTGATTAATTTATGTATGTCGTTTAGGTTTACGTCTTGTAGATTAATTTCGTGATTTTTACGAACATGATTTTGAATAGTGACGTCCGGAAGGATTATCACTTCTTTAATTTTATTAATATTGTCATTACTATACGTTTCGTGTTTTATTGTAAAATTACAATATTTAGGAAGTTCGATTAAATTTATATTATTTATGACCGGGTTAATTTTGCAGTTACTATTTATTTTAGTAGGCTCATTAGTTATTATTATATAATGTCTTGGGTCTATTTGTTCAACAAACAAATTTTTAATTTTAGACACTGGTGTTAGTTCACACAAAGTTTTGTCCTGGTTGGTGATTAGTTGGTGAATACAATCACTTTTTAGACTGTTGGTTTTCTTGCCGATAAAGTTGCACAGGGCTGTACTTCCATAAGATCTGCACTGTTCTTCGGAGTACCAATACATTTCTTCGTTTAGGGTAATGAACGGTTTATATGGTATAAGAATAAGGTCTTTTTGATTTGGAATTGGGATTAATTCATATTGTTTGAACGTATTTGTATAGGTAATCGGAATTTTTATTACAAAGTTAACAACATTATTTGTAGTTATGAATAAGCTTGTTTGAATGATTGAATAATATGTATTTATATCAAATGGTAAGGATTCAGGACCGTACTGCTTTATTAACAATAAGATTAATGAAATTAGTTCTTTTGGTTTCATGACCGAAGTGTGTAATTTATTTTCTCTAGCAAAGGCAATTGAAGTTTCTAGGTCCGTTAAAAAATTGTGGATTTCGTTGATGTTGAAAAGTATATCATTTAAGGTCATGCGATTTTTGAGATAGTTCAATTCAAAATCAGTTTGTTTTACTAGTAAAAATAACTGTTTTTGATTGTTAGTTAGTGCAGTTATTGTGTTATTGTAATTTATCAACAAATCGTGGTTCAGAGATATCTGTTGATTGTTTTTGTTGATTATACCATTTTGGGTATTTTTCAACGTTTCGATTTCTCTGTTGTATTTTTCTGCATCATTTTGATCTAAATTTCCTGAAATGAATTTTATAATTGTACCAAGCCCGTCAATTAAGCCTCTTTTCTTTCTACCGTGTTCGTTTTTTAGTAGAATTGAATTTAGTTTTTTAAAATTATTGTTTAAGCTTGAGTTTACTGATTTTGCAAAGTGTCTCAAATCTATTTCTAAAATATTCTCGGGGTTAGAAAAATTTAAATCGTTCACGAATTCCATAGTGGATTTTTGTAATTGTATAAGTGTATGTTCTAAATCATTTAGGTCGTAATAATGGGTGGAAATATGGTAAGATTTTTGTATTTTAGCTTCGTGTAGGAAAAATGGGAGTATACCGGGGTTGTTAGTCAGGTCGGTTATTCGAACATCCTGGCTTTTGATTATCGTTAGGGTCGTCAACAGTAGCGTCGACCTGAAATTTTAATGGTCTTTTAAGTTGTTGTTTGTGATATGTTTCTTTAGTCGTATTAACTTTGTCCCCAAGGTCTTTTTGTACAATAGTTTGTCGTGATCTAGGTTTTGATTTTACTCTAGGTTTATATTTAATGTACGTTTTTGTTTTTGGGGTGTATGTGGGAGGAATTTCTTTAGAGGCGTTTGTTTTCTCAAGATTTTTCATCTTTTTTGATTCAACGTTTTGGTGAATTTTTTGATATAATAATTTAGTTATTTCGCGGTGTTGAGTCGCGTAATTAGAGAGGTATTGTTCATTCAGATCAATTGCTAGTAAATCGTTATTTTTTATGTGTCCATAGAGAAGTTCTATAGGTTTGTGTTTGGTGATACTGTGGATAGAGTGGTTATATCCGATGATTGCATAGGTCATTTCTGCGGTAACAGGAATATCGGGATGTTTATCGCTTATTATTCGTAGGTGTTCGAGTAAAGTCGAGTGTAAACGTTCAATAGAGCCATTTGACTGGGGGTGTAATTTTGTGGTTAGGTGCAATTGGATGTTATGAGTTTTACAAAATTCTTTTAAAATAGAATTATTAAATTCGGGTCCACTGTCAGCTCTAATTTCTGACGGTTGATCGTGATGAGAGAAATGATTTAATAAGCAGTTTGTTATTGGTATAACATTACATCCTTCAACAGGGTAGGCTTGTGCGAATTTACTAAATTCATCCACTACAGTTAAAAATTTTTGTTTCTTATATTGAAACAAATCAATGCTGATTAATTCGTTTGGTTTATTTGGTGTAGGTGTTAATTTTAGGATGGGATTATTCGGGTTTCGTTCGTATTTGTTTACCTGACATATATCACAGTTATTTATATATCTCGTTATATGGTTTTTCATATTCGGCCAATAAAATTGTTTTTGTATAGCGGCGTACGTTTCGTCTATACCGCGATGGTTAGTTTTTCCGAGGTGGTGGTTTTCAATAATATTTTCTCTTTCGAGATCGTCTTCTTCGTCTTTCAGAAAGATGTTAGTTTGGACAATCTGATATGAGTTATTACGAAATGTGTTTTGAATTACGGTAATGAATCTTTCGTAATGATCTTTGTTTTGAAAATAGATTCCGTATCTGAATTTAGGGTTAAGATATTCTTTAAATAGATTTATTGTGTCATTTTCAAAATTTTCAAGTGATATTTGAACTGATATTCTTGATTTTATATTATGAACTAGGGTTAAATTTGGCTTACATGTAGAAGTGTTTACAAACTTAATTATAATTTGATGTTTAAAATAATTTAAAGGTTTTTCGGCAATAGGAATCTCAAAAGTGGGATTCTCAAAGTTGGAATGGACAGTTTGGTTCGTTTCGACAGCGTTGTCTAGGTCGTCATTTGACTCTCTTGACAAGTCGTCAAAATTTTGATTTATCAGCTGTTCTGCGACAGGTAATAAATCTTCAACCGGTATATTTTCTAATTCGTTTATATCTGGTATATCGCTTACGTTAGTTATTATGGAGAAATTATCTAAATCACTTGGATTTTTTGTGGTTTTTGTATGAATTTCTACTCTACTCAATGCGTCAGCGTTAGTATTGCATTTGCCTTTTTTATAAATGATATTATAATCATATTCCAAAAGTTTTAATCTCCATCTAACTAATTTTGAATTTGGTTCCTTGAAATTGAATAACCATTGTAAAGGACGATGGTCAGTTATAATGTTGAATTTTGTGCCGAAAATGTATGGTCTGAATTGTTTGACTGCATAAATAATCGCGAGTAATTCTTTTTCGATTGTAGAGTAATTTCTCTCGTGATCATTCAAAGTTCGTGATACATAAGCGACAGGTCTGTCTTTACCGATGGGGCCTTGGGATAGGACACCTCCTATAGCTAGGTTTGAAGCGTCAGTAGTGACGTTAAATGGTTTACTGAAATCTGGATAAGTTAGAACTGGTTCGTTTGTTAAAAGGTTTTGGCATAATTTAAAACAATTTATAAAGTCTGGGGTGTGTTCTACTTTTGCGTTCTTTTTCGAACAATTGGTTAAAGGTGTCGTAATTTTCGCAAAGTCCTTTATAAAACGTCGGTAATAACCTAAGAGACTAAGAAAACTTTTTATGTCTTTTTGTGTTTTGGGTACGGGAAATTTTAGAATTGCGTTAATTTTGTCGGGATTTGGTTTTGTTCCTTCTGGGGTTATGACATGTCCCAAAAATTTAGTTTCGCGTTTTAGAAATTCGCTTTTGTTTAATTGTATTTTAAAATTGGATTCGCGTAATTTCCTAAATATCTTACCTAAATTTTGAATGTGCTCGTCTAGTGAATTTGAAAAAATTACAATATCATCCATATAAATTAAACATATGTCGTTTATCAGACCTTTGAATACGTCGTTCATCACACGTTGAAATGTGGACGGTGCATTCTTGAGTCCAAATGGCATACGGAGAAATTCGTAATGGCCAAACTCAGTCGAAAATGCTGTTTTTTCGATATCTTTAGGATCCATTTGGATTTGGTGGAATCCGGATGCTAAATCGAGGGTCGTAAAGTATTGGGCTCGTCCAAGTTTATCTAGTAAATCAGTGATGTTAGGAATTGGAAATTTGTCATCAATCGTTTTTTCGTTAACTTTTCTGTAGTCAATAACCAATCGCCATTTGGCTTTGCCTGAATTATCTAGTTTTTTGGGAACAATCCATATAGGACTGGACCATGGAGAGTAACTGTGTCTAATGATATTTTGTTCAAGCATTTTTTCGATTTGGTTTTCGACTTCATTTTTATGGACATAAGGATAACGGTACGTTTTGGTATATATAGGAATTTCGTCTTTTGTTCTGATTTGGTGTCTAATTTTATGTGTAAATGTCAACGGTTCACCTTCTGTATAAAATACGTCAGGAAACTTTTTACACAGATCAATTAATTTAATCTTTTCTTCAGAATTCATGTGGTCAGTATTTATAATATTTTCAATTTGTTGACGGTCAGTTTCGTAATCGATATGAGCGTGGAATAATGAACAGGATCGTTGGTCAAATGATTCTGTTTGTATCGGTTGTTGAAAAATTAATTTTCTAGGTTGGGGTGTTTTGTTTATTATTTTGACTGTTGCTCGAAAATTTTGTGATTTGGTTAGCACGGCTGGAATTAATATGTTTTTTGTTTTTATTTCTGAGATTATAATGTCGCCATTTTTGTCTACTGGTATTTGGGCAATTTTCGACGAATTGGGTTCTATTTCAATTTCAAATTTAACTTCGCTTTGAGGTTTTTTGTTTATTTCATGTAGTTTTATTTTTATGTTTGCATTGGGAGTTTTTAAAGTATTGTTTTCGAAATCTAATGAAGCTTTTAGTGCTGTTAAAATATCTATGCCTATCAGGCCATCAAAATAGTTATGAAATTTAAAAAGAGCAAAATTTAAATCAGTGTTTGTATTAAGTTCGTCAAAAGCTTTTATGGTTATGGCGCCATTAGCATTGTGATTTTTAAAGAGAGTGGAAACTACGAAAGGGATGTTTCTAATTTTGTTTGAAAAATGTTTCTGAGCGATTTCGGGGTCTATGAAAGAACGGGTTGCTCCTGTATCTATCATGAGTTTTAATGGGGGATTTTTGGTTTCAAAATAAGGTAGTGTACTATTAGAAAAATTGTCGAAATTGTTATAGGTTTCTATGTGATTTCGTCCAGGGAAGGATCTAAGTGAAAATTTGTATCTTGATTGAGATCTTGGCAATCGTTCGTATCATTGCTGACATTTTCGTCGTCTTGATTTTCGAAATCAGGATCATTATAATAATTATCGGTATCACGAGTTTCGTTATCATTACATTCATTTGAAGTGTATTCTAAATTGAATAATTCTTCTGAAATGAAATTAGGAGGACCGGTGGGTCTGAACGAGGGTGTCGTTTGTTGACGTACATTTCGTTGGTCATAATAGCGGTTTAACGGGTTAGTGTTTCTAGTCGCTATACTCATTGGAGTAGGTTGCGGCATGGGTTGGTTTCGATTGGGTCTAAAGGCGTTAGTATTCGGTTTTGTTTGGTTTCCAAAAACTTGTCGGTTTGTCGGAAATCTTTGGTTGGTATTTGGCCGTGGTTGTATGTTTGAGATGGGCCTTGAAGGGAATTGATTAGAATTGTGATTCGCCTGTTGATTTGGGGTAAAATAGGGATAGTTATTGATTTTGTTGTCATTCGGTTGCGGGTTTCTTTGCGCTGGATTTTGTTTGGGTATCTGTCTATTAACAAATGTATTTTTGTTGGCGGGATATTGACCGATTGTCCTACTTTCAGAAATTACAAGTTGTTTAATGTCGTCTAGTGTTTGTGGATCTCTAGTGCGCAAAAAGGTAGCCATTGGCTCGAGTATATTATCTATAATTGTTGATATGGCTGTTTCAGTATATAATTCGTATGCTGCTTCTATCTTAGCTCTGTTATTTTCGTTAGTGTTAGTGTAGTGTATTAATGATGTTAATGCTCTACAAACAGTATCGAAAAAGTCGATGTAAGATTGATTTGGCTTTTGTTTTAAGGTAACGAGATCACGAATTAGATGCCGTTTGTTTCTATTGTCGCCAAAATACCTTGTTAAAACTTGTTTAATTTCGTCCCAAGAATTTGCATTACAGTAATCAATATAATCGAGAGCTTTCCCGGTTATTTTAGCGCGAATTGTCATGGTTAATGCTCTGTTTTTGAAACAATTAGGATTGGCTGTGTCATAGTATTCTGTTAGGATAGCTGTGACATTTTGGAGGAATCGACTTAATTGTTCAGGCTTTTCACCGTCAAATGGTGGGATGACTTTTAACAGATCTTGAAAATTAAATTGTGCCATGTTTGTATTTGAATTTATTAAAGTATTACTAGTATCTATATAGTTAGAAGTACTAATTTCAACCTCTGAGAGTGAATCTAGCAGTTCTTCAAAATTAAAACTTTCGTTATTTGACATATAAAATAACAGTATAACAAAATTTGTTGAAAGTTAAAGTTGTTTACTTTGTATTTATTAGGTATATAGGGAAGGTTTGTATAGGATCTATACTAAAGAAAACGTATTAAGTACTCACAGTACGATGCTTCTTTCTTGAATATTGTTCATTGTGGTTTTGGTTCGTCGCAAGGTTCCAAAATTGATTTGCATTCAATTGGATTTGTATGGAAAGAATTTTCGTTCCTCTCCGCCCTTACGAGTGCCGACTGCGCCAGTTAAAGTTTGGTGTCACACACTTAACTTTTTAAAAAATTTATTTTTTATTATTATTAGATAAAAAGTTTACAATGTTAATTGAATTTGTGTTTTATTAACAACAGAATTGATACAATAAAATAATGTAATTAAAATGTATTTATACAGTAGGTACAACCATTTGCATTGGTTGTTGATTACTTCAATGTCTAGAGAATAATAATGTATTTAGAACTATCTTCTTATTCTAAGCTGGAAAGAAAACGTCTTCAAGTCGCCAAATGAGATAACGTGAAATAACGTGGGTGTTGCAATTCGTCTTCACAGCAGATATACATGTGTAACTCGCGTGACACAAAATAGCGTGACAGATTCACAAATTCACAGACAAAGCGAGTGTATATAGGCGCTTCTAGCTTCGCTAAGATCGCGCCTAAAAAGTACTTCGCTAGAAACCAAGATTGGTTTTTTATCTTCCTTATAGAAAAATAATTTTGGCAAAATGTTGACTAATAAGTCAATAATCACTTGGGAGCCAAAGCCTTATTTTGTGTGTAATCTCGGAGAGTTCCAACAGCCTTAAAAATTATTTTTTCCTTTTTAGTGCATTTAAATAAAAGCTTGTCTCTAAAAAGTTTATTATTAATATTTATTTTGTTCATTTTAGTCTTTCAAAATTTACCCCCCTTTGACATCCGTAGGGGTTGAATTTCGAGAAATCCTTTCTTAGTGGATGCTTACGTTAGAAAAGGAACCAACTGTCCAAATTTCAAGTTTCTAGCTAACTAACTAACCATTGCAAGTTAAAAAATAAAAAATTTTGGAGCATACAAGTAATTCAAGAATTACAAGGCGCGATATTCATGTAGGTACTGTGTGTAAACGGTTTTATTGAACATAGGGAAAATAACACTGAGAAGTTTTATAATTTTGTAGTAGGCTATGAGCCATAAGACCTAATATAAATATGTATTGGATTACATAGAAAAAATAGTACAGTGAATTTTTCAAACAATTTTCCATAGCAACGGTTGACTATTAAGCGTTACTCGGAACCGGCTAAATAAAAAAGTCATGATGTGTCGTAAGACACCCGCTATGCTTTTTACGCATTGTATATAAAACCGAATTTATCAAAGATATAAATAATACAATTAAAAAGTTATTATTTGATCGCCATTTTGAAATCTGACGCCATTTTATTTTTTTGTGTCTTATTAAATTCCCAAATATCAATTTTCAAAAGGATCAGATAATTTTTACAAAGAAATATATACCTATGACCGCCATTTTGAAATATGACATCATTTTATTTTTTTGTGTCCTATAAAACTCGCAAATATCAATTTTCAAAAAGATCGGATCATTTTTGCAAAAAAGTACATATGGCCGACATTTTAAAATCTGACGTCATTTTATTTTTTTGTATTCTATGAAACTCTCAAATATCAATTTTCAAAAGGATCGGATAATTTTTACAAAAAAGTACATACGGCCGCCATTTTTAAATCTGACATCATTTTATTTTTTTGTGTCCTATGAAACTTTCAAATACCGATTTTCAAAAGGATCGGATAATTTTTACAAAAAAGTATATATGGCCGCAATTTTGAAATCTGACGTCATTTTATTGTTTTGTGACCTATGAAACTTTTAAATATCAATTTTCAAAAGGATCGGATAATTTTTACAAAAAAGTACATACAGCCGCCATTTTGAAATCTGACATCATTTTATTTTTTTGTGTCCTATGAAACTTTCAAATACCGATTTTCAAAAGGATCGGATAATTTTTACAAAAAAGTATATATGGCCGCCATTTTGAAATCTGACATCATTTTATTTTTTTGTGACCTATGAAACTCTCAAATATCAATTTTCAAAAGGATCGGATAATTTTACAAAAATGTCCATACGGCCGCCATTTTTAAATCTGACGTCATTTTATTCTTTTGTGTCTTATGAAACTCTCAAATATCAATTTTCAAAAGGATAGGATAATTTTTACAAAGGAGTATTACATATTTCCGCCATTTTGAAATATGACGTCATTTTATTTTTTTGTGTCCTATAAAACTCGCATATATCAATTTTCAAAGGGATCGGATAATTTTTACAAAAAAGTATATATGGCCGCCATTTTGAAATCTGACGCCATTTTATTTTTTTGTGTCCTATGAAACTTTCAAATACCGATTTTCAAAAGGATCGGATAATTTTTACAAAAAAGTATATATGGCCGCCATTTTGAAATCTGACATCATTTTATTTTTTTGTGACCTATGAAACTCTCAAATATCAATTTTCAAAATGATCGGATAATTTTTACAAAAAAGGACATACGGCCGCCATTTTGAAATCTGACGTCATTTTATTTTTTTGTGTCCTATGAAGCTCTCAAATATCAATTTTTAAAAGGATCGTATAATTTTTAGAAAGGAGTTCTACATATTTCCGCCATTTTGAAATCTGACGTTATTTTATTTTTTTGTGTCCTATAAAACTCGCAAATATCAATTTTCAAAAGGATCGGATAATTTTTACAAAAAAGTATATATGGCCGCCATTTTGAAATCTGACGTCATTTTATTTTTTTGTGTTCTATGAAACTCTCAAATATCAATTTTCAAAAGGATCTGATAATTCTTACAAAAAAGTACATATGGCCGCCATTTCGAAATCTGACACCATTTAATTTTTTTGTATGCTATAAAACTCTCAAATATTAATTTTCAAAAGAATCGGATAATGTTTACAAAAAAGTACATATGGCCGCCATTTTGAAATCTGACGCCATTTTATTTGTTTGTGTCCTATAAAACTCTCAAATATTAATTTTCAAAAGGATCTAATAATTTTTAGTGTGCTTTATTTCCTGATTTTATTACATTTATCCCAAACGTTACCGGAGAAAGACCTTTTGCCTGTGAAAATTCAAAAGTACGATTTGCACCCGGACGAAACTCGGGCCGGTCAGCTGGTTACCATAATATTGTATTGTCACCGGAGCTACACATGTGTGCAAAATTTCAACTCAATCGGATCATGGGAAGTGGGTAAAAATTCAAAAGTACGATTTACACCCGGACGAAAGCCGGGCCGGTCAGCTAGTTACCATAATATTGTATTGTCACCGGAGCTACACATGTGTGCAAAATTTCAACTCAATCGGATCATAGGAAGTGGGTGAAAATTCAAAAGTACGATTTACACCCGGACGAAAGCCGGGCCGGTCAGCTAGTTACCATAATATTGTATTGTCACCGGAGCTACACATGTGTGCAAAATTTCAACTCAATCGGCTCACGGGAAGTGGGTGAAAATTCAGAAGTACAAAGGGACATAGAGACAGAGAAAGTCAAATTGTTCGGGAAGGTATGATGAACGTCGAGAAATTTTGGTCCGATCCGATCGACGTCAATAATTAGTTACACGTCATTTTAACTCAGTAGGCCAGGGTTTTTAAACTTAAATTCAACTGCAGTCAAAAAATTGAATAACTATATTGAAATAATGCAATATAAGACAGGGCATACGCTATCTTCCAATATCCATATCACACTGTGCAACAGACAAGGACAACCGAAACAAGTTCGCGATTTATTAGATAAAGTCGCATTTATTTAGTTTAATAATCATATAAATCTGTATAAAAAAACTGTTTTGACACAATATTATACATGAAATCTATCTCAAATTTTCTGCTCTTTCGTTTGACAGGTTTTGAATCGATCTGACTTAAATTGAGCAAACTATAAGCAAAAAACACCGTTTTTTCTAATTTGCTCCCCTCTGGGGCCAAAATTCAAAAATCGGGCGACGTTAGGATCAAATAGACCCCGAGAGGAATTGAACAAAAAAAAGTTTTTGAAAATTGGTTCATCCGTTTGGGCTGTACGCGTGACACAAAATAGCGTGACAGATTCACAGATTGACAGACGTTCAGACAAAGCGAGTGTATATAGGCGCTTCTAGCTTCGCTAAGATCGCGCCTAAATAAATAAAAAGCTTGTAAAAAATCGCACGCGCCCGTACTCCGTATTCAGTGTAACTAGCCAGTCGTAGGAAAAATGAGAATTCAAAATCATGTTTTAGAGAACTCTTGTTAAAGAACTCTTTCATGTTTATGGACTTAGTTCCCTCTATAATACTGGAGTATAACTAGTCGTGAAGATATGAACCACAACTATCTATGTTTGAAACTTTTTACAGTATTTAGAGTTTATGAATTTTACGGTAGATGGAAAGAATATGAACGAAGTACAAAATGTCAAATACATGAGAACGACACGTTTTTTAAACTTTCAATTAAAAAAAAGACGGTGGTAAATCTGGTAAGTAATTTTTTTATTTTAGTATAATTTTATATGAGAAGAAAAATGTAATTGTGATGGTCGAATTTGGGTATATTTGGGTTATCATTCAATTAGTTTTACAGAAACTTTTTCAGTATCTAGAAAAAAAATTGATATTGAAATTTGTTATTTAGTAATATTAAGATAACCTCAATCGTGCAATTATTTCGTGGCCATCTATGAACTGACGGAACTTGATTGCTTTCGACGCGACCTGTTCAGCTATAATATATTTCTTGATAGAAAAGAGCACTGTTTTTCATCGAAAAGGCCGTGATTTTTAATATTTTCGTTTCAGACTTCCATTGTTTCATTATAATATTTTATTCAACAAAAATGGATGAAGAAAATGATATTGAAATATTTTTTGAAAAGTTTTCTAATACTGAAATTGGAGCTAAAACAAGAAGAAAAGAAGACATATTTCCAGTGACTCTTGCAAACAGAAAGGAAGGTTTTAATCCAGGGCCAAAGTTAGAATATATAAAAAAAAGAAATGGCCCTTATTTTAATACTGGAACAAGTACATCAAATGAACTGAAAAAAGCCGGAAAATTGTCAGATAAAACTTTGAAAAGGAAAAGCCTTGTTGCTAATAAAGTGAAAGAAGTTAATGTTAAAAAAAATAGCATTAAAGTACAATCAAATTTAAAAATGAAGGGTACTGTTGTAAAGAAAAAAGTTACAAACCGAAACACAAATGGTTTAACGTCTAGCAGTTCACTAATGAATAATCCCGTCATAATCTTTGATGAAGAACAAACTAGTAAACCTCGTATGTATACTAAGAAAATCTGTACTGAGCCACTGCCAGCGTCTGTCGAACCAAGGAGTACGAGATCCGTAAGCCGTGCAAACAAAACAAAGGTAAAGAAAAGCCCATCGGCTATAATGACCGTTTGTCGTGATAATGAAGGGGCTGTACGTGAATACTATGCTAACCTAAGAACTTCTAATAGAGGTAGGCAAAAGAATTATTTTTTCTGTTGCATAACGTAACAATGCGTATACGATTTATTGCCAAAGTAACAAGGACATAAAACACATTAGTTCGTGTTAACAAGGTTTATGTTATGCAGCACTGAATCCCATCATTTATCGGTATTTTAATGGAATATCGAACACATGTACATACATTTTGATCATCTGTGACTCTCCGTTTGTCCTCAGTGTCTTATCATAATATAGCGTTTGACCAACGAAAGGACGCCGGTCAAGAGAGAGATTTTAGATTATAGACTCTCAACCTACAATCTCTCTCTTTCGCGCTTTTTTGTTGGTCAAACTATATACAGTAGTGCCTCGTTAAGTCATTCTAGCTCTTTCACTCCCGCGCCTTACTGTTTTCAACCTTATGAGTCCCTGTACACCATGATGAGATTGCTGTAAGATCTCAGAGTATTTTTCAGTTTAGAGGAGCTCAACGAAAATCGATTGTAAATTGTAATACAATATTCGTAGCTACAATATTTATTGCCTGGTTCTGTTTCTGTATGTATGCTTGGAGGAAAATCATCGTAGCCTTGTTATGTTGCATAGTTCTATTAAAAATGTGTCATCATGTCATGTGTGTTTAGAAAAAAAATATTGTGACAACATGATATACTAAAAACCAAATCTATTTGAAATCACCAGATCTGGTAACTTTGTTAACTGTTTTCTTGTAACAATTACAACAAAACAGTAACCAGATCTGGTGATTTCAAATAGATTAATTGGTTTTTAGTACGTAAAGATATGGTTTTCAGTATAGTCTATGAGCATAATGACAATAGGCGCCAGCGTGGCAGATTTCGAAACGTTTCAATAAGTACTTTGTATTGTATATACGCGTCATTATTAGTTATTTCCAATTTAAACAATTTTTCAATAAATTGTATTGTTATTCAATAAATTGTTATTGTCCGTGAGTATTCACGATTTCTTAAGCCACAAGTACAAATTTTCTTCGCGTTCATTGTTGAATTCGTATTTCTTGACAAAATGGCATTATGTTTTGGTTATATTTTGACAGCTGAGGATGCATCAACTTTAATTTTAATTTCAATTTTAAGTAAAAAATAACGCCGTGTCTACTTCCACATTGACGTGTAAAACAATTTATACAAATCGTTCCACGCTAGTACGTCATTCTCAGCTATGACGTTGGGCATTCGCGTGTACTAAACATTTTACTGATAGAGTCACGATAATGTGAATTAAAATTTTCAAAATATTATGCACGCGTAAATGGGAACATACACCGGTAGGTACTATTGCGGACATAAAAAGAACTTTGAAGATAGCGCATGGCTGTAGATAGAATACTGTCTTAATTTGGTTTTTACTCGCCTACGGATCGTTTTGCAATTTTAACTTGCGTGCGGCAAAAACCTACTTACCACACTTAGGTACTTATATGACCTAAAGCGAAAAACCAAGTTAGAGAAATATACATTTTTATTGATAAAAACTTAACAAGTAATCAAAAACTTTTCCACAAAATGAGAACAAAAATAAAAATTCAAAACAAATATTTTTTTTCTTTTACAACTTAGTGGTTCATTATTTTCCTCTTCAATACTTTTTTTGCGCGTTTTCTCTTTAATCCTATCAGTGAGATCCGCACCAGAAAACCGCCGTCTTTTCTGAAAGAAGTGTGGCATTATTATTTGGAGTAACGATATTTCTCTATTTACACAATCCTTTTCAGCTGATAAAGTTATATCGTCTGGGGTTTCAGGCAGGAACCTCAAACAATAATGTCACTGAATGGTTAGTTCGCGAATTCGATACACGTTGACGTGACCCCATCAGTAAAATGTTTGGTACTCGCGAATGCGCAACATCATAGCTGAGAATGACGTACTAACATAGAACGATTTGTACAAATTGTTTACACGTTAACGTGGAAGTAAATACGACGAAAAAATAAATGTATCCATAGCAACGTAGCCTAGATTGTTGACTCATCTTACATTTATTAGGTACCGATTTGCCACTGCGATCAAATTCCAGTAAGCTCCACCTTTCTGCTCGTAGTCTATATTAAGTTTTTCAAAATTTTGTTCATCCACTGTTTTGTGTTTATATTAAATGTAATGTTAAACATTTTGATACTGAGTTGTACCTATATATTTTTGAACATTTGTAATCGACATAATCTATCAATCTATCTTTTTATATGTATGTATTTATATTTTTTCAGACCGAAATTTACTAAATAGGAATGATTTAGAAAAATCTAAGGAAAAATTAATGCGTGAAAATTGTGCTCGAAATGTAACTTCAACAGTTACAAGTGGAGCCCTGCAGACATGGGATGAACCTTTAAGATTACAAAATAACGTATATTTTCCATCCTCCGAGTGGAATAGTAATGCTTCACCGTTATCAGATTGGAACAGTGATTCAGGTGAGAAATTAGAAATTAACGTGCATTGAAATAATTCATGTTGAGGGCTGTTTAATTTGTGTGTTTTGGGTAAATCATTGTACCATACATGCAGCCCTCATTGCGCCCTGACAATATGTAGCCTGGTCAGCGATACTGATGTTGTTAGTAACTTTTTGATATTACAGATACTACCGTTGTTCATTTAACTGAAGAAAACAAGCCCATTTTGCCTTCAAACTCACATACATCATTAGAGACAACAATGCAGAAGAAACTATATCTAGGTAGCTGCCCTATTTGTTTTGAGGAACTGTTAGAGACACAAATTGGGGCAACTATCTGTGGACACGTTTTCTGTATGTCCTGCCTTACGCAAACAGTAGAAAATTTAAAATATTGTCCTAACTGTCGAAAACGATTAGAACCTTCTGATATTATATCTCTATATTTCTAAACTTTTAAAATATGTTCGCTATTTTTAAATTTTATTTCTAAACTTTTAAAATATGTTCGCTAATTTGTCAGTTATATGTTTTGTCTCAAAAAGAATAAGACAGAGGCGGAACTGTCCATAGACACAAAAAGAGCGTATATGAGTTTCAGCGCTATCTGTTGAGGTGGATTCAAACTTATACACTCACAGACAAAAATATTGCATAATTTTTTTTTTGTTTATTTCTTTTTTTATGTACTTTTTTTTGCTAAATGTCTTATCCTAGGGTGTTTTACGTATAGGTACTAACAATAGCGAACTTTTCATAAGGCCGACTAGGCCCAGGCATAGGGCGGCCAATCTGCGCCCGCTATCTAGCTGAAGCACGTGCGGGACGCGGCCAGCGCGGCGCGGCGGAGTGCACTGATAAAACTATATGGTTTGATAACTATCAGAGACAGAAATAACTCAGACATAAAATATCTCTAGCGGATTGACCCGAACGCAATACTGATTTTCGTACCAGCCGCCCCTTTCTGCGAAATGTGAAGTTGTTCGTACAACTTCACATTTCGCAGAAAGGGGTGGCTGGTACTGACCGGCCTAAACTGCTAGTTCACCTTTGAGTACTAATGGTCAAATAATTTGCATTAGCAGCCTTACAATAGATTTTTTAAACAAAAAGAAATCATAAAAAATATGCAATATTTTTGTCTGTGAGTGTATTTTGTATTTGCAGTGCAAGGAGGACGTGCAGTAGGTATTGATGTTGTTTGTCTTTTCTCTGAAGTCTCACAAGTTTTTACATTGCACTGGATCATTTTTTTCACTTTTTTCAATCAAAAATGCAATGTTTCTATTTCATATAAACAAACCGACATTATTCTTGATTGTAATCAATACGTATCGTGCGTCACAGCTGACCAGAATTAATAATTCTGACTCGCTAAAGTTTGCTACCATTGCATACTACAGTTTCGTCTCTATTCTATGCTCTTTGTTTTATATTTTGTATTAAAGTTGACCAAGTGTATTGTAAACAACATTCATGGATTTGTTTGATGGTTTGAGAAGCTTTCATAAATATGTATTTCAATAAATTAGTATTTAAGTAATGTGCTAAAAATTTCATAAAGAATATTGACTTTTATTTACTAATACCTAATCATAATGGAATCTAATCATGGTGGAAATATAATGGTGCCTCCACACAATCGGCCATGATGGGCGATTACAGACCAACACGATTGTGTGGAGGGCATAATCGCCTGTAATTGCCCATGATGGAGCGTGATCGACTCTGTATGGGCAAAGATTGCGCGCGTTTCCACACGTTCGTCGATCACTCAGTTCATGTTTGTTTCGATATCCATGTCGGACAAATGACAATTCAACAAATGGCACGATTGTGTGGACAGATTCGCAATGATGGTGACAATCATGGCCCATTCTGTGATTGCCCATCATGGCCGATTGTGTGGAGGAGGCATTACATGGTGTGCTCATCAGGCAGGTTTTTCTCTAAATGTTGTCGAGCGTCTATAATTCACAATTCAATTCAATTCTCTCTCAAAAAATCGTTTCTCCCTTGCACAATTTTGTAAAATAATACTCAGGTGTGCCAACTCATAAAAATTTCTAAATTGCGTGATGATTTTTACATTTTAATGTTTTCGGAACCAGTAATTTGACATATTGTGTCAAATTGAAATAACGAACGGCAACAGAATTTAGGTTATCAAGAAATTATTAAGGTAAATAGATTTTAAGGAATCTTAATGAGGAAGTGGAAGGGGGGGCAAATAAGGAAGCTTTTGATGATTAATCAGAATGCAGCACACGAGGCGCTATGAAACTCGTCAATAAAAATTTGTCGATGACATGTATTTATATTATATACAGGGTGCGTCTATTTTTGGATTTTTGGTTGGACTGGTCCACTTGGAACGGGTTTGTAGCTGATGTAGATATTCTTGCTGCCAACGTTTCCAGAAATGCTGACGAATCTGCTGCAGATGTTGCCAACGACTGAGAGTTCGCTCTGGTGCATGCTGGAAGTCTTGCTCGATTGGCAACTGAACTGCATCTCCAATTAAGAAATAGAAGGGAGTTAATACAGTAAGGTCGTTAGGATCATCGGTGACCTGAGTCAGAGGACTGGAATTTAGACAGGCTTCAATTTCTGTCAGGAGGGTATAACATTCCTCAAATTTTATTGTTAAATTTCTAGTAATTTTATAAAAATGACTTTTAAAGCATTTAACCGCAGCTTCCCAGATTCCTCCGAAATGAGGAGAACAGGGTGGAATGAATTTCCATGTAATTTGTCTTCTGGCCAATTCAGTGGTTAGTTCGGACTTGTTTTTTCGTTGAAATTCATGTAAGCTACGAATTATTCGCACCGACGAAATTAGTGCCATTATCAGAACAGACAATAGAACATAAACCTCTTCTGGCTGTGAATCTTCTGAAAGCAGCCAAAAAAGCTTCCGTTGATAAATCGGTGACTAGTTCGAGATGTACTGCTCGAGTCACTAAACAGACAAACACTGCGACATAAGCCTTACTTATGACAGGTCGTCCTCGTCGCTTGCTTTTCTTTAATTGAATAGGCCCGGCGTAATCGATTCCGATATTAACAAATGGACGGCCGGTTGGTGTTACCCGATAGTTTGGTAAATCTCCCATTAGTGTCTCACTGAGTTTAGGTTTGAAACGAAACATACGATGCAGTTGCGTACAATTTTCCTTGCAATAACTCTTCCGTTTATAGGCCAGTAACGCGTTCGTATTGATGCTAGCATTTGATCTACTCCTACGTGATGCAATCGTCGATGTTCTTCTTCCAATAAAAGTTGCGTTACTTGATGATTGTTTGGTAATATGATAGGAGTTTTATGGTCACTTGATAAAGTTAAATGCCGAAGGCGACCCCCAACACGCATTAGCCCCACATGCGTCGATGAATGGATTTAAGGCAAGTAGCTTACTTCTTTTACCAATTTGTTTTCCAGCCTCCAAATCTCTTATCTCTGGCGGAAACGACTCTCGTTGAATCCACAACAATATGGACTTGGTGGCCGCATTTAATTCATCTACGGTAAGTGCGTCTACCTTTGCAATCTCAGTTTTTCTTGAATTATAGACAAATCTTTTGCAAAAAGCAATCACTCTTTTCATTTTTTCGAATGTCGAGAACCTTTCACAGACTAAAGTGTTTACTGTTCCTGTAATCACTGCTTTAGGCTTATATTCCTTGCTAATTGCTTCTTTATCATACATCAATTGCAATGATGGCCAGTCCGATCGTGTTAGCCACTCGGGTCCTTGCCACCATAGCTGATTGTGTAAAATATCTTCTGGTGAACTGCCTCTGGACACTATGTCTGTTGGGTTTATCTTTGATGGCACATGTTGCCACTTATCTGGTTCAGTAAGTCGTTGAATTTCCGATAATCTATTAGCTACAAATGTTTTTAACTAGGACGATTGTTGAATCGGTCCACAAGTAACATCGCTTAATTTTATCTCCTATAGCTCGTTTGACCGATGTCACTAGTCTGGCTAATAACATAGCTCCATTTAACTTTAGTCTCGGTAATGATAGACTCTTTAGAGGAGCTACTCTCGATTTGGAACATAATAGTCTTGAAATATTGTTATCATTTGTCTCGATGCATTTTATGTACACATAAGCTCCATAAGCCTTTTCTGAAGCGTCGCAAAAACCATGTAATTCTAAGTTTTCGCTCTGCTTCTGCTTTCTAACTTTTCTTTCAATCTTGAACTCATTTATAGTTTCCAACTGATAGTAATAAGTAGTCCAGATATCGACTATACAGTGTGTCCACAGACTCATCCTCAACATGGGGATCTCCGTTGTTATGGGAGATAGAGATTTGGTTAAATGAGACAAAATATGCAGAATCTCCAGTACTACTACCCTGCGTAGTCAAACTTTCCATATTTTGCTTGGTTCGCGACCGACAGTTGAAAAACGAGATTTACCCATTTTCGTTTTTTGTTTATAACTCGCTTATTAAATAAGTTAGAAAAAAAATATTTTCACTTTATTAAGGACCTTTTTTAT
The DNA here is from genome assembly GCA_039654895.1 of Mongoloraphidia duomilia. Taxonomy (NCBI): domain Eukaryota; kingdom Metazoa; phylum Arthropoda; class Insecta; order Raphidioptera; family Raphidiidae; genus Mongoloraphidia; species Mongoloraphidia duomilia. The sequence continues at coordinate 27,736,812 of CM077518.1, read as the reverse complement.
GAAGATTTCAAATCTCTTTTCATATTTTTATTTACTTTTATAGTTTTAGAGATACTTGTATTAACTTTGTTTTTTTAAATACACGTCAAAGATGGCCATGACACCATTCGAAAGAGATTTTTTTTCTCTTTAATTTGATATCAGGGTTGATGGATTTATTTTCAAAAATAACAGAGTTATACGTAAAACACTGATTTTTAATAGTAGGCTATGCTAAATTAATTGATAAAACAACAGAAGGCCTAGCAAACAGTTGAAATTCGCGTTGGCTTAGTAAACGGCTGTTTTGTTTTAGCTGTCAAAGTGTAGTTTGTTGCCAATTGGTCAGTTTACTAAGTGATTTAATAAATTTACTTTTGTTATCATGGAACCATTTTGAAACAATGAAAAATTTGATATGTTATCTTGTTACAATCTATGTCACAAAAATTCGACCAGAGCTGCAGAAATGTACTTCGATCAATATCCACAACGAAGACAACCTCATTCGTCTATTTACAGAAACTTACGAGTAAATTTGATAAACTACTATGGATCATTTAAAAAGCCGTCTACTAAGTCAACGCGAATAAGTGAAGAAGATAAAACTACTGTTTTACGATCAATTGTTCAAAATCGCTTATTTTTCATTGTTACAAAATGGTTCCATGATAACAAAAGTAAATTTAATAAATCACTTAGTAAACTGACAAATTAGCAACAAACTACACTTTGACAGCTAAAACAAAACAGCCGTTTACTAAGCCAACGCGAATTTCAACTGTTTACTAGGCCTTCTGTTGTTTTATCAATTAATTTAGCATAGCCTACTATTAAAAATCAGTGTTTTACGTATAACTCTGTTATTTTTGAAAATAAATCCATCAATCCTGATATCAAATTAAAGAGAAAAAAAATCTCTTTCGAATGGTGTCATGGCCATCTTTGACGTGTATTTAAAAAAACAAAGTTAATACAAGTACCTATCTCTAAAACTATAAAAGTAAATAAAAATATGAAAAGAGATTTGAAATCTTCATAAAAAAGGGCCTTAAGAAAGTGAAAGTATTTTTTTTCTAACTTACTTAATAAGCGAGTTATAAACAAAAAACGAAAATGGGTAAATCTCGTGTTTCAACTGTCGGTCGCGAACCAAGCAAAATATGGAAAGTTTGACTACGCAGGGTAGTAGTACTGGAGATTCTGCACATTTTGTCTCATTTAACCAAATCTCTATCTCCCATAACAACGGAGATCCCCATGTTGAGGATGAGTCTGTGGACACACTGTATATTGAGGCACCGACTCATCCCAGTCCAATTTGATTTGCCATAATTGCTGCATTATCAACTTAGCAGTAGTTACGATTGGCCCTACTAGCCCAAGCGGATCGAATATTTTTGCTATATTAGCTAGTATGGATCTTTTTGTAAATTGTTGATCCCTGTTTAATCGAATTGAATATTGCAGTACGTCTGTTCGAGCATCCCAGTTAATACCTAAAGTTTTAATTCCCCTTCTTTATTTATTACCAAAAATGAATCGTCACTTGAATTGGTTTCATTAATTTCTTGTAGTATTGTAGAGTCATTTGATCTCCATTTTTCCCCCTTTTGAGAGTAATTCCGATAATTGTTGACTTAGTAGCATCGCCTCCTCCTGGTTGTTCGCTCCCGTTAGTAAATCATCCATGTAAAATTCCTTTCGAAGAACCTTGGCTGCGACTGGGAAGTTTATTTGGTTTTCTTTGGCTAATTGTTTCAAGCATCGTGTATCTAGGAATGGCGCTGATGCGGTTCCGTATGTCACTGTCTGTAATTCGTAAATTGCTATATCATCATTCGGATCGTGTCTCCAGCAAATACGCTGTAGTCGTCTATCTTCCTTTTTTATTTTGATTTGTCGATACATCATAGCAATATCCGCTGTTAATACAATTGGATACGTGCGAAATCTTATTACAATATCGAATAAGTCATCTTGAATCTTTGGTCCTACTAACAGTACGTCGTTAAGAGATAGTCCGGAAGTTGTTTTCGCCGATGCATCAAACTCTCAGTTTTGTAGTTAAACTGTCCTCTTTTACTATATGGTGATGTGGTAAATAGTAAACAACTCCGTCTGAATTTTCTGACGTAAAACGTACTCGTTTCATATGTCCCATATTTTCGTACTCGTTCATGAACTGGTGATATTTGTCTAATGTCTTTCATTTCTAAATGTTGTTCCAACTTCCTTTCCAACGCATGCAACCTCATCACGGCTGTTTTCAAGGACTCTCCTAACCGTTCTGGTTGTGCACTAGGTAAGGCCAATATGAATCGTCCATCTTGGTCTCGTTTTACATTCTCAACGAAATGTTTTTCACATTGTTTTTCCTCTTGGTTGATCTTGTATGATTTCTTCGGTCTCCCAAAATTTCTCTATTTGGTCTTCTAAATAGCACATTTGTTTCAAGCTTGTTATTGGTTTATGTGATATCAATGTTCCCGATATGATCCATCCCAATTTGGTGTTCAGTAAAACGGGTGAGTTAGATCTCTTTGCTATTTGAATCTGTCCATCGCTCATTAGATTCCAAAATAGTTCCGCTCCGATGATCAAATCAATGGTTTTTGGTATGTAGAACTCTGGATCTGCCAACTGTACATGGTCAGGTAACTTCAATCGAGTTATATTCAATCGTAATTGTGGTAATTTAGTCGTTATTGTGGGTACTACTAAACATGGAATGATTGCATTGTAATTGTTAAATCTTGATTTTATTTTGACCTGTGCTTGTTTACTGGCATTTGAAGTTGTTTCATTAATCCCGCCGATTGTGACTTGCGTTTCTTGAATTGGAATCTTTAACCTGTTGCAGAGTTTTGATGTAACAAAACTAACTTGTGACCCTGGATCCAATAAGACATTGCATTATTGTATACGTCCATCTGTGGTATAAACATAAACTTGAGCAGTCGCTAACAAGGTAGGTAAATGATTATTGGCCTTGTGCAAAATGCGTAGCTACCGTTGATTTTTCCTCCGGTGACACCGAATTTGACGAATCTTTAGATTGTTTGCTAACTTCTAAATGTAACATTGAATTGTGGTACTTCGAACATTGTCTACAGTGAGATGACTTGCATTGTTTTGTAAAGTGCCCCAATTTTAGACAATTTAAGCATAACTTTAATCTTCGTGCTTCTTCAATTCGTTTCTCTATCGGTAGAGTTATGAATGTTTCACATCTGTATATCGCATGGCCTTGTTTCTCGCAATAATTACAGGCATTTGTTGTTGTGGTTGCGAAATGTACCTGCTTTTCTATAGAATAGAATGGAATAGAATAGAAATTTATTAATCCATAATACAATTACACGAGGATTCGTCAAAACACCTAATACAAATCGGTCCACTATAAAATACATATTAAATATAGAAATCATCAATGTTATAAAGACATTGACTTACTAAAGCTGCCTTTATTGCTTTTTTAAACTTACTAAAATTCAAAATTTTAATATCATGCGGCAACATATTAAACATTTTTAAGGCATGATATTCGGCGCTATTATTAAATAATGTCATTGAAGACTTCGGTAATATTACATTAGAATTATTTCTAGTGTCATGTCCATGGACAGCCTGAAATGTATCGTAATTTTGAATGCGTTGCTTGACGAAGCACAAGGCAAAATAGACATAATATATAGACGGCACAGTTAAAATACATTTATCAATAAAAGTTTGTTTACAACTTGCACGAAAATCAAAATTAAAAATTACACGAATTGCCTTTTTTTGAAGTAGAAATGTTTTTTTAATATCAGAACAATAATCCCAGTTTCCAACTAACAATACCGTATTTCACAAGCTGATAAAAATAAGCATAATAGACAGACAAACAAACTTTAGAATCAGTACAGTTATTTTTAATGACACGAAGAGCAAAATACGGCTTGACCGATTTTAATTTTTCTTCGATAAAAACTACCCCTGTATTTCAGCGAACAAAACAAAAAAAAATTATTCAAATCGGTCAAGCCGTTTAGGAGGAATAGAGTCACAAACGCTTGGACAGAAGAAATATATACAGGGTGAGTTCGACCACCCGTATCAGTCGTTTTTTTCGAAAACGGTTAGTCGTAGAGAGTTGTCAAAAATAAGCAAGTTTTGTACGGATTTTTTTTTTATTATTATTTTTAAAAACATCGGATATTTAAAAAAAATGTTTGATTCGGATGACATTTTGCTAGCCTGTTGCCATTTTCACATGACGGTTTGAGCTTAAATTAAATTAATTTGATTTGAGAAATAACAATTGAATAAAAATCGGTAAAAAAACCTTTAGTTAAACGTTTTTATAAATGTACTAAAAAGAAAAAAAATGATCGAAAAATGATATTTAATTTAGGTTTATAAGTATAAAAGCGTGGGTCCCAAACTCTATGATAATTTATTACAGTCACGACCCACGCTTTTTACTTATGAATCTAAATTAAATATTATTTTTTTCTTTTTAGTACATTATAAAACCGTTTAACTTAAAAGTTTTTTACCGATTTTTATTCTTTATTTGCTTAGTCTGATTTTATTACATTTATTCGATCCACTGAAATGTTACCGGAGCCAGACCTTTTGCTTGTGAAAATTCAAAAATGCGACTTGCACCCGGACGGGAGCCGGGTCGGTCAGCTAGTTACCATCATATTGTATTGTCACCGGAGCTACACATGTAGTTCAGTCAATGAGTGCTCACAAGGGGAATGTGGATGGAAAAGTCGAAAGCAGAAAATTTGACTTAGGAACTTTGTTTGGACTAGTTAGGAGATAAACATACTAAAAGTCCTTACCCCTCCGAAGTACGCCCGAGGGGGACGGGCACAAAGAAGGTCCCGTTTTTTGGTTTTTTGCTTTTATCTCGAAAATGGTGCGTCGTACGAAATTTTGTTGTACTACATAATGAAAGCTGATAAAATTCTCTACAGCATTAACTTTCACACTTTTTATCTATCTCCATTCTTTGCCTAGCTATGAGCTTCGAAAAACGGCCGATTTTCAAAAATGTGTTAAATTCTCTGTAGCACACTGTAACAATACGAATTTGCCAAAATCATTTCTTATTGCTCATCCACCTTATTAAAAAATGAATTATTTAATTCGCTGCCTCTTTGGGCGTGACGGGCCTGGTTGTGGTTCCTCAGCGTTTGCCTCTTCTTCTTTCTCCTCATCTGTCGGATCTACGGCTTAATTTCTTAGATATAAACTAATTAATAATTAATTTTTATATTATTATTTTTTTAGCTCGATTCTGAAGAAAATCCAAATCCGGATCGAAACGTCAATTATTTGAATTATTTATTGTAATTTTTTGTTAATACATTGTCTGAAAAATTGGTCGAGAATTTTATTCATTGATATTATTGGGAGTTTTATCCAGTTTAAAAGTAAACTGTTTCCGCCTTCACCGCGTGGAGGTACTCCCAGCTTGTTATTTTTTAATAGTGTGTGGGTGTTTTTAATAGTGTGGAAGAGCAATTAGAAATGATTTTGGCAAATTCGTATTGTTACAATGTGCTACAGAGAATTTAACACATTTTTGAAAATCGGCCCTTTTTCGAAGCTCATAGCTAGGCAAAGAATGGAGATAGATAAAAAGTGTGAAAGTTAAAGCTGTAGAGAATTTTATCAGCTTTCATTATGTACTACAACAAAATTTCGTACGACGCACCGTTTTCGAGATAAAAGAAAAAAACAACAAGCCGTGAGGTGGGTCGTTTATTAGGACTAAAGTGCGACCCTTGAGGTCCACACGACGAACTTCCCAGTTTGATAAATATTTAATAATAATAATTAAATTAGATATTACACAGAAAAGTAATCATTTTAATCATTAAAACATCAATAATTAAAAAAAAAAAAAAAAAAAAAAAACGGCTGAACCGATTTTTATAAAATTTATGTCGGATCAAAATGACGTTAACACGCCTCGATTGACACCCTTACGAAGTCGATATAATTTTTTATTCGCGAGATATTGTGTAAAATCTACTTTTTTGGAGGTTATTTGGTTAAGAAAAAAGAACGGCTGAACCGATTTTAAAAAAATTCCTTTCAGATCATATTTACGTTAATACGCGTCGATTGGCACCCCAACGTAGTCGATATCATTTTTCGTTCTCGAGATTTCGTCTTAGAAAGAAATGGACACATACGTACGTACACACACACACACACACACAGAGACATCTTTCTAAAAGTAGTGTAAAAATAGTGTAGTGACCTTGAAACATTAAAATTTTTTTTCCTTTTTGATTTCGATTTTCGGACCCATTACAATAACTTCCAGTGGGAAGTTAAAAAAACGGGACCTTCTTTGTGCCCCCCCCCCTCGGGCGTACCTCGGAGGGGTAAGGACTTTTAGTATGTTTATCTCCTAACTAGTCCAAACACAGTTCCTAAGTCAAACGTTCTGCTTTCGACTTTTCCATCCACAAATTATTCGTTGCTTAAGCTAATGTGTGCAAAATTTCAACTCAATCGGATTACGGGAAGTGGGTGAAAATTCAAAAGTACGATTTACACCCGGACGAAAGCCGGACCGGTCAGCTAGTTACCATAATATTGTATTGTCACCGGAACTACACATGTGTGCAAAATTTCAACTCAATCGGATCACGGGAAATGGGTGAAAATTCAAAAGTATGATTTACACCCGGACGAAAGCCGGACCGGTCAGCTAGTTACTATAATATTGTATTGTCACCGGAGCTACACATGTGTGCAAAATTTCAACTCAATCGGATCACGGGAAGTGGGTGAAAATTCAAAAATATGATTTACACCCGGACGAAAACCGGGCCGGTCAGCTAGTTACTATAATATTGTATGTGTGTGTGTATGTGTGTGTGTGGTCAATTTTTCGCCTTCGATATCTTAAGAACGGAACAACATACGGGCATGCCGATTGTTCTATTGTGTTTATCAGCCTTTAACTTAGATCTGATTAGATTTTGAGTCAAATCGGTTCAGTGGATCCTGAGATATTCAAAAAAACGTCCTCAATGTCACGTATTAACATAGGTAAAAAAAATATAAATGAATTCTAGATGTTATAATATGAAAAAAATGTAAATATTTTTTTTCTCTAAAATGTATAGTTTTCGAGAAAAAAAATATTTTACTAAAAAAAATAAAAATTGTACGTAAATCAAGGTAACCATTTTTACTTCCCACCTCTACTATGGTAGGGAAGTAATGGATTTAGTCCGAAAAAAATATTTCGAGATTTTAACAAATCTTCACGTTTTGAGACCCTAGCAATCGTTTAAGATCATTTTCAGACTGATGTCTGTATGTGTGTGTGTGTGTGTGTGTATGTGGTCAATTTTTCGCCTTCGATATCTTAAGAACGGAACAACATACGGGCATGCCGATTGTTCTATTGTGTTTATCAGCCTTTAACTTAGATCTGATTAGATTTTGAGTCAAATCGGTTCAGTGGATCCTGAGATATTCAAAAAAACGTTCTCCCATATTAGGTGGCATTAGCTGTGAATTATTTCGCCAGTAGGTACTGGGGTCGCTGGTTATTCTTTTATAATTTTATTCGTTGTCAATATATTTTGTTGTTACTTGTTAGCTCCTGGCTTGTTACGTTTTAATTATGAAAAGTAGGGTTTGATCAAATACTGTTGATTGTGTGATATTTGAGTGATGATTTGTTATTGATTTTTATAGTCGATTGCTGGATCTTTTGGCCGGAGTATAACTCAATGCATGCTTTGGGATTATTTGTGTTCACCGGTCTTCCCGGAATGAAAAATCATTTTTAGAATTAATTATTATTCTGTTTGAACGGCCGATACTTGCTCTCAGTGGACCGTTGGAGTTTTGCCTTGGTCGACCAATTGGTCCTGGCGCTCTTAATCTTCTGTCGGTACGTCACGATCAATTTTAACTATCCATTGGTTCGTTCCATTTTTTTTGTTACTTTGTTTTGTCTTTTATGTCGAGTGGTAGGTGGTTGGGTTTTTTGAGCCCTTGATGGGGTTAATTTGTTATAGATTTATTTATTGATTTTTAGGCTAATTGTGTATTGTCTTTTGTGTCAAGTGGTAGGTGGTGGATTATTAAGCCCTCTTGTGAGCATTTCTCGTGTTGTTTTTAGTGTATTTGCCATATGGCACATACACTATTGGCGTCGGTCGGATGGCGGGACCTAGGGGTTGGACCAAAATTTCTCGACGTTTCATAGTCTCCTGAACAATTTGGCACCATTTTTAGAAAAGTTTATATATATTATAGCAATCGCTTTTGCTCCTAAAGACTCGAATTTAATCGGTTGCGCGGCTAGCTACCGACGGCGCGGGGTCATTGGTCGGAGAACAAAAATTATTATCTAGCGATACGATCGCTCTTGTTTTTAGGAAAGCAGCCCTAAAATTTAAGTACAGGAAAAGCCCTTAATGGGCAATAAAAAACCCGACCACCTACCACTCGACACTTAGGACAACACAAAATGTGAACGCACACAATAAATCGTGCGTCACAATAATGCAATTTAAATTTGAAGTCACCTCTACACTCAGTATCACCTAACCAGAGACGGACCTCGTTGGAAGATTACTTAGTGGGCCAGATACCGACCGAGAGATCAAAGGGCGCCAGAACTTATAGGGCCACACTGCGTAAGTCTCAGGTCGTCCAAGCTGAGACGCGAGAGTGGTCACAGTTAGGGATAATTCGAAAAGGATAACCACGTTGGCCAAAAGAGATCCGAAAAATATTCCGGAACAGAGTCCAGAACCACAATCACAGTTATATTAAATCCCAGGCCTAACGCTGTTACTTTCTTAGCAAGATAAACAGAAAAAATCAGAGGTGATTTCGATGGCCAAAACCACACGATAACTTAACCTAAACTACCAACAAAACACAGATTACGAACACAATATCGAGACACACAGTATTCGAGATACCAAAAAATAAAAAGGCGGCCCTGTAATCACAGGTCCTACGGAACTTCCAACAATCGAGACAAAAATCCTAATTCAATAGGCCTCGAAGCCTCATAAGAACCTACTTAATCAATCGCAAAACGCTAGCGTGACGTTAGCGAGCGATAAGCGAACGATAGCGAAATTCTCAACATAAAATCTTCATAAATAATGAAGCGATACGGAACGATAACGAAATTCACATAATTAATTTTTAACAATTATTTCACACTTAATCCGTGCCTGTACGGAAATTCCTGAGCCTGAAAAGAAAATACATAGCATAGGACTAGAGACATAAACACTTTAAAATCGCGAGACTGGCGACGTGGAATTCAAACTTAATTCGTAATAAGATTCAAAATATTCTGGAAAATTCCCAATGTAGTACAAGAAATCATACAGGAATACAATCGACGCACTATTATTCATGTTAATTCTGACGTAAATATCTAAATTGACCCAGTACCACGCAAAGTGGTCGACATTCAGAAATGTAAAATGTTCATAAAATATTAGATGTTATCCCTTAATATTTTCGGGATATCTTGTAGTACCATATCTATCCCACTGGGCTAGACACTTGATAATATTCTGGGATACTTGATGCGTCGTCACTTATGATAGCGAATATTAAAAATTTCGGAATAATTGCAAAATCTTCAAAATTTCTGGAATAAATTAAATTATTCCCGTATTCCAGAATCAACACAACCACACGGAAATCCAACAGCAGCAACCTATAATCCCTAAACAAGGAGAAACCGATTGGTTTCTTTATGGTTTATTGTTTGCACGGCAAGCTAACTAAATCGAATAACAATAATCCAACAATGGAAATACGGAAAATAAATCAATTTTCGGGAATTAGGAAAACTAGGAAGGTCGACCAATACAGGAATCGAAGCAGAAAACAACGCCGAATCCAAAATCCAAGACTAAAATAATACAGCTCCAAAACGAAAAGTACAATTTAAAATCCAAAATCCCAAAATAAAAAGTTATTTTATTTGCCAGAATATTCAACCATTAATTTTTTATTGTTTAACAGACACGATGTGTATGACACGGTCGCCATATCTCGTCTGTCCACATGCCAACGCTTACCAAAGTATTCCGTATTTTTCCTCAGCGTTCTCCCTTACACACACAATAAAAATAGTACGTATCGTCTTGCACTCATAGACATCATATGTCCTAGTCGTGTTCATTTATGTTCTAGTTTGCATAGCTCGTTGTAAGACGCTCGCCAGCCTGCCTTGACGTCATCACATCAATACAGTGGGGTCCCAAAGTAATGATATCAACATAAAATGCTTTGAAGTTAAAATTGTACCGCTATCTACTGGATGTACAAAAGGGCTAATTGCGACTAACTACGACTAAAATTAGCCCAATATAATATATATATATATATATGTGTGTGTGTGTTCGCAGCATAACTCTCGAAAGACTTAATTGATTTGGACGAAATTTGCTACACACGTTGGAATCCATCACCGCACGGAACCCAGTTAAAATGGGCCCAATCGGACTATTTTAAGGGTGGTTTTTAGAGGTTGAAAAAAGTTTTTGGGCCCGAAAATACCGGAAAAAATTTCAGAATTGTTTCAAAATTGAAATTTACCCTTTTAGTAAAGATCAAAATGTGCTTCTAAAATTTTAATAAAATCGGCCCGACAGGACCGAACTTACAAATCTTACTGAAGGGTGTATTTAATTTGGTACAGAGGTTGCATTGATAATAATATTGAAATTAAGAAAAAAAAATATAATTTTAAGGGATGTATTAAGGGGTTAAATTTTTTATTTTGTCCAAAAACAAACTTATGTTCACATAATAACAGCACTATGCCTGTATTAGCAAATACACTATATTATCGGCAGGGTTTTGGCACTGCGACCCGAGTTTTTTTTAATTGAGCTTTGACCCTATTGCTAGAGCTTATGAGATGGAGTAAGCGTCGAGCTCATGTTGAGCGTAACTTACTCCCCCGTTTTGAAAACTGGGTATTAGTGATTGTACTTGATTTTTCTCGAAGTTTAATTCTGAGTCACCGTATTTTTGAACCAAGACCTAGCGCCACTGAGCTTAACTAGCCGGTAGCGTTACCCTTGGCTTAGGCCAAAGAACGTCGTTATAGTACCTAAATAAATATAAAGTGGAATATTATGAAATAGTTGTAAAAAAAAAACAAAAAAAATAATGTTGCCGTGATCGAAATCGAACCTCCCACTTTTAAGCAAACTCTTTAGCTACTTATCGTAACAGTTTGCTCTACTGTTATTTTTATAATATACCACGTTGACAATGCTCGACGGCCACTCAGGGGCTTGAGAATGGCCGAGCGTGTAGCAATGCTGTTGTTTACATGGCGTTTCTATGGTTCCTCTATTACAAGTCCCCAGTTCTCGGGTTCTAGCCCGAGGGCTGGTAAAAGTGTCAATTGGATTTTCAATTTATTATTAAAAAAAATAATAATGAATTGGTGCTAGGCCCAAATAACCTTAGCTGTTGGTGGTCTTTAAAACAATTTTTTTTCGACGGCCACTCGTAACAAGCGTACAATATCGCAGTTCTTGTGCGATCACTTGCGCTCGATACCAGTGGCTATTCGGCACTTTCCGAAGTGCTATACCGTACGCTCGATACGAATATGCGTCCCGGTGGCCCAGTCCGCCCCTAGTTCTCTCTGATTTTGGTTACCTATCTAGTGTGTAGATAATTACGGAATAATATTGTGTAACAGTGTAACTTTTGTTATGTCTTATGTATAAAGTTTACCATTACCATTCGCCGCACACAACGCTCATAACCCAACCGCCATACAAGATGTTAGGCATTGCAAATGCAATTGACTTAGAGAATGGACTGCGCAACTAACTGGTCAGATTAAACCTATCTAGGTATTTATTTTTCGAGAAACTAGTTTACATTTTTGTACTTAGCTGAAGATTTCACTTCTTGAAGAATTTCTTTCTGCTCTTTAATGTTGATAAAATTCAGTTCGTAGTCATGAGTTTTCCATATTGAATTCTGATTTGAAAAATCGTGAAAATAGCTGTCCCGCGCTGAACATTCAATTTTAGCTAAAAAAATCGGGACATCTGGTAAAGCCATTGAGGCGATACTGATGTTGATAACAAATTGCGGTTCCGAGCGTTGTTAAAATTTTCAATCGTTGTTTCTCTGCGTAACTATTGGTCAATAATTTCAGAAAGGTTTTAATAAATGTGCATATTTTTTTTAGTATTTATAACTTAGACGCTAATGACTTCAGTTGTCGAGCGTCTATAATTTACAATTCATTCATTCATTAGTATTTATAACCTTATCCTTGCTTTTGTTACTTATTTTTGAGGAAGAGAATTTTCATTTTACCCTGACTTTCGACAGACCGATCGAACAGCGCGTTTCTCGCATTTTATTTCGTTATGTATTTGGCTCGAGCTACCGAGTTTCTTGATACCTTTGTAATAAACAGATTGAATTCAGGAAACTTTTCTTCTGAGAAAATCGAAAACAACTGAAAACAACCAATAGCGTTCTTGGAAAGCGACAGATTTGCAGCCACCTTATTTCATCTCGTTTACACAGTAGTGAATAATGAATATTTTATGTACATTCTGAGATAGGGAATTCGTCATGTCCCCCATCATCCTAAAACGACCCCCCAGGCCTGGAACTTTCTGAGAAACAAATAGTTTTATCAATAAAATGCGTAGGCAGTAGTCTATGCTCTAAAGTCTAAGTCAATGATCACTGCGAGGCCCAAGTCCGATTTGGTTTAGGTACCTATAGTAAATGTTGGGGTCAATTCGACCTCGCACGCGCGAGGTGTCTTGTTACCGTCGGTGGCGTGTACAAACGGCGAGCGGCGTCTTCATGCCATGAACTTCGCAAAACAATGCACACGTTCAGGCGACGATTCAGGGAAGGCGATCGTTCTTTTTTGAAATAAGTTACATCTGTCAAGATTATCTGGACCTAGTACCAATTTATATTGTCAATTTATTATTTTTAATTCATTGAAAATTCGAACGATACTTTTATCAGTTCTCAGATTAGAATCTGGGACTGGGGGGGTTTCTAATAAGCGAGCCATGCAGAAGTGACATAAAATTATATGCTCGGATAATAATTATCAAGCACTGTTTAGTGTTTATCTTCATTATATTTTATTTGTTTTTAACTTCCCATTGGAAGTTATTGTAATGGATCCGAAAATCGAAATCAAAATGTATAACAAATTTTTATGTTTCAAGGTCACTACACTATTTTTACACTAATTTTAGAAAGATGTGTATGTGTGTGTGTGTACGTATGTACGTACGTATGTGACCATTTCTTTCTAAGACGAAATCTCGAGAATAAAAGTGATATCGACTGCGTATAATCGACGCGTATTAACGTAAATATGTTCTGAAAGAAATTTTTTCAAAATCGGTTCATCCGTTCTTTTTTCTTAACCAAATAGACTCCAAAAAGTAGATTTTACACAATATCTCGCGAATAAAAAATTATATCGACTTCGTAAGGATGTCAATCGAATCTACGACAAAAGGACGCGGCAATTTGGACGCGGGACAAAAGGACGCGGCCATTTAGACGCGAGACAAAAAGTCGCAAGGGACAAAAGGACGCGGAGACATTTGGACGCAAGACATTAGGTCGCCTTCCAGTTGGACGCAAATGGCGAGGTTGGTAGTCAAAAATGGACTATAATATGCGTCGTGAGACACCCGACAGAAGTAAACACTGCAAACTGAATCAAATTTAAAAAATATTACAGGAACTCCAAAAAAAAAACAGATAACTGGCTTACATCTAAAAGTATTAACAACTTTTCTCCCTCGATGCTAAAGCCACAAATATATCAGATAGTAAAAGAGTAAGAGAGACACTGTATATTATATAATAATAAAAATGCGCCTTTTGCGTCCAACTTCGTTCAAATTTCAAGTTTCTAACTTCATCGGTTTGGCCTGAGCATTGATTAGTCAATAAAACCCCACACCTCCTTTTGACCACTTTAGGGGTTGAATTTCGAAAAATCCTTTCTTAGTGGGTTTTACGTCACAAAAAGTACCTACTATCCAAATTTCAAGTTTCTATTTTCGGCGGTTTGGCCTGGGCTTTACTTTTTTCAAAAACCTATACTCCATTTTGATCCCCTCAGGGGTTGAACTAAAAAAAAATTCGAATCCGTATTTGCGTCAACATTAAGAAAATACCCAGAAGTAGATAAGTATTTGCTTATTTTTCGAATTGAGAGGTATATGAACCGATATTGTGTCAAAAAACCCTACACCCCGTTTGAATTCAGTGGTTTGACCTGAGCGCTGATGAGTGAGTCCGGACTTGCTCATTTATAATATGTACCTATACAGATAGATAGAATATGCGTAATTTTGTTTTATACGAAATATTCTTAATTTTGTGCAGTAAGAACGTTATGCTCATTTTTTCCCTTGTATCGACAACACTGCATTCGCATAAAGAACAAAAGGTACTCATATTCTTCAATTCGATTTTGTATGCTTTTTGCGCTGCACGTATAATAATTTGTGCGTATACAAAATACAACAGGTTCGAACTTTGACTTTTTAACCGACTTCAAAAAAACTTTTTATAAAAAATTATAGTTTAAAAAAACTAAAAAACACGCTTTTTAACCGACTTCAAAAAAAAGAGGAAGGTTCTCAAGTCTACGCGTATATTTTTTTTATTTTTTTTCCTTTTTATAGCAATGTGAACTAAAAAATAAAAAATAATTTTTAAATGTAAAGATTTTGTTCAACAGTGATAGGAAGTTCCCCAACTCGATATAATATTAACTTTAATGTAAAAAAAAGCGTGGGTTGCTTTCTACATTTTTATAAAAAGCACCCCACGCTGTTTTTACATTGAAAGTTAATATTATAACGAGTTTAAGTTTTTTTTAAACTATAATATTTTATTTTTTACTGTTTAGTCTTAAAACAAATTTGAATTGAAAGTCGAAGTTTGCCCTATAGTCCAGTCACGAGAGCTTAAAAAGATAGATCCACCTTGCGTTTTGTGCAGCAAATGATTTTATTTTTTTGTGTCCTCAAGCATGTTTAGGAGATGTCAAATCCAAGTTTGCGACCTCTAAAACAAGATGGGGGAGTTTTGGTGGGCTAAAAACCATGATTTTTTTGAACTTTTTTCGATTTCTTGCTTATAACATGGAAACGGCTGGTCCTATTGAAAAAATGGTCCTATTCAAAATTAAAGGACACAAAATTTACTTCAAAATGCACTAGTCAAATATGTTCCGATTTTTACCGACTCTACAGAACTTAGAAAAACAAAAAAAAAATAAACTCTTTTTTTGTTTGAACGCGCTAATCTCAGGAACTACAAGTCCGATTTAAAAAAAAAAAAATTTGTTAGATAGCCCGTTTATTGAGGAAGGTTATAGGATATACGAGTTTTTTTTTAAATTTAACCCCAAAGGGGGTAAAACGTGAGTGTAAGATTTTTTGTAATAACAAAAAACCTTACACCCCCGTTTTACCCCCTTTGGGATTGAATTTAAAAAAACTCGAATAGCCTATAACCTTCCTTAATAAACGGGTTATCTATCAAAAAAAATTTTTTTTAAATTGGACTTGTAGTTCCTGAGATCAGCGCGTTCAAACAAAAAAAGAGTTTATTTTTTTTTGTTTGAACGCGCTAATCTCAGGAACTACCAATCCGATTTGAAAATTTTTTTTTGTTAGATAGCCCGTTTATTAGGGAAGGTTATAGGCTATTCGAGTTCTTCAATAGTTAAAAGCTTGAAAAAATGCTTTTTTTTCATTTTGGTAAAATTTGGCGATTTTCTAAGTTCTGTAGAGCCAGTAAAAATGGGAACATAAACATATTTGACTAGTGCATTTTGAAGTAAATTTTGTGCCCTTTAATTTTGAATAGGACCATTTTTTCGATAGGACCAGCCGTTTCCATGTTATAAGCAAGAAATCGAAAAAAGTGCAAAAAAATCGTGGTATTTAGCTCACCAAAACTCCCCCGCCCTGTTTTAGAGGTCGCAAACTTGGATTTGACATCTTCTAAACATGCTTGAGGACACTAAAAAATAAAATCATTTGCTGCACAAAACGCAAGGTGGACTTCCTCTCGTGACTGGACTACTAAGAAAACACAAGGAAATTTAATTGCCTGTGATGCAGGCAACCCACTCAACGCCGCTCGGGCTGTAGATAGTGCTTGCCGGCTTGTAGGTATTTTATAGGTGTAATAAGCTTTTTTTTATTCTGACGATCCTGGCTAGGACATTAGGTCAAAGTTATGAAATTATTGTATTGTCATCGGTTCTTAATACGTGTACAAAATTTAAAATTATTCTGACGTCTGGAAGTGGGTAAAAATTAATTTGAAAGATTCTGTCACATAGATACATACATACATATAGGTTAAGCTAATAAAAGCGTGTTAAAAAGAACCGCCTTCAAAAAAAACACTGAAAAGAGGTCAATAATAAAATGTTGAGGTCGGCGCCAATTTAATAAAATATGAAGTCGGTTAAAAAGTGCCAATTTAATTGATACCTATCTACTTACTTTTTAACCGATTTAATATTTTATTAAATTGGCGCCGACCACAAAATTTTATTATTTTCCTCTTTTTAGTGGCTTTTTTGAAGGAGGTTTTTTTTTTGTTAAAAAGTTTTTTATTTTAGTGGCTTTACAATACGTAGTTTGCACGTTATTAACCGACTTCTATCTTGATATTTGATTACTAAACTGAAAAAGAAAACCACTGTACCGATTTTACTACAATTTGTGTGGAACCACCCTGAAGGTATGCCCTATTAAATAAAACAAGAATCATTAAAATCGGTTCACAAATGCAGGAGATATGAATAGAATAAAATAAAATATTTTTATTTTCTGTTTTGTACAAGCTATCACGGTAGCCTACTTTACAAATGATTCTTATACAGGGTTCGGCAATCAGTACTAGTGGTTTTAAACCACCTCGTATATGGTTATTGTTGAAATGTGAGAAATAACAACGACTTTATTTTTAATTTCGGTATCTGCAATTTATTAATTAATGGTATTTTTTGAAAATAACAGCTCTTAAGTGAGCGCCATTGCAGTTAAAAGTTTGAACATTCTTGGCATCTTTCTAGAAAGTTTCCCATTACTCTTCGTAATAAATCATTTCCAATATTTCAAATTTCATCTCGAATTGCGTTTCAGATCTTGAAGTGTGTGTGGACATGCACTCGCAACTGACCCACCCAATTCAAAATTGTGTCCCGTTTTGGTATTCTTCCGTGCCTGGCAACTTCAAATTCACGTCTAAAATTGAGTCTGCACAATGCTCTGTGTTCGAATAAAATTTTCAACAACGAAAGTACGCTGATTTACTGGAAACTGACCCATAACTGGACATATTGCATGAAATAAGTTTAACAATTACGGGCAATTGACAGTCATACGTCAATTATTTTTCTTTTCATAGGTTATTCAAATCTACCGGTACTGATTGCCGGACCCCGCCGGACCCTTTACATATTTTTTGAAGTTTAAACACATCAATTGCAGTTACCGACGCCCCCCAGAAGATGACACCGAATCTCAAATGTGATTCAACAAATGCCGAGTATACACACTATAAGTATTAACATCCAATGGTACCTATTATTTCTTTCAGAACACTTAAGATATATTATTATAGAGATATGGAAATTTTAGAAGTGATATGTATTATATTATGTTGTTTCCATTTAAGGTTTTTTTATGCCTAAGGAAGTGACATCTTGCTGCAGTTTGATATCATTTATTTCATCAAGTTTTAAACTTTCCTGGATTTCTTCAAATTTAATAGCTTGTGAACGAGTGTCGCCTCTAGCACAAAACATGTAAGCGAATCGAAAACGTGAAATATGTATTGACTAGTGAAATAGTGAAATGCAGGTTTTATTTTAAACGGATTTCACGGAGTTTAAACCTGTGTTCTGTTAAATTGCAGATTTATATATTATAACACTAGCCGCTACTCGTGGCTTTGCCCAAGTTTATTTTGATTTATGATTTATTATTCCCCTCGCGAGAAATTCTCCCCCTGCGAAGCAAAGTCGGGCTGGTGGTGTTTATAATATTCCGCCTATACGCTAAAATGCAAAAGAATTTCTCAGTTACGTTTTGTTACTATCCCACAGAAATTATCCCCCCCCCTCCGCGGGAAATTTATCAAAATAAAATATAGCCTATATCATTTAAGGAGTGTAACTTTCTATTAGTGAAAGATTTTTTTGAATCGGTTCAGTAGTTCCGCACATAAGAATTTATGATTTATTATCCCCCCCGCGAGAATCTGTCCCCCAGCGAAGCGAAGTCGGGTTCGTGTTAGTAGGATTCCGCCAATACGTTAAAATGCAACGGAATTTCACGTTTTGTTAGTAGTAGAGAACAAATAAAAATTTAATTAATAATAGTATACTTAGATAAATATATATAGATAAGCCCACCCATATATCCAATCCTGGTGTACAGTATTACACTTACAGTACAGTACAGTACTCCATTGCAAAGTATAAACCAAAGCGGCGGAATAGAGACTGTCGTGACCTAATAAAGCGACTGCGGGGGTAACTTACTTGCAAAAAAAAACAGGCGTGAGTATATGATTACCTACCAATAAAAATGCACTGCAAATACAGGAGATCATGTTTACTAAACAATACTTTCAACTGACCAAATATATCTCTATAGATATGAATAGGGTCGTCCCACATTTTTTAGGGTTGGAATCTACGTTACAAATAGATAATAAAGCAATTTTGTTGAGAATTTTTCGGAAGCTTTTTCTACAAAAAAAATTCCTAAAAGTTTGTTTTTTTAAATGTAATTTTAAACATAGAATTATACTGCCACGGAATACGTCATTCACACAGCCTTCTCTGATTGGCTGCTGTAGTTGAATAACGTCCACTGATCCATAGATAAAGAGTAAATATGGAGAGAATATAGTACACTGATTTGTTTATGCACAGTTGACAGGCGATAGGTAAGTTCTTCACGAGTTACGACTAACGAGGAAGTATTCCTCTCTTTTCATCTATGCGTGGACGTATGTCTGGGTCTGACAGTGGCGTCATTGCTCTGGCTTTTACGTCATCATAATATGGTGGGTAAGCTGATCCGTTTGAAATGAACACATTTTTTTAATTCTCGTTTGCAATTAAAAGGAAGGATGTAAGAAAAAAAATTTGAAACACAAAAAAGAACAAAATAAAATATATAATTTTTACCCCTATCTAACTCCCTATTAATATTATTTTTACCTAGATAATTTTATAAATAATATACTATTATCAATATCGTTGACCGTTGTTATTGTTAACAACAATTAATATCTAATCAAACTAAATTAAACAAATTATAACTAATTTATGAAATTTTGTCTCAATATGTAATAATTTAGCTTTCAGTGACGAAAAATGAACTGCAATTATATATGCTTATAACTTAAAAATTTTGCAAGTTAGCGACATTGGACAAAACGAATCTTTTAGACTTTAGGACATTAATTAATTTCTTATGAATTCTTATACAGCTGTTCAAAATGACATTACGTTTTAGCCATTTCAAAGTGACGTAAGCGCACGACTTTCGGGCACTTTTTCTCGCTATAACTTTTTATCTACACGAAAATGTGTAAGATCTGTCCAAGAAAGAAGTTTTCTCTTATTTTTTTGTATATCTAACAGTTATCAATATTTTTGCAAAAACCCATTTTTGGGGTGGCTTTATCCCCCCCCCCCCATTTAGCGGGGACTTTTCGTAAGTATGTTAGGGGACCATTCTCGACATTTTCCTCAAAATCACCTTTTTTAATTATTACCACGTCTTTCCCTTAAATCCCGCTTTTGTGTCTATTTCACCAATAGAGTCTAGATTCTAGATAACTATTATGAAACGGTCAGTTAATATTACTAATAGTGGGGCCGCCAAGCGACGAATCCAACTTCAACCTTGCACTTTGTGATAGAGAGATGCCACTCGGTACGAATGTTTGTCGGACCCATATCTTCACTTTAAGACGTGAAGGCATTTTGGGCCCCGCGACAGGGCCCCTAGACAGGGTGGTTGCGTAACTTTCAGGGGCAAAACGCCTGTAACTTAGCAACCGTTCCTCGCACAGCCCTGGGGTTAGTC
The DNA here is from genome assembly GCA_039654895.1 of Mongoloraphidia duomilia. Taxonomy (NCBI): domain Eukaryota; kingdom Metazoa; phylum Arthropoda; class Insecta; order Raphidioptera; family Raphidiidae; genus Mongoloraphidia; species Mongoloraphidia duomilia. The sequence goes on along the minus strand of CM077518.1, from coordinate 27,716,653 downwards.
TCATTGGATTCAGCGCACTCAATTTCATACGAGACAGCTCTCAGACTAACTCCGAAACCTCCACCAGCCCGCGTATAGGGATGAAATACAAGTAGTCCATTGAAATGTTAAATTTTTTTAGGCTACGTTTGCATTTTGGGTAGGACAAGGTTTTTTCTTTCGTTGCGTGGGAGGGGGCGGTATAAGTTTAAAAATGAGTTTTCGGGGTCGACGGCCACCGCATTTGGCCGCCACCTTGAAAAGGGGGTGTAGTGGGGCCGTTAAGGGTTTAAACCATGCACGACGTGATAGAGAGATGCCATTCGGTACGAATGTTGGTCGGACCCATATCTTCACTTTAAGATGTGGAGGCATTTTGGGCCCCGCGACGTCTTAAAGTGAAGATATGGGTCCGATCAACATTCGTACCGAGTGGCATCTCTCTATCACAAAGTGCAAGGTTGAAACGCTTAAAGGCCCCACTATAATATGTAATACCTATGCTGGATTTATCGTACAATTTTATTTTTTAATCATGCTGTTAAATGGCGATTGCTATAGCAACGATCAACAATTTGCCAAAATGAAAACGCAGCAATCGATGAACACGTAGCAATGAAAATTTAACAGCGTGATTAAAAAACAGCCTGTTAAAATTGCACGATTTAATCCAGCATAATCAGTGTATAATTAAGTAATCAATTAATTATGAAACACCTTCAACTGTTTCGGAATGTACGAATATCAAATTATAGATTCGGTAAAGTTGAAACATTTTTTTATTTGGGGCCCTTTTTTATGCCTGTGCTTAGAATTCCCAAAGGTCTAAGTCCGGCCCTGGTTAGCAAGCATATTAAATAAAGAACTGGTGAACTATTTTATGTTAGATAGTAATCTGCTATTCGCACCACCAGTCATTGAAATTTGAATATAAATATATTATGTCAAATAGTGAAATTATTGCATTTTGAAAATAAACACCTGTATGTCTCTAAGTAGCTGCATTTAAAAAACAGTACCTACACATTAAGTTCACTATGGCAGTAGCAGGTCAGTAGAGTGAGTCTTTGGTCTTCGAAACATTTAGTATATTGTATACAGTGCGTACGGCAAAATGCCGTTAACATCTAAATAATAACAAAATAAATTATAGAAATGAATCCTTTTTTCTGCTGCTTTTCGCCGAAAAACGGTAATTTACAGAAATTCATTTTAAAAAGCTTCAAACGACTAAAAAAGGTAATGCACGATAGAAAAATGTAGCTATATACAACGTCATGTAATACCCAATTTCTCGCTCATTTCTCGCACATTGTTTAATCAAAAATCGTAAAGAAAAGTGGTAGGTAGTTTCCTTGTTAGCAACATTGGTTTTCTTTCATTCATTCAATTTCTTTGACACATGCTTGACATACCTATCTTAATAAATTATTATTTTCGTATATTACGAAATCCGGACGGATTTCGTCCGTCGCTAAATCAAAAAGCGCACTCGACATCAAAAGTTGAAACCGGCCGAGAGAATATATTCTGTAAAAATCTTCTGCTTCTTTGTCCGATTTGCGCCGCCTAGCATGCACGTTTCTCTCTCACCAATATCTCGCAATGCTATTTCTCACGTTTGGTCTCAACAGAATTTTTCAGACATACCTCTCACTGTCAGTATACTTAAATCGCGATATTTTATCTTTGTCTGAATTTACTTATCATACCTAACCTTAAAAAATCTGTAAATAATATTCTACTGGCGATACTGGCTACGTGTAGTGGATTCAAACTTGTGGCACCATCATCATTATTCATTATAATACCCTATTATATAGCACTTTCGCGTAAGATGTGCGTAGTGTAATGGATAGGACTGCCGCGTCATACGCAATAGGTCTCTGGTTCGAATCTCGACACACACATGTTTTTTTTTATCTATTGCATATTCCACGGCATATTTATATTTTTCTTCTCTCTCTTTCTCTCTTACTTTTGTAAAAATTATCCGATCCTTTTGAAAATTGATATTTGAGAGTTTTATAGGACACAAAAAATAAAATGACGTAAGATTTCAAAATAGCGGCCATATTGACTTTTTAAAAAATTATTCGATCCTTTTGAAAATTGATAAGTATTCGAGAGTTTCACAGGACAAAAAATAAAGTGGCGTCAGTTTTCAAAATGGCGGCCACATGTACTTTTATAAACATTATTCGATCCTTTTGAAAATTGATATTTGAGTGTAAATAATGGTAAATCGGCGGCCCGTAGTGTCGTATTTCTGGCGCCGCAGGCCCGTATCAACACATCGATTTTTAAAGTATAACTTCTAACGCGCGTACATAAATACACGCACCCACTTTTTTAATAGATTTTTTCTTTATTTATTACATTTGGTCGTTACACAAAGATTCACATATGAAACTGATTTCAGTAGTGAATATCTACCATGAATAACATAATATGATACTGTACTCAGTTTTACCCCATAGTTATAAAGTTATCTGCAAAAAAAAATGATATCCTCCCCAAAATTTATAAAATGAAAAGGTCGGCCGTCGCTGGTATACGGTGTCTACAAATTTGAAATTAATGATATCAAAGTTGCGTCGCCTTTGAATGTAATAACTCCAGCACACTACCAAATACAAACGTTACGCATTTCAGTATTGATGCGTAAGGGTAACGTTTGTATTTGGTAGTGTGCTGGAGTTATTACATTCAAAGGCGACGCAACTAAGATATCATTAATTTCAAATCTGTAGACACCGTATACCAGCGACGGCCGACCTTTTCATTTTATGAATTTGGGGGGGATTTATTTTTTTTTAAATTAAGTCGATTTTCATGAAGTAGGTATACAAAAAAATAACAAATTATATACGTTAGAAAAGCGATTTTTCTATGCTCATGTAAAATTTAAAACATTCCACTTGCTGGAAAAATCTCACTTTTCTTAACTTGTAAAACATTTTTTTTTGTCGTTGTCAAGTCGTCGTGTATGAACACATTTTTATTGTTAGTTTGCCTATTTCTGTCGATGCTGTTTTATCGAGGTTAAAACATTTTTGTCGTGCAAATGCAATCTCCAGTTCTGTCGTGTAATGCATTTAATTTAAATACTCATTTCTTTTCTGCCGTTCATTAAACATTTTTGTCGTGCAATGCTCTTTTATGGCGGGTAATATTATTTTTAGTCGTGAAAACAATTCAAAGCTGTTTATACTATTTTGTTGCCGCTTCAAACATCTTTTTTGTCGTTAAGTTGTCCTTTTCTGACGGGCTCAGACGGGCTGATAAATCCCGCCCATTCTTGTATAGCGTTCAATTCTAGAGAAAACAGCAGTCTCGTCAATAGATAGGTACATATATACAAGATTTCGATGCTCACCATAGGTAACAAGTTCGGTTAAATTATCTCATTATCGTTAGGAAAATTATGTTTGCAGTATTTAAGGAGTTTTAATAACAATATTAACAAATATTTTTCAAAGCATGATTTAATAAAAATAATTCACAAGATACCAATGTTGAGCATTAAAAAAATAACCACCCTGTATAAGTATACCTATCCACGTATTTAGAAATAAAAAACATTAATTTTTTTAAATTAAATGATTATTTAATTCCAATTATAATTTGCCAGGATTCATGCCACAACAATACGCGATCAGTGAAAATTTCAACTAGCTACCTCTTACCTTTTGTGAGATAGGCCTTGTTACAGACGCACGGACAGACATCGTAAGCTCACTACTAGTAGGGTTCCGTTCGTAGGTACTGAACCCTAAAACACGCAGGTACACATACATAAAATAGGTAACTTCTGTCAATAATATAGGCTTGGTTTAATATTAGGTTGAGAATAGCGGAAATGATGTTTAGATGTATAAAAACTACACAATTGTTGTTTTGTTAAAAAATTTCGGTAGGTACCGAAATCCGGTAAAGATAAGAAAATTATGAATTGGATTTTCAGTTTATTAAAAGTATTAATTGGTACTGGACCAAGATGATCTCAGCAGATTTTTTTTATAATTTATTGGGGCTTAAGATCAAGATTATATGGGATGCCGACGTTTCTATGGTTTTTCCATGTTTCGTCTATTACAAACTCTCATAGAACATATTGTGAGATATTATATTAAAAAGTAAAAGTAAAAAGTAAAATTGACTGTTGTCGAACACTCTGTATAAACAGATGCAAATCAGCGCACGTGTATCCTTACCGTGGCATGCACTGCAACTGTAGAAGCACACGTGCACTTGAATTGGACCTGTGCGGATGTTTACAGACCAAGACTTGACCAATAAATTAGCAACCTTACAAATATTACCTATTGAGCAGCACCTGTCTTTCACAAATCTCTTTAATATGTACACGTACCCACGAAAAACGATTACTTACATAATACTATTATAATAATCATATAATATTCATACGTTCAAAGCCTCTTTTTGTTTTTAGGGTAGCTTCATCCGCGATCAGCAGATGATCCAACCTCAGCATAATATCATGTTCAAAACGGAACGTGACAGTTTGTAACTTTTTACTACTTCTCTGTTTTAAGTGTTTGCTGGCGTCTTACAATCAGGTGACCAACTCATCTTGACTCAAATCCGGGACAGTAACAAAAAGTACAATTACTTATATAGATTTCAATTTTCTTTCTTCACAGGATACAAGGCCACAAATCAAAAACTAATTTGCTAAATTTCTTTAATGTCGACGTTTCGGCACAAATAGTTGCCTTTCTCAAATTAGTTTTTGATTTGTGGCCTTGTATCCTATGAAGAAAGTAAGATAATACAAATCAAGGTGTAACAACTAAGTTATATAGATTTTAATAACTAACAAATTTAATATAATTTATAAAGGTAAATCAAAACTAAAAATAGAAATAAAAAATTTATAACCAATGTTGCCGTTTAACACTTTTGAAAAACTAAAAAACTGAAAATATAAATTGGTATTAAAAATATATATTGGATAAGAAATACAAATTTTTAAAATCGTATTTGTTTTGAGAATGTATTGCTTTTAAAGCTTTCAATTTAATTTAGTTTTTGACGTAAAAATTAAATATCGGTAAAATTCATGATTTGAAAATAAAATCGGGACTTTCCGGGACACTCTTTTTATCCGGGACATGACGAGAAAATCCTAAACCTGTCCCGGCCAAATCGGGACGGTTGGTCATCTTATCTTACAAACACACTACAACATAATAAGGCCCCTACATCATGAAGCGGGCCCCAGACCAAAAACTGTCGACATCCTCCCTAAGTCGAAGAAATTAGCCATTCTTTTACGGTAAAACCAAAAAAACTGTATAACTCGAATTATATTTCAAACTCTATAATTAGTATAACTCGAACTAATTATTATTTCCCTACGAGGTACTGTGAATACATATTACGCACTGTAACTTGAAGTTCCAGTCTAGCGAAATATCTCAAAGTAAGCGACGCGTAAACTTTATAGCCTCTATAAGCCGAAGTTTATTGCCTTAGACTCCATAACTCGAAGTAATAGAATCCACGAAAAGTTGAGAGAAAAGGTTTGAATGTTTTCATCAAAATCAAGAATATTTATGTGGGGGCCATGCATTACAATTTACACTATCATTGTGGCAGAAATCAGTGGCGTTCAGATAGGTTTTTGCTCTGGGGGGGGGGGGTCCGTCCATTTTTTTAATCAATCTATTGTTGATAAAAATATATTATTTATCGTCAATAATTGATAATCTATTGTTGAACAAACATATTTTTTATAAACAATAGATACTCATTTTTCTTGTCTTCCTTGTTGCACTCATTAATTTTCTGTATAAATATGTTACGGAGACGTAGGTACAAATATTATAATCACAAAAAAATGGTATAAGTAAATTTATTTTGAATGTTTTATCTTGGCTGAATATGTCTTTTTTTAAGAATGAATTTAAAAAAATCGAACTAAATTATGTATATAGTTCTGGGGAAGCCTGGATCCCCTGGACCAACCCCGTATCGACGCCACTGCCAGAATCTACTCCAAATAGTAAATTGGTGAAGTATAGGTTTATTCCTACAGACAATCAAGGATTTGTTCTTAACAGTTGACGCTAATGACCTTAGTTGTCAAGCGTCTATTATCTGTTTCTGTTCCTGACAATTTTCTGATTTCGTCATTATTGCATGAATGCATTAAATATAACTAATTGGAAACTAGTTTCATACTTGTTTGTTGGAACAGCTGACACAGTGACAGTGTTTACTAGAGTTCAAATTGATTGATTTTTTTCTGGTTACAACTTACAATCGGCGTAATTATTATTGTTCCTTTGAACTCAGTGCCGTAGCTAGGGGGGGCATTAAGGGGCAATGCCCAACCTTAAAACATTCAGTGCCCTACTTTAAGGAATTATAAACAAGCCGCAAAGACTGTCACGACAGAATGGCAGACTTGATCTATCTGGCATTTGGAAAAACAAGATTAAATTCGTTGGACTAAATGAAGTTCTTCGGAAATTTGATAACATGGCAAGTTCTGTATTTTTTTTTTTTTTTTTTGAATAAATTGTCATTTACCGTTTTCTTGCTTTTGTAATTTGATATCACCAGATGAGGTGGGCAATCCAATTAAAAAATTGTAGTCTTTTGCTTCAGCCCTACTTTAAACTTTCAGTGCCCTATCTTGAATTCAGTTCTAGCTACGGCCCTGTTTGAACTTAATAGATATTTATAAATAATATAATATTGATATTTTTTAAGCTGCATACTTCACATAGGTACTGAGATTAATGATTATTAACGCATACCATTTTAATCGCTAGCAGGCTTATTGGTTGTCCTAATAAAAGTTTTGCAATACCTATAAAAGAATAAATAACGGAACAACAATTCAAAATGCAAAAGACAAAGAAACAAGTTAATGCACTTGTCGTCATCAATGTGGGAGAGACAAAACAAAACACGTGATCATCAAGTGGTTTTTAAAGAGATTAAGACCACTGGCACGACTAAGAAATTTTTTGTATGTTTGTATATTTTAGATAATATTCTTGTGTTTTGAATACATTGCGGGAGACAATGGTTGTGAAGTAGATTGTGTAATTTCATTGCGTAAATAACAATAACCGGTCGGCGTGCGCAAGTAATAATTTCAAGAATTATTATAAGTTTATAGCACGAGGCAGTCAAAGAAAAAAATAATTCAGCATAAAAAATGTTGTTAATTGAATTTGAATTGTAATCATACCTCATGAATTATGACTTTCAGTCATGGATCTTTTGTTTTTTGTTGTTGTAAGTTTGGCCAGTTGCGCACATAAGATTAACACAGCGTTGCCAGACCCCCCGATTTTTGCGGGATATCTCGATTTTTTTTAGCTTAAGTTGAATGCCCCGCGCAGGACAGCTAATTTTTATAATGTGCACTCTTTTCCACACCCTTTCGAGGTAAAGTACTTAATGCCTATAATTTACAATATCTACACTTCTAGGGGCTGGGTTATTTAAAAGAATTTTAAGATTAATTTTCAATTTAAAATATAGAGATTCGTGTCGAAATCTATTTAAAGAAAACAAGCTACTAACTTTTTACGGAATTTTTGCTCATGAGCTGCTCACAGTTATGCATTCTAATAAGTATTTTTTTGAAAATAATAAACAAAAACTATATAATACCCGCAACAACAATATTGTTTTAAAGCATAACACGACATTTTTTGAAAAAAGTCCTATCTATATAGGCTATAAAATTTTTTACAAATTGCCAGATGAAATAAAAATCATAAATAAAACAGAATATTTTAAAAATAAATTAAAAAAACATTTTTGTAATACTGTGCCTTATGATTTAAAGGATCTTTTTTAATATGTATCTGGGGCCACGGCAGTGGCCCCCGCCAAGTCGAGCAAACAACAGACGGCAGCTACCGTGTATACCTTTTCTCGAAGCAACTCAAGGCACTTTTCAACTTTCTATATCTCTGTTACAAATGCAAGCAGAAGGCTGAAAATTTCGCTGGAGATTGTACCTAACGGTCTTAAGTAATTCCCCAAATTACAAGTTTCTAATAAATATAGTTCAGAAAATTTCAACCCTCAAAATTGTCTATTTTGTCATCACTCACTCACTCACTGACATAGCGATCATCAAAAAGCTAGGGCACTTCCAGTAGTCCTAGAAAGCTGAAATTTGGTATGCAGGCTGGGTTTCACGTACAACTAACGAGAAAATTCCAATATCTGTGTTTTTCCCCCTCCAACCCCTAAAAGGGGGTGGTGCATATTTCTATTATTATAGGCTAAGTCCGTAGTCAGAGAAAGCTGAAATTTGGTATGCAGGCTAGGTTTCACGTACAAGTAACGAGGAAATTCAAACATGTGTGATCTTCCCCCTCCAACCCCTAAAAGGGGGTGTTGCAGATTTCTATAGGTCCTTAGTCAGAGAAAGCTGAAAGTTGGTATGCAGGCTGGGCTTCGCGTACAAGTAACGAGAAAATTTACAAATCTATGTTTTTCCCCCTCCAACCCCTAAAAGGGGGTGGTGCATATTTCTATTATTATAGGTTAAGTCCGTAGTCAGAGAAAGCTGAAATTTGGTATGCAGGCTAGGTTTCGCGTACAAGTAACGAGAAAATTCAAACATGTGTGATCTTCCCCCTTCAACCCTTAAAAGGGGGTGTTGCAAATTTCTATAGGTCCTTGGTCAGAGAAAGCTGAAATTTGGTATGTAGGTTAGGTTTCGCGTACAAGTAACGAGGAAATTCAAACATGTGTGATCTTCCCCCTCCAACCCCTAAAAGGGGGTGTTGCAGATTTCTATAGGTCCTTAGTCAGAGAAAGCTGAAATTTGGTATGGAGGCGGGGTTTCGCGTACGAGTAACGAGAAAATTCAATTATTTGTGATTTTCCCTTTCCAACCTTACAAAAAGAACTGAGATCCCATCAAAAATATTCTTGTAAAGAAAAAAAAAAGCCAAGTCTCGCAACACTTTCGCCGTAAAATGTTTTGAGATCCCGAAAAGTACCAAGTCAGCCATTCTATTACCATTGACTATGAAGTTAGCAAATTACTCGATAGTTGTCTTAAAACTACACAGGTAAAATAAAGAATAATTTATAAATAATATTTTATGACTGTAAACTTGTAGTACCTTTTGAACTTGGCAATCACGTGGCATCAGGATATATGATACCGTGCGAAGTTTTAATAAAAACAATATCTCACAGTGCACCTATGCCACGTGATTGCCAAGTTCAAAAGGTACTACAAGTTTACAGTCATAAAATATTATTTATAAATTATTCTTTATTTTACCTGTGTAGTTTTAAGACAACTATCGAGTAATTTGCTAACTTCATAGTCAATGGTAATAGAATGGCTGACTTGGTACTTTTCGGGATCTCAAAACTTTTTACGGCGAAAGTGTTGCGAGACTTGGCTTTTTTTTTTCTTTACAAGAATATTTTTGATGGGATTATATTTTCCTGACGTTTGTATCCACATTAGTGGGTTTTCAATAAAAAATTATTATTATTATTATTATTATTATACTTAATAGACTGTCACTGGAGCAAAGTTTATTTTATCGAAAAAAAATTTGGGCACAATTATTTATATTATATTGGTCAATTTTTGATATACCGAGTACTTTGTGAATATGATTATTACGAACGAACTAAGGAACGTCAACAATTAGACGGAAGACTTTATTTTGGTATTTATTTGAGCGTTGTTAATGTTATTGCTGTACACCGAATTACATACCCGTAAGTTAAAACCGGTCTTAATATTGTTAAATATATCATTTTCTCAGATTTTTGACTGCCTGGTCGAGTGGAGTGGATTCCGATTTATTTCATATTTTAAGATCACGTCTGTACTTTTGAACAAAAAAAACTGATTTCTTTCAAGTTTGTATACTATTCTAAGCTCACAGATTGAGTATTTAGGTAAAAGTTTCTAGTGCAGTGAAAATTATAATAAAAAAGTAAAACTCTCGAGAAAAAAAAATTCAGTTGTTAGAAATAAATCCCAAACAAGAATTTATTCTTTTCCAAACATAATTTTAATGTGAGATCGATGTTTATTTTAAAGACACGAATTACTTGTAAGGTGATGGTAGTCGGTGTAAGGGTTCTAGTGAAAGATGTGTTCATCGCTTCCCTGTTTCCAGACACACATCCGGGAATAACTTATTCTGCTTACCTTTCACTGCAGCCACCCCAGCGGAATCGACAGCTGGTTCAAATGCCTGTTGAAGTTGAGCAAAGTAACATACCTATACAGTTGTTGCCACTGTCCGTATAGGTATGTCTAACGAAAATTGGGGAACACCTTTGATTAATTCTATTCTTACTTCAATAGAGAACACGCGTTTGATCGATCTTAACAGTTTCACGACTTGATGAAGTTTGAAGTGGACATGACGAGGGACATGACAAACTAAATTTGTAGAAAAAAAGTACTGTGTGTGTTGTTACACACGGCTGAAGTGAATATTTCTTACACCAAATTAGTTGATCTTCCGTGACTTTGCGTTGCTCCACTCGATATTGGTACGGCGGAAAGAACTCCCCGTTTATATACCTCTCGTGTAACGTAATGGGACGCCATCGTTTAACGCTTTGCGTAAACGCATCCGGAGTCACATAAGAAGTATTTACTTAAAAAATACACTTAAAAACAGAGAGTGTTTATGATGGCATCATAAGGCAAAAATGCTTCGATGGATTTGATGTTACTATAATAATTTGATGTTAATATAAAAATGATTTGCCAAATGTATAAATGGCATCTTTCAGCAAAATCGGTTACCTATTGTGAACTTTTCAGTTTGCAAAATAAAACTGATGGCGTCAGATTTAAATATAAATATAATCCTTTGAAGATATCCTTTGAAGATATAAATATAATCCTTTGAAGATGGATGAAACCTTTGATGTGAAGACACTGAATACTAAAAAAAAATAACCACAGACACTAAAACACTAACACTTCTTTTCTCGATGCACGTTTCGCTAACCATGTTAGCATCATCACTCATCAGGAGATGATTAATAATCTCCTGATGATGTAAAACAGTGACTGAATTTTACAAGAGATGGCTAAGGTTGACATCACAAAGAAAAAATAATCGATAAAGTTTCGATATACCTATTGTATTAATTATATGGGTTTAAATAAAATTTAATAAAAAATTATTTTTTGCTCTATATCCCATATAAAATAGCTAGCACGGATGCTGCATGCATGTAACGAATATGTATGCATGTAGAGAGGCCACTTATACATAATGTGTACATCACTTATTATTCATTATTGAAGTTAAGTTTGTTACACAAGTTAAATATCAAAACTGTTGAAAATACTGGAATTGAGAACAAAAGCCACTATGTTATAGGGTGTAAGACAAAAAATGCAATGTGTGTCAAGGGCGCAATGTTATTTTGACTCGTGTGATTGTTGAACTCGCTGACGCTCATTTCACATAATGTCGCTGCACTTTGTCGAAAATATGTCAATACGCCCTGATACATAATCTACTATTTAAGTACCTACCTTAAACACGATTTTTTTCAGGAATGCACTAAAAAGCAATAAATTATAAAAAATCGTGGACCACCCATAAAAATTATCTTGGATTTTACTTTTTTACGATGTTTTTAGTGTTGCCGTCTAGATCTAGACTTTCTAGACTCTTGTCTTGTCTAGATTTTCAAGACAAGACTTGCAAAAGTCTTGTCTAGAAAATTTCAAGACAAGACAAGAGTTTTTTAATCTAGACTTAGACTTAGTGAAGTCTTGATATTTCAAGACAAGACAAGACTTTAAAAGTCTTGTCTAGACGGCAACACTAGATGTTTTTAAAATCTTCTCTAAATAGTATAAAAGAAAGTCGCTGTCTGCCTCGGTCTGTTTCTCCGCTTACTTCTTCTAAACCACGCAACGGATTTTGAAACGGTTTTCACGAATAGAAAGAGCGATAAACGACGAAGGTTTGTGTATATAATTTGTAAATATTTGTACAAAATGGCTGAACTATGACGGTGTTTTGTCAAAAAAAACTGTTTTCGTACGCTTATATGGCTAACCGCTATTAAATCATAATTTCATACCACCCGGGCGTAACCGGGACGGGCCGCTAGTTACCTATATTTGCAAAATTTGATTACACATTTTGTTATACTTCTTGCGGAATACACATTATTAACTATGTTAGGTACTGTTAGGCAATGATACACACCTTCAAGAATTTTGCTTTATTTCTATTTGTTTTTATTGTGGTAATAAAATAACATTGCATATGTGATAAATGATAATGGAATGTCCGTTTTGGCACGTGTGCGAACTATTTAAAGATGTTATAAGTATTTTATTACAAATTTGGGATAATTAATTTTGTATAAAAACGACCGTGACGCACTGCAAAGCTGGGCATTAAAAATACGGGGTGTCAAATGCCCTGCTACAAAGGGAAAAACTAAAAAAATTAAATCAAACAATAAATAACGAGAAGACACTGGTTTTCGACCACACATGACACAATATGCGTGATCGTATACTCTATCGGTGCGAAGAGAAATGAGCAAATATTAATTTATAAAAGAATTACACATCAATGAATGAATGATTGTAAATAATTATAGAAGCTCGACAACCAAGAAATATACTTCAAGCGGAAGATCCGTAACTACTTTCAAATTAATATTTTTTAATTTTTCTTCGTACCCCTTTCATGTTATAAGTACTTGTAGTAAATACAACCACATTGTCGAGTGCACATGAATGTGACCATATGTGCGAATCAAAAATAACGACATCCGTTTCTTGCACTGCGGAAGATGATTCTGTTTTTTATTGAGCATATTCGATATCTTTAAGCATGTATAAATACTCCCCATAGTAAAGAGTAATTTCTTGGTAATTCATTCCAGCGCTATACTGAAGGTTTCGAATTCGAATCCCGTTAATTACAATTTTTTTTCTAACTTACTGTCAGTGCCCATATAGACGCAGTGGGCATACCATATTGATAAAATAAAGAGGAAAAAACTTGTACAATGTACATGTACCTATGTTTGTTTGTTTGCATCGGTAATACTATCAGGAACTACTGAACCGGTCTGATTTTTTTCACTATTTAAAAGCCTACTTCTTTCCGAGTAGTATGGGCTATATATTATTACGTTACGGTGAAAGGGGGATGAGCAGAGAGCAAAAATGTAAAGCAGTTCAAAAATCCCGCACACCAATCTTTAATAAATTAGTACAGGCTGGGTAAACCGCTGTGCAAAATTTGGACACCAGACATCTCCTTTCCCAAAGACATCCCCAGACATCCTTGGAAATCCTAAAACATCTCCGGACATCCTCGGAAATCCTTAAACCTCTCCGGACATCCTCGAAAATCCTTGGACATCCTCAAACAATTTATTCGTAACATATAGGTTATACTATTAACCAAATGTTTTCAGTAGAAATAAAATACTTCTCCAGAAAAGATTTGGTGGCTAGTATAGATTTCAAGAATATTTTCTTTGCTGTTAGAAAACTATCTACCGAAAATTACTAAAATTAAGGACATAATACAATGCAAGTAAGTAAAGTAGATTTATTATATAAAAGTTTACACAAATAATACGAAAACTCAAAAAAAAACTCGGGTCACAGTATCACTCGAGAACTAAAATATAAGAAAATAATATGCAATCACGATTATTATACTAATATGTAGATTGTAGATAATAAAAACTGCTCAAGTGCGAGTTCAACACGCGCGCAGAGGGTTCCGTACAATAAAGCAATAGGAATAAATTAAAATACACCTCATTAAATTTAATTTATTTTTTTGAAATTAAATTTCTTTTTCAAATAGCCCAATCATTTTAGATCAAATTCGATATAAGAAGCAAGAAAACTGTCGGATTAAAACTTTTGACGCAGTTAGGTGTCCTCCGCAAATCGTTGTGTTGAGCGCGTTCCCGGCCGTGATCCACACGTTGTACGAAAAATTTGTTGGTACGAAAGCTGTTGGGAAATGAGTCCTCTACAACTTTGTCATTTAAATATGCCACTTATTTTCAATAAAAATGGTCCAAAAGTTGAAAAAACTGCACCACTCTGCTAATTTTTCACACTGTTTGCTTAGCTGAGTGACATTATTAAACAAACTATACATAAATCTAGTTTAAAAACTTTATCCTTGACTATAACCAAGCTGTTAATTGATCGTAGAAGGCTTCAAAGCATTAACTAATCTTGGATTGTTTTTAAAATTTTTTAACTGTTTTTGTGTACCTAAATATTTTAAAATGTCTGTACTTGTCTTTTGTAAATGGACGGGTGGAAGAACAAACATTATGTTTGAATCCCGTTCCATTTGTTTCGTAAAAGGAACAATAAACGTATATTTATTTATTTATTATTAGCAATAATTAATAATTTTTTTTAAAAATATTGACTATATGAGAATTGTAGAGAATTAAATTGACTACAAATTTGTTACTTGCCTTTTTTATCGAGAAATGCAAAATACGCGTGCAAATCGACAAAACCACAAAATCCAAGATGGCGGACAGTTTCCATAATTAATTAATGGGCCAAAATATGATTTCTTCATCTACTTTGCGGGGGACACCTAACTGCGTCAAAAGTTTTAATCCGACAGTTAATCTTTTGAAAAAATCTAAAATGATTGGGCTAAAAAAGTTATTTACACATTTACATTATAAAAATAAATAAAAACATAATTATATTACGAGTTACATTATAAAAAAAAACAAAAAAAAAAAACAAACAAATACGTGTCGTCAGTCGGGTTTGAACCCGGTTTTTCGGGGTGACATGCCTTATAGTCATTACGCTACAGGACTTACTGCAGTAGCACAGCAGAAACAAGGTATACTTGAGTAGTGAGAGCGTTCAATTCTAGAGAAAACACCAACGATACATATAAGATATACGAGTTGTATATCCATGTATGGGGTCTGCGGGGAGCCTCCTAGGGGTTAAACTTTTAAATTTTTATTATTTTCCAGGATTCATGCCACAACACACAATCTGTGAAAATTTTAACTATCTGCCAATAGACAATAGACTACAAAAATCAGTGAGTGTGTTAGTAAACTTAATTTACTATACAGGGTGTTCAAAATAACATGTAATAGGTAGCAAATACACTACTTTGTCGGCAAGGTTCGGCACTGCGACCTGAGTTTATATAAATTTTTGTTTGTTTATTAAAACACATGAAAAATGATGGCGTGAACAGATCACAGAAGTAAACAAGATACAGTATTACATAATAATATAAATTTATCTGAGTAGTTATATTGTAAGCCCTGCAACTTTACGCTGACAATCTGGCAGCGCGATGCTGCTTTGTGTCATATGCCACGTAATGTACATCTGAGCTAGTGTTTTTATGCCTGTTCCCTTCCTGAATTTATTATCTGCTTCATATAAAGTGATTTCCGAGTCATATTATAAAACATACCTACAATATTATACAGGCTGAAAAGGTACCACCCATGATATCTCGGGAGTCAAATGAGATATCGGAATCGATTGCTTGATTGAAAGGGGGTTCAACTGAAATATTTGTAAAAGTCATTGAGCCAAAACCACGGTCGTACTCTTATAGCTATAGACAGATCTAGACAATGCGCTAGAGTGGGGCTAACCTTAGTGAAGCCGAAATTTTAGTTCAGTGCAATCAAGAAGGCAATTGTAACAGATAAAAAAATGTGATAAAAAGAAATGAACAACTTTTGAATTTCCAAATCTTCATAGTTTCCGGGTTTATAGGCCGTGGTCCAATGGTATTTCTACCTGACGTTTCGTCTACAACTGTGGTAGACATATTTTCAAAGGCAAAAATGTCTACCGCCGTTGTAGGCGAAACGTCAGGTAGAAATACCATTGGACCACGGTCTACAAGCCCAGAAACTATGAAGATTTCGAGCAACGCCTGCCGTGAAAGTTTACACCCTTGGGTAAAACTTTTGAAATTGATTACGCATTCTTTTTGGTTTACGCCCTTTCTTTGATCTTTTTAAATACAATGATTTCTTTGTTTCACTTTGCCTTCCTGATTGCAGCGGCACTATCATGAACCAAAATTTTGACTTCAATAAGCGACTTACCCCCACTAATTATAACCATATTACACAGAGTAGATTTGTCTATACAACCGTGGTGTGATTAAAACTCATCACCTTAATTTCTATATCCAACTTAACCTAAAAAATATATCCGGCCAACATACATTCTATATAAAATCGTGAAAAATACATTCTTACAAAAATGTTTCCTACCGTATGTGTCTAAAATCAATATTTTGGGCGTGCGTATTTTCCAAAAAATTGACTACCTATATGAAATATTATCAATTGACCGACATTTTTTTCACTTAGATTATCATATCGCTCACAAATGTTTCGAATTCTAGAAATCAAACGATAAAAAAAAAATAGTGTAAGCACTTTTTAATAAACTATCATTACTAATATTATAAACAAACAAGGTTAAAATAGGACGGGACCTTTAATTTTGTTTTCTTGGTGGTTTTTTGAGATTTTTGAGTATTTTCCATGACACCTAGATGGGAAAACGTATTTTCAGAATTTTTGTCTGTCTATCTGTTTATTAGTATCACTCGAGAACGACTGAATCTATTTTGATAAAACTTATAAGTATAGGTACTATATCTATCTTAAGGATTACTTTTTATCCTGCTACGTCGACTGGCTTAAGATAAGGTTTTTATCAAAATCGACATTAACTCGTGCGAAGCTACAGATAAAAGCTGGTATTTAATACAAAATTTTAATTTGTAAAGTAATTTTACGTTATCTGTGTTTCTTTAATATACCGGGTGTCCGGTCTCAAAGTCGAACATAGGGAATTAACGTTGTGTGCCATTAAACCTAATATAGAAAACAAATCTCTAACTCTCCGCAAACTAACACCGCTGTAAAATGTTTTTACCATAAAAACTTTTTCTTCATTGGAGTAATTATTCATTTTTGCTTTAATAATTATAGTAAAAATGCTTACGTGCACCAATTACGAGTACAAAAGTTTTTTGACAATTTTATTACAGCACGCTTCTTTCGCCTACTTAATTTGAAATCATTACTGCAAAATCGGTAAATTTCAAATTGGTATTTTAAAGTAAAAATTTCATTTTTAGTCTTATTATTATAATCATTTGATGCACAATAATTTTATCTTTCGATAGGTACCATCACCTTTCTTGTTCAACGTACAAGAAAGGTGATGGTACCTATCGAAAGATAAAATTATTGTGCATCAAATGATTATAAAAATAAGACAAAATGAAATTGGCGAACACGAATCAGCAAAAATGAACAATACCATGTTAAATCTCTATGTTCACCTTTGAGACCGGACACGGGGTATATATAGGGTGAGTTCGACCATCCGTATCAGTCGTTTTTTTTGAAAACGGTTAGTCGTAGAGAGTTGTATTATAAAAGCCCTAATAAAGAATCGAATGATGATAATTTTTTTTCCGGGAAGGTCGGCTTCCCTATTAGTTTGCTCCAGAATGTCCAGAACTCCGGAATTATAAATGTAACGTTAGGTCGAAAGTGGTATTGTTGAAAAGATCTTTAAAAAATTAGCAAGTTTTGTGCGGATTTTTTTTTATTACTGCCACCCCTGTTAAGTAATATTTGTTTGAAATTACTAAATTAAAATGTCATAATAACGAACTTTTTAAAAGTCCGGATTTAAAATCTAGTTACCTATCTATCGATCATTAAACACTGAAGAAGTACACTCACAGTATAACCAGAAGAGCACAGTAGTATGTATTAAAAAGTAAATGGAAGACAGTTTGAACACTTGTGACAATGTCTAAGGTTGCTAGATTTTTAATGCCGACTTCGATCGTTATTATGAAATTTTGATTTAATAATTTCAAACGGTTGTTACTTAACAGGGGTGGCAGTAATTAAATAATTTTTCCTACAAAACTTGCCTATTTTTTAAAGAGCACCACTTTCAACCTATCGTGCTTTCTAAAATTCCGGAGTTTTGAACATATAATAATTTATATTTATACTTATAGAAATTTACAGGGGTGGCAGTAATAAAAAAAATTTTCCTACAAAACTTGCTTATTTTTTAAAGATCTTTTCAACAATACCACTTTCGACCTATCGTTACATTTATAATTCCGGAGTTCTGGACATTCTGCAGCAAACTAATAGGGAAGCCGACCTTCCCGGAAAAAAATTATCACTATTCGATTCTTTATTAAGGCTTTTATGATACAAATTTTTGACACAACTCTCTACGACTGACCGTTTTCGAAAAAAACGACTGATACGGGTGGTCGAACTCACCCTGTATATACCTTAAAGAACGTCGCAGAATTTTGCTCGGGGAGGGGACAAGAGCTATGAGAGTAAACATGGACAATGGACATCCTGTTATCATACTGCAATTAGGTCATAAACGATAGCCCCAAACGTTCTAACTTCTAAATGTAATTTGAGAAATTTTCAGACGCCAGTTCAATAACGGGATTTTTTTTAAACTATCAGCAGTGTTGGCTGGTTAGAACCACTAGAGTACCTATAACGAGAAATAAAAAGTATTTAGTAAAGAAGTTGGTAAGCTTCATGAATTTTCACACTTTATTCCATTATTCCAGATCGGAGGAACTGCTCTTCTGCGCCCTGCATATGCGGATATGCCCATAATAGATATAATATTTTATACTACCTACACATTATTAATGTCTGTATTTTTACTTCCCACCTCTACTATGGTAGGGAAGTAATGGATTTAGTCCGAAAAAAATATTTTGAGATTTTAACAGATTTCACGTTTTGAGACCCTAGCAATCGTTTAAGATCATTTTCTGACTGATGTCTGTATGTGTGTGTGTGTGTGTGTGTGTGTATGTGTGTGTGTATGTGTGTGTGTATGTGTGTGTGTGTGTATGTGGTCGATTTTTCGCCTTCGATATCTTAAGAACGGAACAACATACGGGCATGCCGATTGTTCTATTGTGTTTATCAGCCTTTAACTTAGATCTGATTAGATTTTGAGTCAAATCGGTTCAGTGGATCCTGAGATATTCAAAAAAACGTCCTCAATGTCACGTATTAACATAGGTAAAAAAAATATAAATGAATTCTAGATGTTATAATATGAAAAAAATGTAAATATTTTTAGGCGCGATCTTAGCGAAGCTAGAAGCGCCTATATACACTCGCTTTGTCTGTACGTCTGTGAATCTGTGAATCTGTGAATCTGTCACGCTATTTTGTGTCACGCGTACAGCCCAAACGGATGAACCAATTTTAAAAAACTTTTTTTTGTTCGATTCCTCTCGGGGTCTATTTGATCCTAACGTCGCCCGATTTTTGAATTTTGGCCCCAGAGGGGAGCAAATTAGAAAAAACGGTGTTTTTTGCTTATAGTTTGCTCAATTTAAGTCAGATCGATTCGAAACCTGTCTTAAACGAAAGAGCAGAAAATTTTAGATAGATTTCATGTATAATATTGTGTCAAAACACTTTTTTTATACAGATTTATATGATTATTAAACTAAATAAATGCGACTTTATCTAATAAATCGCGAACTTGTTTCGGTTGTCCTTGTCTGTTGCACAGTGTGATATGGATATTGGAAGATAGCGTATGCCCTGTCTTATGTTGCATTATTTCAATATAGTTATTCAATTTTTTGACTGCTGATGTTTGAATTTAAGTTTAAAAACCCTGGCCTACTGAGTTAAAATGACGTGTAACTAATTATTGACGTCGATCGGATCGGACCAAAATTTCTCGACGTTCATCATACCTTCCCGAACAATTTGACTTTCTCTGTCTCTATGTCCCTTTGTACGCTTATAACTCGAGAACCACTGATCCGATTTACATGATTTTTTTCAAGTAAATAACTTCTTATGCGACTGCGAGTTTTAAAATATTTGTGGCATCACGCAAAAGCAACCGAACTGATTCTCAAATAAAAACGTATGTTCTGGCATCACGCAAAAATAAGTAGGTAGTAGATGCTTTGTTTTTTAAACGGTGGTTTTATTTAGCTTGATCCCGTATATTTCTTACAAATCTTGCGATCGATTGAGTTGAAATTTTGCACACATGTGTAGCTCCGGTGACAATACAATATTATGGTAACTAGCTGACCGGCCCGGCTTCGTCCGGGTGTAAATCGTACTTCTGAATTTTCACCCACTTCCCGTGATCCGATTGAGTTGAAATTTTGCACACATGTGTAGCTCCGGTGACAATACAATATTATGGTAACTAGCTGACCGGCCCGGCTTTCGTCCGGGTGTAAATCGTACTTTTAAATTTTCACCCACTTCCTATGATCCGATTGAGTTGAAATGTTGCACACATGTGTAGCTCCGGTGACAATACAATATTATGGTAACTAGCTGACCGGCCCGGCTTTCGTCCGGGTGTAAATCGTACTTTTGAATTTTTACCCACTTACCATGATCCGATTGAGTTGAAATTTTGCACACATGTGTAGCTCCGGTGACAATACAATATTATGGTAACCAGCTGACCGGCCCGAGTTTCGTCCGGGTGCAAATCGTACTTTTGAATTTTCACAAGCAAAAGGTCTTTCTTCGGTAACGTTTCGGATAAATGTAATAAAATCAGACTAAGGAAATAGCGCACACTAAAAATTATTAGATCCTTTTGAAAATTAATATTTGAGAGTTTTATAGGACACAAAAAAATAAAATGGCGTCAGATTTCAAAATGGCGGCCATATGTACTTTTTTGTAAACATTATCCGATTCTTTTGAAAATTAATATTTGAGAGTTTTATAGCACACAAAAAAATTAAATGGTGTCAGATTTCAAAATGGCGGCCATATGTACTTTTTTGTAAGACATCAGATCCTTTTGAAAATTGATATTTGAGAGTTTCATAGAACACAAAAAAATAAAATGACGTCAGATTTCAAAATGGCGGCCGTATGTACTTTTTTGTAAAAATTATCCGATCATTTTGAAAATTGATATTTGAGAGTTTCATAGGTCACAAAAAAATAAAATGACGTCAGATTTCAAAATGGCGGAAATATGTAGAACTCCTTTCTAAAAATTATACGATCTTTTTGAAAATTGATATTTGAGAGCTTCATAGGACACAAAAAAATAAAATGACGTCAGATTTCAAAATGGCGGCCGTATGTACTTTTTTGTAAAAATTATCCGATCATTTTGAAAATTGATATTTGAGAGTTTCATAGGTCACAAAAAAATAAAATGACGTCAGATTTCGAAATGGCGGCCATATATACTTTTTTGTAAAAATTATCCGATCCTTTTGAAAATCGGTATTTGAAAGTTTCATAGGACACAAAAAAATAAAATGACGTCAGATTTCAAAATGGCGGCCATAATATGTACTTTTTTGTAAAAATTATCCGATCCCTTTGAAAATGGATATATGCGAGTTTTATAGGACACAAAAAATAAAATGACGTCATATTTCAAAATGGCGGAAATATGTAGTACTCCTTTGTAAAAATTATCCGATCCTCTTGAAAATTGATATTTGAGAGTTTCATAAGACACAAAAAAATAAAATGTCGTCAGATTTAAAAATGGCGGCCGTATGGACATTTTTGTAAAAATTATCCGATCCTTTTGAAAATTGATATTTGAGAGTTTCATAGGTCACAAAAAAATAAAATCATGTCAGATTTCAAAATGGCGGCCATATATACTTTTTTGTAAAAATTATCCGATCCTTTTGAAAATCGGTATTTGAAAGTTTCATAGGACACAAAAAAATAAAATGACGACAGATTTCAAAATGGCGGCCATAAATACTTTTTTGTAAAAATTATCCGATTCTTTTGAAAATCGCTATTTGAAAGTTTCGTAGGACACAAAAAAATAAAATGATGTCAGATTTAAAAATGGCGGCCGTATGTACTTTTTTGTAAAAATTATCCGATCCTTTTGAAAATTGATATTTGAGAGTTTCATAGAACACAAAAAAATAAAATGATGTCAGATCTCAAAATGGCGGCCATATGTACTTTTTTGCAAAAATGATCCGATCTTTTTGAAAATTAATATTTGCGAGTTTTTTTTAGGACACAAAAAAATAAAATGATGTCATATTTCAAAATGGCGGTCATAGGTATATATTTCTTTTTAAAAATTATCCGATCCTTTTGAAAATTGATATTTGAGAATATAATAAGACACAAAAAAATAAAATAGCGTCAGATTTCAAAATGGCGATCAAATAATAACTTTTTAATTGTATTATTTATATCTTTGATAAATTCGGTTTTATATACAATGCGTAAAAAGCATAGCTTCTGTCGGGTGTCTTGCGACACATCATGACTTTTTTATTTAGCCGGTTCCGAGTAACGCTTAATAGTCAACCGTTGCTATGGAAAATTGTTTAAAAAATTCACTGTACTATTTTTTCTATGTAATCCAATACTGTATTTATATTAGGTCTTATGGCTCATAGCCTACTACAAAATTATAAATCTTCTCAGTGTTATTTTCCCTATGTTCAATAAAACCGTTTACACACAGTACCTACATGAATATCGCGCCTTGTAATTCTTGAATTACTTGTATGCTCCAAAATTTTTTTCTCTAAAATGTATAGTTTTCGAGAAAAAAAATATTTTACTAAAAAAAATAAAAATTGTACGTAAATCAAGGTAACCATGATTTTTGCTATATTAAGTTAGCCATCAGTAGATCACCAAACAAAAAAGAGGGCCATGCTTTTTTCAAAGAATAAAAATTAAATTGTGTTTTAAAGACCACCAACAGGTAAGGTTATTTGGGCCTAGTCAAAGAATAAAAAAAAAGAGTTTATTTTTGCAAATATTTACTAGGTGGGAAATAATAGGACTGGTCATCAGTCGAATTTTAATTAGAAATTGAGTTTGTTCTTTCCATTTGAAGTTGAAAAGGTGTTCTGAAGCCGTCTGAGCTACGTTAGATCAAGGGAGAGCAAGCTAAAAGTATAAAAGAAATGTATTCATCAATTCGGTATTGGATATCTAGGTATTATTTTAACTTTTTCCTCAGTCGGAAATTTAAACTTTTTGCAGTCATAATTTTTTATGTTGTCAGCACAACGCTGATCTACTAAGGTTTTCCAAGAATCAAATAAAAGATCAAGATAAATGTTTGCCAACTTGTGGTTTGTGGAGCTTTACATAAAATGAAATACAGCTTCGTCCTAATAATAGACTACAATAACTAAAGGGTGGGTACCTACGTCCAATAATAATGTTATAGGTACAAAGAATTTTTCGTTATTACAGAATACAATACAGTAAGTTACTATTCCAAATGGAGACAGGACTCACTCGCAATGATTCATTTTTCTATATACAGCACGACGGCGTCCAGTTGCTGGAGAATGAGTTCCAGGCGTCAAGCGTCTGCAGGCGGCGCGTGCGACGACCCGCGTCTGGAACGCGCCTGTTGCCCGCGTTGCGCGGGGAGGGGACAGGGCACGCGGTACCGCAATCAACAGCTGCGTCGCATACTGTAAAACGTACACCGTCATCGCGGCAAAGGCTCCAAGCTGCGCTTTTTAACCGTGTCAATATGCATATTACGTACATACAAGGTGTTTATTTTCTGTCTTTTAACAATCTGTGTCCAAAATTCAAAATCACTCATGTTGAATTTTTGTAACATTTCTAAAATGTTCGAACTAATATATTATTGGATTCAAATCCTGACAATGAGATATATTTTTCTTATCAATAAAACCTTTTTAAAAAGTAAATGTGTCAAACAGTTAATCAGTGATACATTTTTAGAGTGTTGAGTCTCCAAGTCAGTACCTATATGAATATTATGAAGTATTAGAAATACCTTGTATTATGTCCGTCTTGTGACTTCTTGTGAATTTACACTACGCGTTTCAGCAACGAGTTGCCATCTTCAGGTGTGGTTAATATTTTTTAAGAAACACACATTGAGTATCTTTTACCATTTCTTTTGCCTACTATATAAATCATAAAATCTCGAAATTTAAATCAGTACTTCACAAATCACGACATAATACACAGTGCTTAGCATCATAATGTTATAT
This sequence comes from Mongoloraphidia duomilia, assembly GCA_039654895.1. NCBI lineage: Eukaryota > Metazoa > Arthropoda > Insecta > Raphidioptera > Raphidiidae > Mongoloraphidia > Mongoloraphidia duomilia. The sequence goes on along the minus strand of CM077518.1, from coordinate 27,692,570 downwards.
AGTGTTACGAATACTCAATGTGTGTTTTTTAAAAAATAATTAACCACACCTGAAGAAGGCAACTCGTTGCTGAAACGCGAAGTGTAAATTCACAAGAAGTCACAAGACGGACATAACACAAGGTATTTCTAATACTTCATAATATAGTTAATCACTGTCTGTTTTTTACAGCAATCACAGGATGAAACCCAGTATTGGGCACAGCATATTATACAGAAATACCAGTACATTCGGCATTTTAATGTTTGTGAGTAAATTTTTAAGATCTTGAACAGAGCTGTGTTAAGCTAATTGTGTTACTCCGTTCCTAATTTCTTGCATGCGACAATTTAAATCAGAACTGGCATTTGTACATACTAAGAATATGGCGATCGCCCCCCAAAAAAATTGGCACAGGCGAAACATTTTCAAAAGTTAAAGGTCGTTGATATTTTTTTTAAGGTAATTTTGGTTTCCTAGTTAGGAAAACAAATTTTTGACAACAGAAATATTTAAATAGTACCTAGGTATCTGGTTCTAGTATCGGTTTGTTAATTATTAGGATTTAAAATATTATTAGCAATATTTTTACTTCTAAAAAAGTGAAGTATGTAGTACTAGTACTCACAATTGTTAAGGGGATAGTTCTTCCTCCACAAATACTCGAGTCAGTCAAGTCAGCCACTTTGTCTATGACAGAATCGTTGTCAATTTTAATACCTAGTACGTTTTTCTCACAAGAAATTAGCATAAATGCATCCAAAAAATGTCTGACAACGTGCTCCTTAATCTGTTTTTTATAAATTTGAGTAGTGAAATTGTTAATAAAAATTTATTACACGCTAATGCTAACACCAGGTCCGGATAACACTCGCTAAATAAATTGTATTTATGTAACACCTGGTAGCAACAATTAATAGCACAATTTTTAAATTTTTTTCGTAATTTTTGGGATGAACATGACGTATCCTTGCTTAAATTGTCATCCTCTCCATTTTCTTCATCCTTCGATAAGTTGACTTTCCTGGGTAAATATATATTCGTCAGAAAGAGAATTTTTAAAAGACGACCAATTATTAACATTAATCAATTTTTTAATTTTTAGGGTTCCGTTTCTCAATAAGAAAAAACTGAACCATTATAGGATCACTCGTTTGTCCGGCTGGCTGGCTAGGTGTCCGTCAGTCAAGACCCGTTTTCTCAGGAACAGATAGAGATATCAAGTTGAAATTTATACGAAATACTAAGATCTACGGTCCCTTAAAGTTGTGAAGAATTTAAGCTTCTAGGTCAACTCAATCAAAAGATATGGCCATTTTATCATCTCATCAAAAACCTATAGGGTACTTCCCGTTGACCTAGAATCATGAAATTTGGCAAGAAGCAAGGTTTCACAGCACAAGTAAAGGCAAAAATTCGAAAATCACAAAAAGTAAAATTTAAAGGGGGTCCTATACCTATTTTGATATTCGCAAAATCACTCATCGAGTCATCAAAAACCTATAGGGTACTTCCAGTTGACCTAGGATCATGAAATTTGGCAAGAAGCAAGGTCTCGTAGCACATATAAAGTGAAAAATCCGAAATTCATAAAAAGTAAAAATTAAAGGGGGTCCTATACCTATTTTGATATTCGCAAAATCACTCATCAAAAACCTATAGAGTACTTCCCGTTGACCTATTGAATCATGAAATTTGGCAAGAAGCAAGGTCTCACAGCACAAGTAAAGGAAAAAATCCTAAAATCACAAAAAGTAAAAATTAAAGAGGGATCCCCCAAAAAACCGAAAAATCTTTATAGGTTGTATCTTTGTAAACGTAACATGTAGCCGGTTGAAAATTTCACAGAATATGTCTACCTAATTTAATTGTTGTAACGATACGGAACCCTCGTAGCGCGAGTTCCACACGCACTTGACCGCTTTATTTGTAGTTCCAAATCAAATTTAATAATTTTCTCACATAAACTACCCAGCGCTATCTCTGAAGGAATTCCTTTTTCTATTATTTCGGGAAAATTTATGGGCGATAAAACACTCAAATCTTTGTAAAGATTCTCATGTAGGTACTTGAAATCTTGTTATTTTATCCAAAATAACATCTTCAGTATATATTATGTAGTATCTAAAAATTTACATACGGATATTTTGTTAAGTTTCTTATTTTAAAATAATAAATGCACAAATTAAAATTTAAATATTATGCTACTTGTATTACTTACCGGTATAAAGTTGAGAACAATACTTGTAAGATGTTTATTATAGAAATATCTAATTAAAAGACCGATTTATAGCTGTTGTATGTAACAATTTTCTTTTTTATTAATAAATTAATTTGAAAACATTTTTGTAGATTGGAAATGACACTTTTTTTGACAATTTTATTATCAGAAAAATGGTGGATGGCTTTGGTGTGAGATTAGTATATCTGAGTATTATTAAAATACAGCGGTCAAATACGGTCGGCCCTGAAGCGACCGGCCTACCGGAAAATGTCTCGGTGTCCCGGTGGCCCAGTCCGGCCGTGCCAACATGTATGCACGAATCTGGGTTTACATTTCACGTGATTTAGCTAAGCTGTGGTATTGGTACAATTTAAAAACTTATTCAAACTGATATTTAAAAATTCATATATAAGGCGTCTAATTTGAAATAGAAAACTGTCGAAAATATTGTCAATTATAACTTGTTACATGCAACAACCTATTTTTTCTGTCTATAAACACCCTGTATAAATACACACAAACGTAGCATTTAAATTATGTACGTGCGTACCTTAACTTCGGCGTACTAAAATTAAAATATAAATGGAGAAGGCGTAGAAAAAAGGTTCATTGTACAGCCGGAGTTCACACGACGCTGAAAGGGCGTCCACGTCGGCATGAAAACACGCTTCCAATATGAAAAGTGTCGGGTAAAAAGATGTTAGTTTTATTGTCATCTCACTGAAACTTTAGGTAGTATCCGACTATACTAACATATTATTGGAAACTTGTTTTCGTCTTTTACATAATTGGGCTTTAGTTTTTTAAGCTTTAATTTTTTTTATTTCGTAAGCAGTATATTATTGAAATTATAAAATACTTATAAGTAGATACATGAAACATCTGTCTTACAAAAACTTTAGTTTTTAGAAATTAAAGCTTGTAGGTATTATTATCGATTTTTGTTTACCTATTGGTTACAATGCTCGAGCGGATAAATTAACATGATATGTGTACAAGCATTCAATATTATTATGTATGTACCTAGTATCCTAATATAAAATTTAACAAAAATATTGCAATGGTGTTCTCGAGAAATGAGCACCCGCGGACACTGTTTTCAAACTTGGACATTGCTTTGAGAATATTTTTAAGTACCTACCACTGTAACTAGCTGTTCACCCGATTAATCTTTTTCGGCTTTAAAAAGAATAAAATCCTGTCTTCAGATAGTAAATCGTCAGCGAGTACTCCAGGGATCACTGATAATATTTCTGCGGGCGTTAGAAATCTACGACTGTAGTTAAAGAAAAAATATTTGGAGCACAGCTTAGAAAGCTGACGAAGGAGCAGAGAATTACAGCTGGAACGTGGACGAAGGAAAAGCCAAGGAAATGGAACCGCGACAAGCAGCCTAAAATGGGAGTCAAGGGTCAGACTACTCAAGGAAAGGTAAAAGCGGTGGTGAGAAAGATAGCGAAGGTAAGAAAAGACATCGCCAGGAAACAAAAACACAAACATCTCGAGCATACATAAAGCCGAGGGCAAGTATCAGACTGTTTCATTCATTTAGTGCGGTTGCGTCTGGACTAAGAATGACAATGATAGTCAGACGCTATCCAGAAGTAACACTGAATCGGGGGCAAGCTTATAAGTAGATCCTCCAATATACCATTACCCAGAACCGGTATACTACAATAATGAAAAATCTAAAGGTACTGCCGCTAATACACTTCTGTTCTAGGGAAGATACTATATTAATGGCGCATTTGGTTTACTTCTTAACTTCAAAATTGGTTATTTTTTGTAATTAATTAGATGGAGACATTCTTGTTCAACCAATTATTATTTTGTTTTTAAAATGGAAAATTGAAAAAAAGAAATATGAAAAACAAATTAAATAGGTACGCAACTAAATCGCGTTTTAGTATAAATTTGGATAGATTATAGTTTGCAATAAAATGGAGTGCAAAATTGTCAAATTTTCCGACGATTACAATACTTTCTACTCTCCTAGTGTCGCGAGAAAGTAAAAGTCACAGGACACCGGCTATACGTGACCCTTAACAGCTTTCCATACAATAATGGAAAAACAAACAAACTGTTTGGCTGGTCAACACACCTGTGGTTACGCCCAAAGTGTCGCGACATCTGCTTCTTCGAGTCAGGCCCGTTTCACGTTCTCCCCATACATAGCAGAGAGATTTACAAAGCTGCAATGCATAGCAATGCAGTTAGAGTTCTACGTGTATTGTGTATGTGTGCATTGCTACCACCTTGACTTTGCCGTAAGTCTGCTATAAAAATAGCATCGGACACCACCTCCTCCCCTTTGTTTTTATCCACTTAATGTGTAGGATACACGCCTTAGCTATATGCATGCGCTTTGTGTCTTCAGTTTTGGGTGTCGTACTTTAACTTTGTAATAAGTGTCCAAGATGCGATGCAAATTAAGTTTCAAAGTGCTAATATCATTTTAGATTTTACTAAATGTCTATAGAACAACATGCAAGAAGTGGTCAGGCTCGTGCTGCACGAGTAACCAGTGATTCCCTTTTTCTAGGGGCGCAAACATGAAATATAAATATTTAGAAAATACGCATGTACTTCTTCATGTCACTTTTTTAAATGAAGGGTGCAATTAAAGTAACCACTTATTAGCTTCTACCGACAGCGAAAAAGATTACTTTAATAAATAAAACACACAAAACTGGCTATAGCTGTCCAACTTTATTTTTAACTTCCCTTTGGAAGTTATTGTAATGGGTCCGAAAATCGAAATCAAAATGTAAGCAAATTTTTTATGTTTCAAGGTCACTACACTATTTTTACACTATTTTTAGAAAGATGTCTGTGTGTGTGTATGTGTACGTATGTATGTCTAAGACGAAATCTCGAAAATGAAAAATGATATCGACTACGTTAGGGTGCCAATCGACGCGTATTAACGTAAATATGATCTGAAAGAAATTTTTTCAAAATCGTTTCAGCCGTTCTTTTTTCTTTACCAAATAGTCTCCAAAAAAGTAGATTTTACACAATATCTCGCGAATAAAAAATTATATTGACTTCGTAAGGGTGTCAATCGAGGCGTGTTAACGTCATTTTGATCCAACATAAATTTTATAAAAATCGGTTCATCCGTTTTTTTTTTTTTAATTATTGTTAAAAATAAATAATAATTATGTTTTAATGATTACTTTTCTGTGTAATATCTAATTTAATTATTATTTTTAATAATATTTATCAAACTGGGAAGCTCGTCGTGTGGACCTCAAGGGTCGCACTTTAGTCCTAATAAACGACCCACCTCACGGCTTGTTAATACTATTATACTACGTTTCGGTCTGTTATAAGAGACCCTTTTCAAGCACAGTAGTGCTTGAAAAGGGTTGGGAAAACGTAGTATTAAAAATAAAGTTGGACAGCTATAGCCAGTTTTGTGTGTTTTATTTATCAAAGCAATTAAAGTAACTTTTCCCTCGCGTTGAGTTACAATCGTTCATGCAGATACGTTCTAAATTTTAGGTCATACAATATAAGTTTTCAACAAACAAAAGGCAGAGGGGAGCAAAAATTAATTGTCTACTCAAAGCGCAAAATTATAAGCTAGGCACGAGCACGACCCTGCAGATGACTAAGAAAAACAAACAGCGCGTAAAATTAATTTATGCAGATTGCAGACTATGTGGCAAATTCTCTTGTATTTATTGCACAAAATTTGATAATAAATCTCATATATTATAAGCAAATTAAATATTATCACTGTTATAACTAGTATTTAAAAGCTTGTCTTCGTCAGGGAGCTAGTACTCATTTGAAATAATAAAACTGCCTCTTTTTTCAAAAAGTTAATTATAATTTCGAAAAACCAATGATGGAGTCGTGTTTACTACTTGTTTAAGAAATCTCAGATATGAAATTTCTTGAAAATTAAACGGGAAATAACAGTGTTAAAGATTTTGTATATGATTCAGGTATTTAATATAAGGATCAGCCGACTGGAATTTAGAAAAAATTGCAACATGGTTGTGCTTAATAGCAATGTTATAAATTCCCTGAAATCGAATTTAAGCACGCGGTTGAACAAATTTTGACTTCACATTCAACCCCTTTTAAAATTTTTCAGGTTTAAGATGTGTATAGCAATAACTGAAAAATATTATTTTTACTTACTTATTAACATCCTGGGGAAATAGGAATATATTATTTCCCCAAGATAACCATTTTTGCTGTAATAGAAAGAGTTGGTAGTTGTGTCAAGATCTTTCGATTCCTACACATTTGTCGTTTACCCTGGGAAACATTTGGGGCAAAATCAGGCAATGTCCTTTGAAATTATAACTATGAATATACAGGGTGAGTTCGACCACCCGTATCAGTCGTTTTTTTCGAAAACGGTTAGTCGTAGAGAGTTGTGTCAAAAATTTGTATTATAAAAGCCCTATTAAAGAATCGAATGGTGATAATTTTTTTTTCCGGGAAGGTCGGCTTCCCTATTAGTTTGCTCCAGAATGTCCAGAACTCCGGAATTATAAATGTAACGATAGGTCGAAAGTGGTATTGTTGAAAAGATCTTTAAAAAATAAGCAAGTTTTGTAGGAAAATTTTTTTTATTACTGCCACCCCTGTAAATTTCTATAAGTATAAATATAAATTATTATATGTTCAAAACTCCGGAATTTTAGAAAGCACGATAGGTTGAAAGTGGTGCTGTTGAAAAGCTCTTTAAAAAATAGGCAAGTTTTTTAGGAAAAATTATTTAATTACTGCCACCCCTGTGAAGTAACAATCGTTTGAAATTATTAAATCAAAATTTCATAATAACGATCGAAGTCGGCATTAAAAATCTAGCAACCTTAGACATTGTCACAAGTGTTCAAACTGTCTTCCATTTACTCTTTAATACATATTACTGAGCTCTTCTGGTTATGCTGTGAGTGTACTTCTTCAGTATTTAATGATCGATAGATAGGTAACTAGATTTTAAATGCGGACTTTTAAAAAATTCGTTATTATGATTTATGACATTTTAATTTAGTAATTTCAAACAAATATTACTTAACAGGAGTGGCAGTAATAAAAAAAATTTTCCTACAAAACTTGCTTATTTTTTAAAGATCTTTTCAACAATACCACTTTCGACCTATCGTTACATTTATAATTCCGGAGTTCTGGACATTCTGGAGCAAACTAATAGGGAAGCCGACCTTCCCGGAAAAAAAAATTATCACCATTAGATTCTTTAATAGGGCTTTTATAATACAAATTTTTGACACAACTCTCTACGACTAACCGTTTTCGAAAAAAACGACTGATACGGGTGGTCGAACTCACCCTGTATACCAACAATTTCGCAACATCCTAAAATAAAAGTAAACACTATGCAGCACCGTTGTTTCTTTCCATTGCAATGAAAAAAAACTTATTTGCTGCTGTTTACATATACCTGTTAAAGCGTAAATTTTTGTCAATACGCAATCTACTTATATATTGTATCTTTATCCCCTGAATCAATATGCCAAAATCTTTTCTTTGCTCTAATTACAGTTAGCATTACCATTCTTGCGTGCATCATAGGTAAGTAACCCACCTGGCATAACAGAGGGAGTTACCCAGTCAGACGTTCTATCGGAATGGGGATGAACACACGTGTTGCAGGGGTCGAGGGTGAATACGCAAACAACCCGGCACGCGACCAGTCTGCCTTCTGTCTGCCTGCAGATCTGAACTTGTTTTAATAACCATATAGATATGACCTTTGGCTTGACTTCCGACATCCGTGACTATGACTTCCGACCTGCACTCAAACTGTTCAACCCTCGGTGGGAATCAGGAGCGTGCGTGATCTATAAATTATATAATTGATCGAGAGAGCGAAGCGAGTGAACTCCCGTTTTATGGTGCTATTCTGTTTGGTTAATGCTAGAATTTGCTGCGCTGTCTTAGAAAGTGAAAACAAATTAACGGCACTGTAAATTCTTACACTGATCATACACAATAGTACCATTATCTCGTTAACCAACAAAATTGTGTAGCATTTAAATCGAATCGAGCAGTACCTACGGAGAGAAAAGTTAAAAAAAGTTTTTAATATTTTCAGTAGGTATCTAAATTTTTCCTTCCTGTACTACCCTGTACTCGGCCTCGCTTTAAAAGAAAAAATCAAATATTGAATAAACAAATAAATAAATATCTACTGCACTCAACTTGAAAAGGAAAAATCAAATAATTAAAGAGTCGATCAAGTGAATAATTGCGCTCAAACATTTTTCAGAATGTAAAATTTTTCTCTCAATAGGTGTTATATTAGGATTTTTTAATTTTTTGGAGATTACTCCTTAAGAATCGATTTTTATATAAGGCCCCCGGTATGGAAATTTTATGAGGAGTAAAATTTATACAAGCGTTAACTAAAAAGCGTTACATTTTTCTGCGCAACGTACCTTGCGCACCTTTCAATGTATATTGTGTATACTTGTATACAGCCGACGTGTACAGGGTATGCTGCGCGACAGTTGACGCATGTAAGTATGTATGTTTGCCTACTACATAGTCAAAGATAATCGTACTTAAGGAATAAACTCCAGTCGTGCGTCAGAGCTGACACACACACTTTTTTTTTATTTAAAGACATGCATTTTTAGATGCCAAAACACGAAATTTGGCTCTTTTCTTCGCCCATGCATACCTCGGCCCGACAAGCATTGCCTTTCCATGTTGAGCGATGATTCACTGTACCTAAGATTCCTTAAATAATCTTTTAAGAGTTCACAGAGGCTTTTGTGTCACCGCCTCTCTTAATATAAGTAGGTACCTACATAGTAAAACATATATTTATATTTTATAATTAATTTATATGTTATATTAAACATATTATACAGCGTACATAGCTGCGTACGCTACTGATTTGAATATAGAAACAGTTGATCTTAATGATCTTCAATGTTGTTCTGTGTCATTAAAGGACACGTGGGATTCCTAAACTTAAAAGGACCAATTCATAAAATTCTTCTGTTTGTATGGAATTTATTTATATTCCATACACCTACTTACAAACGTTACCTACCTTTTAACTTGATATGCCGTGCTACATAAATAGTAAATAATTTTAAAACAGAAATAGTTTATGGTTGACTGTCTTAGTTTATACATTTTAGATTTTCTCGGTTATTATAGAAACTTTAAATCAACGTTAATTTGATAATTAAATTTAAAATAACTAAGTATAACAGTCAAAAGGTTATGACCAAAAAATCGTATCAGTGGAGATCATGAGAAACGTAATATAGATGGCAGCAGGTTTATAGCCACCTAAGTTATTGTTGGTTTTCATAGAAAAACGCGTCAGAAATCAAGTTTTTTCCCTTCTGATAGCCTGCAACCACTTCCTTTCAGTTCCGGTTCTTTTGGAAATACAAAATCTCTCTATGATGTGAGAATTGGTAAACACAGCACATCAGCATTGTCAACGGTTTATTATTTTAAATAAACTTATTCTGTACACACTACCATGAACTGCCCACAGACCGAGGTGGCTACATGGCTGGCGCCCCTAGCGGTCAAGTTTGGCAGTGCCCATCTCCATTCAGATCAAAATGTAGATACCTAAAATAATATACTATTGAGATGCAAATAATAAAAAAATGACAAGAGACATAATAAATCCCCAGGTTCAAGCTTCAGTTAGTTCAATAAATTAATATGAGAATTTTTTTTCTTTTCAACAACAACTCTTTAGTCCATACACGCTTCTTCTTAATCTTCTTTATTGACAAAACAGAACTTGCCACTGTCACTGCTATCATTTGCGTCGAATTCATAGCGCACTAAAAACTAAACTAATTTTCTAAACAGAAACAGACGCACGACACGATTTTACACGAAATCTGTGTGCAAAACCAATTGACGATGAAAACCGACGTGTTTTGTCGTGACGATGAAAACCGACGTATTTCAGTGTAGTGTATGGATCCCTTAAAACCAAGTATGTGTTGAATAAAGTAAAGTGTGCAACGCGTGTGCTAATTGTTTATGCACCTGATGCATAAAGGTGCATTTAGCACACTAGTTACACAATATACTATTTTACACGGTTACTTTTCATATTGGAAGCTTGTTAGGTATGTAATTGTGATATGCGTGGCCGGATTTTTTTGAAATTATGTGTCAGTCACCCCTTATCATTTAAAATTTGATGCATTTCAGCCCTGTTTTGGAGTTGAACTTACGTGCCTCTCTTACAAACAAAAAATATGACGAGTCCGAGCGTTTTTCACAAAACTGAACTTAAATGCCAAAATCCTGCCTATAACGTTCTTTTTTTTTATTATTTTTTAACGGGATGGCCTTTGCTTTGACCAACAATAATTAGCCAGTGCGGGTTTAAAAGTTTGACAATTAAAAACCATATAAGCGACGCGATAAAACACAACATAAATGACAGGGACACAAGAGGGACAAAACGTAGGGATGTTAGGATAGGGGGCATGGATTAGCCTCGGGCCATGCTCAGCGGGCATAAACAAACAAGATGGCCAGGAAGAAGGACGGCCGGGACGACCGTTCTTGGTGGTTTACCCTATAGCAATGTAAACTGAAAACAAGGTGAGTACCGCTGGTATACAATAGTACATAAATCCATATATTTTTGTATTTAAATTACCGGTGAACACATAATATAAATACATATTATGAGCACGTGTGTTTTAATCAGTGGCGTAGCAATTAAAATTAGATTAGTACACTATAGATCTTATGGCCCATAGCCTACTACAAAATTGTAAATGTTCTCAATGTTGTACGGCATATAGGTGAAGAAAATTGTAAGAATTGCGCGATTAATGGTAGAAGCATGCAACTTAGGGCACATATACTACATATATGAAGATTTAATTTTGGCTATGAGGCCATGTCAGATTTCCCCTATTACAGTAATGGCGGGGAGTAAAAGACTCTTTCCCGCATAGATGTTTCTGCAAAAATTTCAAAAACTATTAGATATACAAAAAAAAGTTTCAAACAAAAATTGTTCCATAGTGAGATCTATAAAAATTTGAATCTTACATATTTTCGTGTAAGTGGACAGGTATGGCCAGAAAAAGGGCCCGAAAATCGCGTACTTTTATCGCCTTGGAAAGCAATGGCTAAAACGTAATGTACTTTTCAGCTACTTTATTCGTTATGTTTATCGAATTTTAAATTGAAAATGCATACGTTCAAAAAGAAAAGAACGCTCTAAATCCTGCTTTTTGTTCCATATCGATATCTTTAAAAATTGAGAAGTTATAGGCAGTCAAAGTTGAAATCATCACAGAGTTTTACATGTTTTTATAACACGCACGTTAGCCATTACGAGTACCTTCCATACCGAAAAAAAAAAATCCGTCTTAAGAATCCATAGGAAATTTAATGCCCTAAAGTCTATAAACGATGCTTTTTGTTCTATGCCGTAATATGTTCGCTAAAGTCGTTGGGCTTGAGAATAGCCGAGAGTGTAGCGGCGCTGTTGTTTATATGGCGTTGCTATGGTTCCTCTATTACAAGTCCCCAGTTCTCGGGTTCTAGCCCGAGAGCTGGTAAAAGTGTCAATTGGATTTTCAATTTATTATTAAAAAAAAAAATAATAATAATGAATTGAAAATATGAATTGGTGCTAGGCCCAAATAACCTTAGCTGTTGGTGGCCTTTAAAACACAATTACAATTACAATTGCTAAAGTCGTTTACACACTATATAAAAACTCGGGTCGCAGTGCCAAAACCCTGCCGACAATATAGTGTATTTGCTAATACTGGCATTGTGGCTTTATTATGTTTGTTTTTGGACAAAATAAAAATTTTTACCCCCTAATACATCCCTTAAAATAATATTTTTTTTCTTAATTTCAATATTTTTATCAATGCAATCTCGGTACCAAATTAAATACACCCTTCAGTAAGTAAAGCACTTTCCGCAAACTAGTGTTTTCATAAAATTTGTAAGTCCGGTCCTGTTGGGCCGATTTTATTAAAATTTTAGCAGTACATTTTAATCGTTACTAAAGGGTTAAATTTCAATTTTGAAACGATTCTGAGAATTTTTTCGGCATTTTTGGGCCCAAAAACATTTTTCAACCCCTGAAAACCACCCTTAAAATGGACCGATTGGGCCCATTTTAAATAGGCTTCGTGCGGTGATGGATTTCAACGTGCACCAAATTTCGTCAAAATCAATTAACTCTTTCGAAAGTTATAGCCCGCACACATATATATGTATATATATATTCATATATATAAATTTATATATACATATATAAACAGACATTTCCAAAAATGCTGCCAAAGTGTTCAGGAGGCTATGAAACGTCGAGAAATGTTGGTCCGACCCCTAGGTCCCGCCATCCGACCGACGTCAATAGTGTATGTGCCATATGGCAAATACACTAATAAAACTGTAACAGGGTCGTGTCTGGACATGAACTATTTTTTCAAAATTATAATCGCGGTGGACATTATTATCGACATGGAGGTCAAAACAGAAATTTTTATCATTTTAGTCGGTCTGTGCACGCATCACACGGAAACTACTGAACGGATTTCAAGGAAACTTGGCATGTTGGTAGTTGGATCAACATAATATATAGAAGCTTTTTATCCCGGCAAAAAAGGATCCCGCGGGGTACTCAAAAAACTATATCTCCGGTTGATTCAATCGAGAAACACCTGTAACATGAAAACGGTTCTTTAGAATTGTTTTAAAAACGATTGTTATAAAGGAAGTTACGATGATTATTAAAAAAAAATGTAAGCCGTCGTGGGATGCCTGGCAGATGTGAAACGTTTTCATAGCTCTCCCCCTGCGAAGATAATTAGTGAAAGAATTTTTAGAATCTGTTCAGTAGTTCCAGAGATAAGAATTTGTTACCCCCCCGCCCCGCGAGAAACTCTCACCCTGTGAAAGTATTGAAACAGCAATACACAGATTCTTACATACACACACACACACGTAAAATAGCGACTGTGTAACAGTAGCATAGTGCGGGAAGACGCGTCTTGCGTTCTGAGCGACGTAACATTAAAACGATTTTACACGAAAAGCACCAGAATAGCTTGCGCCGCAGGCATGGCCTTCGCATATAGTTTCGTTCCCGAACGTTCAAGCAAGAGCAACCAATCAGATACTTTGCACGCGGTAATCACGCAGTCATCATGCGTTTTCATTGCTCCATCTGTTAAGCGGCCCGACTATAGTATAAAAGTTATAGCTTTCGAATGTAAAAAAATGTTCGGTTGTACTGACGACTTAAATACGTATAACCCATTTCTGACTAAGCATGTATAGCGACGGTTAAAATTTTAATTAACTCTATTCTATTATCGCCATTTCTTTCCTTTCTATTTTTTAATTTCTTTTTATTTCTCTTGTCCATGACAAGAATTTTCGCCGCAGCGGTAAATCTGCCGGACGGTAGAAAAAAAGGTGTAACTTTGTCCACTGCAAAGCAGTTTTATTGAGTTCTTGTTCACGTGTATACCTACCGTGACCTTAAGTTAAACCTTTTTTAGAATGGATACAGAAAATACTATTTTTGCATTACTTATATTATTTTTATAAAAAAAGGCAGCGGCGACGTACCTAGACGATATTGGGTGCATCCATTGCTGGAAGAACGATTTAAATTTGGTGCGTTTGTCACACTATACGAAAATCTAAGAGAAGACGAAGAAAAACATTTTAATTGTTATAGAATGTGAAAAGAATTACTTCGCTTTGAAATTTATACTGAATTTAACAAATAACTTGCCGTTATTTATTGCATAAATATTGTTGACTGCGGCAATTTTGCCGTTTCGTGGACACGAGCACATATTGATATGCATCACTGTGAATACGGCACACCGTCCGTTCGGCTGCCGCATCCACAGTTGATAAATGGCGCGACATGCGGCACCGTGTGCGGTAAATTTGCCGCGTCGGCTCGTGGACAGGCACGTATATAAGACAATTTAATACTGTCAATACGGAAAATTTGCCATGACAGCGAACGGACGACGAGAATTCTGGTCGTGGACAAGCGACCTTAATCTATACTTGACATGATTTTTTTCAATTTCCAAAACATCGCGCGAATGAATTCGCGGGTACATGTAGTCCTTCATAATATGAAAATTGTACATCGAAACATTGCCAAAATTTTGTGTAAAATCGAAAATATGTTAACCAACGGAGATGTATTCTATTTTGCAAAATACATTAATACTATAGGGGCAGGGAGTAGATATTCAAATCCCACCAGGTTACGCCTCTGATATGCCAGTGGCTATGCAGAGTCAGTTCAAATGGAAGGATATGTTAATGACCCGTATGTACCTTAACGACAGATTTTCAATCTCCCCCCAACTCATAATCTCGGATCGACTGAAGCGAAATCAAGTGAATGCTTTGGAAACGAATGCAATGCATATTGTGAACTAGTATAACATTGGACATCAGAAAACACCATATTATTATCTAGTATCTACTCATCACATATTTTTCTTAAGAACTTAGTAGCCAAGCAATTAGCACAGATGACAGAAGTGATTAAAATCTAGGGGCCGGGCCAAACCATGCCTGTGGAAAAATCGGCTTATATACCATGTTATTGTTGTGTATTACGATAGATAAATAATATAAATGCCGTTTAAGTTCTAAAAAGAAATTCTTTATTTCATCTTTACAATAATAGTTAACAAAAAGAAATGTGAAATGCGCCGATATAAACTCAAATTACTTTTCTATATAGCAGACGAATCATGACTGTATTATTATAATTTAAACATCAGACTTCTTTCAGAAATCTGTAGTTATATAATTAAATACATTAGCACATTTTATATAATAGTAATAAAATACAATACACCCCTTTTAAAAACATAATCATTTTAAAATTTTTAACTTTTTGAGAAATTCCAAAGAAAAACCGAAAAAAAAGTTGTTAAAACGATGTTTTTTCAAAATAACTTGTAGAATATTGTACCGATTGATTTCATAATCTAATCAGCTCTTCTCCTTAGAAAAAAGCGTCGAATGCCGCTAAGCGGACCAAAATCGGTTAATCCGTTCGAGAGATATCGTAGTCAACAGATTTCGAAAAAAGTATTTTTTCAAAATTACTTCGAAGAGCTCAAAAATCTACTTTTGGGTATATTATCAAGTGCTTCAAACTCAAAGCGCTTGAAAATAGCGGGAAGTTCCAGGGATGGCCTGCAAGGTCAACCGATCTACAGATTTTTTTTTGTTATATTAATAGAGCAGTAAATTCTGAACAAAATGACACCTAAATCACTTCGTTCTGATTTCAAATTAGCTCAACAAGCCGTGAGGTGGGTCGTTTATTAGGACTAAAATGCGACCCTTGAGGTCCACACGACGAACTTCCCAGTTTGTATTACACAGAAAAGTAATCATTTTAATCATTAAAACATAATTATTATTTATTTTTAACAATAATTAAAAAAAAAAAAACGGCTGAACCGATTTTTATAAAATTTATGTCGGATCAAAATGACGTTAACACGCCTAGATTGACACCCTTACGAAGTCGATATAATTTTTTATTCGCGAGATATTGTATAAAATCTACTTTTTTGGAGGTTATTTGGTTAAGAAAAAAGAACGGCTGAACCGATTTTGAAAAAATTTCTTTCAGATCATATTTACGTTAATACGCGTCGATTGGCACCTCAACGTATCGACTACGTTGAGGTGCCAATCGAATTTTTCATTCTCGAGATTTCGTCTTAGAAAGAAATGGACACATACGTATGTACGTACGTACGTACGTACACACACACACACACACACACAGACATCTTTCTAAAAGTAGTGTAAAAATAGTGTAGTGACCTTGAAATATAAAATTTTTTTTTCCTTTTTGATTTCGATTTTCGGACCCATTACAATAACTTCCAATGGGAAGTTAAAAATAAGTTTTGAAATATTCCTATTAGCCCCGCCGCTAATAATTGTTTTTGCTCTACGACCCTATGACGTCATATTTTTATGAATGTACGTTTATATCTACTAACTCGATGCTAATTATATCAGAAACAGAGTGCTGAAAAATACCGTTTTGTACCTATGTGAACATGATATAAACAATCTAAGCTCCCTTGCTATGGATACATTCATTTTTTACTTAAAATTGACGTCACACGTTCTCACACGGTATTTGAAGTCACGTGACACATAGATTAAAAATATAATTTTATTTATTTATTTAAATATGTTTATATAAGTAACACATGCACGCTTTTAGTGTTTTTTCGTATCAGTTTTGCGGACCTTAAATGACCGTTTATTGACGAGTGACGTCATGATCCATTATGAAACACTTTTCGTGCTATAATGAAAAACATTTGAAAAACCCGTTATATAATGAACCATTATGTACCTCTTTTCGGTGTTATAATGAAATATGCTATGGCAACGAACTGTTGTATATCATTGTATAAAGTTCAATGTTTTTAAAATGAGATGTACTGCCCAAAAGTGTATCTGGCTGCAACTTCCACCGTGGTCTACGTGTATGCCACTAAAACTACCTAAAACTTAACCTCAATTTGAGTGTTTGACATTCGTGCGGAAATTAAGTAAAATGAGCAAACAATAGTGAAGAACTTTTATCTAAACACCATTGATAACACTGATTAATTATTGTTAGTCACTTGCCTTTGACAGCTTCTGTCAGATGTTTCATTTCAATTTTCAAGTCTATTGCAGTGGTCATCAAACTTAATAAATATGGGGGTTGACATTTGAAATATCTGATGAGCCCTACCTGATTTAAAACATTATTTTTATCATTTCACGTGTTGACTAATAATATAACAATACAGATTCTTAATTTTTACTCTATCAGTATTCGCAGTACCTATTAGCTTGCAATCGACGGTTTGGCTACCACTTATAGTTTGTGACATTTGTGTACTTCCATCACGAACGTGAAACAAAAGCTTCTTAAGAAAGCCTACCCACTATCCATTATGAGTGCAATTATTACAGAAAATCAGTGATCTAGGTACCTATTGTGTAACTCATTTCTAGTGATATCACTAAAGTGATATCACTAGAAATGAGTTACACAATAGGTACCCTAACCTCGTTTCGGTGTTTGACATTTCAATAAAGTTCTAAAACCATGCATGTGTTATACAAAAGTATAGTGTGCAACACGTCGTGTGCTAAATATTTATGCGTCAGGCGCGATGTTTTCAGCACTCGCCAACTACTGAGCGCTCGCATACTACTCGTGCTGAAAACATCGCGCCTGACGCATAAAGATGTATTTAGCACACTAGTCACACAATATACTATTACGAAACTTAATTAATAAAAATAAAAAATCTAATAACTATTTTAGAGCATAAACTTTCATTATAACAAAGTTTTATATTTTATTTTGATCACTGGCAAATACCCTATTAAATTATAATTAACAAAACTTTAACATAATTTATTTCCAATTCAAAACTATAATATTTTAAGGACAAAATCATGATAACTTGTTGTTCGTGAAGGGATCAGATATGTATCTGATACTTTATACTTGTTATATCTAATCGATAGCATTTTATCATTTGATGCTAGTGTATTTCATCTTGTTAAGTTCTTTTGTTATACGCAGTCTTCTTTGTCATTTAATTTATCAAATAATTACTATTTTTTTATTTTCTTCCTTCTTACAATGCAAATCATTGCATCATTCATTAGTCATTTTATTTGATTAGTCACATGACATCAAAGGTTTAACTATTTTTTCGTGCTGATTGACAACAATTTCTAGCTGTCAGAATTTTGTAATTTATCCGTAACGTAAGGTAAACACTTTATTCAATCTTTGTTGAAACGAAACATTTTTATTTTGAATATTATTAGAAATCACAGAACGTAACAATAGTTTTTTTATACTTAGAACCGCACGTTCGATAACTCCATTACTGGTGGGATTATATGGGGGTGAATGCATCAAAGTTATATTATGAAATTCGAAGTATTTTTTAAACTCTAGAGAATTAAATGGTGGACCATTGTCGCAAATTAATATTACTGGGTATGAAAAACGACAAAAACACTCATCTAATCTGTCTAGTACAATTGAAGTTTTAGTGCTATTCATAATCCAACATTCAATCTATTTACTGAAATCATCAATTAAAATCATAATATTTACGTTATCAGTTTTAAAAAAATCAATGTTAACCTTTTTCCAAGCATCATTAACTTAAGGTCAGGGAACATAAATTTTAGTATTAATATTGTTTTGTGTACATTGACATGTTTTGCATTTACTAATATATTTCTCTATACTTTTGTCTAAATTTCTCCACCAAACATAACTTCTAGCCAATATCTTAGACCGAACTACACCTATATGATCTTTATGAATTATAAACAAGCCGTGAGGTGGGTCGTTTATTAGGACTAAAGTGCGACCCTTGAGGTCCACACGACGAACTTCCCAGTTTGATAAATATTTAATAATAATAATTAAATTAGATATTACACAGAAAAGTAAACATTTTAATCATTAAAACATCAATAATTTAAAAAAAAACGGCTGAACCGATTTTTATAAAATTTATGTCGGATCAAAATGACATCAACACGCCTCGATTGACACCCTTACGAAGTCGAAATAATTTTTTATTCGCGAGATATTGTGTAAAATCTACTTTTTTGGAGGTTATTTGGTTAAGAAAAAAGAACGGCTGAACCGATTTTGAAAAAATTTCTTTCAGATCATATTTACGTTAATACGCGTCGATTGGCACCCTAACGTAGTCGATATCGTTTTTCATTCTCGAGATTTCGTCTTAGAAAGAAATGGACACATACGTACGTACGTACGTACGTACACACACACACACACAGACATCTTTCTAAAAGTAGTGTAAAAATAGTGTAGTGACCTTGAAATATAAAAATTTTTTTTCCTTTTTGATTTCGATTTTCGGACCCATTACAATAACTTCCAGTGGGAAGTTAATAAAATTTCATTTTTTAAAATTTCAGGAATTACAACTATTATTGTACATTACACAATTTTTCTCGGCAACAAAATTATTTTTTATTTTAAAATAGTATTTTAATTCATCATTTAACATTTTAATCACAGGCCAACCATGTAAGGTCTAATAAATTACTTTGGATAATAGGTACTTCATCAACTAAGGTTGCTTCAGAAATTTGTTTGAACGATAGAAACGGATTATCTTTTAAATATACAAACTTACATCTATTTTCTTCAATACAATTTACGTTTGGAAGTAGTAATCGCGATAATGCATCAGCATATCAGGACCCTTTTTGTATTTGATTTGATAGTTATAAGCTGACAATAATATGCTCCATCTTTGAGGTCTAATAGCTGATAAATGAGGAATACTTTTATTGGGGTTAAAAATACTTTTAAGTGGCTCATGATCGGTTACCAAAATAAAAAAAATTCCGTTTAAATATTTATGGAACTTTTTAATTGCAAATATAATACTTAATGGACGCTCTATTCCATCTACGATATTGCTTAACACTGCTCCTACTCCATAACTACTACTATCACAAGTAACTACAATCGGTAACTTTGGATTAAGTAGTGACAACAGTGATTTTTCGGACAACAATCTTTTACTTTTTTCAAAAGCTTTATCGCATTTTATATTCCAGCCCCACTTACTATTTTTTCTAGTTAAACTATACAAGGGTTCTACAATATCTACAGGCATTTTTAAAAATTTATGATAATAATTTAACATACCCAAATAACGTATATGTATAAGGTGAGAATCACCAACGAGTAACCCAATCGTTACACGTGCTTTATTGTCTCTTTTGTCCCATGCTTCAAATTCCGCTGTTGGTTGCTCCGTATTGACTTGACTTGAATCTTCCTTGATAAGTAACATTTCCATTTTAAACTTCCATACTTGATAATTTTCATTATTTAATTTTGTGACACAAGACCGCAATGATTCTGCCCTCGATTCTGCCCATGATTAATTTCAAAAAGACTTTTCACTAATATCTTGAATTTTTACTGTAACTATCTTAAAATCTCTCTGAGCCCATAATCTTTTGGTTATTATAAAAAATATTACTTTAATTTTTATAGATCGATTTATTTTTCTCGAATGTTAGATTTTAAGTAAGTAAATTTTAGAAATGAAAATTGGATTTTAATACAAAATTTGTTCATTGCATAATAATACAAAATGATTACAAAATTTTCATATCTATCAGTTTTGTGTTATGTGTACAGTTCACGCGAATAATCGTTGCATTGGAATACAATATTAGGTATATTCCAACAGGGGAGTCGCAAATGGTGTGCTCACTCTTATAGAAAAGCTCAGACCATGTTAGTTCTGACTGCAAAAACCGAAATTATTGGCGCTGCTAACTTTTGAATATTAATGATCACAATATCTTAGGTAACGTAGTATAATATTATGAAATGAATGCATAATGACTGCATTATGCAATCATTTAATCGTGTATTTAGTCACAACGTCTCGTGTTAAACTTGAATGTTAGAGTAGTATATTATTTTCAAACGCAAATATTTAAAATAAATACTGATTAAGTTATTTATTTTCGGTTATTATCTGTGTAATATTCGTGTTTTTCAAAAAGTGAAAAAAATGGTTTTCAAGTGCTGTGTGCCGAATTGCAATAATGCTAATAGTGGGAAGATTACATTTTATTCATTTCCTAAGGAAACTGAGGTAAGAATAATTTATTTATCTATGACTATGACATGAGTAAGATATTATAACTTAAAAATCATAATTACACTTATTCAAATTCCACGTCGTTATATTTTAATTGAATTAAATAATAATATTAAAAGAAATAACGGCTATATCTTGATATAATAAGTGTGGATAACGGGAAGACAGCCAGAAGTAAATACAAATTAGTTATTCATATTTTAATAAATCGACGTTTCGTGAAAATTTTTCACATCTTCAGGATCTACAAAAATGTATACAATAATGTGAGTACTTTACAATAGAATTATACTAAGTTAAGATACAGTAGAATATTCTTTGAAACTTACCATTAAGTAGAATAACACGTAAAAGTAGTTAAAATTACATTAAAAAAGGTAATGTTAGTAACATATAGAAATATTTTTGACCTAATAAACATACAGAAAAACGTAAGATGAAACTTAATCAAAAACAATGGATAAATAGAGTAGGATCTTTCAATACCAGAAGCAGACAGAATAAAAAATCCACAAGAATTTTATCAGAAGTGAAAAAAAGGAAATTATATAATAGAGAAAGGTCATATGTAGTAGAAAAAAAAAAAAAAAAAAAACGAGTGAGACAGTCAAGCATCAATAAGGGAAAAATATATCTGGGAAAGGTTAGATATGTCAGTTCTGAAATTAATGGAATTATTGTTATTTTTTATATAGCACATTTCTAAAAATAAACGTTTGCTTAAAATGTTTTCCGTATGTAGAATGACAGTGTTATCAAAATCAAAAGTGTGATTATTATTCAAGCTATGTTGGACTAATGACGTCTGATTGTCATTAAGAACTTTAGAAGATTGGATGGATCTTCGGTGTTCACTGATTCGTGTTTTTAAATATCTTGAGGACTGACCAATATAGACACCTGGACATTGTTTACATTTTATGCTATATACAATATTTGAAGTCATTTCTGTTGGGGTACTCTGTTTAATTTTAGAAAAGAATTTGTTGGTGGAATTGTGGTTTTTAAAAGTAATGATGATATTTTTATTGTAGCTTTGTATTAATTTTTTAAGTTGATTAGATAACATTTCAACATACGTTAGTTTAAAGAAATAGATATCGCAGACCACATTTGACTTCTTATCAGGAGTATCTTTAACGGATGTTGAATTAGAATTCCAGAATTTTTTGAAAAACTTATTTATAATAATGGAGGGATAGTTATTAATAGTAAGTAGTTTAGACAGATTATTTTTGTTTTTTGCCCAGTATTCTTTGCTAGAAAGGAGTTTGGCTCTAATTATTAGGTTTTTGATGACGTTGGTCTTATACATAATGTGGGTGTTACTTAAAAAGTTTAAAAATCTGCCGGAGAAAGTAGGTTTCCTATATAAATCAGTCGTGATTATTCCATTCATGTCTTTCAGAAGTAACACATCTAGGAAGGGAATTTGATTATTGTTTTCTAGTTCGTATGTGAATTGTATCTTGGGATGGTACGAGTTAAAAAGGTCCAAAGTGGTATTAACTTTGTTACTGGGTATGCACATAATTATGTCGTCGACAAACCTTTTGTAAAATAAGGGTTTAAACGGTAAAGATGGTAAAATTTTATTTTGAAAATCTGACATAATTATGTCAGCGATAATAGGAGACAGATTGTTGCCCATACTCAAACCGAAAATTTGCTTAAAATAAGTATTATTGTAAATGAAATATCCAGAAGTAATAAGAAATTTAACAATATTTAGGAAATCAGTTTTCTTTATGGTGGTGTGGGGAAGAATATGTTCCCATCTGTCATTAATAATATTAATCGCAAGATCTGTGGGTAAGTTAGTGAATAGAGATATTACATCAAACGATACAAGTACGTGGTCATTCGGCACGATAAAGTTTGTGACCTCGTTAACAAAAGTAAACAAGTTTTTTACGTAACAATCGTCTTTTATAAAAGCAAATTTGAGAAGTTCAACAAAATATTTTGACACTTTTTCGGTTGGGGATTGATTGCAAGATACTATAGGTCGTAAAGGGCAACCATCTTTGTGGTGCTTGGGAAGGAAATATATTTTAGGAGCTAGACTGTTATTCGTTTTAAGTTTTTTTGCTAAAATATTGTCAATATGATTGTTTTTTGCTAAGAAATTTATAAAATCGTTACAGTTTTTTTGAAATCTAAGGGTGGGGTCTGATCGTAGTACTTCATATGTACTGTTGTCATATAGTAAGAGATTTACTTTATTTTGGAAGTCAGATGTAGACATAATAATAATGGTGTTTCCTTTATCTGATCTAAGAACTAATACGTTGGGATTATCGTTCAAAAACTGTTTTGTGGTTATAATGTCTGCACTGGTTACAGGTGAAGTGTTTTTAAGGTGTAATATTTTGTGTTTAAACTTCTTGATAATGTTAGCACCCTTAAATCTACATTCATTTTTTAGGTGATCATCCATGTTGGGTAAACTTTGCACTATGTGTTCAAAATCAGATAAAAGTTGAAATTTAGGAAAAGATTTAACATTGGAATAAAGACCGAAATTAGGACCTAAAGATAAGATATTTTCAACGACCTTGGGGATTTTAACGTCTGTAAAATTAACTAACCATTTTTCGTCTGTGTTTAAAACAGTGTGTTGGCCTTGAGAAATAATTAATTTTTTGAATTTTTTAGTTTGTTTTAATTTAATATAATTAAAGTGTTTTTTAAAAATGGTTTCTTGGTTGTGAGCAAATTGTAAATAAATATGTAATGGAATGATGTTTTTGACTGAGTTGATAACCGAGGTCAACTTTACTTGTAAATTTGTAATTTGCCAGCTGGCAATTTTAATTTCCATGAGCAAAATGTGTCTTTTTGTTTTAAAGATAAAATTAGGGAAGACATTCTTATTTTTACAAGTTAGTAAAAAATTTCTTCTATTTATGTTCGTGGATAACTGCTTGTTATATGTTGACCATTGTTTTAAGAGTGTAGTCGCAAGTGGACCGAATTGTTTCTTGATGTATGCAAAAAAACCAGAAATAACCATACCTTGCCCGATGTTTTGATTCATATTAAAAGAAATAACGGCTATATCTTGATATAATAAGTGTGGATAACGGGAAGACAGCCAGAAGTAAATACAAATTAGTTATTCATATTTTAATAAATCGACGTTTCGTGAAAATTTTTCACATCTTCAGGATCTACAAAAATGTATACAATAATGTGAGTACTTTACAATAGAATTATACTATGTTAAGATACAGTAGAATATTCTTTGAAACTTACCATTAAGTAGAATAACACGTAAAAGTAGTTAAAATTACATTAAAAAAGGTAATGTTAGTAACATATAGAAATATTTTTGACCTAATAAACATACAGAAAAACGTAAGATGAAACTTAATCAAAAACAATGGATAAATAGAGTAGGATCTTTCAATACCAGAAGCAGACAGAATAAAAAATCCACAAGAATTTTATCAGAAGTGAAAAAAAGGAAATTATATAATAGAGAAAGGTCATATGTAGTAGAAAAAAAAAAAAAAAAAAACGAATGAGACAGTCAAGCATCAATAAGGGAAAAATATATCTGGGAAAGGTTAGATATGTCAGTTCTGAAATTAATGGAATTATTGTTATTTTTTATATAGCACATTTCTAAAAATAAACCTTTGCTTAAAATGTTTTCCGTATGTAGAATGACAGTGTTATCAAAATCAAAAGTGTGATTATTATTCAAGCTATGTTGGACTAATGACGTCTGATTGTCATTAAGAACTTTAGAAGATTGGATGGATCTTCGGTGTTCACTGATTCGTGTTTTTAAATATCTTGAGGACTGACCAATATAGACACCTGTACATTGTTTACATTTTATGCTATATACAATATTTGAAGTCATTTCTGTTGGGGTACTCTGTTTAATTTTAGAAAAGAATTTGTTGGTGGAATTGTGGTTTTTAAAAGTAATGATGATATTTTTATTGTAGCTTTGTATTAATTTTTTAAGTTGATTAGATAACATTTCAACATACGTTAGTTTAAAGAAATAGATATCGCAGACCACATTTGACTTCTTATCAGGAGTATCTTTAACGGAAAAGGAGCGAAAGCAATAGCCACAACAACTACAACCGCTTCCGCTTCAACTTCCAAACAGGCTGACGATGAGGGTGGTGCAGATAAACCTACATCACAGTAAAGCTGCATCTGCAGCCCTCATCAATAAACTGGTAAGAGAAGATTTTGATCTAGCTCTTATTCAAGAACCTTGGTTATACAAGGGAAAAATCAGGGGACTTGGCTGCAATAAAGGACAGATTATTTATAAAACGTCTGAATTAAAGCCAAGAACCTGTATTTACGTTAAGAACTCTATTAACGCTTTACCACTTTGGGACTTTAGTTCTAGAGACCAAACGGCAGTGAAACTGCAACTCGAATTGGAAGGGAGCAAGATGGAACTTATAGTATCATCTGCATACCTTCCTTTCGATGCGCCTCAAATGCCACCACCAACAGAGCTACAGAATCTGGTAACATACTGCCAAAGCAGGAATATACAGCTCATAATGGGATGCGATGCCAATGCACACCACACTGTGTGGGGGAGCAGCAACATCAATCAAAGAGGTGAGTTCTTACTTGATTACATCATTAGTTGTAATATAGAGGTACTCAATCGAAACAATAAACCAACCTTTGTCACTGCACAAAGACAGGAAGTTATTGACATAACTCTTAGTACGAACTTAATTTGTAATAAGATTAATAACTGGCATGTTTCTGATGATCCCTCACTTTCGGATCATAGATACATATGCTTTCAAATTAAAACTCCCACTGTTGAACCAGAACTACGTAGAAATCCCAGGAACACCAACTGGGACTCCTATATAAACAGTCTAGGAATTGATATTCCTAAGGGTCCATGTATGGTCAAAACAGTGGGGGATCTCGAACTAGCGTCTGAATTTATTCATGATGCTATTATTACATCCTATAAAGATAACTGTCCTGAGGTGGTTAGAAGCTTATCAAAACACGTCCCTTGGTGGAATAATGAGCTCACCACCTTGAGGAAAGACACCAGAAGACACTTTAATAGGGCTAAAACAACCGGGAATTGGGAAATATATAGAAAATCCTTAACCGAGTATAATAAGGCTCTCAGAAGGGCCAAGAGAGATAAGTGGAGGAAGTACTGTCAGGAGATCGAGAATATTCCAGACAGTGCTAAACTCCATAAAATTCTCTCCAGTGAACATCGCTCTAAAATAGGGTCACTAGAGACTGCAAATGGGAACTTTACCCATACAGGTAAGGAGACTCTTGAGGTGTTGCTCCAGACTCACTTTCCTGGATCTACAATTCTGGATGAAACCAATGGTATCACCACTCCTTTCAGGGCCCCAGGCAGGCCCTCGAAATTTGATTGGAACTTAGCGTCCAAGGTGGTTGATATACCCAGAATAATATGGGCAATTAACTCATTTGCTCCCTTTAAATCTCCTGGAGGTGACGAGATATTCCCGGCACTTTTACAGAAGGGAATTACTTATCTCAATAGACCTCTTTGTAGAATATTTAGAGCGAGTATAGCGCTAAAGTACATTCCAGTAAGCTGGAGGAAAACAAGGATTGCGTTCATACCTAAACCTGGACGTAATAACTACATGTCAGCCAAAGCTTATCGACCGATTAGCTTAACATCCTTCATGCTGAAAACCTTGGAAAAAATTATAGACAGATATATTAGGGACTGCGTACTTGAGATTTCTCCTTTACATGATAATCAGTACGCGTACCTATCTGGGAAATCTTGTGAAACAGCGCTACACAATCTAGTTAGTAGAATTGAAAAGACGCTGGAAAACAAGGAAATCGCTATTGGAGCGTTTCCGGACATTGAGGGTGCATTTGACAATACCTCAATAGAAACTATAGGCCTCGCTTTGGAAAGAAGAGGTATCAACAAAACTCTGTGCCATTGGGTCCATGCTATGCTCAGTAGTAGAGTAGTCAAGGCTACTCTCTACAACGAGACAGTGGAGGTACAGGTGACTCGTGGCTGTCCACAAGGAGGGGTTCTATCACCACTCCTATGGGGATTAGTCATCGATGAACTACTGTCTCTCCTTAACACATCAGGAGCTTATACGCAAGGCTATGCGGACGACCTAGTGATCCTTATACAAGGTAAGCACTATGACACTTTGTTGGATTTGATGCAGTCTGCCCTAAATGTTGTGCAGAGCTGGTGCCGGGAAACCGGACTTACAGTCAACCCAACAAAAACAAACATGATTAGGTTCACAAGGAGGAAGAAGGATATGAACCATCAGTTGCCTACACTCTTCGGCACTAGACTAACTTTGACCGACGAAGTCAAATACTTAGGGGTTGTGTTAGATTCCAAACTAACATGGAAATCCCATGTAGAAATAAAAATTAACAAAGCAATGATATTGCTCTGGACTTGCAAAAGAGCGATAGGCAAAACGTGGGGCTTAAAACCGAAGGTTGTATACTGGTTATACACAACGGTCATTAGACCCGCATTTACCTATGCTTCACTAGTATGGTGGCCCAGGACCGAGTTGCGGACTACTCAACTTGAACTGGGCAAACTACAAAGATCAGCCTGTTTATCAATAACAGGAGCAATGAATACTACCCCTACTGCGGCCATGGAAGTCCTTCTGGGACTGCCCCCACTGCATTTAGTGGTGATGGCAGAAGCCCGACTAGGTGCCTATAGGTTACAATGTAACGGAATGTGGGCTTCCACCCATACGTTAAAAGGGCACAGGACAATTGAACGGATAAAAGGCTATGATCAGATCCTGGAAATGAGATCAGATAGCATTAAGCCGGAATATATCTTTCATAAGACTTACTCGGTTACTATATTGAGCAGAGAGGCTTGTGAAAGAGGAGACCAATCATGGAACCCTGAGGGGTTGATCTGGTACACAGACGGATCAAAAACAAACTCAGGTACAGGCTTAGGGGTATATGGGGTAAGACCGCGTCTCAGCATCAGTAGACCCCTAGGAGCTTATGCCACGGTATTTATGGCTGAAATCTGTGCCATTTTAATATGTGCACAAGAAAATATAGCCAGGAAATACTCTGGGAAGACTATTAACATATTTTCTGATAGTCAAGCGGCGCTGAGAGCCCTTGATTCTGAAAGAGTATGTTCAAATATGGTAAAGGAATGCCAGACAGCACTACAACATCTGGCAAATAACAGAAACAGGATTAACCTAATTTGGGTACCTGGACATCGAGATATTCCGGGAAATGAATCAGCTGATTCATTAGCAAAGGAAGGATCAAACAGTGAGTCAATGTCACCAGAACCTATATGCGGAATTGCTAAGGCAACTGCCAAGCAGGCGGTGACTAATTGGCTCCAGGAACAACACAAGATATACTGGACTAGAATTCCAGCGCAAGCACACTCAAAGGCCTTCATTGAAGAACCTCTAAGGAAAAGAACTACTGAAGTATTAAAACTCAGTAGGAATAACTTAAGAGCTTTGACTGGGATATTAACAGGACACTCATCTTAACAAACACCTACACAGGTTGGGTATTTCCGACAATGCTCTATGCAACAAGTGCAAAGAGGTGGAGGAAACCGCTGCTCACATACTTTGTAAATGCGAAGCTGTCGCACAGACAAGGTATAAACACTTTGGATCAACTTTAATGTTACCTAAGGATTTTAAAGACATCAGCACAAGTAAGATACTAGACTACATTCACTGTCTGGGAATTCTAAAGAACTGATGGAACATTAGGGGAGCACAATAGACCTTATTGGTCGCAGTGCATACCTACAAGGGCCCCTACTTTTTAATTCTAATTCTAATTCTAATTCTAAATCTTTAACGGATGTTGAATTAGAATTCCAGAATTTTTTGAAAAACTTATTTATAATAATGGAGGGATAGTTATTAATAGTAAGTAGTTTAGACAGATTATTTTTGTTTTTTGCCCAGTATTCTTTGCTAGAAAGGAGTTTGGCTCTAATTATTAGGTTTTTGATGACGTTGGTCTTATACATAATGTGGGTGTTACTTAAAAAGTTTAAAAATCTGCCGGAGAAAGTAGGTTTCCTATATAAATCAGTCGTGATTATTCCATTCATGTCTTTCAGAAGTAACACATCTAGGAAGGGAATTTGATTATTGTTTTCTAGTTCGTATGTGAATTGTATCTTGGGATGGTACGAGTTAAAAAGGTCCAAAGTGGTATTAACTTTGTTACTGGGTATGCACATAATTATGTCGTCGACAAACCTTTTGTAAAATAAGGGTTTAAACGGTAAAGATGGTAAAATTTTATTTTGAAAATCTGACATAATTATGTCAGCGATAATAGGAGACAGATTGTTGCCCATACTCAAACCGAAAATTTGCTTAAAATAAGTATTATTGTAAATGAAATATCCAGAAGTAATAAGAAATTTAACAATATTTAGGAAATCAGTTTTCTTTATGGTGGTGTGGGGAAGAATATGTTCCCATCTGTCATTAATAATATTAATCGCAAGATCTGTGGGTAAGCTAGTGAATATTAATTATTTCTCAAGGCCAACACACTGTTTTAAACACAGACGAAAAATGGTTAGTTAATTTTACAGACGTTAAAATCCCCAAGGTCGTTGAAAATATCTTATCTTTAGGTCCTAATTTCGGTCTTTATTCCAATGTTAAATCTTTTCCTAAATTTCAACTTTTATCTGATTTTGAACACATAGTGCAAAGTTTACCCAACATGGATGATCACCTAAAAAATGAATGTAGATTTAAGGGTGCTAACATTATCAAGAAGTTTAAACACAAAATATTACACCTTAAAAACACTTCACCTGTAACCAGTGCAGACATTATAACCACAAAACAGTTTTTGAACGATAATCCCAACGTATTAGTTCTTAGATCAGATAAAGGAAACACCACTATTATTATGTCTACATCTGACTTCCAAAATAAAGTAAATCTTTTACTATATGACAACAGTACATATGAAGTACTACGATCAGACCCCACCCTTAGATTTCAAAAAAACTGTAACGATTTTATAAATTTCTTAGCAAAAAACAATCATATTGACAATATTTTAGCAAAAAAACTTAAAACGAATAACAGTCTAGCTCCTAAAATATATTTCCTTCCCAAGCACCACAAAGATGGTTGCCCTTTACGATTTATAGTATCTTGCAATCAATCCCCAACCGAAAAAGTGTCAAAATATTTTGTTGAACTTCTCAAATTTGCTTTTATAAAAGACGATTGTTACGTAAAAAACTCGTTTACTTTTGTTAACGAGGTCACAAACTTTATCGTGCCGAATGACCACGTACTTGTATCGTTTGATGTAATATCTCTATTCACTAACTTACCCACAGATCTTGCGATTAATATTATTAATGACAGATGGGAACATATTCTTCCCCACACCACCATAAAGAAAACTGATTTCCTAAATATTGTTAAATTTCTTATTACTTCTGGATATTTCATTTACAATAATACTTATTTTAAGCAAATTTTCGGTTTGAGTATGGGCAACAATCTGTCTCCTATTATCGCTGACATAATTATGTCAGATTTTCAAAATAAAATTTTACCATCTTTACCGTTTAAACCCTTATTTTACAAAAGGTTTGTCGACGACATAATTATGTGCATACCCAGTAACAAAGTTAATACCACTTTGGACCTTTTTAACTCGTACCATCCCAAGATACAATTCACATACGAACTAGAAAACAATAATCAAATTCCCTTCCTAGATGTGTTACTTCTGAAAGACATGAATGGAATAATCACGACTGATTTATATAGGAAACCTACTTTCTCCGGCAGATTTTTAAACTTTTTAAGTAACACCCACATTATGTATAAGACCAACGTCATCAAAAACCTAATAATTAGAGCCAAACTTCTTTCTAGCAAAGAATACTGGGCAAAAAACAAAAATAATCTGTCTAAACTACTTACTATTAATAACTATCCCTCCATTATTATAAATAAGTTTTTCAAAAAATTCTGGAATTCTAATTCAACATCCGTTAAAGATACTCCTGATAAGAAGTCAAATGTGGTCTGCGATATCTATTTCTTTAAACTAACGTATGTTGAAATGTTATCTAATCAACTTAAAAAATTAATACAAAGCTACAATAAAAATATCATCATTACTTTTAAAAACCACAATTCCACCAACAAATTCTTTTCTAAAATTAAACAGAGTACCCCAACAGAAATGACTTCAAATATTGTATATAGCATAAAATGTAAACAATGTACAGGTGTCTATATTGGTCAGTCCTCAAGATATTTAAAAACACGAATCAGTGAACACCGAAGATCCATCCAATCTTCTAAAGTTCTTAATGACAATCAGACGTCATTAGTCCAACATAGCTTGAATAATAATCACACTTTTGATTTTGATAACACTGTCATTCTACATACGGAAAACATTTTAAGCAAAGGTTTATTTTTAGAAATGTGCTATATAAAAAATAACAATAATTCCATTAATTTCAGAACTGACATATCTAACCTTTCCCAGATATATTTTTCCCTTATTGATGCTTGACTGTCTCATTCGTTTTTTTTTTTTTTTTTTTCTACTACATATGACCTTTCTCTATTATATAATTTCCTTTTTTTCACTTCTGATAAAATTCTTGTGGATTTTTTATTCTGTCTGCTTCTGGTATTGAAAGATCCTACTCTATTTATCCATTGTTTTTGATTAAGTTTCATCTTACGTTTTTCTGTATGTTTATTAGGTCAAAAATATTTCTATATGTTACTAACATTACCTTTTTTAATGTAATTTTAACTACTTTTACGTGTTATTCTACTTAATGGTAAGTTTCAAAGAATATTCTACTGTATCTTAACATAGTATAATTCTATTGTAAAGTACTCACATTATTGTATACATTTTTGTAGATCCTGAAGATGTGAAAAATTTTCACGAAACGTCGATTTATTAAAATATGAATAACTAATTTGTATTTACTTCTGGCTGTCTTCCCGTTATCCACACTTATTATATCAAGATATAGCCGTTATTTCTTTTAATATGAATCAAAACATCGGGCAAGGTATGGTTATTTCTGGTTTTTTTGCATACATCAAGAAACAATTCGGTCCACTTGCGACTACACTCTTAAAACAATGGTCAACATATAACAAGCAGTTATCCACGAACATAAATAGAAGAAATTTTTTACTAACTTGTAAAAATAAGAATGTCTTCCCTAATTTTATCTTTAAAACAAAAAGACACATTTTGCTCATGGAAATTAAAATTGCCAGCTGGCAAATTACAAATTTACAAGTAAAGTTGACCTCGGTTATCAACTCAGTCAAAAACATCATTCCATTACATATTTATTTACAATTTGCTCACAACCAAGAAACCATTTTTAAAAAACACTTTAATTATATTAAATTAAAACAAACTAAAAAATTCAAAAAATTAATTATTTCTCAAGGCCAACACACTGTTTTAAACACAGACGAAAAATGGTTAGTTAATTTTACAGACGTTAAAATCCCCAAGGTCGTTGAAAATATCTTATCTTTAGGTCCTAATTTCGGTCTTTATTCCAATGTTAAATCTTTTCCTAAATTTCAACTTTTATCTGATTTTGAACACATAGTGCAAAGTTTACCCAACATGGATGATCACCTAAAAAATGAATGTAGATTTAAGGGTGCTAACATTATCAAGAAGTTTAAACACAAAATATTACACCTTAAAAACACTTCACCTGTAACCAGTGCAGACATTATAACCACAAAACAGTTTTTGAACGATAATCCCAACGTATTAGTTCTTAGATCAGATAAAGGAAACACCATTATTATTATGTCTACATCTGACTTCCAAAATAAAGTAAATCTCTTACTATATGACAACAGTACATATGAAGTACTACGATCAGACCCCACCCTTAGATTTCAAAAAAACTGTAACGATTTTATAAATTTCTTAGCAAAAAACAATCATATTGACAATATTTTAGCAAAAAAACTTAAAACGAATAACAGTCTAGCTCCTAAAATATATTTCCTTCCCAAGCACCACAAAGATGGTTGCCCTTTACGACCTATAGTATCTTGCAATCAATCCCCAACCGAAAAACTGTCAAAATATTTTGTTGAACTTCTCAAATTTGCTTTTATAAAAGACGATTGTTACGTAAAAAACTCGTTTACTTTTGTTAACGAGGTCACAAACTTTATCGTGCCGAATGACCACGTACTTGTATCGTTTGATGTAATATCTCTATTCACTAACTTACCCACAGATCTTGCGATTAATATTATTAATGACAGATGGGAACATATTCTTCCCCACACCACCATAAAGAAAACTGATTTCCTAAATATTGTTAAATTTCTTATTACTTCTGGATATTTCATTTACAATAATACTTATTTTAAGCAAATTTTCGGTTTGAGTATGGGCAACAATCTGTCTCCTATTATCGCTGACATAATTATGTCAGATTTTCAAAATAAAATTTTACCATCTTTACCGTTTAAACCCTTATTTTACAAAAGGTTTGTCGACGACATAATTATGTGCATACCCAGTAACAAAGTTAATACCACTTTGGACCTTTTTAACTCGTACCATCCCAAGATACAATTCACATACGAACTAGAAAACAATAATCAAATTCCCTTCCTAGATGTGTTACTTCTGAAAGACATGAATGGAATAATCACGACTGATTTATATAGGAAACCTACTTTCTCCGGCAGATTTTTAAACTTTTTAAGTAACACCCACATTATGTATAAGACCAACGTCATCAAAAACCTAATAATTAGAGCCAAACTCCTTTCTAGCAAAGAATACTGGGCAAAAAACAAAAATAATCTGTCTAAACTACTTACTATTAATAACTATCCCTCCATTATTATAAATAAGTTTTTCAAAAAATTCTGGAATTCTAATTCAACATCCGTTAAAGATACTCCTGATAAGAAGTCAAATGTGGTCTGCGATATCTATTTCTTTAAACTAACGTATGTTGAAATGTTATCTAATCAACTTAAAAAATTAATACAAAGCTACAATAAAAATATCATCATTACTTTTAAAAACCACAATTCCACCAACAAATTCTTTTCTAAAATTAAACAGAGTACCCCAACAGAAATGACTTCAAATATTGTATATAGCATAAAATGTAAACAATGTACAGGTGTCTATATTGGTCAGTCCTCAAGATATTTAAAAACACGAATCAGTGAACACCGAAGATCCATCCAATCTTCTAAAGTTCTTAATGACAATCAGACGTCATTAGTCCAACATAGCTTGAATAATAATCACACTTTTGATTTTGATAACACTGTCATTCTACATACGGAAAACATTTTAAGCAAACGTTTATTTTTAGAAATGTGCTATATAAAAAATAACAATAATTCCATTAATTTCAGAACTGACATATCTAACCTTTCCCAGATATATTTTTCCCTTATTGATGCTTGACTGTCTCACTCGTTTTTTTTTTTTTTTTTTTTCTACTACATATGACCTTTCTCTATTATATAATTTCCTTTTTTTCACTTCTGATAAAATTCTTGTGGATTTTTTATTCTGTCTGCTTCTGGTATTGAAAGATCCTACTCTATTTATCCATTGTTTTTGATTAAGTTTCATCTTACGTTTTTCTGTATGTTTATTAGGTCAAAAATATTTCTATATGTTACTAACATTACCTTTTTTAATGTAATTTTAACTACTTTTACGTGTTATTCTACTTAATGGTAAGTTTCAAAGAATATTCTACTGTATCTTAACTTAGTATAATTCTATTGTAAAGTACTCACATTATTGTATACATTTTTGTAGATCCTGAAGATGTGAAAAATTTTCACGAAACGTCGATTTATTAAAATATGAATAACTAATTTGTATTTACTTCTGGCTGTCTTCCCGTTATCCACACTTATTAAATAATAATATTTACAGATGTTTAAAATATTAAAAATCTGTGATAGACAAGTATTTGAAATACTTAAAATAATGTTTTAATTACAGAGATTTCATCAGTGGATTTTTGCAATCAATCGTAGGGATTTCCTCGATAGACCTATGACTCGAGTCCGAAAAAATTTCCGAGTGTGTGAAGCTCATTTCTCTGAAGATTCCAAATATGAAGCCGTCAAAAATCATACTCACCTGAAACATAATTGTGTTCCAAATTTACACTTGCCAATGCAGTTGTCAGACGCAGAAGAGGAATTTTCAAGTTTGCGTAAAGCTACTATTTACGAAACTGCTGAAGTGTTTGACAATCATTTACCAGCTGAGACTAGTGCGATGCATATGCTATCTGAACTTGAAGAAATGCGTGGCATGAAGAAAAAAAATTTAGACATTATTTCTGAACCTTCTACAGAAAAACAAAGAAGACGAGATTCATTTGCTGGGAATGAAACTGTTCGCGTTCGAACAGTTAAAAAAGGTGTAAGAAGAAGTCTTCTGGGCGAAGTAAATGCGACTCGTTGTAATCAACTTTCACCGAAAGCAGCAAAATTTTATAAAGTTGCAAAGGAATTAACAAAAACTTGCAGACGTTTGAGTAAGGATCTATCCGACAATAAGGCCAACATTAAAAAGGCGATCGATTTTAACGAGGAATTGATGAGCAAAAACCTTAACAAGACCACATTCAATTTCCTTACTTCGCAATTTAAAATGCAACAAAAGAAAAGCAGGGGTCGCCGTTATTCTCTGGACGACAAAGTGTTTGCTTTGTCTTTATTAAAGCAGAGCCCTAA
The DNA here is from genome assembly GCA_039654895.1 of Mongoloraphidia duomilia. Classification (NCBI taxonomy): domain Eukaryota; kingdom Metazoa; phylum Arthropoda; class Insecta; order Raphidioptera; family Raphidiidae; genus Mongoloraphidia; species Mongoloraphidia duomilia. Next base: position 27,656,817 of record CM077518.1, on the reverse strand, counting down.
AGGATACAAATTGCTTAAGCGGACATTCGCACTACCATCAAGAAAGTGTTTGACAGCGCTCTTAAATAAAATTCCTTTTAAATGCGGTCTAAATCATTGTATTTTAGAAAGTCTAAAAGCTTCCGTGATTAAAATGGACCCATTGGATAGATACTGTGTGCTTCTTTTCGACGAAATGTCTCTTCAGCCGTCACTAGTATATAACAAGAAAGATGACTGCATAGATGGATTCGAGAATTGTGGAGAAGAAAAGCGCATGGCATTTGCTGACCATGCTATGGTTTTTATGGTAAGAGGAATACGGAGGAAATGGAAGCAACCGATTGCGTTTTTTTTTACTGAGAGCGGAATGAGCGTACCTAATTTGGTTCGCAATTTAAAAGAAATAATTCGGGCCTTACACGGCATAGGCTTGTCGGTAATGGCTACGGTTTGCGATCAATTGTCAATAAACACCTCGGCTATAAACGCACTAAGGAAAGAAACCGATCGGAAATTTCAGTTAAAGGGACAGGAAAATAGAATGTTCGGATTCACCGTAGACGAGAAGGAAGTTATACCTTTATACGATGCTCCACATTTATTAAAAGGTATAAGAAATAATCTCCTAAAATATGATTGCAAGTTTTCGTGGAAGAACGGAGAAAAAATTGCATCGTGGCAACACATAATTAACATGTATGAGCTCGACGTCGGGAATGATGACATGAAAATGTTCACTAAATTGACCGATTATCACATCTACCCCGAGAAAATTAAAAAAATGAAGGTAAATGTGGCGGCTCAAGTTTTTTCGCATCGAGTTGGTTCGACAATGAACGCATTAACAAGACTTGGTGAGTTTTATAAAATTTAGTCAGTAGTGTAGTTCTATATAATATATTAAAACAATATTACTTTTTAATATCTAATAATTTTAATTAATATTTACACCATTTTATTAATAAAACTTTTCCTTTACTTTTAGGGATTAAAACTCTTCCGAGCACAGCAGAGGGCACCGCAGAATTTATTGTGTTTATGGACAAATTATTTGACAGTGTAAACAGTTCTGCTACTCAAATCATTGGTGGGAAATCAATGCGTAGTGTAGTAACAAAAACGTCGAAGCATGTTGAATTTTGGAACGAAGCCATAGACTTACTAAAAACTGTGAAATTTTTTTCGACAAACAAGAAGGAGTTTGTGCCGCCCAGTGTTAAAAATTGGATTGAAACAATTAAGGGAATTAAGATCATATGGGCAAAATTAGATAATTTAAAATTTAGTTTTTTGTGCACAAGAAACCTAAACCAGGATCCTATAGAAAATTTTTTTGGTTGCATTAGGAGTCACGGTGTTCGCAACATAAATCCGACATGTCCAGCTTTTGCGTCATCTTTTAAAAGTTTAATTGTAAACAATTTTATGTCGACACATTCACCAAGCAGTAATTGTGAAGAAGACGAGACAGATGGGGCACTCGATTCTCTCAAGAACTTTGTAGTCCAGCAAGATGTTTGTACGATGCCACAGGATAACATTTTTTTTGAAAATGAAAATTTTTCTTTCACTTCCAGCGTAAACCTTACCATTAAAACGCTTATATTGCGGGCTACATGGCACGCAAAATTTTGAGAGAAGTCAAGTGCTTCAATTGTCGTTCGGAATTACTGTCCGATAAAAATCATGATATACACGACATAATTCTGGCAAGGGCTTATAGCTCAAAATCACTATTGAAACCACATACAATGTTTGTTGAGCTATTTACAAAATGCTGCCAGGTAGTACATAAATTTTTACCACAGATATGTATTAAAGCAAATATCAAAGCAATCCTAGAACGTCAAATTTGTAAAAATGTTATTGACGAATTTAAATGTAAGCAGCATAACATTTTTAAAATATTTTTAAATAGTTTTCTAAATCTATATATATTTACGTGGACAAAAAATGTGAACAAAATTTTAAGTGGAATCGACAGGAGAAATATTAACGATGAAGTAAAAAAACTCGCGTTAAAACGGTATAAAACATACAAGAGCAGAAAAGATCACATTAATAGGACAAAGTGTTTAAATAACTAAATATTGTTTACTACTTATCGGAATGAATCTATTTATCCAACAAACACTTTTGTATCTACTTGTGGGAACTGGCCTATCTATAATAATATAATAAAGAGAGAGTGTTAGTTTGTTTGTTTGTAAGAAGTATACTCGATAACTATTGAACCAATTTAATAACAAATTTCACTGTTCGACAGGTGATACTTTATGACATAGGCTACAATAAGTGGAGCGAGCGAACGAGTGAGTAATGTATTAATAAATCATAAATACGAGCGAGATGAGTGAGTAATGTATTAACAAATCATAAATTTGAGCGAACGTGCTAAATGAGTGAGTAATGTATTAATAAATCATAAATTCATAGCACCCGGGCCAAGATATAAATAATATATTATTTTGAAAATTATCTCGTACGATCGCAAAAATCAACTGATGAAATTTCTATTATTCTTATCGCAGATTCTTTGGGAAATGAATGGACTGTGATCTTCCCATTATAAGCATTATTTCAATTGAAACACAGCACTAAAACCTAGTAGTTAGCGTGCTTGGTATCGCAGCCTCTAGACTAGACTGCCGTGGGTTCGAGTCCCACCTGCGCTCATGGATGTTTTGTGATGTTATTTAGTTTTAAGTTAGTTGTTATTTAGTGTAGTTGAAAGACGCTAATGACCTGAGATTTCGACGCGTCTATAATCTACAATAAAATAAAATAAAAAGCACTTAAAAAGTTGCCAAGTTGGGTAGGAAAACTTATTAAGTAAATAAATAAATATGACACAAATAAAAACATAAAATGACAATCGAATCAATATTATTATTATTATTATTCTGAAAACTATATTGTTAATATTTTATTGTATTATTTTATATTTACATGGCTTGATAATATTATAATAATTTAGTTTAGTGACTTATTTCATATTCAAATGTTATTTTGTAATGTTAATATAGTTTTTTATTATGAAAAATTGAAATAAAACTGGGAAAAAACATTTCTTTTATTTTTTAATTAACCTTTTCAATTTGTACGTCATTTCTAGGAAAATTAAATTTAAAGATACGAGTAAAATATTTGAAATTACCGCTTCTTTCATTGTTGCACACTAGCGCCATACTCCATAGTGGCAGTAATCAGTACTAAAAGGATAGAGTGGGATATCTATACTAATCTATCAATGGTTGCACACTAGCGCCATAAGTTTTTGCAGTCAGTACTAAAAGGGTCAGAGCATTCATGATGGAGTGGGCTATCTATATCACTCTCTTATCTATGAGTCGCAATTTCAAAACTTCAGTCCCGATTTGAGAAGTTATGCTCAGAAAAGCAAGCTCATTCTTCTCATTAATTGTATTGTTAGTAGTTTTTTATGTTTTCTAATTATTAGAATTAGATTCTAATAAATAATAATTAAGATTCTATATTCTTTGGAGTTTTCTTTGAATAATAAAGTAATTTTACTGTCTGCTAGAGCAACACACAGGTATTTTCTTTTTGAAGAGCGTCGCAAAAAAATTGCAACCTGTAAAGGGAGTCGCAGTAAAAAAAAGATTGGGAACCCTTACTGATTACTCACTCGCTTCGCTCGTTTGCTCGAATATTATTAATATTAGTGCCAAAACGACCTTTTAGCGAACAATATACACAAGTTACTGTTGTCAGTGTCCTCTATCACCCCAAGAATTTTGCCGGCGTTATTTTTAACCTGTGTACTCTTACTTGATTTAACAATTTCGTATTTATTAATTGATTTCATACCACTTTATCAAAACAAAAGATTACAGGCTATACACAAAGCACTTAACTTTATATAAATACTACTGATTATAAATTATAAAACTATACTAATAATAGAAAATGAATGTTGACTCATATTTACAAAAAAGAGAAGTATAATTGAAAAGGATATAATTTTAAAAACAGCGGAAACGGAAAATGTTAAGTATGAAATGTTAAGTGGTTAAATCCTAAACATACGTATGGGAACTTATATGCAAGGGTTTTATAATTCTGTTATATTTAAATTATGTAGCAAACGTGTAGCTACTAACAATATTGAAAGGAATCATTGAAATTAATGATAGACGACTCAATGTGTGGCTTAAGGATCCAACTGAAATGCAACTGTTTTAATGCATTTATTAGCTAACGTTTCGTACTATACAGGGTGAGTTCGACCACCCGTATTAGTCGTTTTCTTTCGAAAACGGTTAGTCGTAGAGAGTTGTGTCAAAAATTTGTATTATAGAAGCCCTAATAAAGAATCGAATGTTGATAATTTTTTTTCCGGGAAGGTCGGCTTCCCTATTAGTTTGCTCCAGAATGTCCAGAACTCCGGAATTATTAATGTAACGATAGGTCGAAAGTGGTATTGTTGAAAAGATCTTTAAAAAATAAGCAAGTTTTGTAGGAAATTTTTTTTTATGTTTGTTTATGTTTATGTTTTATGTTTGAAACTTAGTTTCTAGCTTATAAACCAAAAAAACATCATATAGTATAGATAACGAAAATATAGACATTTGCAGAAAAAGTTGAATATTTTGGCAACGTCCCAACCGAATTTCAAAAATGGCACCATTTTATGTAGACCTCCTAATGCATGGACACAATGAGATGGCCTGAAAATATCCAGGGTGTTCTATTTATAAAAATACAAGTTAGTCGTACCATGACTACATCGTACACCCTGTATAGTTAAAAATAATTTTAGAGTATAGTGCTCACCCAACTTTTATTTAAAACTTTTTTTTCTAATACTTATAATAAATGAGATATCGCCTAAGACATTCTTAGTAACTCACCTGCATAATGTACGTATGATAAATGATAAAATCTCTGGAACTAGGGCCTTTATTAAGGATCTGTCAAAGCCTGTCATATTCCAAATTAAATGAGGATTTTGGAAAATTGACAAAACATCGGGAATACAGTGGCGTGGATTTTTTTCTTAAATTAATTCAGTCGTAACCTTATTGCACGTCACTGGTGTGTCACATTTAGATGAAAATGTCTTAAGAAAATAGCTAATCAAGTAGAAGATATGCATGCAAAGTTTTGTCCAATTTGCAACTTTTCTCAGGAAAATATTATGATAAAAAATATTAGTAATAAAAATAAACTTTTAGAGACAAGTTAATAATTGAAATAAGGAAAAATAATATTTAATAATAATTTAGGTTCATAATTATTATAAAAGCGGGGGTCGTAAACTCTATAATAGTATATTAGCCCAACCACCGCTTTTATAATAATTGTGAACCTAAATTATTAAATATTATTTTTTTCTTTTTAGTACTACATTTCAATAAAAGCTTGTCTCTAAAAAGTTTTTTTTACTAATATTTATTTTTGGCATTTTAGTCAAATAACTTTAAAACATGTTGCCAAAAGTGTGGCCCTTTGGGCCGTCGTTTTGTCATTATTTACATGTGCAAGACACCTCTTATATTAGTTTTCAGTTACAGTTTTTAATTGCTTTCCTCTGTGATCAAAATTTCTATACCTAGATCCATATCTCGCCCGAAAAATCCCTATTCTGTAAAATTCATCAAAATCGTTAGTCGTTTTTGCGAAAGAATTTGCATACCTCTACTATATAGTATTACAGTATACCAATTCATACCTAACATAATATACAATAAAAGAAAAACATAACTAGGTAGGTATATTACTTATTTATTTAACAACAATAATGTACCTACGATTTATTTTGATAAATTAAAGATATCAAAAGTTACACGTGATTGAAATTGGGTAAAAGAAGTACATTATTTTGAACACCCTGTATAATAAATTCGTTTTTTTGGGACATACATTGATTTGTCCGTCTACTATCTAGTGATCCCCAAAATTTCAGTTTGATAAAGGTTTCTGTTTTGGCTATGTCGAATTTTAGGTAAAGGTCTGCACGTGTCAAAAATTTCTAAAAAACTTGAATAACTCAAAAATTACTGAATTTTCGAGCATGGCTTCTCTTACAATTTTTATTCACATTTAGGTGCAGAATTGAAAAAACAAATAAAAACAGGGTACTAGATTAAAAAAAACATAACTTTGATCTGCCACGCTTAAATGGGACAGGCTGTATAATTGAAAATATTTTTAGGTTATACACCATTAAAATTTATACAACTTTTGTATTTAAATTTTTTTTCTATCTTCACCCAAAATCAATATATCGCCCGATAACGCTAGTCTTGGACACCCTGTATATTATGGTTGGCCCTACGCGACTTAACAATATTTAAGTTGAAAATAATTAAATAACTCATCCCTGATTACGGTGCGTGAAAAGAAGTGCCAAGCGTCGACGTCCGCCGGTGTGCAAGACGCCGGATATGGGGGCGTCGCCCTCTTGAACTCGAGCTGTACGCACTTCCCCTCTCCTCGCTTTCAGTATAAAACAGTGCATAATGCTTACAACGGTGTAGAAATATAATTATGTAGATTGAGCACAACTTTTTCGTTATTGTTTGACTTTATGATAATAAAAATAAATAAAAAATTAATAAAAATATTAATTACAAAGAAAATTAAAAAATACAGGCCGATCTGAATTAAATTTATACACAAACTAAAATGTTTTATCCTTATTATACATCCTTGGCAAATAAAGTTATTAATTAATTAATGAAAAGAGATCTTTAGCACGCAGTGTAACTGAATCTATAACTAATTTTTTTTCGTGCGGGATTTGAGGTATAACATTCTTATATAGCCCGGTCAATAAAGGTTTTATGTGGCAACTAATTCCCATAGAGCTAGATTTTTCACAGATGGTAGAACACCTTTAGACATGTATTTTACAAAAGTCCCCGGTTATCCCCCCTGTGCTTCCACACACCAATTATATCAATTAAAAAGATCTTTTTGACGTTATTTAATAATATCGTAGATCTTTATATAAAATTAATACCTATACCTAATAAATAAATAAAACACAACAAAATTTAATTTCATCAAGACAAGTCTAAAATATGTCTGATCACAACGAAATTATAATTTTGCATTACCTACTTGTTTGTTTCAAAAGCGTAGATCATAGAAACTGTCAAAACAAAACAATGTTGTGGTCGACAATGTAGAGTATCAATGTTGACTCAAAAAGACACAACAAGACCATTAAATTTCTTAGACGGATTTTTTTTATTCGGTGTGGAAGGTACTCGTAACTCGTGACACGTAAAACTCTGTGATGATTTCAACTTTGACTGCATATAAAAAAGCACGATTTAGGGCGTTCTTTGCTTTATGAACATATGTATTTTCAATTTAAAATTCGAAGAAGAACACAATAATTAAAACTATTAAAAAGGACATTACGTTTTAACCAATAGTTACGAAGGTTACAAAAAGCGCGTGATTTTCAAGAAGCTTTTGCGCGCTTTCCATTAGTACCACAGAAAATTTGTAGGGACAAAAATTGTAGAAAATGTAATCCTCTTCAAAACATTACATAATGGAAGAATCGCGTAAGTCGACCGTTTCTGAGATATTTCAAAACAGGCTCAGCAAAAAGTGATATGCAAATATTCAAGAGGGGGTGGTGGGGGAAGCACAGGAGGGATAACCGGGGACTTTTGTAAAAATACATATCTAAAGGTGTTCTACTATCTGTGAAAAATCCAGCTCTATGGGAATTAGTTGCGACATTGGGTGATTTTTTCCTTTCATTTACTGGGCTATACCTACATATAACTCAATCGATAGATCGGACAAAAAATATTATTTAACTTTAGGACATTTTATTTCCTATGGATTCCTAAGCGATTTTTTTTAATTCGGTGTAGAAGCCACTCGTAGTCGTAGCGCGTGTCAAGAAAAAGTAAAATTTTATTAAAAATTCACGATTATTTAAACTTCGACTGCTTATAATTTCCGAATTTTTAAAGATATCGGTACGGGGTAAAAAGCATGATTTAGAGCGTTCTTTTCTTTATAAAAATATGTTTTCAATTTAAAATTCGATAAAGAACATAATAAATTCAGCGGTAGAAATAATAGATTGTATATTGTATTACGTAATGGGGCATATTACGGCGTATAATGACACTATGTAAAAACGACCGACAGCGAATCTTTACAGTCAGACGAGCCGTAATACCATTACTTACGAGACATATATGGTATTTTTTGCTGTACCCACTACAAAATACCTATTTTTCACGTCATTTTCAAAAAATTCTGACAGTTGATTTGCGTCACCATCTTTCCTTCCACAGTGTGCCGCAAAGTTCGTGCAAGTAAGTAATAACAGGCATACGCAGGCGTATAGAGCGAACAAACAGAAGCGATTATAGGAAATCATATAGGGAATAGGAACGAAAATGGTGGTTTATTCACAGAGTTATGTGCAGAATACAACATAGTAATCAGATGTACTATTTTTCGCGGATGTCCCCAGATGGGAAAACGGAAAATCAAATTTTGACGCGAGATGGAGAAAGAGTTTACTAAATGTAAGGAACAAAAGAATTGCGGATGTTGAAAGTGACCATCACCTTATCATGGCTGAAATTAGACTCCGATTATCAATTCTAAGTCAACGCATACTCCGCTAAAAAAGAAATTCAATGTGAATAAACTAAATGATAAAAATGTACACGAAAACTTTAGGAGAAAACTAACTGAAAACATGGAGTGCAATTATAGAGATGAGGGAAAACATACAGATATAGAGAAAAAATGGTCTATTTTAAAAGCAGTAGGTATGTACGTGTACGAGTGAAACAGTTCTAGGACTCAGAAAATGAAAGAGGGAAAAATGGATTGGTGATCACACCTGGGAATTAATTGAAAATAGAAGGAAAGTAAAACTTAACATGAATGATGAAAAAGACATTTTGAATAAGAAAAGGTTAACTCATCTATATAATGAACTAAACAAGAAAGTGAAAAGAAGTACCAGGAAAGATAAAAGAAGTTATATAGATGAGATAGCCAGGACTGCGCTAGCGGCAGCTGAGTCTAATAACAGCAAAGAACTATACCGTGCCGCAAAACAACTACAATTCACCAAATTATTTGCAGATAAGCCAGTAAAATATACATAAGGACAAATGTTACTTGTTGAGGAAGATCAAGTTAAAATATAGAGGGAGCACTTCTGCACAATTCTAAATATGAATGAGAATGCGAATAGAAGTGAACAATGCATAAACGGGGAGGAGAACTTCGGAAATGAGGATGAAATGACCTGCCCGCCAACCGAATCGGCGATACGAGAAGCAATAAACAATATGAAAAACAATAAGGCCCCCGGACCAGATCAGATATCTGCGGAGACATAAAAATTAGATTACAAGCCTTATCTGAAGTTTTCATTCTAATTTTGTGAACATTAATGCCTGTCTTGAAGAATAAGTGTTTGAACATTCTCCACATACAAAACCCATTTTTTAATCGCTATCAACTATCCATATTAGTACAGAGTTCACTAGTTAGTTGTTACGTTCGTTTAGGTGTGTGTGTGTGTGTGTGTGTCAGACGACATCAAGATGCTTTAGCGCAGTGGTGTAATATTGATAATATAGGTAATCTTTAATATGAAATTTAAAACAACTCGAACGCAGTAATAATTGCTGCAGCTAGTGTCTACTGTCTAGTACCTACATATAATAACATAAACTATCTAGTACCGTTCAGACATTGCTTTGAAAGACGTAACTACACTATATTATTTATTTGTTAAAGCTAAAAGCTTTTCAAGTTTCCTGTTTTGTTATTTGGTTTTCAAGATAGAGATCTATATTTATTTCGACTATTGCGTACCGCTCTGTGTATACGGTATACATAAATTACACTGTGCATACACATGACACAACAATAGATCAATGTTCTATTGCTTTTCATATTTTTGCCAACAAGGAAAATTAAATTTTTGTATGTTGAACTATAAACATAAAATTTATGCCTTGTGATGAGATTTTTTTCTGATTGATCATGAAAAAGCGAGAATCTGAATTAAATCGGATAATATTAATTATCTTTAATTGTCTGTAGATATGTTTGTCACTGATTAAATAATATAATTTAGATTAGATTGTAGAGTATAGATGCTCGACAGCTGAGGTCATTGCGTATATATTAAAATTTATAAGTAGTCATTTTCATTATAGTAGGGAGTGCGCGACGTCATACTAAAAATAATTCTGAAAATGTTATGTGGCAATTTTATTATTTCAAACAAAAATTTTGGAGGATACAAGTAATTCAAGAATTACAAGGCGCGATATTCATGTAGGTACTGTGTGTAAACGGTTTTATCGAACATAGGGAAAATAACACTGAGAAGATTTATAATTTTGTAGTAGGCTATGAGAAATAAGACCTAATATAAATATGTATTGGATTACATAGAAAAAATAGTAGGTACAGTGAATTTTTTAAACAATTTTCCATAGCAACGGTTGACTATTAAACGTTACTCGGAACCAGCTAAATAAAAAAGTCATGATGTGTCGTAAGACACCCGACAGAAGCTATGCTTCTTACGCATTGTATATAAAACCGAATTTATCAAAGATATAAATAATACAATTAAAAAGTTATTATTTGATCGCCATTTTGAAATCTGACGCCATTTTATTTTTTTGTGTCTTATTAAATTCTCAAATATCAATTTTCAAAAGGATCGGATAATTTTTACAGAGAAATATATACCTATTATAAAGATCTTTTTGACTTGATTTAATATTATCGTAGATCCTTATATAAAATTAATAATAAATAAATAAAACACAACAAAATTTGATTTAATCAAGACGAGTCTAAAATAGGTCTGATCACAACGAAATTATAATTTTGAATTACTTGTTTGTTTCAAAAGCGTAGCTAATAGAAACTGCCAAAACAAAACAATGTTGTGTCGACAATGTAGAACATTATGTTGACTCAAAAAGACACAACATAATGACCGCCATTTTTAAATATGACATCATTTTATTTCTTTGCGTCCTATAAAACTCGTAAATATTAATTTTCAAAAAGACCGGATAATTTTTCAAAAAAGTGCATACGGGCGCCATTTTGAAATCTGAAGTAATTATATTTTTTTGTGTCCTGTAAAACTCTCAAATATCAATTTTCAAAAGGACCGGATAATTTTAGCAAAAAAGTACCTACATATGTCCGCCATTTTAAAATATGACGTCATTTTATTTTTTTTGTGTCCCATGAAACTCCAAATACTGATTTTCAAAAAGATCGGATCATTTTTGCAAAAAAGTACATATGGCCGCCATTTTGAAATCTGATGTCATTTTATTTTTTTGTGTTCTATAAAATTCTCAAATATCAATTTTCAAAAGGATCGGATAATTTTTACAGAAAAGTGCATACGGCCGCCATTTTTAAATCTTACATCATTTTATTTTTTTGTGTCCTATGAAACATTCAAATATCAATTTTCAAAAGGAACGGATAATTTTTACAAAAAAGTACATACGGCCGCCATTTTGAAATCTGACATCATTTTATTTTTTTGTGTCCTATGAAACTTTCAAATAGATACCGATTTTCAAAAGGATCGGATAATTTTTACAAAAAAGTATATATGGCCGCCATTTTGAAATCTGACGTCATTTTATTTTTTTGTGACCTATGAAACTCTCAGATATCAATTTTCAAAAGGATCGGATAATTTTTACAAAAATGTACATACGGCCGGCATTTTGAAATCTGACGTCATTTTATTTTTTTGTGTCTTATGAAACTCTCAAATATCAATTTTCAAAAGGATCGGATAATTTTTACAAGGGAGTACTACATATTTCCGCCATTTTGAAATATGACGTCATTTTATTTTTTTGTGTCCTATAAAACTCGCATTTATCAATTTACAAAGGGATCGGATAATTTTTACAAAAAAGTACATATTATGGCCGCCATTTTCAAATCTGACGCCATTTTTTTTTTGAGTCCTATAAAACTCTCAAATATCAATATTCAAAAGAAACGGATAATTTTTAAAAAAAAGTGCATATGTCCGCCATTTTGAAATCTGACGTCATTTTATTTTTTTATGTTCTATGAAACTCGCAAATATCAATTTTCAAAATGATCGGATAATTTTTACAGAAAAGTACATACGGCCGCCATTTTTAAATCTTACATCATTTTATTTTTTTGTGTCCTATGAAACTTTCAAATACCGAAAAGGATCGGATAATTTTTACAAAAAAGTATATATGGCCGCCATTTTGAAATCTGACGTCATTTTATTTTTTTGTGGCCTATGAAACTCTCAAATATCAATTTTCAAAATGATCGGATAATTTTTACAAAGAAGTACATACGGCCGCCATTTTGAAATCTGACGTCATTTTATTTTTTGTGTCCTATTAAACTTTCAAATACCGATTTTCAAAAGAATCGGATAATTTTTACAAAAAAGTATATATGGTCGCCATTTTTGAAATCTGACGTCATTTTATTTTTTTGTGTTCTATGAAACTCTCAAATATCAATTTTCAAAAGGATCGGATAATTTTTACAAAAAAGTATATATGGCCGCCATTTTGAAATCTGACGTCATTTTATTTTTTTGTGGCCTATGAAACTCTCAAATATCAATTTTCAAAATGATCGGATAATTTTTACAAAAAAGTACATATCTACGGCCGCCATTTTGAAATCTGACGTCATTTTATTTTTTTGTGTCTTATGAAACTCTCAAATATCAATTTTCAAAAGGATCGTATAATTTTTAGAAAGGAGTTCTACATATTTCCGCCATTTTGAAATCTGACGTCATTTTATTTTTTTGTGTCCTATAAAACTCGCAAATATCAATTTTCAAAAGGATAGGATAATTTTTACAAAAAAGTATAAATAATGGCCGCCATTTTGAAATCTGACGTCATTTTATTTTTTTGTGTTCTATGAAACTCTCAAATATCAATTTTCAAAAGTGACGTTACACTACTTCGTGACGTGACTTTTCAATTGTTTAGTGTGCTTTATTTCCTTAGTCTGATTTTATTACATTTATCCGAAACGTTAGCGGAGAAAGACCTTTTGCCTGTGAAAATTCAAAAGTACGTTTTGTACCGGGACGAAAGCCGGGCCGGTCAGCTAGTTACCATAATATTGTATTGTCACCGGAGCTACACATGTGTGCAAAATTTCAACTCAATCGGATCACGGGAAGTGGATGAAAATTTAAAAGTACGATTTACACCCGGACGAAAGCCGGGCCGGTCAGCTAGTTACCATAATATTGTATTGTCACCGGAGCTACACATGTGTGCAAAATTTCAACTCAATCGGATCACGGGAAGTGGGTGAAAATTCAAAAGTACGATTTACACCCGGACGAAAGCCGGGGTATGAACGTCGAGAAATTTTGGTTCGATCCCTAGGTCTCGCCATCCGATCGACGTCAATAATTAGTTACAAGTCATTTTAACTCAGTAGGCCAGGGTTTTTAAACTTAAACTCAAACATCAGCAGTCAAAAAATTGAATAACTATATTAAAATAATGCAATATAAGATAGAGCATACGCTATCTTTCAATTTCCATACCACACTGTACAACAGACAAGGACAACCGATATAAGTTCGCGATTTATAAGATAAAGTCGCATTTATATATTTGTATTTGGATATAAATCTGCTTAAAAAAACTGTGTTGACACAATATTATACATAAAATCTAGCTAGAATTTTCTCCTCTTTCGTTTAAGACAGGTTTCGAATCGATCTGACTTAAATTGAGCAAACTATAAGCAAAAAACACCGTTTTTTCTAATTTGCGCCCCTCTGGAGCCAAAATTCAAAAATCGGGCGACGTTAGGATCAAATAGACCCCGAGAGGAATCGAACAAAAAAAAGTTTTTTAAAATCGGTTAACCCGTTTGGGCTGTACGACTGATACAAAAAATCCGTTACAGACTCACAGATTCACAGACGTACAGACAAAGCGAGTGTATATAGGCGCTTCTAGCTTCGCTAAGATCGCGCCTAAAAAATGCATATTATTTCAAATATAAACTCCTCGGGGCATTTCAAACTGCAAATTAAACATAAAATATGTGAAGTCAAATTTCCAAAAATAAATTTTGTGGATTGAATAGGACACTGGATAACTGAAAATTTTGATCGAATAAAAGTCTGGAAGCCTGATCCACCTCGATAGGTTTTAGTTATAAAGTGGAATGCCTATACTGCTTATAGATACATATAATTAATTATTAATGTAAATACTGCCCTCCACCAATCAAACAAATTTTAAGGACTATAGGTATATAAGTTTCGCTATGACTAAATAATTGAAATTATTAAAAAGATATATTTGACTTTTTTTAATAAAATAATCGTCTTTCTCTAGTCTCTTTATATAGCTACCGTCTTTACTTAAGTGACTGTCGAGCTTATGTAAACTCTTATCGAGCTTATTCCACCATAAGTTAATACCACGGTCGTATAGCCAATGTCTAAATGCATTAAATTAAAAATATGTATGAGGAGAACAGGGTCTACTGAACAAAACTTCAGCAGTTGTTAGTAACAGGTAATTGGGATCCAGTGTCATTTTACTCCGTAATAGATTAAACTGAAGCAAATTTTAACGCGCACAACATACCTGCGTTGTAATAAATAGTGCACTTCTGTTCCTGTCAGTTGTAAAATTAGGAAAAAAACAAAATCTTCGTTTGAAAATACAAAAAATCGTCATAAGAAAAGCTTCAAACGAAGCAAAGAATAATGTCATTCAGTAAAATGTAACATATTTTTTGCATTATAATTTTGGGATAGGTTAAAATATGTTGGCATCATTTCCACACTATTGAAGATCAGCGAGCTATATCTGGTAGGTACCTAGGTATATAGTCTGTTTGTGCAACAGCCACTGAGCGAGCGTCGCGATGCACACTGACATAGCGGCGTCGACTGGTGGTTGGTGGCGACGTGCCAACACAACAGAACGCAACATAATACAACAGCGCGACGCCGCCGTCTTGAAGAACGCACAGCTGCCACAGCGTCCACCAATAGCGACGACGGGACCGATTTAGATGCTTCACCCGATGACTAATGCCTACAACAATCCACTGTTACCAGTGGCGTCGACTGTTACAAAAAAATTATAGTAAGATATTTTCAAAATTGTGTTGGTATGAAGAACATCTCTCCAAATATCAACATAATAATAGTTGTTGTACGTTTTTCGCCATTACGTCACGCGCACTATAAATATTTTCAGTTCACCACATTTTCCCATTATTTTACATTTTTACTCAGCCAGTACTATATAAATTTCTTAAAATTTCTTGTAAGCTCAGAAAAAAGTTATTTTATTTTATTTACTTTTTAGTATCTACATTGTAACCGAGGCCTTAAATAAATCGGTAAATTTATTGGAATGAAATAAGAATAATCTTGTTGAGTCAGTATTGGTTGATCTTGCAAACGTGATAGACACCGCGTGAGGTGATAATAATTTATCCATGTACTGAGTTTTGCCAAAGTTTTTTTTTGAATTAAGTTTATTAGAAAGTGTTATGTTTTAAGTGAAATTATTCATTCACCATTTTCCGTAGTGTGTATTCGGATGCTTCCCGTCTTAACCTTAGTGTTCTAAGGGGATACACTTCAACACATGGGTGAGCTCTTTCCATTTTATTGTTCAGCATTTTAACATCCAGGATATCCAATGCTCGGTTGTTAATTGTTTAATATTGTGTTTCGTATTGTGTACCTAAATATTTATTTGTGTATTATGATAATAATTGTGTCCATATTCAGGATATAATATTGTTCGTTTTTTTATCTATAAGTTCTACGAAAGGTGTAATCGTGGTACTCGATACGATTATAGTTATAATATCTGGGTGCCGAGCTTTGCTCGGATGAGTTCAAAAAAATAGTACTTGTATGCTGTGAGATATTATTTTCTCAGAATATTATTCCGAAACGAATTTATTTCTGAAACATAATTTAAATAATTGTTTCTGTTAAATATTCTAAATACCTATGTGTATTTTTAAGCGTAAAAACTAAGTATCAACTTGAATTAAGCATTTTTTCCTGTAAATATTACTTAGGTCGCCATTTTCAAATCTACCGCCGTTATTGTTTTGTTGACTGAAGAACTCGCAAAAACCGATTTTCATAGATCTTGTAAAAATGTTCGAATCAGATGAAATTCTGCTTGCCCGTTGCCGTTTCAATAATCCGTTTTTAAACATTGATGCCAAATATCAACTTTATCGAAGTACTTTTTCTCTGTGATATCATCTTAGCAACTTCCAGTAAATTTCAAATATTTTTTTTGCATAGAAGGTACCTACTGAAAAACTCACAAAAATCGATTTTCGAAGAAATAGAATTCATATTATATCTTTTAATAACAAACGTCAGACTATAAACCTGCAGCGCAAAACATTTTTACATGCATCTTCACCATAGTTTTTAAAAATCGATGTGTTTTGATATACTGCATGCCTGCGTCGCTAGAAGTGCGGCCCTACGGGCCGCCATGCAAATTTTTAAGCAAAACTTTTTTGTATGTATCTTAACAATAGTTTTCAAAAATCGATGTGTTTTTACACAGACTCGCGGTGCCAGAAGTGCGGCCCTTCGGGCCGCCTGTTTGTCATTGTTTACATATTGTGCAAGACACTTCTTATATTAGTGTTCATTTACAGTTTTAACCCTTGTGATATATTATACAAAATCTATGTAGAAATAGGCTTCGAATCGATCTGACAATTGACCGAGTTATAAATAAAAAAACCCTTTTTTTTAATTGCTCCCCTCTGGGACCAAGATTTCTACCTAGATCGATTTCTCGCCCCGAAAAATCCCCATTCTGTAAATTTCATCAAAATCGTTATTCGTTTTTGAGAAAAAAAAGTCTAGGTAAGATTATACGTCATACTATATTTAACGTACATAATATAGGGTAGACCGAGGCGAATCGGACCAATTTTTATTTGGGAACATAAAAATCATACTAAAGTGTAATAAATGTAACTTTTATTGACAAAATGGTAATCAGTAACTATCCAGCTACACAATATACGTTTTGAAACTTAAATTGTTTATAAATTCTTCAAAATAATAACAAAAAACATGAAAGACAGAAATATCCGAATCGCCCCAATTCTCGGGGCGAATGGGATCATACACAACATATAACGAAATTAAAATTCTCTTCATTGCAAACTCGTGTATGGTAATTTGTAAATCTCAGCTGCTCGACGTAAGGTTAACTCTTTGGAGAGCACCTTATTTACGGCTTCTCTCATTTTTTCTTGACACCATTCTCCCACATTTGTCTTTCTTTTGTACGTGCGAACCATCTACAATAAAATAAAATGTATAAATATTCAGAAATACAAAAAAAAAAAATTTTGAAAAAGTGATCCCATTCACCCCCGATGACGTGATCCGAATAACCCCAGATTAATGACTTTTGAAATAAATATTTTACATATTAACCTATAATATTGTGCTCAAAAACTAAAATGTTTTCTTAAAAAGACTTCTTACCAATCAATTTAAGTGTTATATTTCAAAGTTTTCACACAAATCCTTTGAGTGAAACAAAAAAACTGTAAATACGTACCTTAGATGAGCGCCAAAATTGTAACGCACACAAATATCGACTTCCTGGCAAGCAGCGCTGACACTGATTTACTAGTCGAATCAAAACACTGAAGATGGCGGTAGGTGCGGGGCGGAAGGGGGGGTCATAAGACGCCACCCGCTAGCATTCCGTTTCACGCGTTTTGAAAATATTAACGAATTTCTTATTTTGATCCGATTCACCCACTGATCCGATTCGCCTCGGTCTACCCTACATATTTTATATAGGTAATATAAAAATAACATACTTAGGTACCTATTTATTTAAATATTAGTTAAAACTACTTACATAATTATGTTTAGTTTTTATTTCTGTTATTTTTTACTATACAAATAGTTCACGGATTATTTTAATAAGTTAAAAATTCTGTCAGATAATTTTGACATATAAATATTGAAAGTAGTTTGTTTTCTCCAAAGCCTACTCACGATATTACAATGTTTTGACAGGTCAAAAAACCGTTTTTAAAAATGATAAAATCGATAGGAAAACGAATTTTTCCAGGGATGAGACCTAGCTAAATCGATTTTTTGCCCCCCGAAACCCCTTTTTGGTAAATTTGATCAAAATCGTTAGAGCCGTTTTCGAGAAAATATTTATATAGATACATAGAAACATAGATAGGTAGGTATATACAAGATTTACTCGTTTAATAATAATATCTGGGTGGCCGAGCTTTGCTCGGATGAGTTCAATAAAAACAGTACTTAATATGCTGTGAGATATTATTTTCTCAGAATATTATTCCGAGACGAATTTATTTCTGTAACATAATTTAAAATAATTGTTTCTGATATTTTAACTACCTATGTGTATTTTTAAGCGTAAAAACTAAGTATCAACTTGAATCAAGCATTTTTTCCTGTAAATATTATTTAGGTCGCCATTTTCAAATCTACCGCCGTTATTGTTTTGTTGACTGAAGAACTTGCAAAAACCGATTTTCATAGATTGAATATCTTGTAAAAATGTTTGAATCAGATGAAATTTTGCTCGCCCGTTACCATTTTAACAATCCAATTTTAAGCATTAATACCAAATATCAACTTTATCGAAGTACTTTTTCTCTGTGATGTCATCTTAACAACTTCCAGTAAATTTCAAATACTTTTTTTTGCATAGGTACCTACTGAAAAACTCACAAAAATCGATTCTTTTAATAACAAACGTCAGACTAACCTGCGCAAAACTTTTTTTGCATGTATCTTCACCATAGTTTTTAAAAATCGATGTGTTTTGATACACATGCCTGCGGCGCTAGAAGTGCGGCCCTTCGGGCCGCCGTTTTGACATTATTTACATATTGTGCAAGACACTTCTTATATTAGTGTTCATTTAAAATTTTAGCACTTGTGATATATTATATAAAATCTATGTAGAAATAGACTTCGAATCAATCTGACTTTAATTGAGCGAGTTATAATAAATAAAAAACACCTTTTTTTTAATTGCTCCCCTCTGGAACCAAAATTCCTACCTAGATCGTTAGTCGTTTTGGAGAAAAAAAGGTCTAGGTAAGATTATACGTCATACTACATTTAACGTACCTACTTACCTATACATATTTTATATAAGTAATATAAAAATAACATACCTATTTATTTAAATATTAGCTAAAACTACTTACATAATTATGTTTAGATTTTATTGTTTTTATTTTTTTACTTTTTAAATAATTACTGATTATTTTAATAAGTTAAAGATTGACTGTCAGAGTAATTTTGACATAAATAATGAAAATAGTTTGTTTTTCCAAAGCCTACTCACAATACGACACTGTTTTATGACGTTAAAAAACTGTTTTTTAAAATGATAAAATCGATAAGAAAACGAATTTTTCCAGAGATGAGACCTAGCTAGATCGATTTTTTGCCCCCCGAAACCCCTTTTCGGTAAATTTGATCAAAATCGTTAGAGCCGTTTTCGAGAAAATATTTATATAGGTACATAGAAACATATATACAAGATTTACTCGTTTAATAATATAGGGGGATAGGGGGATATAGATACATAGAAACATAGATAGGTAGGTATATACAAGATTTACTCGTTTAATAATATAGGGGGATTATTATTAAGGATATTTCGTTGTTGGTTTTGGGTGGTTTATGGTTGAAAACCGTATTCTTTTCAACTATGTTAATAGTTTTAGATTAGTTTTTTAAGTTTCAATCCACGCTTGTCGTGACAATAATTTGAAACGCGCAGTAAGGGTTAGTGCACATTTAACGCGGTGCGTTTACAAAACCAAAATATTTATTTTTTTCTGTGAAACCTCATCATCTACTCAGTTCCCTGGCGCGTTTTGTTTCCCCCCACCTTTATATACTAAAAACGGTGACCACGTGATTGGGTCAAATTTTTTATTGTTGTTGTTTATTTAGTTTTGTGAAAAATTGTAGGTAAATTGATCCCACGCGGTACGCTGTCCGGTGATACGCAGTGAGATCGTTACAACATTTATAAAAGCGTTGTTTTTAAAAGTTTTATTTATATTATTTTTCATTTCATACTTTTTTAACTAATAGTGGCCTAGATTTCTACTGGAACTGTAATGAGAACCAAAGATCTTGGAAACGGCTGAACCGATTTCCATAAAACATGATCAAGAACCATCTCACAATGTCTTCCGTGACTGGCAGGTAAATAAAACTCGCATATTATGTTGCGTCTTAAATGAAATTCAGTGTAGGTACCTGTAGCAGAACAACTAACAATAATTAATAGCTTCAACAAAATATAAAATTAACAAATTTAACAACTTTAGTAAGCACAATTACGTACCTAACAATTTTAACAGAAATAATTAATAACAAGAGGTTTTTTCAATTTAACAACAAAATTATACATAGGTACACTTGTTTTTTCATTCTGAAAACCTTCATTCTAATTGAAAGTCTGTTATTGTCTGCTACCATTTGAAAGCTCTCAGCTGAGAACATTTCTGAAAAAAAACATTTTTTTAACTTTATCATTTCTGCACACTATCAAATAGTCTCTGAAAGCAGTTTAAACTGTTATCAATATTAATCAAATATTGTTATAAAAAACACATTGAAATCCGTTCATCTGTTTTTCAGCTACAATGCCACATACAGACAGTTAACAAAGAATTCAAACTTATAACACTTCTCCTTTTGTTATAGTGCTATTTTAAAGTCAGTTGTTACAACACGTTTTTCGCTTTTCGAGAGACACATTTTTAAAGGGACAATAATTAATACTTATAGCCCCAAAACTCAAAAGAAGTTGTTTTGTCTATATGAAAATGCAATTCTCATTGTTGAATTATTGTAGATATTTTTGAACACTGTAAATTATACTGCCATATCCAGTGCCGTACTAAATAATTTTTTCAGTTTTCACGAGAAATAAATAATTATTAATTAAATTTCCTTATTCAATTTTTTTTGAAATTATTGATTTTTAGAAAACATCCTGTAATTTTTTTACTTATTTTAAATTATAGCTGTGCCCGTGACGTCGTTCACGTGGACTTTTGGATTTGTTTAGGCAGGTTATCGTTTAAAATAAAAAATCGAATAAAGTGTATACATATTTAACAAAAGAACTTTTTAACTTCCCGTTGGAAATTATTGTAATGGGTCCGAAAATCGAAATCGAAATGTAAAACAAATTTTTATGTTTACGTTTAAGACGAAATCTCGAGAATGAAAAATGATATCGACTACGTTAGGGTGCCAATCGACGCGTATTAACGTAAATATGATTTGAAAGAAATTTTTTCAAAATCGGTCAAGCCGTTCTTTTGTCTTAACTAAATAGACTCCAAAAAAGTAGATTTTACACAATATCTCGCGAATAAAAAATTATATCGACTTCGTAAGGGAGTCAATCGAGGCGTGTTAACGTCATTTTGATCCAAAAGAAATTTTATCCAAATCGGCTCAACCGTTTTTTTTAAGAAAAAGACAGAAAGAAATTTTATCAAAATCGGTCAAGCCGTTTTTTTTGTTTACATAAAACGACTGCAAAATAGTAAATTTTATACGATATCTCGCCCAAAAAATTGTTGTCAACTTTGTTGAGGTGTCTCTCAAGGCATGTTAACGTCACTATGATCCGACATAAATTTTATAAAAATCTGTCCATTCGTTTTTTTAATTTATTGTTAAAAATAAATAATAATTTTGTTTTAATGATTAAAATGATTACTTTTCTGTGTAATTTCTAATTTAATTAATAATATTTAATATTTATCAAACTGGGAAGTTCGTCGTGTGGACTTCAAGGGTCGCACTTTAGTCCTAATAAACGACCCGCCTCACGGCTTGTTTTATTTTTTTTGTCATGTCTGTCAGCGCCAATTATCTGTTACGTCTTTACAATGGATATCTGCAATGTGCAGACCAACCGTTTCACGGAATCCAGTACCTACATCACTGGCCATCATCATATTATATTCGGAACCTTTTGAGATATCACGATGAAACAAAGACTAAGTTGGTCCCAGGGTTATTATTTATAACCTGTTTAAATTTCATGTCAGTAGTTTCAGTAGTTTTTGAGTTAAATCCATTCGTACAGACAGACACAATATTTTTACATTAGATTTGGTTTAGTAATCGAGAATGGAAATGGAAAAATTATTTAAAAATTGAAATTTTGCCTACCCAACCATAGATGGCAATGCCAACCAAACGCCTTGTATAGTTCATAAATAGTGAGTTAGTTGTTGAATGTGTTCTATCTCTTTCTTTCTCAATCTATCTAGCTCTATCATGTCGCTTTTGATTTCATCGTCTCATGAACTTACCTCACTATAGAAGTTTCCCTTCAAAAACAATGAAAGGAAAGGTGTCACCATTTTTAGAGGCACACATAGCGTGCGCATGCCGCATAGTGTAAAAAATATTATTAATGTACCTAGTATACGTATATAATATGCCCACGCGGGTTTGGAAGGGCTGTGATTTACATTGAAAATAATTAAAAATTTGAAAAAAAATGTATACCTACGTTTGTTATTATCAAATTATTTTATCATCGATTATTTTTAAAAGAATTAAGTCCTTTATTTCACATAAAAATGGTGAGATATATTTATCATTATTTTTGAAATGTTAACCATTTCTTGCTAAACTCTTATACACTATTAATTTATAATTTTGTGGAATATTAACGATTAAAAAGGTTTTGCTGTTAGTTTTTTGTAACGTGTTGAACCTTTTGTTTTTGTTAATGTGTTTACTGTATGTAGGTATTACCAAATAGCGGAAGTTGTTAATGTAAACTATCAAATTTTAACAAACACCGAACGATCATTCAAGAAAAATAAACAAAATACAAACTTTTTCTAATACTGTAAAGTGTAATGCATCATGCAAGCAACTACTGATTTTACAAATTATTACTAACAATCGGGATAAAATTAGGTTACAAAACAAACAAAAACTCGGATCGCATTGCCAAACCCTGCCGACAATATAGTTTATTTGCTAACACTGCTAATATAATATAGGCAATAGGCATTGCATGGCTTTATGTAAACTAAGTTTGTTTTTGGACAAAATAAAAAATTTAACCCCTTAATACATCCCTTAAAATAATAATTTTTTTCTTCCAGTCGGGCCGTTTTTATTAAAATTTTAACAGTAAATTTTAATCTAATTTTAATAAAGGGTTAAATTTTAATTTTGTAACGATTCTGAGAATTTTTTCGGTATTTTTGGATCCAAAAACATTTTTCAACTCCTAAAAATCACCCTTAAAATGATCCGATTGGCTTCCTGCGGTGATAGAATCTAACATGTGAACCAAATTTCGTTAAATCAATTAACTCTTTCAAAACATAAACATCATTTACATACATACAACGCAGTGGAATATTTTTTTGTAGTTTGCAATCTCACCTGAAAAGTAAAGAAGGAACCACACAGAAATATTTGGATCGGATTGTTTCCGCACTAAGGGAGTTGTTAAATAGGACCCATGTGTGTTAACATCCCAGAGTATTCCCTCAGTCGTATTAATCCAATCTAAATATTTCTAGGAGAAAAAAAGTTTGTAATATTAACTAAAGTTTATTGTAATAAAAATTTATAAAGTGTGAATCGGGCTTATAATTAAACACATAGAAATTAAGTACAGGAATAAATCGAGAGAATGTCGAAAGAACAATTCTCTACGTATGTCGTATGAAATCATATAGTAGCGTAGAATAATATGTACCTACCATTGGAAAATCAAAATAATATATTATTTTCTTTAGTGTCTCACAACTTACGTCAAAACATAGTAAAAAAGTTTTAATTTGCTTACGGATTAAACAAAGAAAGAAATTAATACTTGCCAAGATCTTGTAGTAAAAATGAAAAAAAATAGAAGTTAATTACGTGACGAAACCAGAAAAGCAATAATGTAAACTATGTTTTCACAACGCCGCTATTGAAAATTCGATTTTCGCTAGGTACCTGTTTAGTTTTGACGTTTTCGAAGATTAGGTATATGCGAATCAAAGTTGGCGCGACTCAATCGCTCTATCTCCCTCTTAACAACGTTAAAAAGCAGAGAAAATTTTCATTCCTAGGGTTGAAACTCTCAGTTTCAACCCTAGGAATGAAAATTTTCTCTGCTTTTTAACGTTGTTAAGAAGGAGATAGAGCGATTGAGTGGCGCCAACTTCAATTCGCATATATCTAATCTTCGAAGACGTCAAAATGGCAGACATAACTGTGTTGTCAGGTTTCCCGATTTGCGCGGGACGTCCCGATTTTCAGGGGTTCACCCTTGATCGGGACACCGAATGTCCCGATTTAGGGCCAATCGGTAATTATAAAAGATTCAAACTTCGCGCGTATTGTTTTGTGACTGCGAACAGCGCCATAGAGGTATCACGTTGTCCCATTCTTTTCTGCCGCCGCGTAAGATCCAAAGATTATGATGATATTATTTTGATGACATTATTTTCATCACTTAATAATAAAAATAAACGTCCAAATTGCAGGTGGGTACTTCAAATCGAATTGTCAATATAGAGTTATTGTGAAAAATAATATGCAATTACTCGGAACGAAACATAGCGTTTACAACGCGTGTGATTGCTGGCCTCGTACCTCGGGCAGCAAACTTCACACTGGTTGCAAACGCTATGTTTCGACCCTTGTAATGCAATATACTATTTCATGTTAGTTTCTTGACTTAATTATTATTAATTATTAATTTTTCCGTTGTCCGGAAAATATTCAAACTAACAATTAAAATTGTCTTAATTATAAGGAAGTTTCCAATCAAAATTATATTTCCACAGAAGTCACACCAATATGCAACTTGGATCAGAACCAATATTTACAAGTAAATATTAATATTATTATTATTAGTAAGAATATGCAATAAATAAATGTGATATTAAATGAAATGCAGTAAAATAATACGAGAATAATATCACATTCAGGAGGGTATGAAACGTCAAGAAATTCCGGTAAAACCCCTAGGTCCCGCCATCCGACCGATGCCAATATGGCAAATACACTAAAAAAACTCGGGCCGCAGTTCAGAACCTTGCTAACAAAATAGCATACTTATTATACGTTTTACGTACCTATATTATGCATTTATTTATGTATTTAAATGTATAGGTAATTATGTGTACGTACTTAAATTTGTTTTCGGAGAAATTAAAAAAATTAACCCTTTAAAATGAAAACATTTTTCTCAATTTTAATATTCGGTACACATTTTATCTATCCAATACTTATCTGCACCAAATGGTAAATAATTTATACACCCTTCAGTAAGTAATTCTCTATCCGTCTATCTGTCCGGCCGATTTTGTAAAAAATTTAAAGGCCATAGTTCATAATCAGACTTTTTTTGGTATAGTAGTGAGATTATGATTTCTGATATTCTTTAAATAAATCAGCGTTGCCCGTTTGATTTCAGCACCTATTATAAGGATTCGTAAGCTATATATTGATATATAGCTTAGAGGAAAATTCTTCAAAACTCGGATGTTTGGTTATAAAAGATCTAAATTAATCCACTTTTCCCAATAGTAGGTACATTATTCCTTTGTTGTGTGTATTGTTAAATACCGTAACAAACTGAATTTGATTGAAAACAATAGATAAAAGCCTAAGTACCTATTTGTTGTGTTTGCAGTTTTCAACAATATTGTCTTTATGACAACATAGGATAGCATTTACCTACTGTATATAAATTGTACAAAAAATCTTTCCCGTTGGTGTAAAAAGCCACATGTGACACATGTCTTAGCGTGGTGTACATAATATAGTAAAATAAATCTGTAACGTGCGCGAGCGGAGCGAGGGAATCGGGGATAATCGTGGATGTCAATGGAGAACCAGCGGGGGAGTATGTAACACTAATGTGATGTGTGTAAAAGAAGTAAAGAGAACGTCAGGGCTCAGGGGGTGCGAGGAACGTGTTTAAGATTTGGTCCCCTACCTCCGGCAATATTGGCACGCGTTCAAGATTTCTGTTTGTTAATATAGAGTATGTTCTGATTCGTTATTACCAGTTCAGCTCGCGACTGCCTCACGTATGGAATTTATATTTTAAATTAATTTAAAATAAACTGCAATAAATAAGAAAATTATCTAAATTCAATTAAAATAAATTAAATGGATTTAATAATTCAAATTGTTCCCGCTCGATCATTCACCTGTTAATTTTTACTCAGTACAATAATTGATGTTCAGCTGTCTTTTAAACGTAATAATCATTTAGAACAAATTGAAGGCTATGTATAAAAATCGTTTCATAAAATTATTATTCTAGTTACTAAGACACGCTTGACCATTCTAACAAGTGTTTTCGGATTTGTGAGAGTTTTGATTAAGTATAAAATAAAATGCCAAGAGCTTTTCTTATTACACATCGAAGATATAACATGACGACAGATGGAGATCAAAGAGGTAAGTAAAAATTGGATTTATATTTCAGTTATAGGTTTGTGGTTATGTGACTGACTTAAGTATACAAAGTTTGTTTTGAGATAGTTGAAAGCTATCAATTATAGTGATTAAAAAAAAAACAAAATAGATAATATTGTATTGTATTATATAAATTCTGATTCTTTAGTATTTTAGAAAAAGAATCATTTATAATTGTATTTTCATTACTTTGGTAATATTTTGTCTGTTTACAGAAATGACTAAGTTATAATAATGGTTGCCTAGCGACCACTAGTGCATTTACGTGCCAATATAAATATCAAAATAAAATTGTAATAGCAAAAGTATTTCACATTTTTATCGTCTTTACCTGTGTTACAAATATTTCGTAAAATCAAACTTAAATAAATAATAACATTATAATTTCTAAATCAGCTGTATGGAAATAAAATTAAAAAAAACAACATACGTATTTTGTCCGAAAGCCTTTTGGAAAGTATTGTTAGTATTAAAATTAGTAAGTTAATTTGTCATAGTGTATGGTAGGCATTCTAAAACGTAAATTATAAAAGGTACTCACTCTGTTTATGAAGTTGTAACATTTAACAGCTTAGCAGCTATAAGAGAAACTTAACAGAAGTTAAATTACTTCATTTTTTTTAACGATACCAAACGTAATATGAGTTCATACACATACCTATTCGTTTTGATAATTTGTTAATCGTTAGTGAAAAATTAACGAAAATTTTTATAGATTTTTCTACATTAGGTATAAAATCGTATCCATATCCCATATTTCATTAATTATTTTGAGTCTGCAGTATTTTTATTAGACGCTGGAATTGCCATGTCCAGTCGATAACCATTGTTTTTATTCTACATTACTTACGTATAGTAACTTGGATGAACATCTTTTTTCTTTTCTAAGAGCGATATATAACTTGTAATATTTGATAACTAATAAGGAATCTAAAAAAAAATCTTAAATGATGATGCAAAAATTAACGATGAAAACATTAGAAATATTAAGCCAACGCGTTTGTTAATGAAAATGTCCAGGTAGCTATGGAAAAAAAACGAGCAATAAAATTTTATTAAAATTTGTCTTTAAAAATAATGTAGGTAGGTACTTACTGAATGTGTGAATTAAAAATGTTATAGTATTTATATATTCTATCCTTTCCTTACATTACCACATGTGGGTACCTATACAATATACATATTATAGATATTTTATTATTATTATTTTTACTTCCCACCTGTACTATTATAGGGAAGTTTTGGATTCAGTGCGAAAATTTTTTTTCGGGATATAGGTAAATAGATTTTTACGTTTTGACACCCTAGAACTCATTTGAGACCATTTTTCGACTCGTGTGTGTGTACGTGTCTGTAATGTGTATGTAGGTATGGTATGTGGTGAAATTTTTACCCCTTCTATATCTCAAGAACGGAACGACATAGGGTCATGCGGTTTATTTTGTTGTATTTGTCAGTACTTAACTTAGATCTGATTAGATTTTGAGCCAAATCGGTTCAGTGGTTCCTGAGATATTAAAAAAAATGTTCTGTGTCAAAAAAAACGGTCAAGTGCGCAATGATGTTCGGTTGCACAAAACGTTGTCAAAAAATTTGATTTGACAATGACCTTAGATTGTGTAATATAATTACAGTTTTTTACATGAAGGAGCAGTGTAATGTCGTTGTGTGAAACTCCCTGTCATGTAGAACATTAGATTGTACTCACACAAAAACAAATGATTAATCTAGATTATAGATAGAAAAATATCGCTTTTCAAGCGACATTTTGATCAAAATGTGTAAAAAATGTTATTTCGAAGTGAAAATTGTACAAAAAACTATGTTAAATACATGTATACACAGTTAAAAAAAAATCGTTTCAATCGATCAATTATTTTTCGATCAGGTTCGATTTAAAATTCTACAATGCTTATCTTATGGAGAAATATGTGTGCTCACAGTCTAAGGTCATTATGTCAAATCAATTTTTTTGACAACGCTTTGTGCAACCGAGCATGAGTGTTCCGTACAATCATTAAAAGCCTTATATTATTTAAAAAATATGAATAAACTGATATTTACTTATAATATTATAAATGAGATGTTTTCCGTTTCCATGGTTACGCCGTTGTATCAAAGCTGCATAGCCCACTAGCGCATTTAGATTTGAGTTCGTATGTTGAATTTATTATAACCTTATATCGTCAAAAATCTGTAATTGCTTCGAAATATACTAAACTTTACAGTGTTGTCCAATGTCCATACTTTTTATTATCAATGTTGACGTTATGATACACTTGCTAAATTTATTTCTGTTTTTTCCGATTGATACTTTAGAAATAAATGGGGTGAGACAAGTGATTTTCGCGGTTTTTCATTTTTTTCTTAAGTGAATTTAACTAATTAATTTTTTTTAAATATTACGGTTTTCTGTCGATCACTAGCTTTCATTAGACACCCCACTCGATGTTGTTGAATTTTTTTCATTTTTTCATTACCTGTTTGACCCCCCATTATTACCCGTAATTATCCGAATTTTTTATTCATATCTAAACCACAGCATTGGACTATAACAAGCTTTAACTTTGCCAAATTTCGAGTCTCTAGCTTGTACCGTTTGGCTCTGGGAGCTTGTGACAGGCAGACGGACGGCCAGACACCTGTGTGAGGCCATAAGTGTTCCGTTTTTCCAATTTTGGTACGGAACACTAAAAACAAATGCATTCTAGATGTTAAAATATAAATAAAATCTTAATAATTTGTTTTCTAAAGGGTGGTTCAAAAAACGCGCCGATTTTGAATCGCTCGCCATTTGCTTAGCAACACTGTTTTGTATAAAGTTGACATCTGTCAACATTCCGGTTTCATTCTGTGTGCCATCATGGAATGCTTTTCAACTGAGCAAAAAAATAAGGGCCGATGACACCACCCGCCCAAAATCTACACCAAACCGTCACTCGCTGCATTTTCCTTTCATGAATCGCACGAAGTCGTCGGACAGTTGCTGCAAAACTTTCTCTGTTTTGATAAAACGTTTTCACAATTATTAACACACGTTGGTCAGTTGAAAAGCGTTCCATGATGGCACACAGAATAAAATCGAAATGTTGGCAGATATCAACTTCAAACAACAGGGCAAGCACCCTGGCGAGCGATCCAAAACCGGCGCGATTTTTGAACCACCCTTTATAATTTTATAATGTAGGTACAGATTTCGAGAAAAAAAATGTTTCCTAAAGAAAATTGCATGGAAATAATTTTTTATTTGCCTAATGAAGATGTGTCTATGGTTTAAGTAGATCAACAAACAAATGAGATGGCTATGTTTTTTATATTATGAATATGAAATGTAGATTGTATTTCCTGTGTCGTAATGGGGTTTATTACTGACAAGTATGACAGTATGTAAAAACGAGCGACAGCGAGTTTTTATTCACACGAATCATAATACCATTACGCACGAAAAATATATAGTATTTTTTGCCATACCCACTACAAAATACCTACATTTCACTTCATTTTCAGTATATTTTCAAAAAATTGTGACAGTTCATTTGCGTCGCCATCTTTACATTTACAGCAGGCCGTGATTATGTAATCTAGCAGGCGGATATAGCGAATAAATATAAGTTACTATGGCACCGTTTACTTACCGCACTAGTTACGTATTGAAAACACTTTCGGCACGCCTGCCTGTTAAATGACCCAGTATAGGCCCGTATACATGCATGGAAAGTAGCTATTTTGTAGTGGGTATGGCAAAAAGAGAATTGTTTTGTTGGGAAAATTTTCGGTTTCGATTACGTTTACGACTGTCTAGTTGAATTGTTTTATTTTCTCCGAGTGTACTGGACGAAAAAAGTTGAAATTTGGTACATATAAAGAGTTGAGTGACCCAATCACGGACGTATAGCGTAAATAAACGAATTCTGATTTTGGGGGGCAAATTAGAAAATTAAAAAAAAAAATTTCAAGTGCATCATGACGACGTATCAAATGAAAGGGCTCGTTATGAGAAATACAAATATATATTTTTTAAAATTTTGAAATGCATAGTTTAAAAGATATTAAACAAAATATACAAAAACTGAACATTACCCTTCCCCCATTATCTCCGGAACTACTGAGCCTAAAATTTAAAAAAAAAGGGAATATAGGGCCTCACTCATAGTTTACAGCAAAACCTAAACGAAAATCCTAAGTATTTAAATTCTCGCGGGAAACGGAATAGTACGGAACCTTCTCCACGCGAGTCCTACTCGCACTTGACCGGTTTATTCCCCAAAACCTCGCCAAAATTGAGCACGCGCTCACGACTACCTCCGTGTTAAGTCCAGCGGGACACATTAAAGAACAAATGAAGTTGAAAATATAGCATCAATTGTCAAAGATATCAATTTCATTATGAAAAACCCGTGGTACTACTTACCCCTGTTACAACTAGCCCCTAGCTTCCTTATTATTATTCTCAGGAACGGATTCTTTTCAAATTATCTCCTAGGCTTTGACGCTTGCAATTAAGTTACGAAACAAAATTTATGACGAGTTTATTTTCGAAAATTTTATTTTATTAACCATGATAAACTTTAAATAGATTTTCACTGTTGAAGCTGCCGCCTAAAATTTTTCGCCCTAGAATGAGTCTTCGCCTACCTAGATCTAAATCCAGCTCTGATTATTTTATAGATTTGTCTACTGTTTAATCTTTTTAACTGTTTCTCCTTTCGTTATTATCTTTCTGGTGTATTATTTTGATTATGTATTTAAAATTTTAAGATTTCTGGACTATAGTTACTATAGTTTGGGATGTCTGCAAAATTGGTCAGCATGTTTGTTTTGGGATTTTCCCATTAGCAGTCACGATTTGGTATTATAACCTTTCAGAACCAACATTCCTGTGGGATCTATTTTTGGCCGTCGCCACCTTGCAAACTCTCGTGCAGACTGTTTTACATCTAGAATAAAATACGCGAGTCACGGGAAAACAAATTTGAGGAAACTTTTCATATTATAAACTAATAATCTATGTATTTTATAATTTTCCCATAAACTTAATAATTTCACTTCTTATTATAAGAACAAGAAAAAAAGTTCAAATTAATAAAAATGTTTAATTGTATTTAATTTCTTTGTTACTGAATAATACTATATTGCATTACAAGGGATGGAATACAGCGTTTGCAACTAGTGTGAAGTTTCGGCCCGAGGAACGATGGCAGCAATTCACACGCGTTGCAAACGCTGTGTTTCGTTCCGAGTAAATGCATATTATTTTTCACAACAACTCAATTGACAATTCGATTTGAGGTACCTGCAATTTGGGCGCGCAAAAAAGCCGCAAAATTATTAGTTCTGTCAGATCCATGTGAAATTTATGTGGGGTTATGTCTGTAATTTTGACGTTTTCGAGTATTATTGCGAATTGAAGTTGGCGCGACTCAATCGCTTTATCTCTCTCTATTAACAACGTTAAGAAACAGAGAAAACCGACAATTAAAAATTTTCATCCCTCTCAGTTTCAACCCGCTAAACAGGTACCGAAAATCGAATTTTCATTAGCGGCGTTGTGGAAAAAACATTTACATAATATATTAAATTACTGTCATAGAATAATTAACAATTATTCACCCACTTTTAACATTTTTTTTTTTAATTTTTCATCAAATTGATTTTGATTACACTACAGTCTACATTCTACAAGATATTGTTGTAGGTGAAAAAAGACAACAGATGTTGTTCCTGAATCCTAATACAGAAACATACAAAATAATCTTGTTTATAACATATTTTTAAGTTGTTAACAGATTTCTTTAGCAGTTTCAGCCTATAACAACAGTGGAACTGCCAATGAATTATATCTGTTTAGAAATTAAACATTTGTGTTCTTGACGAAAATAAGTATTTTTTACATTGAAATATTTTATATATATATTTACTTTCAATTTGTTGTTTGATAACTTTTAAATTGTAAATAAGATCGCTTGCTTCAATTATGGTTTGCTTCAATTTGTTGATATTCTCATTGTTTCTTATGTAAAAAAATTGTACGTTGTGTCACTATGCTGGGCAGATTTATTTATTAAGTAGTGCCTAGAGTCCACGGAAGTTTTATTAAATAAATACGGAACTAATGAATCGAATATAAAATATAATATAAAAAAACTAAAAATTCGTTGCAGTTCATGTTGCATACAAGTAATTACGATATATATAGTGTACATCTCTCAGAAGAATCTAGTGTTCTTTTTCTTCTCTCTCGATACGTGCTGCAAAAAGTGATTTAACACCTCTTTCTTTCACTAAACGGTTGTAAGAAATTTAATGCTCTACAAAAAAGGTCCTTACCATTTTTATCGTAGACATATATCATTGATATTGATATTTTCACAAAGGTTTTTTAGCATAAACTTTTAGATTGCTCCAACTTGGTGAAATGTTCAGAAGACACCCCCGAACAAAAAAAAAATGATCTCAATCTATTACTCCTACCATAGCTGTAGTGTAAAATATCACACTGAACTAAATAAGTTTAGAATAGATACTAATGGAAAATTATGAGGTTTTACTATTTTTTTTTGTATTCGTATTTAAGTTTACATCGATGTAACGATGTTAAGTATTTGGTTTCAATAATATACAATAACATGTAATTTGTTAAAAAGTCGTAAAATTCTATTTTTCATGGGAAAGTTTACTTACAACTTTTCTGCAATATACGCAAGCTCGTGTTTACATGAAGGTAATTTGCTGTTATAACAAACAGTTTATTGCTCTTTTTAAATTGAAACGAAAACTAGAAAAACGTTTACACAAAATCTCTACCTATTGCGAAAATATCACCTCAGAACATATACATTATTTTATAATTTGTTTTTGTTTTTTTCACTTGTGACGGAAATCCCTATAATTACAATAGCTATAAAAATTATATAGGTATTGACTGTCGGTTTCTGTGAATTATAATAGACTAGCTGTTGCCCGCGACTTCATCCGCGTTGAATTCAAAATACGGCCAAAGACACTATTTTCACCTGATTTGAAAAACAAACTTTAGATTTCAAATGTTGAATTCAATACCTCACATTTTAACACCTTTATGAGATACAAACAAAGTGTCAAAAACCCAATAACCCGTTTGACCACCTTAGAGGTTGAATTTCGCAAAATTCTTTCTTAGTGAGTGCTTATGTCACAAAAAAACCTACTGTCCAAATTTCACATTTCTAGTTTCAGCAGCTTGGCCTGGATGGTGATTGTCAAAAAACCTACACCCCCTATTGACACCCTAGGCGTTGAATTAAAAAAAAAATCTCGAACCCGTATTTGCTAATTTATAAAGAAGAGTTAGTATATTATGAAGTATTAGAAATACCTTGTATTATGTCCGTCTTATGACTTCTTGTGATTTATCACTACGCGTTTCAACAACGAGTCGCCATCTTCAGATGTGGTTAATTATTTTTTTAAAAACACACATTAAGCATTCGTAACTTTATATAATATTATGATGCTAAGCACTGTGTATTATGTCGTGGTTTGTGAAGTACTTCACAAACCACGACATAACGATTTGTGAGACATGAACATCAATCCTACACCCCCTTTTGACTCCCTTAGGGGTTGCATTTTGAAAAACTGTTTCCTTATTTCTAATGAGAAATATATTATATATTTTTATAAAAAATTTGCAACCTATTTTTATCCCCTTAAAGGTTGATTTTTAAAAAACGCTCGAAACGTATTTGCTTATTTTTTTAATGGAGAGTTCGTATGGTGAATTCAATATCTCTCATTTTTACGATTTGGGAGGTATGGATCAATGTGTTAAAAAATCTACACCCTTGGGTTGAATTCAAAAAAACGTTCGAATATAGGTTTACTAATTTTTAAAGAAGAGTTAGTATGTTGAATTCAATACCTCTCACTTTAACTGTTTGTGAGATATTGACATTTTGTCAAAAAAACTCTGAACCTCCTTTTGACCCCCTTAGCGGTTGAATTAAGAAACATACCTTCTTATGGGTATGTTTTTCACACAAAGACCCTGCTGTCCAAATTTAAAATTTCTAGCTTCAGCGGTTTGACCTGAGCATTGATGAGTCAGTTTTGACATGTTCTTTTATAAGTATAGAATAACTGCTCTGTGAAAAATATACAAAAATAATTCTCTGAATGAAGCAGAGTTGGGAAAGTAAAAATAAACATTAATTACTGTAAAAGTACAAAATTACTAAGTAATGAAATATTCGTGTCAATAATAATTTTTTAACATTAAATATTTGAAATTTGAGGTACAGCTAATAAAAAATTGGTAGGTACCTAAGTAAGGATTTTAAAAAGGCAAAAAAAAACCTCCCATATCCTCTAAAATGTCACAGTTGAGGGCTCAGGCAGCAGGCTAGATTTTTTTAACAATTATAAATTATAAGATTAATAAAACATAAATTTCGACACATAAAGAAGATACACAGTGTCTTAGCTAGAAATATCGGGCCCATCGGCAAGCATAGTCGATGGACCCCCCCCCCCTCGTTGTTAATAACAAGGTTATTAGCAATGGCCCAATGCGCACGAAGAGGAGCGAGGATAACCCGCGCGGTGTATATTGCTTTGACGTGGTTTTCTTTACTCTCGAAATTAAAGCCGAAAACGGAAATCCCTCTATCCATCGTGACAGGCCAATAAATTATCCTAGTTGGCTTTACAAATGAATGTTTATTGACTTTATTCTATGGAAAGAAATAATTAACAGTTTGTGTTTTTGTGTAAATATTTTTTATGCAATATAATATTATATAATATTTGCAATAATATATTATTATCTCGAAGGTCCTTTCGCCTGGCTGACCCTTGCTATGCAGTACAAAAATTACAGCCGACCTGGTTCCATTCAGTTTTAATCATAGACATAGAAATCTAGGGACGTAGCGAGTGGGGAGGTTGCTGTTAAGAAAGGGGTGAGGAAGCATGTGTGCCCACATTCTATTGGTCGCTTCAGTTGCGCAAGGCCTTTACTAGCAATTGAATATGCGCAAAGACGCGGACGACTGCATCTGACGCAATTAAGCACGCGCAAAGACGCGGCCAATAGAACGTGAGCACATGCATAGTATGGACAATGGACATGTCCAGACAGGCATGCACCCTCTCCTGAATGGTTTCTCCCCTCCTCTAAAGTGGTGCTTTATACTACGTCCCTATAGATTCCTATGTCCATGGTTTTAATGTTACTATATTTTAGTAGAGATTGACAACCACTATATCCACCTATTATAGCCTTATGCTCTATAGTCTATAGGTCAACAAGTGGAAAGCGGCCACACAAAGTTTGATCTATTGAAGTGGCTGTAAGCATTAAGGTAATCCCTTTCATTCATGGATGATGGAGACAAGTTTGGTGTAAAAAGCCGATAAAGAGTAGTGACGTAGTGACATCCGATTCAAAATTGTTATTTTTGAGTTAAGATGCTTTTATCTGAAGTGCTTCCGTGCCTTCTGTGATTCGAGAGCTGATGACCGACCGATATCATTGATCAACAACAACAGCGAATCGACACAAGTAGTGACTGCCATACGTTCGGTAACATACGTGGTTTAAATTCGTTTTTTATTTTTAATCGTAAAGAGATTATTAACAGCTAATTCGAAAAGATAGGTTTTATATTATTATAACTATAAAATAAAGCAAAATTCATAAAATGTAGCTACAAAAAACAGGGGCGGTCGCAACAAAAAGTTTTGAGGGGGGTCAAAAAAGAAAAATGAAAAAAAATGGAGAGAGAAGTGGGGGATTTTTTTTTGCAGTCGACCCCTTAAATTAGAGGTAATTGTTATACAATCAAATTCGCTTCGCTTCACTCTAAGGCTAGTACAAAGTAAATAAAGTATAAAATACATAGCAATGGATTATTTTCTTGGCTAGTGACTATCAAAATTAATACATGGCAGCACAAAAAGTTGTTTTGTATTTCTGTACCTAATGTAACGCAACAAACTTAAAACATTTTTTTTGGGACGGTTATTTTTTTGGAGATGCTTGGGGGAGGGGGGAGCATGACCCCTCTGATTCCCCCCTTGAGACCACCCTTGTACAGGTCCGCTAACGTAGCTTGATACTTTAATTGAATTAATTTGAATGCGCACTAAACTCGTTGTGAAATAGTGCGAAAGACCATTTCATTCACAGCTGCCGGAGTGTTCGTACGTATTCCGAATTTTTGTTTTATTTTCTATTGTGTGATTGGAAAATACAATGGTTTTTAAAAGTTCAGGGTAAAGTTCTGGGAGGACAACGTAATTATTACTAATAACTGTATAGTAAATCATACCAAACGGAGTATTTTTTACTGTAAAATAAATAGTAGTATTTTAATAACAGCCGGTGTTATGCAGGTACTTATAGTTGGCAATAATATTGCTTATAAAAATTATTGTAAATGACAAACAAAAATTCTTGATTTTATTTCTGTTGCACAGTGGATGTCTGATCTTCTCTTCTGCGCAGCTTAGGGCTATAGCTATTTAACGGAACCTGTGTAAGCCTATGTAAGTGCCTTCAACTTATTGAACCCTTCTGTTATGACGAAAATACATACTATACATGTTTTTCTACTATTGTAAGACCATAACTAATAATTTTATAATTTCAATTTTGAAGCGCCCGGGTGTTTGGATTTTTAAAACGAATTTAGTTTTTAATTAAGTTAAATTTTAGTATGTCAGTTAAGCCCTTGATTTGGTAGGTGCGTTTCTTAAAATCAGGCATGACGAGTTCAACGTACGCAAGATATCCAGCATGCAGTGTAGATAGATTTGAAAGCGGAAGACAACACGACTAACAAAGACTAAAGAGTTGAGGGTGTATGCCACACGCACCTTGTACTGTAAATAAACATACGTCCGCGCACCACATCCGGAACTCTGTGTCCCGTCTCTCGCCTCTCGGTACGACAGACGGGATACATAACCGCCTGCTCACTGCTCTGCATTCACAGATTGCTCCCGAAAATCTTCCATTCATCTTATCATCTGTACCACGTTGATTTCCCAACGAATGGCTCTTGTATGAATATTATAGACACAACTTATTTTTTAAGACCTGCGTACGTTAGTTCCCCGCACCAGACTACATTCTAAGAATGTTTTCCTTTTAGTGCACACGTTAGAGTTGTCAAAAACCCTAAATCTAATTTGAGAATTATTGCTAATAATACCAAATTATATTTTTAATGTATTAATATTAAAATTTAAATACTTACATTAAAAATATGAGTAATATCAAGATAATTCTGACAGTTGGACGAAATGATGATCACCAAAAATATGTAGCAGCGATTAACAATTAATTATTTTTAACATTCGTTGCTACGCTCAACGTTTCCTTAAGAGAGCAGAAGTTGTCTGATTTGTTTGTTATACTTTAAAAATTATTATATTAGTATAAATGTTACAAGGTACTGTTTTATTTTGATATTCGCTGAGTGCGATAGCAACCGCTTTGACATGGCAGACGGTCGTTTTTGTGATCTGCAGACGTTGATCTTTCATATGCAATTTAAATTTTTTATCAGCAGTATGACGTTGAGAATACGTAATTTTTGCAACTTTAAAGAATTGTAGGACTGGAACGCAACCACTCAGAGCCAAACTGACCAGAGTTACATTATGTGCTCAGTATCCTCTATCAGCTATCTGTTCTCCCCAAACAGTGCATCAGCACTATGGCATATGAAAATCATCACTGGCTCACGTACTATAAGTATAAAAAAACTCTTTAAAAACAATAGTCCAGTCACGAGAGGAAGTCCACCTTGCGTTTTGTGCAGCAAATGATTTTATTTTTTGTGTCCTCAAGCATATTTAGGAGATGTCAAATCCAAGTTTTCGACCTCTAAAACAGGGCGGGGGAGTTTTGGTGGGCTAAAAACCATGATTTTTTTGCACTTTTTTCGGTTTTTTGCTTATAACATAAAAACGGCTGTTCCTATCGAAAAAATGGTCCTACTCAAAATTAAAGGGCACAAAATTTACTTCAAAATCCACTAGTTAAATATGTTTTTGTTCCGATTTTTACCGACTCTACAGAACTTAGAAAAACAAAAAAAAAAACTCTTTTTTTGTTTGAAGGCGCTAATCTCAGGAACTACTAGTCTGTAGAAGAAGCAAAGTAGTAATCATTGAGACCCTATACGAGTTTTATAAAAAATCAATCCCAAAGGGTGAAAACGGGAATGTAGGATTTATTGTAATAACAAGAAATCCTACACCCACGTTTTACCCCCTTTGGGATTGAATTAAAAAAAAAAATCGAATAGCCTATAACCTTCCTTAATAAACGGGCTATCTAACAAAAAAATTTTTTTTCAAATCGGATTGGTAGTTCCTGAGATTAGCGCGTTCAAACAAAAAAAAAATAAACTCTTTTTTTGTTTGAATGCGCTAATCTCAAGAACTACAAGTCCCATTTAAAAATTTTTTTTTTTTAGATAGCCCGTTTATTGAGGAAGGTTATAGGATACACGAGTTTTTTTTTTAATTTAACCCCAAAGGTGTAAGATTTTTTGTAATAACAAAAAATCTTACACCCCCGTTTTTAAATGGGACTTGTAGTTCTTGAGATTAGCGCATTCAAAAAAAAAAGAGTTTATTTTTTTTTGTTTGAACGCGCTAATCTCAGGAACTACCAATCCGATTTGAAAAAAAATTTTTTTGTTAGATAGCCCGTTTATTAAGAAAGGATATAGGCTATTCGATTTTTTTTCGGTCGGTTTTTTTTTTTGTAATCTACAGACTACAGTTGCCTTTATGGGAAGTTAATCTACAATAATAATAGCATATTAATTATTATATATTATTTATTTCGATTTTTCATTTTCACGTAACTCGGTTCAGATTAATTGTTGAAATAATAGAAACAGTACAAGTTTTAAGAATTTTTAAACCCTCAGTTTGACAGATTTTATATGATTTGTCTATGATTAGTAATAAACTTTTAATAACACTTTTATCACATTTCTTTTTAGAATCTGTGAATTGGAGGTTTGTAATAGTCGACCCAAGCAATGTCATTCCTCCGATCACGAGCTATTACGAAATAATGAATCATCTTTATTAGCGCAAAATTGATCGATGACTACAGCTACTTACAGATCAAGTGGCAGTTTCTATACTTATTATGCCCACAGATTCCAATATCCAGGCACTTATTTTTGTAAATGATACTTCTGTAGGTTCTACGTGTCTGTTCTGTTCAAATGTTCGAACAAACGCACTTACAATATTCTGAATCACGAGTTTGTTACCTTGTTATTATAGAAAGCTTTTGGCGTCATTGTACACTTGACGCGTGGCGAGGCACATCAATGTATCTACCTATAACTGTAATAAATCGATTAGGGATGTAAATTTTCATCTAAATTCGTTCCATATAGTGAGGTAGCTTAGAACTGTATTTCAAGCTTTCCGATACCTGGCGGATAAAAGCACGAAATTTGGTATGAAGGTAACCTTAGGGTATACTAATAAATGTTAGCCTAGGAGCCCTTTGGGATTTCTAAAAAACAACTTTTGGCGGTCGAAAAACCACGAAATTTTACCACCTTTTTTGCTTTTTTCGAAATATCTCAGAACTTAAGCAATTCTTCCATTATGTAATGTTTTAAAGAGGATTACATTTTCTACAATTTTCATTCTCCCAACTTTTCTGTGGTACTAATAGCTTATTTTTTTGTGTTCTTCATTGAACTTCAAATTGAAAATACACATGTTCATGAAGCAAGGAATTCCCTAAACCGTTCTTTTTGTCCCATATTGATATATCTTTTAAAATTGAGAAGTTAAAGGCAGTCAAAATTGAAATCATCACAGAATTTTAATTGTTTTTTTAACACGCGTTTCGAGGACCTTCCATACCGAAAAAAAAATCCGTCTCGGAATCCATAGGAATGCCCTAAACGATGTTTGTTGTCCTATCTTGATAACTTCAGACATTTTTAAATTATAAGCATTTAAGTTCAAGCGAATTGAATGAAAAATTACCAAATAGAAGAAAAAAACTAATTTTGAAGTAAACTTACATGCTTATAACTTGAACATTTTTTAAGTTATCGAGATAGGACAAAAAACATCGTTTAGGGCATTAAATTTTCTATGAATTTCTAGACGGATTTTTTTTTAATTTTGTATGGAAGGTACTCGAAACGCGGGCATTAAATTTTCTATGAATTTCTAGACGGGTTTTTTTTATTCGGTATGGAAGGTACTCGAAACGCCTGTTAAAAAAACACGTAAAACTCTGTGATGATTTCAATTTTGACTGCCTTTAAGTTCTCAATTTTACAAGATATCGATATGGGACAAAAAGGACGGTTTAGGGCGTTCCTTGCTTTATGAACATGTGTATTTTCAACTTAAAGTTCAATGAAGAACACAATAAATAAAGTTATTGAAAAGGCCATTACATTTTAACCATTAGTTACCAAAGTTATAAAAAGCGCGTGATATTCAAGAAGCCGTAGCGCGCTTACCAATAGTACCACAGAAAAAGTTGTGGGAATGAAAATTGTAGGTAATGTAATCCTCTTTAAAATATTGCATATTGGAAAAATCGCTTAAGACGACCGTTTCTAAGATATTTCGAAAAAAGCAAAAAAGGTGGTAAAATAAAATTTCGTGGTTTTTCGGCCGCCAAACGTTGTTTTTAGAAATCCGAGAGGGCTTCTAGGTATACATTTATAAGTAGGTATACCCTAAGGTACCATCATACCAAATTTGTTGCTTTTATCCGCCAAGTATCGGTAATATTACTAAGCCACCTCACTAATAAAAGTAGACCTCTTAATTTATAGATAGATATTTTAAATAGCTCCATAATTTAATTTTTACAAAAATTTATTTTTATCGTTGATTAAGAAGCGTGAATGCGGCGTCATAATCACCAGTGTTATTTTTCGTAATATAATTTTTTTACATTTTGTATGCTTTATAAGATTCACATGCCTACTTTTTCGTGATTTTTTTATTTTTTCTGTATCTGCCCCAATGTTGATGGCAATTCGATAACGTTGTCAAGAGATAGTTTTGCAAGAATTATGTTTCTAACCATCTTGACAGAAAATTACAACAGGTCCTGGGCATGTGAGAAAATTGATGTCAGTTAGTATAAAAAAGTCAAATTGTGTAATAGCATAATAACTAGTTAAAACGCTAACTGCAGCTAAGTAAATTAGTTCTAACCCGAGAACTAAAAAATTGAAGGATACATTTTCAGGTATCTCCGTCTCAAATACGCGAGATTTAGAGGTCAATTTTTTTCTCTTTTAAACATAATATATAGGGTGTCCCAGACTATGTTGGTTAACATGGCTATCTTTGTTATTAATGGACAAAGATAGTCGGTTAAATGGGTAAAATAGTGCAGAATTTTGTGCTCATTAACATCCCGTTGAAAAATTCACTATGAAGTTATACATATTTCGCAAATACTGAAAATCAGAGATGTTACAGATGTGGGTTTTACTGACATCTGCAGATGTGGATGCTGATTTTTTGACATCTACATCAGCTGCAGATGGGGATGTGGAAATAATTATCAGAACAAGCCGTGAGGCGGGTCGTTTATTGAGACTAAAATTACTTTTAATTTGGACTCTACAAGTGATCCTTGAGGTCCACATGACGAACTTCCCAGTTTGATGAAAATTGAATATTAATAATTAGAAAATAATTAGAGTTCGTAAAATTAAGTAAAAGAGATTGTAATTTATTATCATTTTTATTAAGAAAGTTATTATTATTTTTTAATCAAATTTTGAAATTGGTAAATTATATTATGTAGATATTTGTGCGCGCAGCCGAATCCTGGCCGCTTTTTTATATTAAAAACTTTCTTTATAGTCATCATGAACAGCTATGGATAACATATTCTGATGAAAATTTATATTTTAATTTATTCAATTGTTAGTTGTACGTAACCCTCGGTGCGCGAGTTACACCCGCACTTGACCAGTTTTTTTAACTCATCACTATCACATAGCCCTAGAATAGATAAGGCACAGCAGACCTAAAACACGGTGGAAATATAAAACATTTATTTCTGGCGCGTCATTGAGAACACTCGTTTGCGGATACTTGTTGCTTGGCTCAATACGTTTTTGGCACTATGCCCCGCTGCCACCTTACGGTGCCTCATCATCATCACCATCACCACCACCCAAACAAATCACCTCCTCATATTTAAAACACTTGTTTTCGTATTCTAAAATCTGTCTGATGTATATTTTAAACGTGCTTTTAAATACTTTCATTTAAATTAAAACTTTAGTGTTATCTATAATATATATATATATATTTAAAACACAAGCTCTATTTCTCTAGACAATCCGCCAGCAACCCCTGCTCAACCGATTGGCATCATTTTTTTTTTTTAAACTGAGGCCTTTAGTCCACAGATATGTTATCGCTATTTTTTTTTTGGTGAAATTTCTTTAAAAGGGGTGATTTCAAGCGATAATAGTAAAAATGACGAGGGGGGCAGTGGGGTGAAGAGAAACGTAAACAGAGAAAATCCATCGGCGTTGACGATACATGAGTGTGAGAGAAATGCAAATATGTACGCATGTCGTGGAAGGCTATGCAAACAATAAACAATGAAACATCTTGACAGTTGTACATTTTAATTCTTAGAGCCCAGATTTTAATAGGGTTATATTGACAAAATTTCCAAAAGTATTTAAAATTAAACAATAAAGATGTATATGTATTTACGTGCAAATTTTTTTTCTCTTTTAAATATAGTACTTAGTTTCTCAAATACCGACAAACTAATCGATTTTTTTCTGAAGATCATTCGTACGTAAGTATTACACTGATAGATACGTTCTATAGCTTCTAAAAAACTACTATTTTACGTACACTTTAAAGTTATGTTTGAATCAAAAATATTTATCAAAAATTATATTAAAAACATATCGTTTAAAGCTAGGTTATGTGTTTTACTCACGCGTTCGTATACACAATGATATTGAGAAAGCTTGAAATATATATTACTTATTGTTTTCTTAATAAAGTGATTCATATTACATATAAAAAAGGTTTGTGTTGGCAAACATTTTTTTTTTGGCGATAGCCTTTACTAAACCATTGTTCTTTGAAGACAGTGTTAAGTCGTCGCAAAAAAGTTTTGCACGGGTACACTAGTTGTATATTAATATGTAGGTATACGCATTTTGTTTTTCATAAAGTTATAAAAAATGACAGCATATTTATATGGAAAAATCATGGATCAAAAGTACGGGAAACCGGTTTTTCCCACGTAACTCGGTTGTTTTTGACCATATAAAAAAAAGTTCAAATAAAAATTGTAGAGCTTGGCGAAGAGCATAAGCTCGTGCAAAATTTGGCGAATTCGAATCAATTGTTCCCGATATATCGCAATTTTAAATTGCGAAAAGAAACATATTGTGTGCGTGTTATCTCGGAAACGGGTGAAGATACAGCCGCTAAATTTTTTTTATGTATGTACACTTATTAATGTGTCAAGTTTTAAATGTTATGTACGATATTTTAAATGTTTAATGTTTTATTTTAATATATTATTGTGACGATTTTATACCTGACAAGGTCTTCAAGGAATAAAGTATCTATCTATCTATGAAAAGAACATGATGGAAGGGTAAAAAGGCCGGAGTGGGAAGGGGTGGGATGAATAGGAAGGGCGGTAGGAGGTTAGGGCAAAAATTCGTAAAATGCCCATATCTTTGGATTTTATCGAACGATTTTCAAAAATCAAAGTTTGTTTTCTTTGTTTTAATAAATACTTTAAGAAATTAAGACTGTCACACGTGATTTTGATTTTTTTGCGAAATACCCGGCTGGCGCGCAAAAAAGAATAGTATATTTTTTCAAAGAGCGTTTTCGGCATGAAGGAAGGGGGTGAGGGGAATGGCTCTCGTCATTCGACGGATTTTTTTTATCTTTGATTTGAGTCTAAATACATCGAAATCCGTTAATTAGGAAGGGAGATATAAGACTTCAAAGTTTTTACTCTATAGCGACCATTATTGTCATGATTATTATTCACGTGCACGCGAGTTAAGAAAGAAAAATCGAAGAAAAACGAACGAGCGACTAAACCTGGATCAGACGAAAAGTGAAGTACTGCTTCAATAGAGGGAAATATTTC
This sequence comes from Mongoloraphidia duomilia, assembly GCA_039654895.1. Taxonomy (NCBI): domain Eukaryota; kingdom Metazoa; phylum Arthropoda; class Insecta; order Raphidioptera; family Raphidiidae; genus Mongoloraphidia; species Mongoloraphidia duomilia. Next base: position 27,612,091 of record CM077518.1, on the reverse strand, counting down.
ATTATTAGAGTATTTGCCATATGGCACATACACTATTGGCGTCGGTCGGACAGAAGGACCTAGAAATTTAGTTGAAAGAGATTGTTCATAATTTGGCACGATAATTTATTGTTGTCTTGACATCATTCATGATGAGACTATCCGATGTGCACCATTTGCGAAAGCTTTCGATTGCATCTAATGTCTTGGTAGATAGCTCTACACTGTTATCAGCTGAGATTCAGTTAGAAGTATCGTCAGCAAATATTGAAAGATGGTCAAATGTAATTGAACTGGGGCATATCATTAATGTAAGGTGAAAAATAGGTGGGCCTAGTAAAGATCTCTGGGGCACGCCCAGTTGAACGGATTCGGGATTAGAGATGATTCCACCTAAGGTAACAAACATACCTCTGTCACTGAAATAAGAGTATATCCATTTTAGAGCATGACCTTTAATGCCCATACAGTAGAGTTTATTTAATAAATTCTCAATATTAACACAGTCGAAAGCTTTCGCAAGCTCGAAGAAAATGCCTGCAATTAATTTAGATGTATCGATAGATTTATACCAGCTTGAAACACGTGTTGGTAGGTTGATAAAGTATTATTACTGATGCAGAATTGCATTAGTCTTGAATACATTAAACGTTCAATGATTTTTTAAATAGCTGGTAGTAGGTGTATTTACCTACTTATAGTTGTTTATTTTTTTGTCGCCATTTTTGAAGAGAGGTGTACCTAACTTTAAATAGTTTGAAAGCTGAGGGAAAGACAGCGTTCTCAAATGAAAGATTTGAAATATATACAATTAAAGGCACTATGTTGATACAGGAGTATATTATAATTAGGTACCTAAAAAGTTTGTTTCTGTCGCGAGTTTGCTATTTGAAAATATTGGTACATTTTTATTAAAATAAAATATAATTGATGACTTTTCTAAGAGCCCTACTTATTTTCACAGACAGTAGTCCTGAAAGAAAAGTAAGCCTGGCCGAAGTGTCGCCTGCCCACACTGCTACATCGTGCGACACGACAACGGCTACGACAGCGGCAGAAAGATGTCGTAGCGTCACCAGTTGCACCAGTGGCGACAGCGACATCGGCGGCGAGGAGACATCGTCTAGCGACGGTTGTCCCGATGAACTCTACAATCTAACGAAGCTTGCCGAAGTGGCTACTGGCCAACTGGCCGATAGACACCGCCCCGTGACGCCTGTACCCCACTACACGCAGTATGCACACAAACTGTTCGACAAGTCGGCCTCCAGGAAACAGCAACTAGCGCATGGCTATCGACGTGCAGCTATCATTGCGGCGAATCACAGTTACGCTGGCCAACTCACTTCAGATAACATCATACAATACAGTATGTTCCATTGTTGATTGTAAAAAAATGTTTGACACCATGCTAGTTTATCATAAATGAAACAAAAATAGTGAAGAATTATTAATTATTCTGACAAATTGTTGAGAATTTCTGAAGAAGGACCAACGCACACATGTTATTTTTTGTAACGCGCAATTTAGGATACTACATCGCGATTTGACGATTACTCAGCTACTCGAAATTCGTAATACAACAGTTGTGTATTTCAGCGAAGAGTGCGCGGCCTTATGCTATTGGTAGCTACTTCAAGTGTTTTATTTGCAAAAACGTATGGCCAAAAGTACCATATGTCCATTGGACGTAAAATAAATTTGCGTCATGCCTGAAACATATTTGCACTTCTACCTATTATTTTCCCAAAAATATATTATTGTTTTCAAATCAGTTCATTCAATGCATCCGCTTTGATTCAGAGCAGTCAATACTAAATTCGTTTAATTTGTAATAACCCATCACGGTAGGCCTTTAGTAACCCCAAAATCCGATCAATTTGACGAGCCCCCCTGTATCTAAGTATAAATTATTTTGATATAAATCGATCCTTCCAACGCTTTAAAGTAACTTCTTCTCTCTAATTGTTATATTATTTTACTAGCTTTTACGGTAGACTTCGCTAGCATTAATGTCGATTTACCGTTTGACAGCAAAAAATCGAATTATGCCTGCCAAGTTTCATTAAAATAAGTTCGACCTCTTTCAAGTGATGTTGGTACAAACAAACAGACACACATTCCGGAAATACGTTTCTCGTTTAGTGATCATTCAAAATACCCGTTTATCCCAAAAAACCCACAAGAAAATATAAAATTACAAACAGAGGTCCCGTTACAATTTTATCTATTTGATTAAGCAACGTAGAGATTCAACAGAGCGCAAAAAGTCTTTCTTATGATCATGAGTTGTTTATATTCCATAGACAAGCATTCGTCTACGATCTCGGTATGTGGCGTCGGTGGCAGCGAAGTGAGTTCGTCGGGCGTCGTACAAGAGGACGCGCAGCACGAATGTCCGGAATGTGGCAAGCGGTACAGCACGTCGAGCAACCTGGCACGTCACCGCCAGACGCACCGGTCGCTGGCCGACAAGAAGGCGCGTCGCTGTCCGCACTGCGACAAGGTGTACGTGTCAATGCCGGCCTTCTCCATGCATGTACGCACTCATAACCAGGGTTGCAAGTGCCAATACTGTGGCAAGTGCTTTTCGCGGCCCTGGCTCCTCCAGGGACACATCAGAACACACACAGGTACAGTATTGACACAAGAACAAAAAATATTTATTGAGTCAAATTACTACCTATTTAATTCAGCAAGTATATGTGTAAATATGGCGAATTCAACGAATAAATTATTTGCTCAATATTAATTCAACAAACTCTTAGAATATAAAAACCATTCTTTGAGTTTTACTTTAAAACTTTTTTGAAAACGCTTGTTTTGTATTTTGAATTATATGTGCATATACAGATTGTCAGGGCCGCGCCGACCCCCCACAGCGCCTGTGTGCGAAACCTATGAAGCGCCTCTTTTTTTCACGAATCTTAATGTTTCAACTTATTTTTATTTCTTATTTGTTAATTTTGACCGAAATAAATGTTCTCTAGTTTTATATAATTAGATAATATTTTCCTAAATAGGTACTATCACTCATCGTGAAAACACGTTAAAACAATCAGTAAACCTGTAACACACAAACTATTTATTGTTTTCAGTGCTAGAACTTCTTCTTATTATAAAAATTAAATCGCATCTTGCCCACACTTTCGATTGAATGACTGTTCAATCAATTGTTTTGGCTCTCTCGTTCCTTAAAGTCGGGCTGTCGGGGAATTCCCGTGACGCCACCCCGCTTGCGTCGCAGGCATCGCATCGGTCGGGTTGCGTTCATAAACTCATTCAAACAAACTCATGGCGGCTCTTTTGATTTTAACGCTGAGCTCGTAATTTTTGTAAACTAAAACCCAAAGCGTAAAATTAAACCACAAACGTGAATATTATCTTGGGAGACTTGTACAATAAGCGCAATATTATGTTTTGTTGTTTACGAGGCATTTGTTGCGCCTATTATACCTACTTACTTATCGATACTCCACTAAAAAGAAATATGTTGTTGTGTAAGTGTAACAAAAATAATTTCGATAGCGGCGCCCCTATCGTCTTGGCGCCTGTGTGCGCCGCACACTTCGCACACAGGGGCGGCGCGGCCCTGCAGATTGTCCGAAAGCAATTCTGAACATAGAAAATTATTGAGTGCAACAAGGATGTATAATAGTAGGTACCTATACTTATAATCAAATCGTTCCAAGTCCATATAATAATAATAATAATACATACATACCTATTAATAAATTTAGAATACGCCGCGGCGGACAATTGTTAGATCCAAAACGTTCATTTGGATAATATACAAGACATTAATAAATTACAAAATATAAAAGAATTAAATATGTTTACGAAATTTTGCTTTTGGGCTTAATAAAGAATGTCTCTGAATAATAACCATGCTATATTTTAACAGACAAAGTTATAAATAAAATCTGCAAATAAATATTTTTCTGTTCTATTTTTGAAAATAAGGTAAAAGTAAATGCAATCCACAGTTAAAGATATCAATTATTTTTATACGTATTATTTTTTCATAAGAAAAGAAGAATTTGATTGACACTTATTCTGTTACGAAGTTATATTTAGTTGTCATCTTCAGGTCCGTATATTTATTTATTTTTCAGGAGAGAAACCATTTAGTTGTACAATATGCAACAAGGCATTCGCCGACAAATCAAACCTCCGTGCTCACATTCAAACCCATTCGAACACAAAGCCGCACGTTTGCGGTCGTTGCGGCAAAGCTTTTGCCCTCAAGTCATATTTATACAAGCACGAGGAATCGTCTTGTATGCGTGTACATGGCGGCACGACTCGTCAACAACAAACAGGAGGTCCGCGTCGTGACTGCACAGACTTCCAAACGTCGGTCATCGTGCCTCGTACTCCGTCGGTAATTCGCGGCTCGTCTGCCATAAGTGTCGAAAGGTCGAGCTCTAGAAGTCCCGAGAGACCTTCCTCGAGATCTCCTTCGGTTCCGCTACATTATCCTTCCAAATCAATCGAAGATTTTAAGTACAAAGAGCGTTTGTCCCCCGACACGGACACATATCAGCCTTCATCAGGCATCCCTTTCTTAACCTATAGAGACAGATTAACGCCGATTGAAAATGACAACATCAAATCGGCCGTTGTTCTCTATACTGATAAGGAACGACCTGTGATTCCTTATCGACACCATTCAGTGATATCACCCAATCCAGAGAGGATCATCTACACTTCAATGGAACATCCCACAGTCATTGCAACCAGATACACTACCATGTATCCATTGCACAGTTATCGCCATCATCAAGATCAACCCGTTGACTTTTCTGTCACTACTCAAAATACAAAGAATGAAATCAGTTCGTATTCAATCAACAGTGATTTAAAACCAGATAATGATAGACCGTCTTCATCTGCTTCAATGGCCCTCTCGATCGGTTTGGCCATCGCTGTGTAATAATATTTTGCATCTTAAATTTGTGCGCTTTTATAATTAAATAATATCATTAAATATACAGCCACCGCGAAAGTGGAAGTTTCGGGTTAGAGTCCCGACGGTGACATAGATTTGAAAAATGATTTTTTCCATTGTTGCATCATATTGTTACGTCATTTTCGATGTGTGTTTCAAACACGAATGCAAACTTAAGCATTCATTTGTAAATATCATTAATGTTCAAGTGGTGAATATTTTGATAAATACAAAAAAACTACCTAATTATGCACGGTTAATGGTTAATTATAATAGACGGAGAGCTGGCGACGTTTTTTCTCAAGTGTCTACGTAAAGCAAAATAATATTAAAAATGCCTGTATACGTGGTCCGCATTTCAGAATCTGCAAGTCTGGCAGTCTTTCTCCCTTGCGTTTTAGGTGACAGATAGAAATTATACAGGTAAAATATGAATTTTTCATGTCGGTATCTAATAATACAACACTTTTTTTATTCAATAATTAATGAGTAATAATAATTTAAAATACATAAAATAAACATTGCCTACTCAACTGGTTAGTCTTATCATGTCGTTAGACTTATTTATAATTAAAAAAAAGATTTTTTTGTATACATACGGTCTGGATTTTTTTTTTACAGTAAGGGTGACATATACAGGGTGTCCACGGAAACGTGTCCTAACATGAGTAACTTTGTTAGTGCGAAATTATCTATTAAGAATTCGTCGAGAAAATAAATGAATTCCGCGCAGTTTATGTTTTATTTTAAAAAATGTTAAAATGACCGAATTCTAAAATCGTATCGAAAAAACTATTTAAACATCCCTAGTATAACTTTTTACTAAGAATAGAATGACGTAGTGTGCAATTTTTTTAATTTATTGGTTTTCGGGGTAGGTACTTATACATACATCTTTTTTTCTTACGGACGCCATATTGGAATTTTAGATAATCAAATTCTGCTTATTTTTCTGATAAATTTGGTGTATCACATGACACATTTCGAAGGTAATGAAGCAGAGACCTATTAAAAACAACTAACAGTCAAATTATAATTCAGTTCTGCCAAACTCCGATTTATTATTAATTTTACACTTTAAAAATTAAAATCACTTAAAAATTTTGCACTACTTTGTCCATTTAAGCGGCTTTCCATCTCTAATAATAACAAAGTTACCCATGTTAGAACACGTTTCCATGGACACCTGTATATTGTAATGGGGTATAAAACGCAAAACTCTGCTCAGATACCTCCACTAGCGTAAAGGGTGTAGCATCCTCTATTATAGCTCTATGGCAGCAACCACTAAATTAATTACAAACCGGAAACCTCACAAATCACATATTTAAATATTGGCGGCAACGAGGTTTGAAACCTCGTTGATTGGCGGCTGTCAAAGTAAAGGAGTTATAAATATTCACAACATCCTTGAACAGAAGTCAGAACATATTTTACATTTGTGAATCCTCTTAAATTTGTATTTGCCATAGACATGCTATGGCAGCGCTTCTCAAACTGTGCTCCGCAGAGCCCTGGGGCTCCGCGGAAGATGCGGAGGGCCTCCGCCGCCACTGCTGCACTTCAGCTCTCTTCAATAAATCCAAATATCAAAGAATGTGCAAATAAAATACAATATCATTTGTCACATTAATCTTGTTAAAAAGACATCAAAGAAGAATATGTTATTCTTACTAGTTTCCGTCATTTTAGGTTCCACTTTATAGGGGCTGCTCGCCTGCTCCATGCTTAAAGAAAAGTTTTTGGGTTATATATATTTTTTTAATTTGTCCGGGGAAGACCCCCCCCCCCTCATCAGTGGGCTAGCGCTGCGGTATAGGTACACCTCACACTTGGGATCCCGCCGTCAAGATTACACTTTCTAGGGGCTACGTGTTTAAAAAACTTTGAGAAACGCTGGTCTATGGTATTTGCATTATGCGCTAGTGGCGTCGCGAGTGGCAAAAACTTATAGTTTTATGCCCTGTTCTAAAATGCCACACCAAAATATTGTTACGAACACTTCCAAAAAAATTCGACTGATGACCAGTCCTGTACTTCCCACCTAATAAATATTTGAAAAAAATAAACACTCTTTTTTTATTCTTTGAAAAACAGCATGGCCCTCTTTTTTTTTGGTGATCTACTGATGGCTAGTAAGTAGTAATATAGCAAAAATCATGGTTACCTTGATTTACGTACAATTTTCTTTTTTTGGTAAAATATTTTTTTCTCGAAAACTATACATTTTAGAGAAAAAAAATATTTACATTTTTTTCATATTATAACATCTAGAATTCATTTATATTTTTTTTACCTATGTTAATACGTAACATTGAGAACGTTTTTTTTAATATCTCAGGATCCACTGAAACGATTTGACTCAAAATCTAATCAGACCTAAGTTAAAGGCCGTATGGCCGTATGTTGTTCTGTTTTTACGATATCGAAGGCGAAAAATTGACCACATACACACACATACAGACATCAGTCAGAAAATGATCTTAAACGATTGCTAGGGTCTCAAAACGTGAAGATCTGTTAAAATCTCGAAATATTTTTTTCGGACTAAATCCATTACTTCCCTACCATAGTAGAGGTGGGAAGTAAAAATTATTGAAAATCCACTATTCCTAATAATAAAAAATGTAGGATGCGTATTATTACATGAAAAATTTGTCTAATTCCTTACCTGCCACCTAAATTAAGAAAATCCGTCGCTGCCTCTTAGACTATAACTGATGCTGCTTTTCTCGCAGAATCGCTGATTGACCTAATTGCTTTGTTTTAATTTGGTTACCAACGGTCATACCTTACATATTCCTTAACAACGCGTAAAGGGTTTTTAAAAGTCATTTCCCCAATATAAACTGCATAGATACCAAAAAATGCTGATAGTTTCAAGACATCAAAAAATCCATAGCAAAAACTATTAGTATTAAAGCATTTTTTCAATACTAGAGTATAGTTTTTTTTTAGTATAAATTAAAATTACTTAATTTAAGTAATTTGTCTTTTTTATATTATTTTTAACAAAATAGGTATAAAAATTAAATTGAGAGTGATAAAGTCATAAGTGTACGATTTTTTTATAAAAAGTTTAGAAAAAACTAGCGCTTTGAAAAAATAATATCATTATTAAACCTTTCAGAGCAAGATTTTGGATACTAGATTTTTATATTGTGTGTTTCTTTTAAAAAAAAAAAGACTTTTTAAGTAAAACACTTTTATTAGTCTAGCGTAATAATGTTCTAAAAAGAAAAAAATAATATTTAATTCATAAGTCTTAAAACGTGGGTCGTATACTCTATGATAATTCATTTTAGTCACGATCCACGCTTTTATACTTATATGAATTAAATATTATTTTTTTTCTTTTTAGTACGCATATGTAAGACTAATAAATGCGTTTTACTTAAAAAGTTGTTTTATTTATTTTATTTTTAAACGGTTTTATTTAACTTCACTTCGTATATTTATATTTATATTTTTACCATACCCACTACAAAATAGCTACTTTCGATGTATGTATAGCGGCCATTAATGACCCATTTAACAGGCAGGTCTGCGGAAAATGGTTTACTTTCTGCACTAGTGCAGAAAATAACGGTTGCTATAGCAACTTCTGTTTATTCGCTCTATACGCTTGGGTGCGCCTGTCATTACATACTTGCACGAACTTCGCGGCACACTGGAAGGAAAGATGGCGACGCAAATGAACTGTCAGAACTGTTTGAAAATGACGTGAAAAGTAGGTATTTTGTAGTGGCCAGTGGGTATGGCAAAAAATACCATATATGTCTCGTATGTAATGGTATTACGCCTCGTGTGACTGTAAAAACTCGCACTCGTTCGTTTTTACATATTGTCATCACTCGCACTCGCTCGTTTTTACATACTGTCATCACTCGCCGTAATATGCCCCATTACGTATCTTGACATACAATCTACTATTATTTGTTTGTTTCAAATCAGTTGTATTTAATAGTGGTTTGCTAGTAGTGTTTCCATAGAAAGCAGTAGCTTAGATTGTTTTTACATACGTACAATCATAGAGATGGTACGCATTACAAGGATCGAAACATTGCGTTTGCAATCAGGGCAGCAATCACACTCGTTGCAAACGCTATGTTTCGTTCGGAGTAATTGCATATTATTTTTCACAACAACTCTATTGAAAATTCGATTTGAGGTATCTGAAATTTGGGCGGGCAAAAAAGCCGCAAAAATATTAGATCTGTCAGATCCATGTGAAATTTATGTGGGGTTATGTCGTCATTTTGACGTTTTCGAATATTATATGCGGATTCAATCACTCTATCCCCTTCTTAACAACGTTAAAAAACAGAAAAAACCAACAACTGAAAATTTTCATCCTTAGGGATGAAAACGCCCAGTTTGCACCCGCTAAACAGGTACCGAAAATCGAATTTTCAATAGCGGCGTTGTGAAAAATATTGTTTTGCACCTATGTAATTAAAAACAATCTAAGGCTATGTTTCTGTGGAAACACTACTAGAAATACAATTGATTTGAAACAAACAACTATACGAAGTGAAACTAAATAAAACCGTTTAAAAATAAATTCTGAACAGGAACATAGTTACGTAATAAAAAAATGCCATTCGAATTTAAAATCAGAAACTTTAGATCGTTAAGTTTGTTACTGTTTTCAGTCATTAACATGAACTGAATTGTTAAATTAACGTATGTATTATAAATTATTTAATTTAGGATATAAATACACTGGATGTTTATTTAAAATCACGACATGGGAAAAGAATATTTAAACAGATTTGTTAATAAAAAATGTTTATTTAAGTGTCCTCTATCATTTCTGAAAATTAGGAATACCAAGTTATTCTGTGACACCCTGTAGAACGTTCATATATGCTTTTCAAAAGTGCTCTGATTAGTGATTAGGTAAAACTGCGAAATATTATGATTTTTCAAAATATTAAATATTTTTCCGTTGTAGTTCCGTGCAGACTCAGTAGAACTGATGAGATTCAAGTCTAAAAACAATGATGTGTTGTTACAGGTGACCTCAATGATAATATATTATATTGTAGGTGATTTATAAAATAATCGACAATCGTTAATTAATGATTGTTTGCCCGCTGTATTACGATTGAATAAGATTCACTTTCGCCATTATATTAATTATTATTTAGGTATTTCCTATGTCACGTTTTAAATATTCACACGTTATGTAATAATGTAAATAAAATTTTCGAAACTGTGAATTCACCAAATGTGCCAATATTTATATAGAAAATATAACTGACGACCATCAGTTAAATAGTACTGATAATGATAATCTTTATTTAGCTTAAGAATTTTATAAATAATTATATTTATAATGAGCTGTATTAAAGTGGTGCTATAGAGTATAGAATATAGATAATATAAGTATTTTGCAATTTATTGTTAAAAAATAAATATGTCCTTAAAAAGGCAGCTAACTGTAATAATCTAATATTGTTTAGTTAATAATCTGTTCCATTTAATGGTAATTTTATACATTGTTCAAAATATTATCTTCAAAATCATTATTTGAAGTAGTGCACATTTTACAGTAATAATTGGCAATACATTATAGCTTTCAGTGTATCTCAACAGCAGCGTGCCAAACTTGGGTTGGTCGTACTAATTTATGCCTTAGGTCTTAGGGTAATAATTTATGAAAGGTTCAAAAAGCTAATAAATAAAATAGTAATGTTTTAATTTTCAAAGTAGTGCAGGTTCTATGGGTACCTACTTCTTTCCGCAAAATATGAGGACGCAAACTGTTTTGTGATACGTTTAGCTTGTTGCCGGACCCCCGTGTGGTTCATATCTCCCTTCACCCTCACATCCACAACATTTTCCACAAAGGCGGCTTTTACAAGAAAATCTCCCAAATTAACATTAGTACTTGACATCGAACATAAAACGGAGTGAGGAAAATTTCGAAATTGCACCTCTTAAGAGGATGTGTTTTTACAGATTTATGCTGGGTTGCAGAAAGCATTGTTAAAAAATCTGATTTGAGAATGACCTTAGATTTTTTATAATATAATTAGTTTTTTTTACATGCAGGAACAGTCTAATGTCGTTATTAAACTCTTTGTCATTTAGAACATTAGACTGTACTCACACAAGAACAAATGATTGATTTATAATAAAGTATCGCTTTTCAAGCTAAATTTTGATCAAAATGCATAGAAAAATGTTGTTTTAAAGTGGATTTTGTACAAAAAAAACTATGTTAAGATTTAAAATTCTACAATGCTTTTCTTATGGAGAAATATATTGTGTGGTCATTGTCAAATCAGATTTTCTGACAATACTTTCTGACACCCAGCATTGATCAATCTGTCCATAGGTACTAATGGTCTTTGAAACACGACATTTGGAGAATGAATTCCTTTTATAACGTAGACATCCACTAAAAAGGTTTTTTTTTAAATTCCACCCCTAGGGGGGTGAAAAGGGGTCAATGTGTTTTTCACAGATTTAATCACTGTGTCCATATTAATCTTCGAAATATGAAATTTGGAGGATACATTTCTTTTATAACATAGGCACTCACTTAGAAAGGATTTTTCAAAAGTCCACCCCTAAGAGGGTGAAAAAATATAAATGATTAAATCTGTAAAAAACACATTTACTCCCTTAGGGATGGAATTTTGAAAAACCCGTTCTTAGTGGATGCTCGCGTAATAAAAGGAATTTATCCGCCAAATTTCACAATTCAATGACCAATATGGACAAAATGATTAAATCTGCCATAAACTCGTTTATCCCTTTTCATCCCCCCCCTAAGGGTGAAATTTTAAAAAACCTTTCTTAGTGTATTCTCCTTTCATGTTTGAAATAACAGATATGGACAAATTGATCTGTAAAAACACATTATTCCCTTTTCACCCCCTTAGGGGTGGAATGAATAACCCTTTCTTAGTGGTTGTCTACGTTATAGAAGAAATATATCCTCCAAATTACATGTTTCATTCCTCAAACCAGAAATGCGCGTGCGAAGGTGTAAAAAAATTGAACCTTAATTTTTCCTGACAACATTAATAATATCGAACTCTGTGATCTCTAGAATCTACATCCGACGCCAGAATGCGGGTCTCATATTTTGCATGCGAACCTTCCTTGGGCGTCCGTCTAAACCATTTAATTTTATTTATATTCCTCATTTGAGTACTTGATATATTCAGCAAAATTAGTATAAAAAATATAAAAGACTGAATTATTCACTTTTGAATTTAATATAGGTACTTATTATTATTAATTAATTGTAACAAAATATTAAATACTAACATGTAGTTTTCTTCAAACCGACTCCTATACAAGTAGCCTTCTGAAGTTTGGCACGAATAAGAACATTATTTTGAAATAAATATGTAAATTAAATAACTTATTTAATTTTAGCCAATAAGTAGGTACTTACTTATAACTTATAAGATCATTTTTTTTTGCTTACATATTATATGATACATAATAGTCGTACATTAATTAATTATTTAATAGACGAGAGTGATCCTAGTCGTTTCAACAATATTATTTTTTATTTTAAAATAATAATGTTTTTTTTATAATCAACAAGCTAAAATTAACAATAGATTAATATAACGTAATCGTCTATTATTATATCTGTTTGTTTTTTTTTATTAACTATTACGAGACGTCAGCTTTTGGTTCATTTGGTTCATTAATCTTAATTAATTCCAGCTTAAGAGTAAAGCATACTACAAATGCGAAATATAAAAAAACCGGTCAAGTGCGAGTCGGTGGTTTTTAGGGTTTCTAAAATGTTTTTGGGTCCAAAAATACCGAAAAAATTATCAGAATCGTTTGAAAATTGAAATTTAATCCTTTAGTAAAGATTAAAATGTGCTACTAAAATTGTAATAAAATCGGTCCGACAGGGCCGAACTTACAAATTTTATGAGAACAGTTTGCGCATACGCGGAATACGGAAGGGTATATTTAATATGGTACAGAGGTTGCATTGATAATAATATTGAAATTAAGAAAAAAATCATTATTTAAGGGGTGTATTAAGGGGTTGAATTTTTTATTTTGTCCAAAAACAAATTTAAGCTCACATAATAAAGCGACAATGCCCTGTATTAGCAAATACACTATATTGTCGGTAGGGTTTGGCACTGCGACCCGAGTTTTTTATACTACACAAATGATCCAAAAGTCGCGCTTCGTATATTTTGTAGTCGAATCATTTTCATTTGAACAGATAATTTATGGACATATTCATTTAGATATTCACTTTAACCTGAAATACTGAAAATATATATGAGCACTGTGGTTGGAATAAAAACAAAATAAAATATAGTTACTTCTTACCACAACAGTTTTATTGATGGATGTACATTTCGAAAGCTAAGCTTCCATCTTCAGCGAACACTATACATAGTATAGTGTTCGCTGAAGATGGAAGCTTAGCTTTCGAAATGTACATCCATCAATAAAACTGTTGTGGTAAGAAGTAACTATATTTTATTTTGTTGTTTGAAAATACTGTTTTATAATTACTGAATATTTTCTGTAAATACCAAAAACACATATATTTATATAAAGTATAATTATTTCAATATAATAATATACTACCCTAGTCATTAATGTATTGTGTTTTGCAATTCAAATTTGGTTTGCTGATGTTTCAGTTAGAATTAAATTTTCGAGAACTCCAAAATCAGCAAGCTATGATGAAGCTATATTGAGATGCCGTTCATATCGTGGTTCATATCTGTTTTGCATTTATTATTAAGTTATTACTAAAGATATGGATTTTATTGAAAACAACATAACAACAATGAAGGAATTTTACTCAATTTGACACTTATTGGACGATACAACTTCATCAGACTTTTAAGACGTAATTTTTTGGTGTATACCTATATCTGAAAATAACATTGCAATTTTATTATGATAATCATTTAAAATGATTTTGAAGAAAGTAATAGGTAATGATGGTTTTAAAACTAAACTGTCTCGTCCCTGTGACGTAAATTATCGACTTAAAACATGACTTAAGCCCTAGTTTATTCGTATACCTAATATAATTATTATTTTCTCTATTTTTAGTTTCTATAATTTGTATTACAATACAAATAAGGCCAACGCTGCAATCTTTTAATTTAGAATATCATAATATTTATTATCATTATTTCTAATGTTCATTTTAAATGTTCTAAACTAATTCAATACTATAAATATAATATTTATATTTTAATATAAATTTAAGTTGCGTATTATTTATCAATTAATCATTTCATTGTGCATTATAATTATTTATATTAGGTAAACCGTCTTAGTGTAATTATTTTGCGTTAGTGCATTCCCTTTAGAATTCCGATAAGTCTTACTATTATAATTATGTTTGTTAGCCATTCCTGGTCATTTTTATACTCTCTTTAAAAAGTTAAAATAATTATGTAACTACTTAAAAAAACTTGAAAAGTGTATTTAAATTAATATCTACTATCGAATAGTATTTAAATAAATAGTATATTTATAAATAGATTGTATTTATTTTTATTTAACCATCCTACTTAAATATTCTTCTTTCTCTCTTGAATTGTTGTGAATATTTTTCCTGGTAATTATAGTTCAGCAACTTAAAAAAACAAACCGTGAGGGGGGTCGTTTATTAGGATTAAAGTTACTTTTAATTGGGACTCACAAGTGCGACCCTTGACAAAAAAGAAAAAAAAACGGCTGGACCGATTTTTATAAAATTTATGTCGGATCATAGTGATGTTAACATGCTTTGATAGACACCTCAACGAAATTGATAACATTTTTTTGGACGAGTTTTTTGCAGTCGTTTTATTGAAACAAAAAAAAAACGGCTTGATCGATTTTGATAAAATTTCTTTCGGGTCTTGTTGATGTTAATATGCTTCTATTTGCACCCTAACAAAGTCGATATCATTTTTAACCGACTTCAAAAAAAGGAGGTGGTTCTCAATTCGGTTGTATTTTTTTTTTTTTAGAAAGAGCCTTGTTTTACTTAAATAATGCCGTTGGATATTTTGTCCAGCACTTAAAACGGCTTCACAATACATTTTTGAAGTTGATTAAATAGACCACACCTTTATATTATTTTTCCTTCCGAGCGGTTGACGTCACATATATGCCCTGAATATCACGGCTTAGTCTACAGCACATAATATATTTAATACATGTCCCATTTTGATAGTTGATTGATAGCAAAGATGCAAACGGTCTTAGGCGGCCTAGTTGTAAAATTATAAAGCCCGTCCCGCGGGTGTTGTGACGTAAGCATCTATTAAAGTTTAAAAATCTCCGTAAATACTGAACGTATTGAAATGAAAAAAACATCATTGTGTTTCTGGCAATAATTTCTCATTCCGATAATTTTTTGGATGTTTTTGGGTCCAAAAGGCGTTTCTTCGGAATACTGTTAACCCAAGGTTTTTTCACATAGAGCTTTGTTGTGTCATTTCAAATGATACCTGAAAAGTGTCCGACTCTTTGCTGTACGCTTCCTCCTTTTTCAGGGCTGGGAAGGGGGTGAAAAGGGGAAGAACTTCAGCGCAGCTATCTAGGTGAGTGGGGTGTCGTTTATTAATTTCTATGTATTTTTAGGCTGAATCGAATAAAACCAGAACTAAGTCAATACAATCAATAGTTTAGAAGTTATAAGAGCGTTTATTAATAATCTATTTTTCAAGTACTTAGTTTTGGGATTTTAAGGTTGCTTATGAATTTGCGGTAAAAAAATCAAAATTCGGCCGAAATAATTGAAACATATTCTACTCCACTATTAAAATCACTTTACACTTTTTAAAATTTTGGTTAAAAAATAAAAATTCTTTACGCGAAATGTTCTAGTATCAAGAATGTTCAACAAATATTAAATTCCCACATCAAGGTCAAAAAAATTAAGAAAATCCAAAAAGGCCATCCTACAGAAGCAATTTTATCAAAATAGTACATTTTGGCTAAAAATTGAAACACTTGACGCGAAGGACTCTAGTAAGAAAGGTGTTCGAGAATATTAAATTTCCATACAGACGTTATTTAGACTTATCCTTGGGCTATATACCTACCTGAGTTGAAAAATTTGGAAAATCTGGTAGCGGTCACCCTAAAGAAGCATTTTTTCAAGATAGTACTTTCTTTTGGAAAATCTGGAAGCGGCCACCCTACCGAAGTAATTTTTTCAAGATCGTATTTTTAAGGTAAAAATGTAAGATCTCTGAAAAATTGCTTTTTTAGAGTGACCGGTTCCAGGTTTTACAAAATTTTTAAATCAGTTAGGTAGTTAGCCCATAGATAGGTTTATAAACCGTATAGTGTAATTTAAGATTTCTTGAACACCCGAACAATTCGCGTTATAAGTAGGTTTATATCAAACATGGAGTTTTTATACAGGTGTTTCTTAGAAAAGGTAACATAGGGAAAACAACATTGAGAACATTTACAATTTTGTAGTAAGCTATGGGCCATAAGACATAGTCAACCGTTGCTATGGAAAATTGCTTGCAAAATTCACTGCAGTATTTTATCTGTGCAATCCACTACATATTTACATTAGGTCATATGGCCCATACCTTACTACAAAATTGTAAATGTTCTCAACGTTATTTTTCCTATGTTACCTTTTCTAAGAAACACCCTGTATATAAAATCCCTTATAACTTCTATACCTACTTGATCGTATCGAGGCATGACATAACAAAGCTCTGTGTGAAAAAACCTTGGTTAAAAATTATTCCGAAGAAAAAGGCTAAAGTTACTGGACTAAATACCCAGGTCGTAGATGCACAATATGTTATTGAATGGTTTCATTTTTAGAGTTCCGTACCTCCGAACATCGTGGCTCAGTAATAGGGTTTACTGAGCCACGATGTCTGTCCGTCCGTCTGTCACAAGGCGGATCTATCTCACAAACGGTAAGAGGTAGCTAGTTGAAATTTTAACAGATAGTGCGTTGTTGTGGCATGAATCTGGTAAATAATAATTAGAATTAAATAATCAATTATTTTAATAAATAATTAATTCTACAATCTAGCTATATTGAATTAACACTCGTATGTAGTGAAAATCTATTGATTCCGAAGCATATAAGGAAAATATTAGTTTAGTAATCACGGTTGAGTACTGTAAGCTCATTCCGCCGCGAAAGTGGAAAGGTTCAGGTTAGAATCCTGACTGTGAATATGGTTGGTAAAATGATTTTTTCCAATATGTTTCGAATCAATTATATAATTGGCTGCTTTTCAACGAAAAATTTTCAATTGCAATTTAGCCGTATAAATCTTATTAATTTTTCTTAAATAATTAATGTTTTTATTTTACTACGATACTGACTTCAGCCCGTACCTCTATACTGTACTATATAGGTACTGTATAGAGCTGTACCAAGTGAGTTGGTCGAACGATGATGTTTGGCGACTAATTTTTAATTTGCATGCGCGGCGCCAGCAGTGCGGCCCTACTTCTTTGAACGTATTTTTTAAAAATTTTGGAGCATACAAGTAATTCAAGAATTACAAGGCGCGATATTCATGTAGGTACTGTGTGTAAACGGTTTTATTGAACATGGGGAAAATAACACTGAGAAGATTTATAATTTTGTAGTAGGCTATGAGCCATAAGACCTAATATAAATATGTATTGGATTACATAGAAAAAATAGTACAGTGAATTTTTTAAACAATTTTCCATAGCAACGGTTGACTATTAAGCGTTACTCGGAACCGGCTAAACAAAAAAGTCATGATGTCTCGTAAGACACCCGACAGAAGCTATGCTTTTTACGCATTGTATATAAAACCGAATTTATCAAAGATATAAATAATACAATTAAAAAGTTATTATTTGATCGCCATTTTGAAATCTGACGCCATTTTATTTTTTTGTGTCTTATTAAATTCTCAAATATCAATTTTCAAAAGGATCGGATAATTTTTACAAAGAAATAAATACCTATGACCGCCATTTTGAAATATGACATCATTTTATTTTTTTGTGTCCTATAAAACTTGCAAATATTAATTTTCAAAAAGATTTACAAAAAAGTACATATGGCCGCCATTTTGAAATCTGACGTCATTTTATTTTTTTGTGTCTTATGAAACTCTCAAATATCAATTTTCAAAAGGATCGGATAATTTTTACAAAGGAGTACTACATATTTCCGCCATTTTGAAATATGACGTCATTTTATTTTTTGTGTCCTATAAAACTCGCATATATCAATTTTCAAAGGGATCGGATAATTTTTACAAAAAAGTACATATTATGGCCGCCATTTTGAAATCTGACGCCATTTTATTTTTTTATGTCCTATGAAACTTTCAAATACTGATTTTCAAAAGGATCGGATAATTTTTACAAAAAAGTATATATGGCCGCCATTTTGAAATCTGACGTCATTTTATTTTTTTGTGACCTATGAAACTCTCAAATATCAATTTTCAAAATGATCGGATAATTTTTACAAAAAAGTATATATGGCCGCCATTTTGAAATCTTACGTCATTTTATTTTTTTGTGACCTATGAAACTCTCAAATATCAATTTTCAAAATGATCGGATATTTTTTACAAAAAAGTACATACGGCCGCCATTTTGAAATCTGACGTCATTTTATTTTTTTGTGTCCTATAAAACTCTCAAATATTAATTTTCAAAAGGATCTAATAATTTTTAGTGTGCTTTATTTCCTTAGTCTGATTTTATTACATTTATCCGAAACGTTACCGGAGAAAGACCTTTTGCCTGTGAAAATTCAAAAGTACGATTTGCACCCGGACGAAACTCGGGCCGGTCAGCTGGTTACCATAATATTGTATTGTCACCGGAGCTACACATGTGTGCAAAATTTCAACTCAATCGGATCATGGGAAGTGGGTAAAAATTCAAAAGTACGATTTACACCCGGACGAAAGCCGGGCCGGTCAGCTAGTTACCATAATATTGTATTGTCACCGGAGCTACACATGTGTGCAAAATTTCAACTCAATCGGATCATAGGAAGTGGGTGAAAATTCAAAAGTACGATTTACACCCGGACGAAAGCCGGGCCGGTCAGCTAGTTACCATAATATTGTATTATCACCGGAGCTACATATCTGTGCAAAATTTCAACTCAATCGGATCACGGGAAGTGGGTGAAAATTCAGAAGTACGATTTACACCCGGACGAAAGCCGGGCCGGTCAGCTAGTTACCATAATATTGTATTGTCACCGGAGCTACACATGTGTGCAAAATTTCAACTCAATCGATCGCAAGATTTGTAACAAATATACGGGATCAAGTTAAATAAAACCACCGTTTAAAAAACAAAGCATCTACTACCTACTTATTTTTGCGTGATGCCAGAACATACGTTTTTATTTGAGAATCAGTTCGGTTGCTTTTGCGTGATGCCAGAATATTTTAAAACTCGCAGTCGCATAAGAAGTAATTTACTTGAAAAAAAAATCATGTAAATCGGATCAGTGGTTCTCGAGTTATAAGCGTACAAAGGGACATAGAGACAGAGAAAGTCAAATTGTTCGGGAAGGTATGATGAACGTCGAGAAATTTTGGTCCGATCCGATCGACGTCAATAATTAGTTACACGTCATTTTAACTCAGTAGGCCAGGGTTTTTAAACTTAAATTCAAACATCAGCAGTCAAAAAATTGAATAACTATATTGAAATAATGCAATATAAGACAGAGCATACGCTATTTTCCAATATCCATATCACACTGTGCAACAGACAAGGACAACCGAAACAAGTTCGCGATTTATTAGATAAAGTCGCATTTATTTAGTATAATAATCATATAAATCTGTATAAAAAAACTGTTTTGACACAATATTATACATGAAATCTATCTAAAATTTTCTGCTCTTTCGTTTAAGACAGGTTTCGAATCGATCTGACTTAAATTGAGCAAACTATAAACAAAAAACACCGTTTTTTCTAATTTGCTCCCCTCTGGGGCCAAAATTCAAAAATCGGGCGACGTTAGGATCAAATAGACCCCGAGAGGAATCGAACAAAAAAAAGTTTTTTAAAATCGGTTAACCCGTTTGGGCTGTACGACTGATACAAAAAATCCGTTACAGATTGACAGATTCACAGATTCACAGACGTACAGACAAAGCGAGTGTATATAGGCGCTTCTAGCTTCGCTAAGATCGCGCCTAAAAATAGATATGTTGATACAGGCCTGCGGCACCAGAAAAGTTCAAATATTTCATGTTCTCCTAACTGTGGGCTCGAACCCCGATACCTTGTAGAGTTCTATGATGGCTTCCACCTTGTTACAGACAGCTTAGCAGTCACTATACATGGCTAATGCTAGCGACAACTACATAATATTTTTATACTTGCGGCTAACTTCATACTGTCGAATTTTCGTTAGGTGTGCGCGCGCGCCAAAATTTTACCTCAACTCGCCAAAAGAAGTATAATTTCAAAAATACAATTTCTAAGATACTAAAAGTATCTTAGATACAAGATAGTTCCCAGCTCTGTAGTACTTATACACACTTTAGTAGGTGGCCGATTTTGTTAAAATTAGGCACTTTAAAATTTTTAGTCTTTACTAATAGGTGTTAAATTTGGAATTTGAAACAATTTCGCTAATTTTGTCGGTAGGTACCTATCTATTTTCTGGCCAAAATTCTTTTCAATTCCAGAAAATGGATAAAAATTAATAAACAAACACTTGAAAAATTCTACACAATATTTATTAATCTCAACGATCGTTTCGGGTTCCTAGCCCATCATCAGGAGTTTACATTAATACTAGGAACCCGAAACGATCGTTGAGATTAATAAATATTGTGTAGAATTTTTCAAGTGTTTGTTTATTAATTTTTATTCAATCATGTTCTACCAAGTGCCTAGCGATAATTCTATAGAATTTATATCCAGAAAATGGTTTGATTGCGCCCATTTTAAATGTGTCGAGCGCTAGAGGAACTTATACCTGCATGCAAAGGCCGTTTAGATTTTTAGTGTATTTGCCATATGGCACATACACTATTGGCGTCGATCGGATGGCGGGACCTAGGGGTTGGACCAAAATTTCTCGACGTTTCATAGCCTCCTGAACATTTTGGCACCATTTTTGGAAATGTCTATTTATATATGTATATATATATATATATATATATATATATATATATATATATATTTATATATATATATATGTGTGCGGGCAATAACTTTCGAAAGAGTTAATTGATTTTGACGAAATTTGGTAGGCACGTTGAAATCCATCACCGCACGAAGCCTATTTAAAATGGGCTCATTCGGACCATTTTAAGGGTAGTTTTTAGGGGTTGAAAAATGTTTTTGGGCCCAAAAATGCCGAAAAAATTCTCAAAATCGTTTCAAAATTGAAATTTAACCTTTTAGTAACGATTAAAATGTGCTGCCAAAATTTTAATAAAATCGGCCCGACAGGACCGGACTTACAAATTTTATGAAAACACTAGTTTGCGGATAGTGCTTTACTTACTGAAGGGTGTATTTAATTTGGTACCGAGGTTGCATTGATAAAAATATTGAAATTAAGAAAAAAAATATTATTTTAAGGGATGTATTAAGGGGTTAAATTTTTTATTTTGTTCAAAAACAAACTTAAGTTTACATAATAAAGCCACAATGCCAGTATTAGCAAATACACTATATTGTCGGCAGGGTTTTGGCACTGCGACCCGAGTTTTTTTGTTTGTTTATATAAGGTAAAAATAAGCTTGTCAACAGCGAATATTTTTATGCGTCAGTGAACACAGTTAATTTATCAAAAAAAAACGCTTCTAAATAGTTCTCATTGTTTTCATAAACAGCAACAACACATAAATAACACAGAGATTATTTCATTCTATAATATTATAATTAATTCATTTACACATATTTGTTACATACGATACGTAACTAATAGGTATATTTTTCACATAACAGCGACAGAACGACAACTATAACTACTATTATAGCCTATACGTCGTCATAATATAATATTACAATCTCGGACTTCTGATACATTTTTCAACAAGCTGAAGCGACTCAGGGTTCTTTCTGATTGGTCAAATACGTCATCTTGATGTCATTTGATACACACACACATCTAAACGAACGTAACAACTATCAAGTGAACTCTGTACTAATATGGATAATTGATAGCGATTAAAAAATGGGTAAATTTGTATGTTCAAACACATATTCTTTAAGACAGGCATTAATGTTTACAAAATCAGAATGAAAACTTCAGGTAAGGCTTGTAATCTAATTCTTTCTATAAAAATCGATCAATTTTTTGACATTTCAAAAGAAAACTTAATAAAAATTTATTTTTCAATTCCAATTTCTCAAGAACACTGTTATTGTATAAAATTTGGACATCCTAATATCTCAAATCTATACTAATCTATACTAATATATAAATCCACTAGCGGCCCCGTCCGGCTTCGCTCGGGTGCTAAGAAAGCCCGGGTGAAATACACTACTAACTCGCTTCGCTCGTTCACTTGAATATTATAAATAGGTACACTACAAATTTCTCAAAAACCATGAGAATAATCGAGTCTTATTAAGAGTAGCTTTTTTGTAGCAAATAAGTTACTGAAACTAAATTTTATACTTAAATCTCTTTTCTTCCATTGGCGTAGACATTTGAAACGTTCAAATATTAAAAAACCCGAGCTCTACGCCTTTGGATTAATATTAATCATAATTTTGAAATGGGTTTTTTTGTTCCATAAAACTATGTCAACGTGCCAAATCTTAGCAAAATCGCACAAGCCGTTTTAAATGTATAACAAAAAAACGATTTCAAAATTGTAACTTTAGGGCCGTATAGCGCCCAAAATAAGCAATTTTGTAAGAAGGTAAGTTTGCTTAAATCGGCTTATTTTGGTCTCAGGAACATGTGGAAAGCGTGTGTTAAGTGTCTTTGAGTACACCCTGTACCTATATAAATCTTCCGTGAAAAATTATCTAACTGATGGTGAAAACCGCATCAAAATCCGTTGCGTTATCGAAAAAATGAAAAAACCGGTCAAGTGCGAATCGGACTCGCGCATCGAAGGTTCCGTACAATAATAAAAAAAATTTTACTTATATTTTATTTTGATCTTTTTTTTCCGTATACCAAATTAAAAGTAGGTATATTTTAAAGTAAAAAAAAATATATTAACAGAATATTTGGTGAATAAAAAATGAAGTGAAAAATTCCAAAATGTTTATAAGTATTACCTATATATAAAAATAAACCACGTATCGTCAGTTGTATTTTAATTTGGCTCCTTCGTGGTGGCATGTGAGCGCCGTTCCACTACGCTGGTATATTTGATACACTTTGTACACCACTATGCCTAATTTTCTGTTTTTGTGTGGCCTTAGGGACCCCTCTTAATTTTTACTTTTTGTTTTTTTTTTTATTATTTGTTAGGATATCCACCATAATAACACATATTCTGTGAAAATTTCTACCGGCTGCCCGTTACGGTTCAAGAGATACAGCCTTTTAAAGGTAGAACAGACAGATGGACAGACAGACGAGTAGGCTTAGTAACACCGGGTTTCCGTACGGAACCCTAAAAATGTATACCAACATTGAAATATTTTTTAAAGGACGTACTATAATAATCCTGAGCTAAACCAATTCTTTTTGTTTTTAAACATGTTCACCAGCAATTAATCCTATGTATGACAATGTTTTGCTGGTGCTGAGTAATTATAAACAATACCGAATGTGTGTATAAAGTTATAAACATTATGCATATTATTTCAGTATAAGATGGTAGTTTTTAGGTCAAATCAAAATGAATCCCGACAATTAATTAGCATTCATCGATCATTGAATGTTGATAATACGTCATGTGTGAGATGTACGATGTATGTTATTCAAACCAAGCGTAACTTTAATACTTCTATGCAATAAAACACAATATTAACATTTAAATATCATGATACATAGAAAAAAGATAGATACATTAGAAAAGATAAATAAATTAATAATAAAAAATGTTGGAGCATACAAGTATTCAAGAATTACAAGGCGCGACATTCAAGGTACTGTGTGTAAACGGTTTTACCGAACATAGGGAAAATAACATTGAGAAGATTTACAATTTTGTAGTAGGCTATGAGCCATAAGACCTATTGTAAATATGTATTGGAAATTGGAATACATAGAAAAAATAGTACAGTGAATTTTTAAACAATTTTCCATAGCAACGGTTGACTATTAAGAGTAACTCGGAACCTGCATAATAAAAAAAGTCATGAGGTTCCGTGGGACACCCGACAGAAGCTATGCTTCATACGCATTGTATATAAAATAGACTTTATCGAAGCTATAAACATTAAAATTGAAAAGTTATTATTTGACCGGCATTTTGAAATCTGACGCCATTTTATTTTTTTGTACTCTATAAAACTCTCAAATATCAATTTTCAAAAGAATCGGATAATTTTTACACAAAACTACATAGGTATGGCCGCCATTTTGGAATCTGACGACATTTTTTTTGTGTCCTATGAAACTCTCAAATATTAATTTTCAAAAGGATTGGATAGTTTTTACAAAAACGTTCATATAGCGGCCATTTTCAAATCTGACGCGATTTTATTTTTTTGCATCCTATAACTCACAAATATTAATTTTCAAAATGATTGGATAATTTTTACAAAAAAGTACATATGGCCGCCATTTTGAAACCTGACGCCATTTTATTTTTTTGTAACTAGATACTCTATAAAACTCTCAAATATCAATTTTCAAAAGAATCGGATAATTTTTACAAAAAAATACATAAGTATGACCGCCATTTTGAAATAATGGTTCATTATGTAACTGTTTTTCATCATAGCACTGAAAATCTAATATAATTGAAAAAAAAAACAAAAATTGAGGTAGTTTCGTTAATTTTATTACGATTTCAAAAAACCAGACACTTCACGATTGGTTCCAAATCTTCATGGTTTCCGGGCTTGTAGGCCGTGGTCCGGTGGTATTTTTACCTGACGTTTCGTCTACAACTGCGGTAGACATTCTCAAAGGCGATGTGGCAGCCGTCGAAGTGTCCTCCTTGGCGGTGGTGATCTGTGAGCCGCCAAGGAGGACACTTCGACCGCTGCCACATCGCCTTTGAGAATGTCTACCGCAGTTGTAGACGAAACGTCAGGTAAAAATACCACCGGACCACGGCCTACAAGCCCAGAAACCATGAAGATTTGGAACAATGCCGGCCGTGAAAGCTTGCACACTTGGACTTCACGATTGGGTTTTCATCTCATTTTTCACCAGGACAAGACATTGGAAAACCTGACACCTGACTCACAACTACGAACTCCCCCTGAAACGACACTGTAGCTACTCTAACTTTAAGTGGAATTATTCAGCTATCATAAACAAATTTTGGTCAGATTTAAATGAACTGATACCAATACGATAGTTATGCTTTTACTATTTGCAGTTTGCTGTCATTAATTCAAAGGACAATAATATGGTTGATGATAAGACCATGAATGCGTAATTAGGACTTGCGCAACGTAAAACGTGATCTCGAGCGAAAGTTTATTTTGATACCTCCAACCCATATGTGATTCTACTTTATTTTTTTCTAAATATTTTAAATGATAATATGCGTATTATATATTTATATAATCTTATATTTTTTACACTGCGCATGGTCAGTAAAACATAATATTATAGCTTAGACATCTCCGGTCATGAGGCCTGAGTAGAGGGTGGCTGCAAGTGGGCCCAGCATCAAATCCTATAGACGCCAACGTAATCGTATCTCCGGCGTATCTTGGACAATCACCTGGTTTATTCGCTACTTTCATCGGCCTTGTCTTAAGATAACACATAAGTAAGCTTGAAGATCATTCTGTGCTCTCCTTTTGGGGTGCGTCCCCCCGTTTGCGTACGCCTGCTCTAATCTACGCTGTGACCGGTGGCCTCAACGCACAACATAATTTTTTAGGGAATTTATCCGAAATAATCCAGATTTTTTATCCGTATTTAGGTATTTAGATAGGTAACTTAAAAAATAAAAATAGAATTTTGTTAAGTGTAGGTATTTCAGTTTTCCATAATTTCATCCGTTGGAAGATATCTATCAATTGTTTACACAATAAATTAAATTACAAGAAAGATCCGGTCTTAATTACTAACAGAATTAATTCGCAATTAAAAGCGAATGTAGATGTCAGCCCTTCGGACGAAATGGTAGTTTGAATGGTTTTGTAAGGAAAGTAAACTTTTAAGTTAATGAGGTTAGATTTTTAAGTCAATAATGTCAGATCGAGCATTAACCAAGCATTAACCATATTGATATTTAAAAATACGTTTGTTTGAGTCAAAAAAACACAATGAATTACGGGAGGCGGGAGCTGCCATTTTTTTCTTGTGGACCCCACATACAACGACTTTGGATTCGAACACCAGATGCCAGCCACTTTGTTTTTAATTGCGAATAATTTTTGTATTCTGTATGCTATAGCACTCATAAAAAGAAATAATTGAAAATAATAGTGGTGATTTCTTCTATCCGTGTGACACTTACGTCTCAACACAGTTTTTTCAACCATGTGATTTCCTACACCTAAAACTAGACATTCGCTTAATACAATAATTATCCATAACCAATCGTGTAATTTTTTAGTTACTCTTATAAATTAAGGAATTTTACTGGTCTAACATAGCAAGTGAGTAGTAGTGAGCTGAAATCATCACAAAGTTTTACGTGTTTTTTAACACGCGTTACGATTACCTTCCATACCGAATAAAAAAAATTCGTCTAGGAATCCAAAGGAAATTTAATGCCCTAAACGATGCTTTTCGCCCTATCTCGATAACTTAAAAAATGTTCAAATTATTAGCATTTAAGTCCTTTTAAAAATCAGTTTTTTCCTTCTATTTGGCAATTTTTCATTCAATTCACTTGGACTTAAATGCTTATAACTTGAACATTTTTTAAGTTATCGAGATAGGGCAAAAAGCATCGTTTAGGGCATTAAATTTCCTATTAATTCATGGACGGATTTTTTTATTCGGTATGGAAGGTACTCGTAACGCGTGTTTAAAACACATAAAACTCTCTGATGATTTCAACTCTGAGTGCCTATAACTTCTCAATTTTTAAAGATATCGATATGAGACAAAAATCACGTTTAAGGGCGTCCCTTGCTTTATGAACATATGTATTTTCAATTTAAAATTCGATGAAGAACACAATAAATAAAACTATTGAAAAGGACATTACATTTTAACCATTGGTTACCAATGTTACAAAAAGCGCGTGATTTTCAAGAAGCTGTAGCGCGGTTACCGTTAGTACCACAGAAAAGTTTGCGAATAGAAATTGTAGAAAATGTAATTATCTTTAAAACAATACATATTAGAAGATTCGCTTAAGTCGACCATTTTGGAGATATGTATTTCGAAAAAAGCAAAAAAAGTAATAAAATTTCGTAGTTTTTCAGTCGCCAAAAGTTGTTTTTTAGAAATTCCAGAGGGTGAGAGCTCCTAGGCTAACATTTTATTAGTAGACCCTAAGATACCTTCATACCAAATTTGCTGCATTTATCCGCCATGTAACGGTAATTTCCCTATTACTATTAACTTGAGTATATTAAGCCTAATTTAACACTCTATATGAAAATTTTAATATATTGTGTACCAAAATATTCAATTTTGTTCCTACTGAAATAAAAAAATTTTACTAATTTTCGGCAGTTTAAGAAAAAACTTATAGTCCAGGAAAATATTGACAAAAATGACCGTAACTCGAAACAAATCTGTGCAGACCTTAAACTTTGGTTATAGTAAGTTCAAAATAGGCCAAAGTTCACGAAACAAAAAAGTTTTCCAATTTTACGGATCCGCGGGAACCTGTAGGGGGTGAAAAAGAGTATTTTTAATAAAAAAATAGCTATTTTCTCGGAAAATATGCAAAAAATAGTTCAAATAAAAGTTGTTTCTGACAAAATTATCTTTAATTTGGTGTTTTTAAATCAATTTTATAGCAATAATTAACCGAAATGCGGCCATTTTTCGATGGGGGTTGAAAGAGATGATTTTTTTTAAGTTTCTCTAAAAATAAGATATACAGGGTGAGTTACTAAGAATGTCTCGGGCGATATCTCATTTATTATGAGCATTAGAAAAATAAGTTTTAAATAAAAGTGGGATTTGAATAAGAACACTAAACTTTAAAATTATTTTTACTTATACAGGGTGTACGATGTAGTCATGGTACAATTGACTTTTAGTTTTATAAGTAGAGCACCCTATATATTTTCAGGCCATTAGGAGGCCTACATAAAATGGTGCCATTTTTGAAATTCGGTTTGGACGTTGCCAAAATATTCAACTTTTTCTGCAAAATTCTCCATTTTCGTTATCTCTACTAAAATACACACCAACCACATTTTTCAAGTTGAGTCAATGTTTGCATGTCAAGTATTAGTCCATAGCATGTGCCTCAAAAAACGTGATTTTTGAAAGGCTGTACCTTTTTATTGGATTGGCTGTACCTTTTTTTACAGGATTAGGAGGTTGTAGACCCGTAGTATTTGATATTAATTGCAACTTGATACCTTTAGCCAATCCTGAACGAAAGGGTTTTGACGGAACCCTGAAAATTAAGTTTGTCACGTGATAATTCTACATAGAATTAGAAATTTATGATTTTCGGATTTTTTCCTTTATTGGTGCTATGAGACCTTCCTTCGTACTAAATTTCAAGATTCTAGGTCAACGGGAAAATTAAAAATCCGAAGAATCTATAAAAATTCAACGTGTAGAAAATTTTGGGGGGGGGGAAGAACCCAAATCAAATTTGCTTCATTTTGTCAAGTGGGCCATCGTTATCTATGTTTTTTGGATGCTGAATCGAATGAAAGCAATACTAAGGCTTTAGAACCTATCCTTATTTACGAAAATTAAATTTAGCTATTGGGATCCGTCAAATGAGCATATGACATCTGGTGGCAGAAAATTGTACTCAAAACGAGGGAAAATTTTACATGCTAACAGTGCAAATTAATCATGAAATTGTTTATTACAAAAATAAAACAAGTAAAATAAACAAAAAGCTTATCGAAAATGAAATTCGCGACGTTTTCTAATATCATGGCAATAAACACTGTCAGTTATTGCCTTGTAAAACTTACTTTACAGAGAATTATTTTCTAATGAAATGTGGAAAAACTGTATTTATGAATTAAAAAAATATTTTATATTAATAATAAGATGTACTTATTATCATACTGCACTACAATAGTTGAATCCCTGATGATTGAAAAATTTATAGGATTAACTTTTTATACAAATATTTTGAGGTTAGTAACTTACCTACTTATTACAATATAACTTATTATGTTGCAGTTATGTGTTTACACCTAACCCAGCCTTAAAGGCGCATTGAACGCGGATGATTAATTTCGTGGAGATTTTCTTTTAATTTTGATGTTTTTAAGCAATATGTCGTAAAGATTACTACTTTTGACAGTTCATTTTGCATGCATTTTTCTCGTTATATTTCCGACATTTGATAATATGCCCGGCATTAAGAATCCGTTCTCTTTCAACGAAATTCCTTTGTTTAGGATTCGTACCGGCCCAATCACAAATTGCACTTATATTTATCATTTCTTATCACTTTGAAAATCATAAAATTACACGCAAAAGTATACCCCGTATATGAAATTTCCCCCCTCTGCGCCATGTTTTTTAAGCTCCACCTATCTGACGAATCCCAATAGTATGGAGTTCAATTAGACTCAAAAATTAAAAACCTCGGAACTCATTTATAGTGGATGGATTTTCATGATTTTTTTACATTGAGTTTCTAATAGTGAGTAAAAAAAATTTAATCCTTTAAAAATTGCCGCTTTTCGAAAATCCATTTTTTTTGAAAATACAACAAATATATAAACCTTTCACGGGAAACGCTCTAGTATATATGAAGAGCGTTCAAGAAATATTAAATTGGCATATCGAGGTTGTAGACCGATTGATAGGCTAGCTAACGTCATCAAAAAAATTAGGAAAATTCAAGGCCACTACCCTACAGAAGCAATTTTATCAATATTGTACCTTTTGACTAAAAATGGAAACACTTGACGCGGATTGCTCTAGTAAGAAGACTTTTGAATAAACTCCCGTGTATGGATTATAGACCTATCTTATGCTATCTAAATGTGTTGAAAAATTTCGAAAATTTGTTCATGGCCACCCTACAGAAGTAATTTTTTCAAGATAGTACTTTTCGACTAAAAATGGAAACACTTGACGCGGAGTGCTCTACTAAGCAGGGGTGTTCGATAAATATAAAATTCACACACATAGATTATAGACTTATTTGTGGGCTATCTAACTCAGTCGGAAAATTTGGAAGTGGCCGCCCTACTAGAGTCAGGGTGGGTTTTTTATACCTATACGTAATATAATTTTCTTGTGGAGTATGTTTGCTTTTTGTATGTTTGTACGTGCGTGCGTGTATGTGTGTGTTTGTGCGTGTTTATGCGTTTGGACGTATGTACGCATGGAGATGAGGTAGAGCATAACCCCTCCTTGCTCTCTAAAAATGCTGAGTTGATGCTAGTGCTCCCGGCGCAATTTTTATCTTCAAAAGATAGTTTACCTATGTGATAAGATTTTACCACGAGTTTGTCCGAATTCTCTAATTCAATTTGCTCAAAAGTTAAGTTGAGCGGTGGGACACTCTAGACGCGCACTGCGTATATTTAAGTCAACAGAAGAAACGAAACACTACAAAATTTGCATAGATACGAATCTGACAAAAATATGTATAGAATACTTTTTATAGGGAATTTAGTTAGCTTTAATTTTGTATATAATTATTTTTACCGTAGAGTTGAAAGAAATCTCAGAATCAGGTAAAACCTGATTTTCGTTGCTTCTTCCACTCCTCACGGGAGTTAGGGACCTCGTTGGAGGGGGGGAAATTTCAGAATTTCTTGGGGCTACTTTAACAGACTATTATGTAAGAAAAATTTCCTGTCTGAATTTTTTCCATTTTAAAATACTTGGCGCTTGGGCTAAAAAGGAAAGGCAAAGAAAAAATAAACCTTTCCTTACATAAATAAGTAGCTACATAATTAGGCCCGTAATTACGTTTTATCACCTAGTCTTGATCGAATTTCATAATTTAAAATGTATTTTTGTTAAAACTCTAAAAAAAGTAATATAAACTTGATTGAAGTTCCATATTGAGATCGACTATAATTCAGCATTCTTTATAGTAGGGGAGCCCAACAGGAGATTTTGGGATTTACTTAAGCGCGGCAGATTAACATATGGGGGGATACCTTGCACCCTGTTGAGTACCTCTACCATATCTAAGCCCTCTATATAGGACCGCGCGCGTAGAGCAGCCGATCAGAATAGTAAAAAAAATCGATAGCTGGAAATACTCGAGCGCGTCAGATTAAGGTATGGTGGGTTAAATTACATGCTGAAAAGTGTGCATTTCAATAATCTGACGCTTTGAGCGTGACGTAAGGGAGTGGGAGGGTCACAAACTTGCAAAAAAAAACGTCGCCTCGACATTCTCGAGCGCGGTCGGTTTTTTTTTATTTTGAAGGAAATAATTCAAGGATAACGGGAAAAATATAATCTGCCGATTTTCACAAGCCAAAGTCACAAAAATCGTCAATAAAGTTTAGCGCGTGCAGCTGCAGTGAAGCATGTATTCCCCACTCACAAAAAGTCAGTAGCTTAGCAACATATTTAGTTTGATAGGTAAATGTAAATGTCAAAAATTAAAAGAAATAATTGTCGTTTAAATGCCTCGAAATTATAAAACAATAAACAGAAAAAAAGAATCATTGCAAAATTGGAGGAAGGAATTTGCTAGTACCACCAAATATTTTATTTGTTACATTCAATGATTTAAGAAAATAAAAAATCATGAAAAAAATTTTTTTTCGAACAGTCAGATTCAGAAAATCCCTCCAAATAATTGTCAGATTATGGATCAGCACGACCAGGACATCAAGCTGAACCGTCTGTATGAAAATTTGACGCGCTCGAGTATTTCAAAATAGCGTTTTTTTTCATTTTCGAAAAGATGCCACGAGCTTGCGTCACATCCGAATCGACAGTCTTTTGAATGGGAGCTTCGTTCGAGATCACTTAACATCCCCTCTTAATATCTGACGCGCTCGAGTAAATTTTTTCCCCCCCATTTTTAAGCCTTCCGTACGGCCGCCCCCACCATCCAAACCGGCAGATTTATATACCTCCGTCATCAGAGACACGTGGGCCATATACACTATCAATATCTGACGCGCTCGAGTATTTCTATGTAACTGTTTTTTTTTTACATTTTTGAAAGATTGTAGTCGCTCCCCCGACCGGTGAAAGGGTACACATGATATAACCTTTTTTTCTTTCTACTATCTAATCTTCAAAATCCAATAGGTCCCCATTTAGCATCGTGGGCTCCCCTACTATTATAGAGCTTGTTTCACTGAACAGCTGATTTCACAACTGCGCGGAGTTGGGTATTACTCGGTGTTTTCAGAGTAGTTTTCTTACAAATTTATGTTTCGCGTTGTAAGTAATTGAATTAGTGAACGAATAATATTTTATCGAATCGACTCGTTTTGTGAATCAATTGACTAAATGGAGGAGGCTCTAGTCGAGCACGCGGACCTAGCAGCGGTGGTCAGTGGTCAGTTAGATATGGGAACGGTGCAACAGAGGACGTGCAGCCGCGACTGTCGGCAGCGAGCGTTCATCACAGTGTTTATAGTGTGCTTCATTACACTTACTGCTGCTGCGGTTGATGCACAGGTTGCCAAGGTAAGTTGCAATCAACATCTTTATTTTGTCAATCATTATAATCCAAGCTTTGACCGTACAAAAGTCTACTAAACAATTGTGTGTGTTTTAAAGACCACCAACAGCTAAGGTTATTTGGGCCTAGCACCAATTCATATTTTCAATTCATTATTTTTTTCTTTTTTAATAATAAATTGAAAAAATCCAATTGACACTTTTACCAACTCTCGGGCTAGAACCCGGGAACTGGGGACTTGTAATAGAGGAACCATAGAAACGCCATGTAAACAACAGCACCGCTACACGTTCGGCTATTCTCAAGCCCTCTACTGGACAATACTATTAAAATTTTATTATTGCTTAACAGATAATATGTTGAAAAACATCAAATTGGTGTCAGACCAATTCAATTTTTTTTTATTATTTTTTGTTAAATATGTAAGACTAGAATCGTAGAATCAAAAATTATACAAAAGTTTTAGAGAATTTTATTCTCTATATACGATTGATAATAACCATTTTTTTACTGAAAATGGAACGAAGCCGAGAAATTCGCAAAATACCGCCTTTTGTGACCTTGAACCGCGATATCTGGCAAACGCCGGCACGATATCGATGGGCACAAAGTATTGTCTTGTCGTGTCAAATATTGACAACTAAAAAATAGTTAACGACGACTGCAACTTTGTTTGCAAGAGCAAGGACGACAGTTTAAACATCTTCGATAGTGCGCTAAATGCGTTATTATATAATTAGTAATTTTTTTTCAATTAAACCATATTTTTAAAACCATTGAGTAATTGAACCTGGATTTATTAGAATTTTTTTCTTGTTTTGATCTCTACTATCACCTGTCAAAGCATAGAAAGTATGCGAATTAATGACACTTATAAATTAAAGTAATAATGCTAATAGTAAAAATAATATGATGAATTTCGTTTGTAAAAATTTCCGGTTATTTTTTAGTTATTTATTTCCACTTGTTACGATATATTGTTATCGTTGTGAATTAATGTTGTAATTATTATAAATGACATTCAGTAAATCAACGCAAAATCACAAATGTATTTAGCATATTATGGTGGTGGCGTCGGGTCATTTTAAACTGCTAAGTAAGTGTAAACTATAAACCTTATTATTTTAGCTGTAAAAGTATATAATATTACTATGAAATGTGAGAATTACGCTTACTTCGGGATGTGAACCCACAAACTTCAGTATTGTGCTAGATGAACTAACCAGTGTCTACAATAGACAATCAGTTATTTCTTATTTAAATAATGTGTTTTTTTCCTAAAAAGATATAGGGTGTAGTTTAGGAAAAAAATAGACATCCAACATGGAAATAATTTGTAACATACTGCATTTTTGCATACACGTTGGTATTTAGGTTATAAATAATATGCCCGAGTTCCTCATCGATCCGACACCTATGCGTGGTTAATTACACGGGATTAAAGGTCACGAGAAATATATCGAAAACGGTGAGCTCTTCGACAAAAACATTAATTACCAAATTTGTAGCTCTGTGGCATTCTGCTACAAAACGGTTTCAGAAATTTTCGAAAAAAAATTTGTCATTCCATCTTTCCATGTATGGAAAGGTACCATAATAAAATGTTTTACGCAATTTCGCTTTACTTCTGTCTCTGGGTTAACTAAAAACATATTCCTGCAAAACTTTATTTACCCCCATCATTCAGATTTTCTCTATTCCGTGGTTTTTCGTTTTTATGCGTGTTCCATTGCTTCGGAAAAATCAAAGCGGGTATATTGCTATTAAAACTCCGAAAAAAAAGTGAACTCAGCTATTTCTCAGGGTCATATTTCCGAGCGTGGGAACTAAATTCATTTTATAACAACTGTAGAGTCTGCATGTGAACTTCTTTACCATATTTAATACTATGCAACATATAATCTCGTGAAAGGTTACCCCTACGATAAAAACTTATTGGACCGTTTTTGTAGTAAATTATCTCAGATACAAATTTGGTTATACATTTTTTGTCGAAAAGTTCGCCGTTTTCGAGATATTTTCAAAAAAACATTTTTTGTGATCTTTGACCTCGTGTAATTGACCACGCAGGTGTCGGATCGATTAGGAACTCTAGCATATTAATTATTTAGGACTCAAATACCAATATGTATGCAAAATTCAGCCTATTACAAATTATTTCCAGCTTTGGATATTTTTATTTGTACATGGTGTTTTTAAATAAAGTAGCACAAATAACACGTTCAAAGAACGTCCGTGAAAGGACTAAAATTCTT
This sequence comes from Mongoloraphidia duomilia, assembly GCA_039654895.1. Classification (NCBI taxonomy): domain Eukaryota; kingdom Metazoa; phylum Arthropoda; class Insecta; order Raphidioptera; family Raphidiidae; genus Mongoloraphidia; species Mongoloraphidia duomilia. The sequence goes on along the minus strand of CM077518.1, from coordinate 27,577,100 downwards.
ATGGAATTTGTAATATTGGAGGTTTTTGCAAATAAGAAATAGTCTTTTAGCAAATTTGACCGTTGTTTGATATTCCTAGTTGGCTTACCCTACGTGTTTTAAGGAAAATTAAAGGTTCGTATTTGGTTTTCACCGATTTTCAGGAAAACCATAAACCGTACAAAAAATTATAAGACACAAAATCTATCGATTCTTAAATTTCCTATTACCATGTGTGCTCAATTTTAGAATTTTGGTGAATGAAAAAAAATATTGGACTAGTATTAGTATCAAGAGTGCCGTGACTGGTCTATTTCCAGTGTGCCATTTTTCTCCAAATTTTATAGAATTATAGCTTGACAAATGAGTGCCAAAATTGAAGGTCGTATCTACAATAGTTCTCCCAATATAAAGAAAATAAATTTTGGACCCCCCCAGCTTTAAAGGACTGAATCTCCGAAGAGTTGGACATTTTACTAAGGTGATTTGTTGCAGAACGGTATCATTTGTAATAATTTATTTGAAGACACCCTATATTTTTCTACTAGTATATCATTACTGAAATATCCTATTAATATATCGAAATACCTATACTAATAACTAACTATAAAATAATACGGCCCGGTGCTCCCACCATGTAAAACCGTTTAATGGTCAAATAAAAATATTAGAAATAAGATCTTTTTCCAGCCGATTTGAACAATAAACACTATTTTTTATCAACGTGTTTCATCAGAACTACAATAGAAAATTAAAAAAAGTAATAAAGTTTTTCTAAAATACATATTTAGAATGAACAATAATTTTGTTTTATATTATATTTATTTTATTCATTTATTTTCTCATCGATTCCATTTTTTTGTTGTCCTTAGCATTAGCGGTAGGTAAGGGGTCCCGTCAAAGATCCTGATAGTAATATTATGAAGACAAAAACACTAAAGGGCTGCTTTTCAATTTGGAATTTTTCAAGAAACATGCCCTTAAAATCCCTAGCGTTACTTTTCGTATGCCACAATATTATGGTCTCTACAGACTACAAGTGCAATTTTATAATATAGGTATTCAAGGATTATTAACCAGTGCAAATACTTAAATTTTATAAGTATTATAAAATTTAAGTAATTTTAATTCATAACCGATTATATACTTAAATTTTATAATACTTATAAAATTTAAGTATATAATCGATTATGAATTAAAATTACTGCAAAAATAAATCGAGCTTGTAGAATGTGTAAGCCTATAAACGAAAAACGAACAAAAAATCAATATATCTGATTTTGCACGCAAGCATTTCATTTTTTAATTACAAATTACAATAGTATTATAATATTCATACTTAGTAATTCGTACGTTTTTAAGGTGGTTTCATTCGTAAACAGCAGAGAGCGCAGTTTAAGATGACGTCACCAGTTTATTGTTTGATGGTATTATTTTAGATCAAAATTCACTTTTCAAAACTTTACAGTATTTTTTAGTTTTGAGATCCCCGAGTCCAAAAAACAGATTTTTGGAAAAAGTCTAGTCATCTGTGGGCACGATACCGGTCAAACAGGTGAGAGGATCGAAAAAAATTTTGGTAGGATGTTTGGCATATAAATAGAAAGTCCTATTGTTTTGGGGGAAAATCTGCGCATGCGCAAAAGAGACATGTGCCATAACGTTATTTTTAGAGTTCCGCATCTTATAAGGAAAAACGGAACCATTATAAGATCACTCTTGCGTTCATCTGCCTGTCTGTCACAGACGTTTTTCTCGAAAACTGTGTGATGTAGGAATTTGAAATTTGGCATGATGCTAGGTCATTGTGACGCGCACATAATTCGATATTCAAAGGTTATGAAATATTTTTGTAAATATTTTAATTGGGGGTAACTTTGGCATCCTGAAAAAAAAGTTGAATTTAAATTGTATCGTGTGGGGTAACGTTGGAAAGAGCTAATTTTGTGGATTTGAAACATACTTTCTTCAAATTTTTTGGTGAATTAGTAATAATAGTCCAAGCGGCAGGGAATAAATGAAAGGGGTTACCTGGAAAGTATTCCGAAGTTAATGATATTTTTGTATGTTGTTTGTGGGTACTTTGTGGAGTAGAATCTGAGTTTTAGACCTAGAGGACCCTGTACTAACGTGGGGGGAGCCGAAAGATCACGAAATTTTACCACCTTTTTTGCTTTTTTCGAAATCTCTCAGAAACGGTCGACTTAAGCAATTCTTTCATTATGTAATGTTTTAAAGAGGATTACATTTCTTACAATTTTCATTCCCACAACTTTTCTGTGGTACTAATGGTAAGCACGCTACAGCTTCTTGAAAATCACGCGTTTTTTGTAACCTTGGTAACCAATGGTTGAAATGTAATGTCCTTTTCAATAGCTTTATTTATTGCGTTCTTCATCGAACTTTAATTTTAAAATACACATATTCATAAAGCAAGGAACGCCGTCCTTTTTGTCCCATATCGATATCTTTAAAATTGACAAGTTAAAGGCAGTCAAAGTTGAAAACATCACAGAGTTTTACATGTTTTTTTTTAACACGAGTTTCGTGTATCTTCCATACCGAATTAAAAAAAATCCGTCTAGGAATCCATAGGAAACTTAATGCCCTAAACGATTGTTTTGTGTGAGTACAATGAAATGTTCTATAATCTATATGACAGAGAGTTTGACAACGACGTTAGACTGATCCTGCGTGTCCAATAACTGTAATTATATGATCACAATAAGGTCATTGTCAAATCAGATTTTTTGACAATTCTTTCTGAAACCCCTCAAAACTCTTCTTTAAAAACAAGAAATTAACCCATATTCGAACGTTTTTTAAATTCTGCTGCTAGGGGGGTGAAAAGTAGGGTTGAAAATCGGATTGAATTCACTATACTGAACAGATTTGAATGCGATTTTCATCATTCGATAGCTTATTTCTTGAGGAAGGTTTAAGTTTATAGGCCCGGTTTCATCCGAGTGCAAATAGGATTGATTCTAAGTTGGAAATAGCGATCGAGCGAGTAATATATGCTTTTGAATTAAGAAACAACCATTTTTTTAGTAAAATGAAAAATTGAAAAAATACAGGCTTTCGTCTAAAACATTTGTTGAAATTATCATCTCTCGAAAATACAGAAAAAGTTATTTAAAACACAAGAAGCATGAAGTTTTTTTTTATAAGTTATATAAGTTATAAAAAAGAGATGATCATAGAATAGAGTGTCATTAAATTAAGACGTAACGATCTCAGTCCTTATAAGAAAAATTTCAACTCCATAATTTGAGATCACTCAAACACACTGGCGCCGAGACAACCTTGATAAAAATAATTTTAAATTTGTGTTCTTATTTTAGCGACAACATGTGGCAATACCCAAATTTTCAGATTATATAGAATTCAGTTATGCAACATAAAGTATATGCAGTAACACTGTGATTATGGTAATAAAAAAGACATTATAATTAATATTTAACTGCTGCAGGAATTGAAATAATAGAAATAACAAAATTGATAATTATTATTTTGGCGCAGAGGCGCACAATCTACAAAGATAAGAGATCTAGCAAATATACAATTAAAAAATTATACGTATAAAATAAGGTTAACGCGGTTTCCGGCGTTCATATCAAGTCTCAAGCATTTAAAGGTCGATAGGTCACGGCAGTTATATCGTATATTTATTATAATAAATAGATGGTATATTTACTGTATACGGATGTAAAAAAAATTTTTCAAGTAGGTACCTTTTAAAACTCACAATCATTTTATGGTATACTCAATGCTAAACGACCACTAAATTGTTGTGACCAAAAGGCAAAATCGCATGACTTTTTCATTATTATTTTATTTTTAACTTCCCATTGGAAGTTTTTGTAATGTGTCCGATTTTGCAAATGAAAAATGTTGACGTATCTCCACGTTTCAAGGTCCCTAAAGTTCGAATCCATCGTTTTTACAGAGATGTCTGTGTGTGCGTGTGTACGTACGTTCGCACGTTCGTGAACTTTTTTTCGTCTCGCATATCTCGAGAACAAAGAATGATATCGACTCCGGACCAATTTCATTCGACGCATCATTGTATAATTTGCAAAAAATTTGAATAGGCTGTTTTTTATTTATAACAAAAAAACTACTGTAAAATTCTTGTAAAATGTTTTTCGTTTCGCATATCTCGATAACAAATAATGATATCGACTCCGGACCAATTTCATTCGACGCATACTTACATAATGAATAACCTACCTGATAAAGTTTACAAAATATTTGAATTTGCGGTTTTTTTATAACAAAGAAACTACTGTAAAATTCTTGTAAAATGTTTTTCGTCCCGCATATCTCAAGAACAAATAATTATATCGACTCCGGACAAATTTCATTCGACGCATAATAACATAATGAACACCTGATAAAGTTTGCAAAAAATTTTAATGAGCTCGCCCCACATTTTTACTTCCCACCTCTACTATGGTAGGGAAGTAATGGATTCAGTCCGAAAACAATATTTCGAGATTTTAACAGATTTTCACGTTTTGAGACCCTAGCAATCGTTTAAGATCATTTTCTGACTGATGTCTGTATGTGTGTGTGTGTGTGTGTGTGTGTATGTGTGTGTGTGTGTATGTGGTCAATTTTTCGCCTTCGATATCTTAAGAACGGAACAACATACGGGCATGCCGATTGTTCTATTGTGTTTATCAGCCTTTAACTTAGATCTGATTAGATTTTGAGTCAAATCGGTTCAGTGGATCCTGAGATATTCAAAAAAACGTCCTCAATGTCACGTATTAACATAGGTAAAAAAAAATATAAATGAATTCTAGATGTTATAATATGAAAAAAATGTAAATATTTTTTTTCTCTAAAATGTATAGTTTTCGAGAAAAAAAATATTTTACTAAAAAAAATAAAAATTGTACGTAAATCAAGGTAACCATGATTTTTGCTATATTAAGCTAGCCATCAATAGATCACCAAACAAAAAAGAGGGCCATGCTTTTTTCAAAGAATAAAAATTAAATTGTGTTTTAAAGACCACCAACAGCTAAGGTTATTTGGGCCTAGTCAAAGAATAAAAAAAAGAGTGTTTATTTTTTGCAAATATTTACTAGGTGGGAAGTATAGGACTGGTCATCAGTCGAATTTTTTTAGGATTGGATCTACGTTACAAAGATAATAAAACAATTTTTTTGAGAATTTTTCGAAAACTATTTCTTTAAGAAAAAAATTCCCAAAAGTGTGTATTTTTCAATGTAATTTTAAACATAGAATTTTCCCGTGACGGAAATACGTCACAACTTCTGAGCTTTAGCTGATTGGCTGCCTGCAGTTAATCTGATAGGTCCCATAGATATTAAAGAGAGATACCTAGTGATATGACAATGAGCTGTTTATATTAGGTTATATTTACCACAAATTGACAACTGACTAGTGACTTCTCTCCATTGACGTCTATGCTTCTCTGTTTATAGCGACATACCTGTCTTTATCTACGGGCGGATGTGACGTACACCGTTAGTGAAGTTCATACGTCATCTTTTGGCGCCTCAACTCTCCCGTTTGAAATGAATACATTTTTTAAATTCTTGTTTGCAATTAAGAGGAAGGATATAAGAACGAAATAATATATGGTTTACATTATTTGTTTAGGTATGAGAAATAATGTATACTGTTCAAAATTATCAAATTTTGTTGAGCGGGACGACCCCTTTGGTGGTTTTTTTATAAGAAAAAAACTACTGTAAAATTGTTGTAAAATGTTTATTGCAAATAGTTTCTCTACGGTAGACTGGTCTCTAATCTCTAAGAGCACCCAATGGGAAGTTAGCAGTGTGGTTTTACCCACAGACCAAGCCTCTTTTTTTGTATTTTCCCGTAGATAGATTTTTTTAACTCTATTTTTTATAAAATTGCTAACATAATGAAGTCATCGATATTATATACGCATTGTGTAATTAATGATTTCGTATGCGTTTTTTTTAATTTATTGAATATAAGATCCTTTAAAATAATCTGTTGTCGAACGTCTGTAATTTACAATATCTATAATATATCTTTAAAACAATTAAATGATCATGTAGATCATTATGACGTAGACTGTTTTAAAGCAGAATACGAACTGTTTGGAGAAAGATTGCATGAGGTATATAATAGTATGACACCAGTAATTTCTGCATGTTAAATGATAATAAATTAAATTCGTGTCAGTTTTGATGACAGCTACGATAGTCATAATGAAAAGGTGCGGTGGAACACAAACGGCGTTTACAATGTAGAATTAGAATTAAAGATATACACTGCAGCCAATAAGGTCTATTTTGCTCCCCTAATATCCCGTCAGTTCTTAAGGATTCCTAGACTATTTATATAAGCTGATGTCTGTAAAATCCTTAGGTAACATTGAAGCTAATCCAAAGTGTTTACACCTTGTGCGACAGCTTCGTACTTACAAAGTATGTGAACAGCAGTTATCTCCACCTCTTTGCACTTGCTGCAAAGTCTCTTTGCACTTGCTGCAGAATGCGTTGTTGGAAATACCCAAACTATGCAGGTGTTTGTTAAGATGACAATGTCCTGTTAGTATCACAGTGATCGTTCTTAAGTTATTCCTACTGAGTTTTAGCGCTTCTGTAATTCTTTTCCTTAAAGGTTCTTTAATGAAGGCCTTTGAGTGTGTTTGCGCTGGGATTTTAGTCCAGTATAATTTATATTGTTCCAAGAGCCAATTAGTCACCGGCTGATTGGCAGTTGCCTTAGCAATTCCGCATATAAGTTCTGGTGATATTGACTCACTGTTTGATCCTTCCTTTGCTAATGAATCAGCTGAATCATTTTCATTTCCCGGAATATTTCTATGTCCAGTTACGCAAATTTACGTTAATCCTGTTTCTATTATTTGCAAGACGTTGCAGTGCGGTTTGGCATTCTTTTACCATATTTGAAGATACACTATTAGAATCAAGGGCTCTCAGCGCAGCTTGACTATCGGAAAATATGTTCATTGTCTTCCCAGAATATTTCCTGGCTATATTGTCTTGTGCACATAGTAGAATGGCACAAGTTTCAGCCATAAATACCGTGACGTATGCTTCTAAAGGTCTACTGATGCTGAGACGCGGTCTCACACCATATACCTCTAAGCCTGTACCTGAGTTTACATTTGATCCGTCTGTTTACCAGATCAGCTCTCCGGGTTCTATGATTGGTCTCCTCTTTCGCAAGCCTCTCTGCTCAATATAGTAACCGAGTAGTTCTTTTGAAAGATATATTCTGGTTTAATATGTTATCTGATCTCATTTTCAAGATCTGATCATAGCCTTTTATCCGTTCAATTATCCTGTGCCCTTTTAACGTATAGGTGGAAGCCTACACTGCAGCATCTAGGCACACTAAATGAAGTGAGGGCAGTCCCAGCAGGACTTCCGTGGCCGGAGTGGGGATAGTTCTAATTGCTCCTGTTATTGATCGACAGGTTGATCTTTGTAGTTTTCCCAGTTCAAATTGAGTAGTTCGCAACTCAGTCCTGGGCCCCCACACTAACGAAGCGTAGGTAATTGCGGGACTAATGACCGTTGTGTATAACCAGTATACAAATTTCGGCTTTAAGCCCAAGTTTTATCTATTGCTCTTTTGCATGTCCAAAGTAACAGCATTGCTGTGTTAATTTTCTTTTCTACGTGGGATTTCCATGTTTGTTTGGAATCTAACACAACCTCTAAGTATTTATCTTCGTCGGTCAGAGTTAGTTTACTGCCGAAGAGTATAGGCAACTGAAGGTTCATGTGCCTCTTTCTCCTTGTGAACCTGATCATGTTTGTTTTTGTTGGGTTAACTGATAGTCCGGTTTCCCGACACTAGTTTTACACAATGTTTAGGGTAGACTGCATCAAATCCAACAGAGTGTCATAGTGCTTACCTTGTATGAGGATCACTATGTCGTCCGCATAACCTTGCTAAGGCGTGGTGATAAAACCCTTCCTTGAGGACACCCTCGAGCCACCTGTACCCCCACTGTCTCGTTGTGGAGTGTAGCCTTAACTAGTCTACTACTGAGCATAGCAGGTACCCAGTGGCACAGAGTTATGTTGATACCTCTTCTTTCCATAGCGAGGTCTATAGTTTCTATTGGGGTATTGTTAAATGCACCCTCAATACCCAGAAACGCTCCAATGGCGATTTTTTTGTTTTCCAGTGTCTTTTCAATCCTACTATTAGATTGTGTAGCGCTATTTCGCAAGATTTCCAAGATAGGAACGCGTACTGATTATTGTATAAAGGAAATATTTCTAAATAGTACGCTGTCCCTAATATGTCTGTCTAGAATTTTTTCCAAGGTTTTCAGCATGAAAAATGTTAAGCTAATCGTTCGCTTAGCTTAGGCTGATATATAGTTATTTCGTCCAGGTCCAGGTTTAGGTATGAACACGTTATCCTTGTTTTCCTCCAATGGAATGCACTTTAGTGCAATACTCGCTCTAAATATTTTGCAAAGAGGTCTATTAAGATGAGTTATTCCTTTCTGTAAGGGTGCTGGAAATATCTCGTCACCTCCAGGAGATTTAAAAGGAGCAAATGAGTTAATTTCCCATATTATTCTGGGTATATCAACTACCTTGGTCGCTAAATTTTTATCCTCTTTCGAGGGTCTACCAGGAGCCTCTAAAAGAATGATGAGGCCGTTGATTTCATCCAGAGTAGTAGATCCAGGAAAGTGAATCTGGTGTAACACCTCAAGTGTCTACTTACTTGTGTGTGTAAAATTTCTATTTGCAGTCTCCAGCGACCCTAATTTAGAGCAATGTTCACTGGAGAGAATTTTGTGGAGTTTTGCATTGTCTGGAATATCTTCGATTTCCTGACTGTACTTCCTCCACTTTTCTCTTTTGGCCCTTCTGAGAGCCTTATAATACTCGGTTAGGGATTGTCTGTATATTTCCCATTTCTCGGTTGTTTTTGCCCTATTAAAGAGTCTCCTGGTGTCTCGTTGGTGAGCTCGTTGTTCCACCAAGAGACGTGTTTTGATAAGCTTCTGACCACCTCAGGACAGTTATCTTTATAGGATGTGATAATAGCATCATGAATAAATTCAGACGCTAGCTCGACATCCTCCACTGTTTTGACCTTAGCTGGACATTAGGAATGTTAATTCATAGAATATTGATATAAGGGTCCCAGTTAGTGTTCCTGGGGTTTCTACGTAGCTCTGGTTCAACAGTGAGAGTTTTAATTTGAAAACGTATATATCTATGATCCGAAAGTGAGGGATCATCGGATACATGCCAGTTATTAATCTTGTTACAAATTAAGTTCGTGCCAAGAATTATGTCAATAACCTTCTTTCTTTGTGCGGTGACAAAGGTTGGTTTATTATTTTGAGTACAATTACAGCTAATGAGATAATCAAGTGAGAACTTTCTTTGGTTGATGTCGCCCCTCCTCCACACTGTATGAAGTACATCGGCATCGCATCCCAGCAGTTGTATGTTCCTGCTTTAGCAGTATGTTACCAGATTCTGTAGCTCTGTTGATGGTGGCATTTGTAGTGCGTCGAAAGGAAAGTATGCAGATAATGCCGTTTGGTCTCTAAAACTGAAGTCCCATAATGGAGTTCTTAACGTAAATATAGGTTCTTGGCTTTAATTCAGACGTATTATAAATAATCTGTCCTTTATTGCATCCAAGTCTCCTGATTTTTCCCTTGTATAGCCAAGGTTCTTGAATAAGAGCTAGATCAAAATCTTCTCTTCTCAGTTTATTGATGAGGGCTGCGGATGCAACTTTACTATGATGTAGATTTTTTTGCACCACCCTCACCGTCAGCCTTGGATGTTGAAGTGGAAGCGGTTGCAGTTGTTGGTGATTTTGCTTTCGTTCCTTTTCCCCTTTTCCCAGGTTACTCTGGTGAGGTTCACGTATGTACGGTAGTCAAGTTTTTGGAGGGCTTCCACTGACTTAATGTTCATACTAATCACGAGTTTTTGACCATTAGGTTCAGTTTCTCGGCGAATTGTCTTCCAGCCAGTTGTTGTTAAACTATGGTTTTGAAGACCGATTCGTTTGATTATTTTATCCGGTTTGTTGCAAGGATCGATTCTGCGCTAATATTTATTGAATATTCATGAAATGTTGCATAACTGTTCAAAATGCATGTATTTCACAGTGTAAAAACTTTGAGCACATTATTTTCGCTTTACAGCAAGTTTTCCTCCGCATCTTCCTATACGCTCGCGTCACGTATCATCTATAATAAACGTTTTCCGTTTTAAAAATGTCATAATTTCAAGCTCCACAATATAAGTATAGACAATGTTTTTGATAGCGTTGGTTGTTTTTGAGATATTGTTATATAAATAAAAAAAACGTGTCTTCTGACTATAAATATGTACGCAGCGGCTAAAGCTCACCTAGCAGGAGCGGGAAAACTTAGTCTGTTCATTCCAGACCTAAACTGAAGAGATTAAAACAATTTACAGCTTTCCCCTAATTAATTCCGAATTCAACCAACCAATAACTGGCTATACACATTTTGTATTGATTTTTTTCTTTTTTTTTAGCACAGAGTATACTATCATCGTTATCCTGTCGATGTGGAAGTTGACTTGGAGAAAAGTTCAACCGTTGTTCAGCCTGTGTCCACGCGTGGAGGAAAATCAAAAACTCTTTACGATTACAACACGGTAAATTAATTTTTTAAAAAGATAGGCATAATCATAATAGTCATATTGATAACGTATGTCAAAAACTTAATAAATGCTATTATGCCATAGTCTCACTTAAAAGTTACGCTGACAGGAAAACTTTACTATCTGTATACTACGCACTAGGTTACTCAAATTTAAGTTATTGTATTATTTGTTGGGGCCATGCCTCGGAAACAGAAAGGATATTTAAAATTCAAAAGAGAATACTAAGAGTTATTTTTAACATACGGTATTTAGAATCCTGTAGAAGTTTGTTCCAGGACAATAATATTCTAACGCTTACTCAAATCTATTTATTCAATCTTCTTACTCACATATATAAAATACAAATTAATTTAAATACCAATAGTGATTTTCACAACTACAACACTAGAGGTAAACACTTAATACGTAATGATAAACATAGTAGAGCACTTTTTCAAAAATCACCTCATTATATAGGGTCACATTTTTTCAATTTAATACCATCTTCCATTAAAAACTCAAGTTCAGTAGATCAGTTTAAAAAACAAATAAAAAAATACTTACTTACCGCACCTCTGTATTCTCTTAATGAATTTAGTATGCTGCTGTCCACTTAGCTTTTAAAAATTATTTTACTTAATGACCATCTAATATTTACGTATTAGCTATGTGTGAATAAAATTTCAAGAATTTAGTGAAAATTAATTTAAGAATTTGTACTTAATTTATTTAAGAATTGGTACTTTAAGAATTGGTACTTTAAGAATTTGTACTTTAAGAATTTGTATTTTAAGAATTTGTACTTTTTGACGTTTTCATGTACACTTCGTGTATTTTCGAAATAAATAATATTCTATTCTATTCTATAATCGGATCATTTAAGGGTTGAATTTAGAGTTGAAAAGTTTTTTCTCCTCAGTAGGCATGACGTCATGCCAAGTATCGATCCTTTGGTACTCTGGCATTGATTTGTTTGAGATTGGACATAATCGAATATACTTTAGTTTTGAAGGTTCTGGACATAGATAAGAGAGTTATATAGATAGCCCACTCCATCATGAATGCTCTGACCCTTTTAGTACTGACTGCAAAAACTTATGGCGCTAGTGTGCAACCATAGATTGAGTAGTACAGATATCCCACTCTATTCTTTTAGTACTGATTACTGCCACTATGGAGTATGGCGCTAGTATGCAACAGTGAAAGAAGCGGTAATTTTAAATATTTTACTCCTATCTTTAAATTTAATTTTCCTAGAAATGATGTACAAATTGAAAAGGTTAATTAAAAAATAAAAGAAATGTTTTTTTCCCAGTTTTATTTCAATTTTTCATAATAACAAACTATATTAACATTAAAAAAATAACATTTGAATACGAAATAAGTCACTAAATTATTATAATATTATCAAGTCATGTAAATATAAAATAATACAATAAAATATTAATAATACAGTTTTCAGAATTGTTTCATAATAATAATATTGATTTTCACGGCTTCATATTTGCAATCTTCAGAGAAATGAGCTTCACACACTTGGAATTTTTTTCGGACTCGATTCATAGGTCTATCAAGGAAATCCCTACGATTGATCGCAAAAATCCACTGATGAAATCTCTGTAATTAAAACATTATTTTAAGTATTTTAAACACTTGTCTATCCCAGATTTTTAATATTTTAAACATCTGTAAATATTATTATTTAATTCAAACAAAATATAACGACGTGGAACTTGAATAAATGTGATTATGATTTTTAAGTTATAATATCTTTCTCATGTCATAGTTATAGATAAATAAATTATTCTTACCTCAGTTTCCTTAGGAAATGAATAAAATCTAATCTTCCCACTATTAGCATTATTGCAATTCGGAACACAACACTTGAAAACCATTTTTTCACTTTTTACAAAACACGAATATAATGGCTGCATCAGTATAGTGAAACACCCATTTTGACAATGACGTAACATAATGCTGTAGTCAGCATTATGTTATGATACAGTCATTATGCATTCATTTAATAATATTATACTACGTTACCTAAGATATTGTGATCATTAATATTCAAAAGTTAGCAGCGCCAATAATTTCGGTTTTTGAAGTCAGAACTAACATGGTCTGAGCTTTTCTATAAGAGTGAGCACAGCATGGTTCTATCCTTTAAGAATGATGCTATTATGTTTGTAAGATAATCCGCAATCTGCAATATGATAATTTTATACATTGTGTCCTAGGATAAATATAATAGAGATATAATGAACAAAGGAATTTCGAATTTCGGAATGGCATTTGAGGATCGAGTCCTGCATGATGTAAAACTAAGGTATACCAAAAATGAGTTGATTCGATCTTCTACTTGACGCGAAGTGTTGTAGGGTGGCCTCTTCCAGATTTTCTAAATTTTTCCACTCAGTTAGATAGTCTATGAATATTGAATAGGTCTACATCTCCTATTTGTAAATTTAATATTTCTCGACTTTATGGCATTAAATTTTCTATAGGTTCCTAGACAGATATTTTTTTTATTCGGTATAGAATGTAGGTACTTGGAACGCGTGTCAAAGAAAAAAAAATGTAATGCTCTATGATGATATCAAGTTAGACGCCTATAACTTCTCAATTTTTAAAGATATCTATATGGGACAAAAATCACGGTTTAGGGAATTCTTTACTTTATGAAAATATGTATTTTCAATTCAAAATTCGATGAACACTTATCTGTCCTTTTCAATAGATTTGAAAAGGACATTACGTTTTAACCATTGATTTCCAAGGTTACAAAAAACGAGTAATTTTCTAGAAGCTGTAGCGCGTTTACTATTCGTACCACAGAAAATTAATGTAACCTTCTTTAAAACATTACATGGTGGAAGAAACGCTTAAGTCAACCGTTTCTGAGATATTTTGAAAAAAATAAAAACAAAAACAGTGGTAAAATTTCGTAGTTTTTCAACCGCCAAAAGTTGTCCCGAGGTCGGCCATGTTAGATAACTTATATTTTTCATGTTGGCACTCCAAACGGCTTAACCGATTTTAAAAAACTTTTTTTTCGGTTCCTCTCGGCGTCTATTTGATCCTAACATCGCCCAATTTTTGGATTTTGGTCCCAGAGAGGAACAAATTAGAAAAAACGGTGTTTTTTTGCTTATAGTTTGCCCAATTTGTCAGATCGATTCGAAATCTGTCTTAAACGAAAGAGGAGAAAATTGTATATAAATTTCGTATAATAGAATGTGTCAAACAGTTTTTTATATATAGTAGAAGCGTTGGATGCGTGAAATATTACATCATAAAACAACACGACCGGAGTTTTTTTAGCCAATTCGTCTAATAAAGACAGACACAAAATGCAATGTCTGTCTGGAAAATTTCTGCCGCGTTGTTATTAAAAATATCAACTTCCGGTTATGTTTTTTATGGGTACCTATAACGTGACTTGACAACAGCATGAAATTCCTGGGCATAGTAGAGGGTATTGCCGCGTGCAAGAATGCCCAGGTCTGTCTGGGTTTTTCTTGACGGAACAGGTGGCAGACCTGGTGTAATTGCTCCAAATTTTTTTGGATCTCTGACGTCATCGGACAACAGCTTGAAATTTTGCGTACAAATAGATTTGGGCTTACCTTTTCCAATAAACTTTGTCTGCCTCCGGTCTGCTTGCCGGAAGTCGAGTTTTTTCGACTTCATTTTTGGCGCGCGCGTTTAAAACACTGCCCATTAAAGGGCCTATTCTCGATGTTTTACGCATGTTTTCGGTCATTTGTAAACATATTTAACATATTTTTAAGTTACCATTTCATTTTCGCAATTTTTCTTCTGTATAGACGTTTTCACGTCAACAAATTTTACGAACTCCTTTTTACATGTAGGGAACCCCCCTGAGATTAAAGTTCTCAAAATTTTAAACATGATTTTCAATTTTGGATCAAAGCATTACATAATCTGTGAAAATTTCAACGTTTTATCTTATCTCGTTTACGAGCTAGAATCCTCTGACAGACGGACAAACAGACAGAGTTACTCCGTTTGGATCTTTTGAGTACGGAACCCTAAAAAACAACACACCGTTTGAACTCTTTCAGCGCGATACTTACATAATAGCTGGTACGTTAGACATGACGTAATACCCGAGGAACGGATGTTATATTATATTAAAGTACCTATTAAGTAAAGTAACCAAAGAACAGACAACAAAAAATACCAACAAAAGATACTTCTGAACCAACGACAATAAGTTATTCTGAAACAGGGCTACATAACATTAAAAAGGTACGCATTTGTACGCCGGGAGGATTTAATTAATTCAGTTCAATTAATTTAATTATTAACGTAGCTAGTTTAACTTTAATGTTTTTTATTGCAGCATATTATCGCATACAAAGATCTGTCGCGGTCACGATGTTATCTTGAACGAATGAGAGGCGGGGCACGCGAACAGCAAGCTCTATTGACGCTTCAGGTGCAGCGTCAACGTTCCCGTTCGCGCAAAGAGCATCCCAGAACTATGTACACGTCTGACGTTAAGCTTACTAAAAGACAGGTTAGTTATTCATTTTTATCAATAAATTATAATAACTTCGCTTTTACTGATGATCAAATAACTAGGGAAAGTGGTGCAAAATTCCCTAACAAATGAGCAGTGGCGTAGCTTTACTTCGCGGGGCCCAGGTGTAAAATTTTTTTTGGGGCCCCCCTCCCCCCACTTTACCCAACTAAGAAAAATTTCCAATTATTCATGACATCATCATCCCATCAACATTTGATTGTATTCTCAAAATGTTCTACGTCATATATAAACGACTCTGTAATTAAAAGATGTTCTACTGGTATTCTTCAGATAATAATATTGCGCTCTTTTATATTTAAGGATAAATAAATCCTCCAGTCGAAATCCCAAATAAGGTACACTCTAAATCAAACATGGCGAATTTCATATCAAAAAGCAATTGATTGTAGTATTTGAATCTAGAAAGTAAATGCAATCTGCGCTTAGATCATATATAATTGGACTGAGAAAAAAATCGAGTGTAAGGATTAATCAATCAGTAGTTGACCCAAAAATTGGGGGCCCCTCGAGGTTAGGGGGCCCCGGTGATTGCCACCTGGAACACCAGTGGTAGATACGCCACTGCAAATGAGTCACTATAAAATCGTAGCAAATAGTGTTTTTGACTTAAAAATTTATAAGAACCAAACTAGGTTATTATATTATAGCTTGCAATTTTTTCGAATTTTTAAATAATCATATTATTATGTAAATTTTTAACTTCCCGCTAAGAAAATTAAAAATTTTCAAAAATATGGAAGTTATTGATTTCACCCCGATTTTCGAAAATCAAGTTTTCATCAGATCTCGACGTTTTGTGATCCTAGGAAGCTATTCTGACTATTTTTACGATGATGTCAGTATGTCTAATGTATATGTGTGTGTGTGTGTGTGTGTGTGTGTGTGTGTGTGTGTAAACCTCACATAACTTTTGAAGGGCTTGACCGATCGAATCGCGATTTGCGGCATTCGAAAGGTTTCCACTGAACTTAGATTTCCTGGAAATTTGAACCGATTCGGCCCTATAAATTTTGAGAAATTTCAAAAAAACCGAAAAAAAAAGTTGTTAAAACGATGTTTTTTCAAAATAACTTCTAGAATATTGTACCGATTGATTTCATAATCGAATCAGCTCTTCTCCTCATAAAACTGCGTCGAATGCCGCTAAGGCCTAAGCGAATCAAAATCGGTCAATCCGTTCGAGAGATATCGTAGTCAACAGATTTCGAAAAAAGTGTTTTTTCAAAATAACTTCGAGATTTCTCAACCAATCGATTTTGTGGCTCTTACAATATTTTTAGAGCTTAAAAAATTGAGTCGAACGCCGTTTTAAAGATCAAAATCGAACAGCGCGTTCAAAAGTTATAACTTTTCAAAAATTAAAATAGTGTTGTTATCAGCAATTTTCAGATTTTTGAGCTCGAAGAGCTCAAAAATCTACTTTTGAGTATATTAGCAAGTGCTTCGAATTCAAAGCGTTTGAAAATAGCGGGAAGTTCCAGGGATGGCCTGCAAGGTCAACCGATTTACAGATTTTTTTATACAAAACGTCTGCAAAAGGATCGTTTTAGACTATAGGTAGAGTAAAATGATTACTCGTTTGATTTGCACTTAAACATATTTATTGTGTGCAAAAAATCACAAACATTTGAAATTTAATATTTTAAGGACATAATTTTCAATCCAATCCCGTATTTTCGGAAACTGTTATAGCCCTATTAATAAAGGTTTTATGTCGCAAATAATTCCCATAGAGCTGGATTTTTCACAGGTGGTAGAACACGTTTAGACATGTATTATTACAAAAGTCCCCGGTTATCCACCCTGTGCTTCCCCCGCCACCCTCTCTTGAATATAATTTTGCAAGCCTTACGAAAGCCAGTTTCGAAATATCTCAGAAACGGTCGACTTAAGCGATTCTTTCATTATGTAATGTTTTAAATAAGATTACATTTCCTACAATTTTCATTCTTACAAATTTTCTGTGGTGCAAATAGTAAGCGTGCAACAGCTTCTTGAAAATAACGCGCTTTTTGTAGCCTTGGAAACCAATTGTTAAAACGTAATGTCCTTTTCAATAGCTTTATTATTTTATTGTGTTCTTCATCGAATTTTAAATTGAAAATACACATTTTCATTAAGCAAAGAACGCCCTAAATCGTAATTTTTGTCCCATATCGATATCTTTAAAAATAATATTGAGAAGCTATAGCCAGTCAAAGTTGAAATCATCATAGAGTTTTACGTGTTTTTTTAACACGCGTTATGAGTACCTTCCATACCGAATAAAAAAAATCCGTTCAGGAATCTATAGAAAATATAGTGCTCTAAACGATGATTTATGTCTTATCTCGATAACTTAAAAAATGTTCAAGTTAAAAAATCAGTTTTTTTTTTCTATTAGGCTATTTTTCATTCATATCGCTTGGACTTACGTGCCTATAATTTAAAAATGTCTCAAGTTAGGACAAAAATCATCGTTTAGGGCATTAAATTTTCTATGGATTCCTAGACGGATTTTTGTTTTTTTCGGTATGGAAGGAACTCGTAACGCGTGCTAAAAAACACGTAAAACTCTATGATGATTTCAACTTTCACTGGCTATAGCTTCTCAATTTTTAAAGATATCGATATGGGACCAAAAAACACGATTTAGGGGGTTCTTTGCTTAATGAAAATGTATATTTTCAATTTAAAATTCGATAAAGTACACAATAAATAAAGCTATTGAAAATGACATTACGTTTTAACAATTGGTTACCAAGGCTACAAAAAGCGCGTAATTTTCAAAAAGCTGTAGTGCGCTTACTATTTGCACCACAGAAAATTTGTAGGAATGAAAATTGTAGGAAATGTAATCCTATTTAAAACATTACATATTGAAAGAATTGCTTTAGTCAACCGTTTCTGAGATATTTCGAAACTGGCTTCTGTAAGGCTTGCAAAATTATATTCAAGAGGGGGTGGCGGGGGAATCACAAGGGGGATGACCGGGGACTTTTGTAAAAATACATGTTTAAAGGTGTTCTGCCATCTGTGAAATTATTTGCGACATTGGGTGATTTTTTCCTTTAATTTCCTGGGTTATTAGTAGTGCGGAAGTTAAGAGATTTCACTTTGCATTTAATGCTCACGCATTGAAATTTGGTACACTTGTTCGTTAGACCATACCCTTTGACATAAGAAATGTTGCCACGGTCAAAGCCCCCGCGGGGGACCTTTTATGGCATGGTTGGTCCGGAGGGTAAAAAAATCCACCTTACATTTTCTGCTTAAAAGTTAAAATTTGGTATACTTGTTTGTTAGACACTACTATTTGATATAAAAAATGTTGAAAAGTCGGGGCCCCCGCGGGGGCCCTGTTATAGCATGGGTGTCCACCTTCAGGGACAAATACGCATTTTCGCTTGTTTTGGAGCAAAAAAGTGTCATAGAGGGCTGAAATTTGGTACAAATGCAGCATTTGGGACGTATAAGACCACAAGCAAGTGTCGAAGGACCCACGGCTCTTGTTTTCAAAATGGCGCATTTTTTCGAGTGTGATCTCGTTTCATAACCTATATTGTCGAAAGTAGGCGAAAAAGGCGTCATCCTACGCGATGATGCCTGTTATAGCATGGGTGTCCACCTTCAGGGACAAATACGCATTTTCGCTTGTTTTGGAGCAAAAAAGTGTCATAGAGGGCTGAAATTTGGTACAAATGCAGCATTTGGGACATATAAGACCACAAGCAAGTGTCGAAGGACCCACGGTCTTGTTTTCAAAATGGCGCATTTTTTCGAGTGTGATCTCGTTTCATAACCTATATTGTCGAAAGTAGGCGAAAAGGGCGTCATCCTACGCGATGATGGTAACTATATTAAATTGTTATAACAGCACGGAACCCTCAAGGTGCGAGTTCTACTTGCACTTGACCGTCTTTTTTTGTAATCGGTACCTGTAAAAATAACCAATTTAAGAATTTAGTCAAAATCAAAAAAATAATTCACAAAAGGCGCCATTTTTGTATTTGACTTGGGCGCTCACAGGTCTCAACCCTAGCTACAAAGTGTTTGAGGGGTAGAGGGTTGGCCTATCTAAAAGCAACATCAGAGTTAGCCCATATTACTTCTGGTATTACTACTAAAACTGTTAATTAGACGCTAATGACCTCAGTTGTCGGGCGTCTATAATTTACAATTAATTTAATTTAAAACTGTTAACAGGAAAATCAGCTTTAAGTCTTGAGTTTATAAATAAAACCAAACGTACAGGCCTCAATTCTTAATCAAATAACTTCCAAAATAATTAATTAGGATGTTTTAAGATCCTGAAAAATGTTAAAAAACAGATGCATGGTATTGAAATAACCCATGTGTATGACTATTTACTGCTACTAATGTACCTACAACACAGAATGAACAATAACAGTGAAAACTTGCTCTATTTAAAATAATGTTATCAGCATCTGATGAGACCTTGGCCAATGATTATCTGTCTCTACTGACCAACAAAATGAGTTCAACTATTTTTAAGTTGTTTAGTGCATCAACCCCGTGCGTTTCACGAATTATGCATTCTTTATTAGAAATTAAGTTACCGCCTAGCAGAGCTGGGTAGTATTCGGATACTTTGGTATCCGGTTACAGTATTCGAATACTTTTTGTGCACCCCAAGACAGTATCCAAATCCCTTGGGAAAAATGTATCCGTTATCCGTATCAGGATACTTTTCATCTTTTCACGAATACAATTCATCAGTCTTTCCCGTGTAGCGCGAGCGAGACAGTAGATACTAACGAAGTTGTCGACGCGTCTATAATTTACATTACAGTAGATACTAACTACTAGATACTACCTAGTAGTTAGTTCACTGTGTAACAGTAGGAGAGGGAAAAATGCGCTGATGGGCTAATCCTTAATGCCCACAAATTTTTGTAAACACCTTCGTTATGGTGTTCTAAAAAACGTGTATAAAGTCCCCATCGATATCGTGCCGGCGTTGCCAGATAATCGAGGTTCAAGTTCACGATAGACGGTTTTTTGCGAATTTCTCAGTTCCATTTCATTTTTAGTAAAAAATGATTATTTCTTGTAGAGGATAATATTTCTTACAACTTTTGTATAAACATTTTTTGTCTACAATTCAGAGTTTTACTTATTTAAGTACCCGCGGCTTCCTCCTCTTCGATTTTTCCAATAACTGTGTTTTTCCCCCTCCAACCCCTAAAAGGGGGTGGTGCATATTCCTATTATTATAGGCTAAGTTCGTAGTCAGAGAAAGCTGAAATTTGGTATGCAGGCTAAGTTTCGCATACAAGTAACGAGGAAATTCAAACATGTGTGATCTTCCCTCTCCAACCCCTAAAAGGGGGTTTTGCAGATTTCTATAGGTCCTTAATCAGAGAAAGCTGAAATTTGGTATGCAGGCTGAGTTTCACGTACAAGTAACGAGAAAATTCAAATATTTGTGATTTTCCCTTTCCAACCTTACAAAAAGAACTGAGATCCCATCAAAAATATTCTTGTAAAGAAAAAAAATGCCAAGTCTCGCAACACTTTCACCGTAAAAAGTTTTGAGGTCCCGAAAAGTACCAAGTCAGCCATTCTATTACCTTTGACTATATGAAGTTAGCAAATTATTCGATAGTTGTCTTAAAACTACACAGGTAAAATAAAGAATAATTTATAAATAATATTTTATGACTGTAAACTTGTAGTACCTTTTGAACTTGGCAATCACGTGGCATCAGGATATGTGATACAGTGCGATAAAGTTTTAATAAAAACAATATCTCATCACAGTGCATGACCTATGCCACGTGATTGCCAAGTTCAAAAGGTAGGTACTACAACTTTACAGTCATAAAATATTATTTATAAATTATTCTTTATTTTACCTGTGTAGTTTTAAGACAACTATTGAGTAATTTGCTAACTTCATAGTCAAAGGTAATAGAATGGCTGACTTGGTAGTTTTCGGGATCTCAAAACTTTTTACGGCGAAAGTGTTGCGAGACTTGGCATTTTTTTTTCTTTACAAGAATATTTTTGATGGGATATCGTATTTTCGAAAAAAAATGTGTGTCTGTCTGCCTATTTCACTGCTGTCGATTTGTATGTTTGATTGCTTATATCTACAGAACTAATGCACTAATTTCGATTAAATTATTATTAATCGTTAACTTAAAGTTCAACTTAAAATTAAAGTACAAATCATTATGTTAAGCCATCGGGAAGCAGCATAATCCCGTTATGTAAAATCGAAGGGGAGGAAGCCGCGGGTACTTAAATAAGTAAAACTCTGAATCGTAGACAAAAAATGTTTATACAAAAGTTGTAGAAAATATTATCCTCTACAAGATTGATAATAATTATTTTTTACTAAAAATGGAACGGAACCGATAAATTTGCAAAAAACAGTCAATTGTAAACTTGAACCTCGAATATCTGGCAGCGCCGGCACGATATCCATGGGGACTTTTTACACGTTTTTTAAAATACGATAACGAAGGTGTATACAAAAATTCAACTAACTGGGAATTATTCCGCAGATAGGTCGTTTTTATGTCTAAAATTACTAGAGTACATAGTGTATTTGCTTATACAGGCATTGTGGTTTTATTATGTGAACTTAAGTTTGTTTTTGGACAAAGAAAAAATTTAACCCCTTAATACATCCCTTACAATATTTTTTTTCCTTAACTGCATTATTATCACTCCGGCATCTGCACCAAATTAAATACACCATTCAGTAAGGAAATCCGTATCCGCAAATTAGTGTTTTCATAAAATTTGTAAGTCCGGTTTTGTCGGGCCGATTTTATTTACATTTTAGAAACACATTTTAATTTTTAATAAAGGGTTAAATTTCAATTTTGAAACGATTCGGAGAATTTTTTCAATATTTTTGGGCCCGAAAACATTTTTAACGCCGAAAAACCACCCTTAAAATGGTCCGACCGGGCCCATTTTATATAGGCTTCGTGCAAAACAAAGGTAAATTTTAAAAAAACAAAGTAAATTTTAAAAATGTTAAATCGTTAAATATGCTTTTAAATGAAGTGTAATTGTTATTTATTTATTTATTGTAGATTATAGACGCGTCGACAGTTAAGGTCATTAGCGTCTTACGTGTAATTGTTGAAAAGTTATATTTTGATATTCTATTATACTGCGTGTTTAAAAGACTGTCGCACAAATTTTTTATTTTGTAAAGCATCTCAAATATCGTCGTTTTAAATTCTTCATTCACAGTACGAAATGTTTTATTTAAATAAAAAAGTTAAATTTAATTAAATCATCTTGGTATGAGCTAAAAAAACATTTTTTTTTATAGATATGGCAATTAGCGGGTCAACGGATATATGAATTCTGCCACGGTTTCCCCACGTCTCTGCTCCAAGAAGTGAAACCAAAATTTCTTCCACGAAATGATGAAAAGATAAACGAACTTCCTGAAGACGAGGATACGTTCATCAATATACAGCAAGCTGAGGTTCATTTGGGCCCTATTCAAACTCGTCGCCGTCGAGATCTGCAACCATCGCCAGGATATGCCAAAAGGTATCGAGGTCAAACACAATCACAGTATTTAAGTTTTGGTACTACGGATAAAGATGGAAAAGCTGAAGCGGAATCAAGACTCGACGGAACACGTGCTGTCGTCAGTAAGTAACATCTAAAAGGAAATTACTTGTCATAATATAGTTTAGTTATTTTATTATGTATTTTCATTCCATAAAAAAGAAAGACATAAGTAGTACAGTTAGTATGGCAGTATTTTTTTTAATAAAATATTGTTTGCAAGCGGCTTTCAAATAACATAATCAGGTATCGTTCTTTATTTAAATTAATTATAAATATTATAAAGACACGAAAACATCCACAAATCATTTTATTTATTTTTTTATTTTTAGCTGGAAGTAATGGATTAGGTCAAGCTCAAAGTCAGTCGGGTACTGGAGGTGGTTGTGAAGACTGTTTCGGATATCCTGGTGAATGGGACCAACAAGCACAACGAATTGCATTTAATGGACGACCACCATTTGGAAGAGACGGTCGTCCTGGAAGATTGTGGCCTGAAGGAACTTCTGGACAATATCCAGTAACCAACGGTCAACAAATACCCGGTGGTTTTCAGTATATACCTGACGGCGGCCAGCAAATACCTAGCGGGCGTCCAATATCGGGTGGTCAACAAGTACCCGGTGGACATCCAATTTCCGGTGGTCAACAAATACCTGGCGGAAGTCCAATATCTGGTGGTCAGCCAAATCTTGGCGGCGGTCGACAACCAATATCAGGTGGTCAGCCAATTCTTGGTGGCGGTCAACAACCAATATCAGGTGGTCAGCCAATTCTTGGCGGCGGTCAACAAATTCCCGGTAGTCGACCAATATCTGGTGGTCAGCAAATACCTGGTGGGCATCCAATTTCCGGTGGTCATCAAATTCCTGGCGGCGGTCAACAACCAATATCAGGTGGTCAGCCAATTCTTGGCGGCGGTCAACAAATTCCCGGTAGTCGACCAATATCTGGTGGTCAGCAAATACCTGGTGGGCATCCAATTTCCGGTGGTCATCAAATGCCTGGCGGCGGTCAACAACCAATATCAGGTGGTCAGCCAATTCTTGGCGGCGGTCAACAAATTCCCGGTAGTCGACCAATATCTGGTGGTCAGCAAATACCTGGTGGGCATCCAATTTCCGGTGGTCATCAAATTCCTGGCGGGGGTCCAATATTAGGTGGTCAGCCAATTTTTGGCGGCGGTCAACAACCAATATCAGGTGGTCAGCCAATTCTTGGCGGCGGTCAACAAATTCCCGGTAGTCGACCAATATCTGGTGGTCAGCAAATACCTGGTGGGCATCCAATTTCCGGTGGTCATCAAATTCCTGGCGGTGGTCCAATATCAGGTGGTCAGCCAATTCTTGGCGGCGCTCAACAAATTCCCGGTAGTCGACCAATATCTGGTGGTCAGCAAATACCTGGTGGGCATCCAATTTCCGGTGGTCATCAAATTCCTGGCGGCGGTCAACAACCAATATCAGGTGGTCAGCCAATTCTTGGCGGCGGTCAACAAATTCCCGGTAGTCGACCAATATCTGGTGGTCAGCAAATACCTGGTGGGCATCCAATTTCCGGTGGCCAGCAAATACCTGGCGGAGGTCCAATATCAGGTGGTCTGCCAATTCATGGTGGTGGAACAATATCCGGTGGCCAACAAATACCTGGCAGTGGTCAATATATACCCCATCCAACATACGGTGGTCATCAAATATCTGGCGGACGTCCAATATCGGGTGGCCAGCAAATACCTGGTGGACATCCAATTTCTGGTGGCCAGCATGTACCTAGCGTGGGTCCAATATCAGGTGGTCAGCCAAGTCTTGGCGGTGGTCAACAAATACCCGGCAGTCAACCAATAGCTGGTGGTCAGCCAATTCTTGGCGGCGGCCCTATTTCCAGTGGTCAACAGGTACCGGGTGGTCACCCAGTACATATTCCGGGTGGTCAAATAACAAATGGTTATTACATACCTGGTGGGGTAGGACATCCAACAATTCAGCATCCAGGACAAACGGGCGAATTTCCATCAGGTGGACAAAATGGATTTATAACAACTGGTCAAACTAACGAAAAATATCCGTATGGGACAACAGGTGCTGGACAACACACATTAGGTCGAGGGAAAATACCTTTCTCTGGGTCAGGTACATTTTCAGTATCTGGAACAATAGGTAATGGATTACATCCAGACTCTTTGACATATGGAGATAATCAAACACCATCTAGGCACCAGACTGGATATGAAACGAGTCAGAAATATAGACCAAATGAACAAGTTATGAGTACAACTGGACAAGTTATATCAGGAGGTCAGCCAGATCAGTATTTTAGACCTGAAGGATATGGTCAAGAGTTTGTAGGAACACACGGAGTGGGAACAACGGCAAGTGGTCCTGGATATGGCCAAGGTTTTATTGGAAGTCATGGTACAGGAATACCAGGTGGTCTTGATTATGGACAAAGCTCAACGGGAATTCAGTCTGGTGGTTTTGGTTATGGCCAAGATACAACTGGCACTCAAGGAGTAGGTAATATTGGAACTCAAGGGCTAGATGGCACTGGAACTCAAGGATTTGGTGGTACTAGAACTCAGGGGTTAGGTAGTACTGGAAGTCAAGGGTTAGGTGGTACTGAAAGTCAAGGATTTGGTGGCGCTGGATCTCAAGGACAGTTTTTTCCTAGTTCGACTGGTTTCAGCCATAGTCAGGGCTTAGGAACCGGTCATGGCTACGGATCAACTGACTACGGACAAAGTTTGACAGGGCAAGATCAAGTTCCTGGCTATAATGGAGGTGTAGTGGGTCAAGACTATGACGGTAGTGGAGGAAGAGATAGTGGTGGACGAGGACAAGGATTTGGAGGAGGTAATGGTGGACAAGGATTAGGCGGAGGTGGTGATAGTCAAGGACGTGGATTTGGAGGAACAAGTGGCGGTCAAGGACAAAGATTCCCAGAAAGTACTGGTGGGCACGTATTCCCAGGTGGTCCTAGTGGGCAAGGATTGGGAAGAGGCAATGGTGGACCAATATTAGAGACAGGTACTGGCGGTCAAGAATTCGGAAGAGGTAGTGGTGGTCAAATATTAGGAACAGGTGGTGGTGTTGGTCAGGTATTAGGAACAGGTGGTGGTGGACAGGGATTCGGAGGAGATTCTGGAACGACTGGACTGCAGCCTGGAGGCGTGGGAGCTTATAGTCATCCGGGAAGTTGGGGAGGACAGCAGATTTCAGGTGTTTCCCAAATCGGTGACGAAGATGCAGAATCTCAAGCTCAAAGCTCAGTACAGCAAACTGACGGAGGAACGCAATCAAGTGCTTCAGCTAATGGTCGATATCGTACAGAAACTGCTCAAGCTCAAGTGAGTGGAACTTATAGCGGCACCGGCTCATTTAGTGCACAAGCAGGAACTTCGGATCAAAACAAAGCAGCACAAACCCAAGTATCTGGAGGTAAGGAAGGAAGTATGAGTTCTGCTCAAGGACGAGGTGGACAGGGACAGTCTCAATCGCAGGTTCAACTAAATTTAGACACAGGTTCCACAAGTTCAGATGCACAAAGCAGTGGTCACAATTACGGAACAAATACACAAGTTCAAGCTGGTTTTAAAGGTGGAATGGCAGACGCACAAGCAAATGGAATAGGAGGAACTTCGTCACAGGCACAAATTGGATTTCAACCGTATCTTGACAGTAAACAGGAAGAGCATGATAAACAGCAAACCCCGTTTAAAGGTGGAGGATCTGCAAGTGCTCAGAGTGGTTCACTTTCTGGACAGTCTCAATCACAAATATCTGGGAATTTCCGATACGGTATTAGTTATACAGGAGCTGCACAAGCTGGATCAGGAACTCCTGAAAGTATAGCTAAAGCAAGAAATCAACCGCGACCTCCGGCTCTCGTCGCATTTGATAAAAGTAACGGTACAATAGATGATTTTACCGGTTATACATCCTTTAAACCAACATCGGTAAATGACAGACATGGGGAATCAATGCAAGGATCCGAATCTAAGCACAGTGTATCATCAAATACAAAAAATGAAAATACTAATAATAATAAAGATGCAACTAATAGTCCTACAAGTTCACATAGTTATGATTCAAGAACTACAATTCATAATGTCGAGCAGTCTTCACAATCAACTATTTCAGAAGAAGATGACGACGACGATTATATTGATTATGAAGACGATTACACCACGTCAGTACCTGACAATTCCGAAGAAATCAATACTAGATCAGGTTCTCAAAGTGTGACAATAGGCCAGTCAGGACCAAGTCAATCACAAAATATACAATTAGGACCTTTAGAAGATATTGGTGTACATGTTATACAAG
Organism: Mongoloraphidia duomilia; assembly: GCA_039654895.1. Lineage (NCBI taxonomy): Eukaryota > Metazoa > Arthropoda > Insecta > Raphidioptera > Raphidiidae > Mongoloraphidia > Mongoloraphidia duomilia. Next base: position 27,550,032 of record CM077518.1, on the reverse strand, counting down.
ATAGCGATGGTGATCTAAAAGAAGGTATGATTTTGCACCCGGGACAGGCTGTTCCCGGAACACCGGGTTACAAGATTCCACAAGGTTTCCGCGGCAGAGTGACATCAGTTGCAAATGGACTAAATACGGTTGCTCACGGAGGAATAAATGGTCATTCTCAGGCACAAAGTGTTACACTTACGCCCGGTGGGGGAGGTAAAATTGTTTATTCAGCGCCTTCAACGCCTAACTATTCATATAAAAATGTGCATTCATCAAGGCAATTGAATTTTGCACCAGTTAGAAACAGTATTAATCTCAAAAATGGTAATTATGGTAAACCTGATAGTTTCGTTACTGTCACTAAATCAGTTACCGGAGAGTTAAGCGGTAAACCGAATTCACAGGGTGATTACACTGGTAAACAATTTAGTCATACTTATTACACCAAATCATCTACTTGTGGTTATTTTACGTTTTCATGTAATATTGTTTATGGTACCAATGGCAGAACGAAAATATGTCGCCCAAAAACACCAACAAATCCTGATGGAACTCCGATGCAATGTTAGATAATAAACTTGTATATCCTTGCATAAAGTAATCTGAAGTATAAAAAATCGTAAAAAGTAATTAATATAACTGAATAAAAATATTTAAATATTCAACCATTAATAAAAAAAAATTAGTAGATTCATAATGACTTATTCTTATATTTATAATCATTTTTTTAAATCTACACTTAGACGATGTGTACCTATGTAATGAAATATTGTATAGTGTGTCCCACCGTAACTGAGACATATTTTAACATGGGGTTACGAATGTTACGATATTTTGTTAATATTTGCTCCCCGTTAATTATTTTTGTTATTATTATTTTACGATTTGGTTTTAAATGTCCTCAGTAATGATTCTGTACACTTATTTTTATTTAAATCTCTTTAAAAATTAATAAAAACACATTTAAAAAAATAAAATACTAACTTTACTGTGAATACCAGTTTAATGGATACGTACTCCACTTTGCTGTGCAGCGTAGTTGGCTAGAGCGTGTGTGCAGCAACAGTTATCTACGCGGCAAGCGCAGGTTCGAATCCCGAAAGCTAACAATATAATTATTATTTTTTAATAATGAAAATATATTGGACAACAATATTTATATTTAATAATGCCCATGTCTCAGTTACGGTGGGACACACTGTATAAATTTTGAACTGTTTTCATGCTTGATGTTCATAATTTTACTATTGTTAAAACGTTTCTTTAATTAAACATAACATCACAAAACGCCTGAAGGTGAACGAACAATATAAGTGTTTAAATGATATGAATATGAGCCCTATCTATGTTGGTATTTGTGAAATTTTGGTCAAAAATAAGAAAACAGACATATAGTACCTTATATGTACAATGTACATTTAACATGAGCAATTTGTAAATGATCGCAATTTGTCATTTTGTCATCAGTAGTAATTACCACTTAGGTCACGTTTACACGACGCCTGTTCGATTCGATTTTTTCACATATACGGTTTTATCAAATACGAGACAGCATTTCACACAGCAACTATTCGAGTCGATTTTTTGAGCCACGGCGAGGGGCGCAGCTTGGCCAGTCAGCGCACAGTTGCCATCATGGATCCACGTATTCCACTCTTTTATATTGGTATAGACGGACGCATAAGCAACGTTTCAAGAGATACTGGGTTGATCCTCTACTGATGACTGCCGACTGGTCCACAACAAGAAAAAAGAATTGAAGTTTTTCCTAAACCTGAGAAATGATGAGCAGAAATTTTTAAATTATTTTCGTATGTCAATGGCTAGCTTTGATGATTTATTAGCAAGACTAGAGGATTCGACCCTGCCGCGTTCCTGTTAACGACACAATATAAACATAAGCGCTACTGCATCATGTATTCGGTAAAATACATTCGAGATTTCTCGAATCGCAGTGACAAGTTCGATCAGTATACGAAAAAAAATATTTCTCGAAACGGAATTTTACCGCATGGGCTCTGTGTAAACAAATTAATACAATACTCACTGGACCTATTCTATTCGATAACTGTATCGAAAAATGCAGCTAAATGTTATATCACTGCCACTTCCGAAGTACGTAGGCCTTATACTATACTTAAATAAGAATATTTATATTTTGTTGCTTTTATCTGTAATTAAGAAATGTCGCATAATAATAATCGGAATGAAAGTATAATTGCAATTAGGAAGTTTCCCTTTTTTATTGTTTTAGTCTAAAGCATAGTTATAAAAAATTACAAAATTAATGGCGGAAGAATTTTTGAAATTTCTTTAAAAACAACAAAGTTATGCTCGTTCAAAGTTTGAATTTGACAATTCTCCAAGAAATTCCGTTTTCAGTCTGGATGACGTCACGCGGCACGATATTTATAAAAGTTTTTTTCAGTTTTAAACTCGTAAATTGTTATGGAAACACTAAAAACAAACCAGTTGATGACGGAAAATATTGACATATCTAAATTTTTGACTTAGGTTCTAATTACTCACAAAGCTAAAAAAACTCGGGTCGCAGTGCCAAACCCTGCCGACAATATAGTGTATTTGCTAATACAGGCATTGTGGCATTATTATGTGAACTTAAGTTTGTTTTTTGACAAAATAAAAAATTTAACCCCTTAATACATCCCTTAAAATAATTAAATTTTTCTAAATTTCAATATTAGACATGGATTTTATTAGTACACCCAATTAAATACACCCTTCCATAAGTAAATCCGTATCAACAAACTAGTGTTTTCATAAAATTTGAAAGTCCGGTCCTGTCGGGCCGATTTTATTAAAATTTTAGCAGCACATTTTAATCTTTACTAAAGAGTTAAATTTCAATTTTGAAACGATTCTGACAAATTTTTCGGTATTTTTGGGCCCAAAAACTTTTTGAAACCCCTAAATACAACCCTGAAAATGGTCCGATCGGGCCCATTTTAAATAGGCTTCTTGCGGTGATGGGTTCCAATGTGTGTACCAAATTTCGTTTCAATCGATTAAGTCTGTCGAGAGTTATCGTGTACACACACATATATATATATATATAAATATATATATATACATACATATATATATATAAACATTTTCAAAAATGGTGCCAAAGTGTTCAGGAGGCTATGAAACGTCGAGAAATTTTGGTCCCACCCCTAGGTCCCGCCATCCGACCGACGCCAATAGTGTATGTGCCATATTATGGCAAATACACTAAAAACAGCAAACTTGTACCGCGTGACGTCATATTCATAAATTAGTTTCGTTTGCGACCCCACGTACAAGAAAGTGAATATCTCCGTTGAAATTAATGATATCAAATAATTCTTTCAGAATTTTTAAAGTTATCTTCATTAGGTACAATGATGTGACAGTATCATAATTAGTATTTTCGCCCAATGGAAACTTCCTAATTACAATAATTTAAAAAAATTGTCAATCAACACAAAATTAAAAATGTCGTTTTTAAAACGGAAACTTAATTTTTGTAGGTATCCATTTGTACATAATTTTAAATTTTGTAAAAACTATAAATTAGTCGCTAACCGAAAAGCCCTCACTTCAAATAATTGTGCTAAATTTGCGATTTTCTTTTTAAATTAAAATATTTTATTTATATAATACATATTTATAAATTAAATTGTTATATAATATATGTATATCTAATAATATTAATGCATATTACCTATGTACAATATTTTCTTAAATAAATACTTTGTAATATGGAATTAGTAGTACCTACCTATAATATTTCTTTAATTTCATGTAAACAAACAATCAAACGCTGGATGACGAAAAATTAGCAATAAAGTATGGAACGTTTTTTTTCAGAGCTGCTATAAATCGAATTAGCAGTAAAAAAAATGTTATACCAGCTATCCCTTATTAGCTTGCCTAATTTAACAGTAAAATATAATTTTTTTTAGTAAACTTACTCAAACAGCGAATTGACAAAAAGTAGCATTAGTCTAGGTGCCAGCCCATGTCACGTGTGCATTTATACTAGTGATGGGCGATTACGAGATATTTTAGTCGATTGTCTCGATTGTTCAAACATCTCGATGACTCTCGATGGTTTTCACTTGGACTCGATTGTTGTTGTTTCATATTTCACCGAGACCAAGTTGCATAGTAATTAGTACTGAATCGTACAGACGACATCCACTGTCGAGAGCCACATAATATATAATCGTTCATCACTCAACAACTGTGGTCGAGTCGATGGATGGTCGATTGTGCAGTAATCGAATGCTCTGAGACCGACTGAACAGTGTGAACAGTGAATCAACGATGAACGAGTAGCGTAAACGTCAGACTTCATTCAACCAGCATATAACCTTGAATCGCGATTATATGTATTCTCATTCGCTGGCAAATAATCGACTTGAGAAATCGAACATTTCGATTGTAAAATCAAACTCCGAGTCGATTGTGGACTCGATTGTTATTATGAACGATTGCGATTGTTTCGATTGTAAAAACATCTCGTATTCGCCCAACGCTAATTTATACCTACGTGCCGTAAGTTTTGTTGTTGGACATATTATAGAAGAGTAAAAACCATACAAGTAATTCAAGAATTACAAGGCGCGAAATTCATATATAATATAATACAATACTTATTTGATGTTGGGTAAAATAGAAATTTTGACGGACATTTCGCCTACATTTACCTGTCTTTTTATCGCCAAAACCGATTTTCGAAAAAAAACGGATATTTTAAAAAGTGCGATTTGTACTAGGACGAATTCGGACCGGTCAACAAGTTATAGCCTATAACCTGGCCAGACAACATAGGTATCTGTAAATTTAAAAAAATCATGTGGTTAAAAAAATGCGATTTGTACCGGGAATGACTTAAAAAATAACTAAAAATATTTTAAAATGTAAAATTTTGCCCAACCCTAACATAAAAAATTTGTTGTGAAACAAACCAGAACGATTTTAAAAAATAACTAAAAATATTTTAAAATGTAAAATTTTTCCCAACTCTGACATGAAAAAATTTGTTTTGTAACAAGCCGGAACGATTTTAAAAAATAACTAAAAATATTTTATAATGTAAAATTTTGCCCAGCCTTGAGATGAACAAATATCTCGTGAAACAAACCAGAACGATTTTAAAAAATAATAAAAAAAAATTTAAAATGTAAAATTTTGCCCATCCTGCATGAAAAAATTTGTTTTGAAACAAACCGGAACGATTTTAAAAAATATCTGGAAGTACCTATTTTAAAATGCAAAATTTTGTCCAGCCTTAGGTACATGAAAAAAATTGTTGTGGAACAAACCGGAACGATTTAAAAAAAAAATTCGACTGATGACCAGTCCTATACTTCCCACCTAGTAAATATTTGCAAAAAGTAAACACTCTTTTTTTATTCTTTGAAAAAAAGCATTGCCCTCTTTTTACTTCCCATCTCTACTATGAGAGGGAAGTAACGGATTTAGTCCGAAAAAAATATTTCGAGATTTTAACAGATCTTCACGTTTTGAGACTGATGTCTGTATGTGTATGTGTGTGTGTGTATGTGTGTGTGTGTGTGTGTATGTGTGTGTGTATGTGGTCAATTTTTCGCCTTCGATATCGTAAAAACGGAACAACATACGGCCATGCCGATTGTTCTATTATGTTTATCAGCCTTTAACTTAGATCTGATTGAGTCAAATCGGTTCAGTGGATCCTGAGATATTCAAAAAAACGTTCTCAATGTCACGTATTAACATAAGTAAAAAAAAATACAAATGAATTTTAGATGTTATAATATGAAAAAAATGTAAATATTTTTTTCTCTAAAATGTACAGTTTTCGAGAAAAAAGATATTTTACTAAAAAAAGAAAATTGTACATAAATCAAGGTAACCATGATTTTTGTTTTATTTGTTTTTCAAAGAATAAAAAAAGTGTTTATTTTTTGCAAATATTTACTAGGTGGGAAGTATAGGACTGGTCATCAGTCGAATTTTTACTTCCCACCTCTACTATGGTAGGGAAGTAATGGATTTAGTCCGAAAAAAATATTTCGAGATTTTAACAGATTTTCACGTTTTGAGACCCTAGCAATCGTTTAAGATCATTTTCTGACTGATGTCTGTATGTGTGTGTGTGTGTGTATATGTGTGTGTGTATATGTGTGTGTATGTGTGTGTGTATGTGTGTGGTCAATTTTTCGCCTTCGATATCTTAAGAACGGAACAACATACGGGCATGCCGATTGTTCTATTGTGTTTATCAGCCTTTAACTTAGATCTGATTAGGTTTTGAGTCAAATCGGTTCAGTGGATCCTGAGATATTCAAAAAAACGTCCTCAATGTCACGTATTAACATAGGTAAAAAAAATATAAATGAATTCTAGATGTTATAATATGAAAAAAATGTAAACATTTTTTTTCTCTAAAATGTATAGTTTTCGAGAAAAAAAATATTTTACTAAAAAAAATAAAAATTGTACGTAAATCAAGGTAACCATGATTTTTGCTATATTAAGCTAGCCATCAGTAGATCACCAAACAAAAAAGAGGGCCATGCTTTTTTAAAGAATAAAAATTAAATTGTGTTTTAAAGACCACCAACAGCTAAGGTTATTTGGGCCTAGTCAAAGAATAAAAAAAAAAAGTGTTTATTTTTTGCAAATATTTACTAGGTGGGAAGTATAGGACTGGTCATCAGTCGAATTTTTTGTTTGGTAATCTACTGATGGTTAGTAATATTATAGCAAAAATCATGGTTACCTTGATTTACGTACAATTTTCTTTTTTTAGTAAAATATTTTTTTTCTCGAAAACTATACATTTTAGAGAAAAAAATATTTGCATTTTTTTCATATTATAACATCTAGAATTCATTTATATTTTTTTTACCTATGTTAATACGTGACATTGAGAACATTTTTTTTAATATCTCAGAATCCACTGAACCGATTTGACTCAAAATCTAATCAGATCTAAGTTAAAGGCTGATAAACACAACAGAACAATCGGCATGGCCGTATGTTGTTCCGTTTTTACGATATCGAAGGCGAAAAATTGACACCACACACACACACACACACACAGACATCAGTCAGAAAATGATCTTAAACGATTGCTAGGGTCTCAAAACGTGAAGATCTGTTAAAATCTCGAAATATTTTTTTCGGGCTAAATCCATTACTTCCTTATTATAGTAGAGGTCGGAAGTAATAAGTAAAATTATTTTAAAATACAAAATTTCATCCATCCCTGAAATGAAAAAATGTGTTGTGGAACAAACCAGAATGATTTTAAAAATTAACAAAATATTTTAAAATGTAAAATTTTGCCGTCCTGCATGAAAAAAATTGTTTTGAAACAAACCGGAACGATTTTAAAAAATAACTAAAATTATTTTAAAACGCGCAGTCGCAAAAGAAGTTATTCACTTAAAAAAATTTCATGTAAATCAGATCAGTGGTTCTCAAGTTATAAGCATACAAACGGACAAACAGACAGAGAGAGCCAAATTTTTCAGGAAGGTATGAAACGTCCAGGAAAAAATCCTTAGGGCCAGCCATCCGACCGAAGTCAATAAATTAGTCTTTCTAACTCAGCAGCATGGTTTTTAAACATAATAATCATTTTCGCACAAATGAAAAGAGACAAGGGTTTCAGAATAACCGAATTGGCTCTCCAAGTTTCCAAGTTCAAATCCGAGAACCTGTAAAAGTTAAAAATTAGATTTTTTCAATTTACATATTATAAAAAAATAATAAATTAGAATATAAATTGATGTCGGGTCCAATTATTCTGTTGGAAAGGAGACAGCATCCTCAATCACATGATTTGAGGTAACATCAGTTGTACTGTCAAAAAATTGAATGACTAATGACTATATTATCAGAATATAGTATCCGTTTTTGTTATTAAGACGCATCTTCCAATTTCCATATCACACTGTGCAACAGACAAGGACAACCGAAACAAGTTCGCGGTTTATTAGGTAAAATCGAATTTAAAAAATAGTTGGATTTGCATATAAATCAATATAAAAAAACTGTTTTGACACATTCTATTACACGAAATCCATGTAAAATTTTCATCTCTTTCGTTTAAGACAGGTTTTGAAGAGATCTGTAGCATTTGCAAGTTTGGAGAATTGGCGGTTGCCATGAAAAGAAAGTTGTTATAAAAAATATTGAATAATTGAAAAAATTTGAAAAGAATATTATCAGAAAATAGTTATTTTCGATACGTATGCGTGAAGTGAGGTATTCTAGAAGGCTTAAATTGAGGCACGAGCTAAGGGACTGACGCAGAACGCATAACGAGATCTCGTTGTGTATGCGTCAATCCCTTTAGCGAGTGCCTCAATTTAAGCCTACTAGATACCTCACTTTAAGCGTACGTCTCGAACATAATTTTTTATAACGACTGCTTCTAAAGTTTAATAGAGAGAAGAAAATTAATACACTGGTTCTCATAACTGGTCATTTCGTTTGCGCAGGCGCTAGAATTCTCCCCAGCGAGCGCGTTAGTTTAAATGTGTGGTAGAAATAAACACACATTCTTCGATTTATGTACATTTCTTATAGTCAATTTTTTTACACACATTTACTGTACTTTTACGCACGCTTGGACTTTCACGTAAGGTGATTGTACTTTTACGCACGCTTACTATAGTTCGTTAAACTATTATAAAAAAAAATACGCCTCTTCACGCCCGCCTCACAGCGCTCGAATATTGAACTTTAGAAACTGGAGTTATAAAAAGTATTTTTTTTGATGAAAATAAGTTTTTGTTTGATGAAATAAAATAATAAAAATTAATATAAAAGCTAGTTTATTTGTGAATATAAATCTGTGGGAGAAAGAATCATTTCCTATAGATCTGACTTGAATTGAGCGAACTATAAGCAAAAAACATAGCTTTTTCTAATTTGCTCCCCTCCGAGACCAAAATTCAAAAATCGGGCTACGTAAAGGATCAAATAGACCCCGAGAGGAATCGAGAAAAAAAAGTTTTTTAAAATCGTTTTATTCGTTTGGGCTGTACGCGTGACACAAAAAAGCGTGACAGATTCACAGACGTACAGACAAAGCGGGTGTATACAGGTGTTCCTTAATGATGTGCGAATATTTAAGAGTGTGATTCTACATGGAAAATTAATAGTAATTTGCTTAATAAACTATGGTTCAAAAATGTTCCTTTATGAAAATACAAGGTGTTAAATTTGCGAAAAAAAAATTACTTAATTAATATTTTCGAAACCGCTTGAGGTATTTCAGTGATATTTAGTACGTAGTGCCAGTTAATAAAGGCGCATATTTTTCCATATAAACGTAATTTTCAGCTTTAGCAGTGGCGTGCGTACGATCATTGATTTTGATATTAAAAAAAATTGTACGCCAATGATTTTTTTCCAAAAGAGACTTATTTGAAAATGTTAGATGAACGCAAGTGACAAATTCTAGGCCAACTAGATTTATTGCAAAATGGTATTCTCCAATAATTACATTAATTTTCTCAAACAATGCAACGGTTTTTTTTTTTAATCAAAAACGGTGCATCGCAGGAAGAAAACTCAAAAGAGCTCTTATCTTTCAAATTGAATGTAGAATTCAAACAAAAAATTTATTTGGGAAAAAACCATTGGCGTATCATTTTTTTCTTTAAAAATATCAAAGTCAATGCTCGTACGCACGCCACTGCAAAGCTGAAAATTACGTTTATATGGAAAAATATGTACCTTTATTAACTGGCACTACGTACTAAATATCAGTGAAATATCTTAAGTGGTTTCGAAAATATTAATTAGTTTACTTTTTTTTCGCAAATTTTAACATCCGGTATTTTCGTAACGGAACAGTTTTGGACTACCATTACTACCATTAATTTTCCATGTAGAATCACACCTTTAAATATTCGCACATCATTAAGGAACACCTATATAGGCGCTTCTAGCTTTGCTTAGGTCGCGCCTAAAAACATAGAGTAAAAAAACAAACAAAACATTTGCGGACAAATTAGATGAAAAAAAAACATCTTTCATGTTATATTTTCACTTTATTTAAATACATACCTACACATTGGCACAATATAATTACGTACAGTTTGTGAGAAATAATTAACCCTGAGCAAAACATAACTAACTAGCTGGATAACTGTTCCTGTAGTCCGCCATTGTCCCAATTAGGAAGTTTTCCATTTTTATTTTTTTAGTCTAAATCATAGTTCTGAAAATTTTAAAATTAATGGCGAAAGAATTTTTGAAATATCTTTAAAAACAACAAAGGTATGCTACCTCAATGTTTGAATTTGACAATTCTCCGAGCAACGCCGTTCTCAGTGAGGGTGACGTCACGCGGCAGATTTTCCAAATTTGTCGACACAGATAGCCCATGAATAGGTCTATATAACCCTTGTATGCGAATTTAATATTTCTCAAATACTCTTTTTACTAGAGTACTTCGCGTAACGCGTTCATATCCAAAATTTCAAAAAGTGTTACCTACGTAACTTTAACAGTGGATATTATCAACAATAAGAAATTTAATTTCTGGCTTAGAGGCTTCTTTTATCAAAAAATATTTGGAACAAAAAATGTGGACAATTTTACGGCAAACATGATTTTTTTAAATGTTTGATGTTTTTTCAATATGACGGCCAAAAAACGCATTTTGCACACTTATAGATTTTTCTAGACTTTTAGTATATCAACAAGATACCAACAACGAACTAAAAAATTCAATCCCCGTCTTTGTGGGAATTAGTTCCACCCAAAAACCTGCATCTACTGTACTATCAGCTATCCAGTTAGTAAGTATAGAGATCAGTGGTGTAAACGGTAGTACGGAACATTAAATACAATGGGATTTTTTCTATTGGATCAATGATATCTTTGACCTTTGTCCATTACTACATAATATTAGGATTAGTGGAGGGTTGTTGCAGTAACGCATTTAGTTCATTACTTGTATATTTTATTTACTGTCAACGTGACAGATTGTAGATTATAGACGCTCAACAGCTGCGAAAATAAACATTTCGCATGGTACCTAGGCAACGCAACACAGAACAGGGAAAAAAGGTTGTCTTTTCAGCATCCATTAAAAAAAATCCCATTGTATTTTCCCTATGTTCGGTACTACCGTTTACACACTGTGTACATAGGTACATCAATAAAATAATACAAAATTAAATAATCTGAATAACAATTATATTACACGTACCGATTTTTGTTTAATAAAAAATTAAAAGTTAAATAAGTGCTCTTGCATCTTTAAGTGTCATTATTATCAGTAGAAAAAAATATTTAATATAATTACAAAACCTTCAGTACTTACTATAATAAAATATAATAAAAATTAGCGGCGATTTTTGAAATATGAAAAATAAAATTACATATTATTGTTTTACTGGCAAAAAAAATGGGTGTATGCTTATGACCACACGACAGAAGTGAAAACTTATATACAGGGTGGTGACCGTGACACATTAAGTGATTTAACCCGTAAAATCAAACTTTCGCGATTTCCGGCTTCCCTAATTATTTTAGGAAAAATAACTTCAAATAATACTCTTAGAACATAAAATTCTTCATCTAAATCATTAAACAAAATTAATTTTGCATGCTTTGTAACGGCAGTTTGATATGAAAATGTCAAAATTATCTCAAAAACAGATAGCGATAGCCATGAAACTTGAACAAAATGATTAGAAATTATTCTGACAGCTAAAACGTCATCATTTTGTTCAAGTTCCATGGCTATCGCCATCTGTTTTTGAGGTAATTTTGACATTTTCATGTCAAATTTCTGCCGTTACAAAGTATGCAAAATTAATTTTGTTTAATGATTTAGATGCAGAATTTTATGTTCTAAAACTTTTACTCAAAGATATTTTTCCTAAAATAATTAGGGAAGCAGGAAATCGCGAAAGTTTGATTTTACGGGTTAAATCCCTATGTGCAGCAGTCACGGTCACCACCCTGTATATACAATTTTTTAATCACACAGTTTAATCATAAATATATTAAAATCGGCCTATACAATTAAATTTAATGAATATAATACCTTAACGATAATATTAAGTTTTAGTGTCATCTGTTAGCGCACTTCTGAACTACAAAGTGTATGTTTAGTGTCATCTGTTAGCGCACTTGTCAACTACAAATGACTTTTTACTCGTATTAAGTTTTTAGTGTCATCTAATAGCACACTTATGAACTACACATTATTACCAGCATCATATTGCAAATACGTGGTCGTGTTTGAGTCGAGTAGCCCCGATTGTCACCGTCGGGTGCGTTTCACATCACTGTTGTTAACAGCCCAGGCAAAGCGCGCCTAAGGAAGTTTTCACTTGAAAAATTAAAATACGAAAACAAAATCTGTATATTAATATATCTACTATGGTTCATACTATATTATTATACTAGCTACCCAACTCGACTTCATCTGAGTGCAAATCGCTATTTTCGCTCACTACCCAATCCCTTTTTGTCGAAGTGAAATATACAGCCTATGGTATTATAAGTAGGCTTTTAAACAGTGAAACAATTTTCCAAATCGGTCCAATGGTTTCAACACAGGTGTTAAGATCCCTAACTTTGATCATCATATTGCGTTTTAACATTTGACAGATATTTCAGATCTGCAAGTGCGTGCTATTTAAGAACCATAAGCGAATTTACGCAAATATTCCCATTGCAATAACTATGGTCTATGACCCTTTTTCATAAAATTATTTTTAACATCTTTGCCTGACACTATTTAAAGCTCACTATTATCAGGGCCGGATTAATCATGTCGGGGTTCCTAGGCAATGCAATTCTCGGGGCTTTTCAGCCGTTTAAAGATGATCAGCTCTTTTCAAGTTGATGAATGGATGTGAGTAACTTCCAGAGCTGAGAGGTCTGATCGACTTTAAATTTATTAGTTCTACTACTGATCGATACTAGATGATTCTGTTCTGTAAGAATGAAGTATTTCATCAGCTGACAGCATGCGTCGAAAAAAAGCAATACCTATTGTCATTGAGGATACCAATTTTCCAATTAAATTTCCACTCTATGAAACATTTTCAATTTCTTTTGTGCGCGCGCGGTGCTCCTAGCCGATACGGGGCCCCTAGACAGTTGCCTACTCTGCCTAATGGTTAATCCGGCCCTGACTATTATTAAACAATTGATAAAACAGTACGGAAACGTTAGTGCATTAGTCCCTAAATAGCTACAAATTTACATACCACACTGTGTTCCAACGAGTATTAAAACTAAATTTTTTACAATAATTTGTAACAACGATGATGTTTACTAACAAACAGAAACTACTTTTTTACATTTATGTGCAATTAGAAAAAAAAGTAGTGCATTTTTAATCATTTTAAGATTAAATCATTGATCTGGATATAGTTTTGGTTGGCGGCTGCTGTGTGAAACTAATTTGTGCAGAGTCAATCAATATTTGATGAGTGATGAGTGAGTAGCGGGCTGTTTGATTTGACATTTTTCAAAATATACTCTGTAGTAATATCAATACGTACACCTATAAGAATACTTATGTCTTATTCTAAATACTAACAGCTAGGGTTATTTGGGCTTAGTACCAATTCATATTTTCAATTTAACATTTTTTTTAATAACAAACGGACAAGTTTTCAGATAGAACCTGGGAACTAGAAAATATAAATAATTTACATTTGCCGCTAAAAATGTCACTCAAAGATTCCCTCTCCCCCAGTCTGTCAAACGTTTAGTCCATATTCTTTCCTCTTATTTGAAGCGTCTATCTGATATCCATTAATATTCAGGTCAGTTCTCGGCGCTACTTCCGAAGCTGAACCATTGAATGTACAGAAAATTATTAATTAGGAAGTTTCCCTTTTTTATTTTTTTATCTAAATCATAGTTCGAAAAATTACAAAATTTTGAAGAGCACTTATACCAAGTTTCAAGTTGATACACGCAGGAAATACGATTTTCTGTACAAACATTTTCACCCCATTTCATCCCCTAAGGAATGATTTTCGAAAAATCCTTTCTTAGTACGCCTCTACAGTCTACACCTTGTAAGGAACATAACTTCCAAATGTCACGTGTCTATCTTCAGTGGTCTAAACTGTGCAACACACTCCCTTTTGACCCCTTAGGGGTTGAATTTAAAAAAAAATGCTCGCACATGGGTTTTGTACAACTCTCTCTTTGAAACAACATTTTTTTAGACAGGTTTGTAGAAATTTAGCTTGGAAAATGTTTCTTGTGTACATCTATCGTCTGTTATTTCTGCAAGTACTGTCTAATGTTCTACACCAGGGTTCAACAACATGTTCATCGCGATGACCGGTCGATCGCAATTCCAATTTCGATCAGTCGCGGAAAGATTTAAATCAACATTTTTTTTTATATTTCAAGCCACAGCAGTTGGATATTTTTGGTCTTGGGTTTTAATATTTTTGTAAGAAACTGTTTAAAAATACATCTATAATTAAATTATAGAGAACAAGCCTATACAGATAAAAGACAGTCTTTAGAATGCTGCAAGTAATTCTTGTATGCAGATTTACTGTTAAATTTAATATAGTGATTCGTATAGTAGAGGCTCGTATCATACACCGAGGTAGATTTTTGGTAATCAGCAAGCTTGCTAAGTCACTCACCCAGTGGCGGCTCCTCTATAAGAGCTGCGGAGCTGCCACACTGCCAGAAAATAACGCACAATTAAAAAAAAAATTGTATTATAAATCTGCATAATATGTTTTAAAATTTCATAATTATGAAGCCATCACATAGCATTATTATAAATGACGGCATGCCGCAGGGCCTATATTCTATAAACAGTCCTCAGCCGTAGTAAATTCACTACGCACGTGATACGTTCTGCATTATATTTTGCACCAAAATCAATGTGTTAGAGAGAGCGAAAACAGTAAAGAATGAGAGAGATTTGTACGCGTTAAGAGATATTCTGGGTGCGCAGAACGTAGGTATAGGTAGTATAGGTAGTAGTGTAGTACGAACTCTAATTTAATAAAAGCGGCATATCCGGGCATATCCGAACGTTTATATAGCATAGCTTATTAATGTTATTCCAAACTGAAAACGCTCTTGTCACATAGTGACTGGTGATATCTATCTGTTGGCACACACACACACACACACACACTGGCTGGTGCATACAGTCTAATATTATGTTTGTGTTGATGGCTATATAATTCGTTTTCAATTGTAGTTCAAATTTCAAACAATGAATGTTATAGATAACCTCACGCGTGTGAAACGTTTTTCAAATTACAAATTTGAAGAAAAAGTAAAATTGAAGGCACAAGGTCGCCCTTTGCCTGATATTTTCATAGAAAAACAGTGCTCTAGCCGTGGAAAAACTTATAAGCGGCAATTCAACAAAGAAATATATTATAACAATAATAAATATTGTTATAAAAATCACTTTATTAATTACGACTTGAGCGCTAGCGACATCATTGTATAATGTATAGACAAATTATTCAGATCAACAAATACACTTAAAAATTGCATCAAATGTATTTTTGAATTTTTTTTTTCAAGGTCCCCGCATAATGGGGGGAGTGCTACTCCAGTCTCCAGGTAGACTCTGCAGAACACCCATTTAAAATGTTCACGCGCCGCCACTGAACTCACCTACATTTAGTTTGCTTGCAGATCCCCCGTTCTACACAATAAAAAGTCTGGCAACGATTTCGGGCTATCCCATGGACACAGGAATCTAGGGACGGATTATAAAGTGCCACTATTGGCTGCGTCTTTGCGCATGTTCAATTGCGCAAAAAACAGTCGTTTGTTTTTGTTTGGACAACATTTTAACACGTACAGCGCTTGCGCAACTGAAGCGACAAATAGAATGTGGACACACTTGCTTCCTCACCGCCCCACCCCCCTCAATAGCAACCCCCCCACTCACTTGTACTCTGTCCCTTGATAGGCTATCCCTACGCCAATAAAAATATAATAATAATATGATCATTATCTAGTCATTTTCTGACAATGCGCTGCCGCTATGCAACCCAACATATTGTGACGCGTGGAATACACTTATAGATTATAATATTATCTCCTAGTATACTATGTGAAAATGCTCCTAGAGAATCTGGTGCAGGTAGTCAACTTAAGGCACTTGTTCGTGCAAAAGGTATTTACACACTAATTGAGAAAGTGAACAATAACAACATTTTAACAACCACAATAATACTACAAATTACATAATATTAAAATTGCAATCGTTAATGTTTACAATTAATACCTACATTATTCCGCATAATAGGGTATTTGCCAGTGATCAAAATAAAATATTGAAATTAGGAGAGCAAATCTCTATGGCCAAAGGATCAAATAAATGCAAATGGCCACAGAGATTTCAATCATATCTGCGGATCACCATATCTCTATATTATAAAATAAAATATAAAACTTTGTTATAATGGAAGTTTAATGCTCTAATAGTATGTTGTGTAACTAGTGTGCTAAATACATCTTTATACGTCAGGCGTGATATTTTTAGCACAAGTAGGAGGCGAGCACACACGAGCCTTGGCGAGTGTGCATCGCGAGCCGAATACGAGTGCTGAAAACATCGCGCCTGAGACATAAAGATTTAGTACACGCGTTGCACACTATACTTTATATAACACATGCATGGTTTTAGACTTTAATTGAATTAAAAAAATAGTTACATAATGGTTCATTATATAACTAGTTACATAATGAACCATTATAGCACTGAAAAGCGTTACATAATGGTCACTAGTCAACAAACGGCTATTTAAGGTCCGCAAAACATATACGAAAAAACACTAAAAGCGTGCATGTGTTATATAAAATAATTTTTATATTCAATAATAAATAAGTTTCGTAATACCTAGTATATTGTGTAACTAGTGTGCTAAATACATCTATATGCGCCTAACGCATAAAGATTTACCACACGCGTTGCACACTATACTTTATTCATGGTTTACGCACGGTTTAGACTTTAATTGAATTAATGTCAAACACCTTCGATTCACTGACAGCAGTACAGCTCATAATAAAAACATTGGCCTTGATACAATATTTAATTACTTCGTTGCCATAGTAATCCTATTTCATTATTATAGCATCAAAAAGAGGTACATAATGGTTCATTATGTAACGGGTTTTTCAAATGTTTTTCATTATAACATCGAAAAGCGTTTCATAATGGATGATGACGTCACCAGTCGATAAACAGCCAATTAAGATTCGCCTTACAGACACGAAAAAAACACTAAAAGCGTGCATGTGTTGAATAAACATATTTAAATAAATTAAATAAACAAAATCATATTTTTTAAATGTGTCACACGGCGTTACGTCAATTTTAAGTAAAAAAAAATAGCTTTATAGATTGTTTACAAACGGTATTTTTCAACAAATTATTAAATAAAATTATGACATTAAACTCCAGTAGAGCAAAAACGCTTTTTATCGGGCGGAGCTTACTTAAACATTAAAAAAATTATTTTTAAACTGATTTGAAATCAGAATGAAGTTATTTAGGTGTCATTAATATGTCTGTCAATCAAATTCAGCCCATCTAGGAAATTAGACACTGTTTCTAAATAATCATTTATTGATGTTTGTTTGAAAGTTCGTCTCCTTTTTGTAACTGCCAAATCATATTCGCTTCTTAAACCAACCGAAAATATGTACAGAGTGACCACCTGTTGAATTCTTTAATCACTCAGAGACTGAGTTTCAACCAGTTCTCAAAGTCTTGTGCAATTTGGATTTTGGATAACTGAAAATGCGTAAAATCAATATCTGGACAATCAAGTTTCTATTGTGTTAAATTTTTTTTGTATCCACAATCGTAAAATAACGCTTGTCATGATATCTGGTCCACTACTATAAAATGTTACAAAACAAAATTCAGTTTTGATCATTCATCGAAATAAAAATTCGGCTGAATGGATAATACTAAATTTTTCGTTGAATAGTATAATAATACAATTTATTAAAAAATTATTCTTACACAAATATCTCACAGTTTACAGCATTTATTAAAATGCGCATAATATTCAAAATAAGTTTTTATTTAAAATAAAATTTTTCTCGTGGCAATTAAAATGTTTATTTTATTGCTACGTTAATTTATTAAATAGTGCACTCAAGAAGGTTAAATGCTAAATATGTAGGAATACAATATTATAGTTCTTTAATCTTTATTATACAGAATTATTATGTACTAGCGGTACCCGTCCGGCTTCGCCCGGGTGCTAAGAAAACCCGGGTGCAATACACTACTCACTCGCTTCGCTCGTTCGCTTGAATATTATAATTACGAGCAAATTTGATTACCATAAAAAAAGTTATAGTGAGTCAACCTTAAAAGATAGACATATGCTGTCGGGGACTTTTTTTAGAACTTTTAAAGGGGAACATACATGATTTTTGCGTAACTTTAACCGTTTACGCAGCAGACGCAACGGAAGTTCTCAAAAGGAATAATTTTTCCCGTTTTTGCAAACATTTTTCGTTGATGCTCCGCTCCTATTGGTCGTAGCGTGATATTATATAGCCTATAGTTTTCCTGAATAAATGGCTATCTAACAAAAAAAATTTTTTTCAAATCGGACTGGTAGTTCCTGAGTTTAGCGCGTTCAAAGAAACAAACAAACAAACTCTTCAGCTTTTTAATATTAGTATATATAAGGTAACAAAAGAAAGTATGCAATAGCCAGTAGTTGTAAAGCGTTGTTCATAATAATTTATCTTTATGTCGCAGCCCGATTGTAAATTTAAACGTATCCTGATGCGCCTAGGTGCTTGATTATACGGCGCCAGTTTATAAAGCGCCTAACTGCAGCCAGGCAGATCGTATGAAGTATATCATTCGGCGATTTGGAGGGCCACTATAGGGTTTTTTTACCGTACGATATAGTTACACCAGATTTCACTGTCCCTCACATCATTTTTCCAATGTCAAGATGGTCCACAACTTGATTTTATATTTTGGTTGACGCCACTAATAACTTTCCGATCAACGGAAGGTACTTTTTTGTGTAATGAGAATTTGAGAAAATTTGTAACCAGACATCTTAAATTTGCTTTGTTGTGTGAAAAGCACGTATATCAAATATCATAATATGTACATAGTAAAACCGTACGATAAATTTTCCGCACGGTTTGCTTTGCATACGATAAATTTTGTAAAACCGTGCGATAATTAGTGTATTTGCCATATGGCACATACACTATTGGCGTCGGTCGGATGGCGGGACCTAGGGGTCGGACCAAAATTTCTCGACGTTTCATAGCCTCCTGAACAATTTGGCACCATTTTTGGAAATGTTTATATATATATGGGTGTGTGTGTGTGTGTGTGTGTGCGGGCAATAACTTTCGAAAGAGTTAATAGATTTTAACGAAATTTGGTAGGCACGTTGAAATCCATCACCGCACGAAGCCTATTTAAAATGGGCCCAATCGGACTATTTTAAGGGTGGTTTTTAGGGGTTGAAAAATGTTTTTGGGCCCAAAAATGCCAAAAAATTCTCAGAATCGTTTCAAAATTGAAATTTAACCCTTTAGTAATGATTAAAATGTTCTGCTAAAATTTTAATAAAATCGGCCCGACAGGACCGGACTTACAAATTTTATGAAAACACTAGTTTGCGGATAGTGCTTTACTTACTGAAGGGTGTATTTAATTTGGTACCGAGGTTGCATTGATAAAAATATTGAAATTAAGAAAAAAAACATTATTTTAAGGGATGTATTAAGGGGTTAAACTTTTTATTTTGTTCAAAAACAAACTTAAGTTCACATAATAAAGCCACAATGCCAGTATTAGCAAATACACTATATTGTCGGCAGGGTTTTGGCACTGCGACCCGTTTTTTTTTACTGTACGATCTCCGTGTGAAAGCTCTCTTTCCCTTCAATGAATACAAACCATATGATAAAAAACCGCTCGTGTGAAACGACCCTTGAATGTCAATCCAATAGGTTGACCAAAAAAAATCCAGAGAAAACAAATTCAATTCAAAATTAAGGATCTTTAATAATTAGTTACTAAGTAAATCAACTGTATTTATTATTATTTACAAAAATTCTAAGTAATAGTCCAAGCGTTGGATGCGTCAAATGTTAAGTCATAAAATAACACGACCGGACTTTTTTAGTCAATTTGTCTAATAAAGACAGACACAAAATGCACAATGTCTGACAAATTCCTGCCGCGTTGTTATTAAAAATATCGACTTCCGGTCATGTTTTTTATAAGTGCCTAACATGACTTCATAACAACATGAAATTCCGGGGCATAGCAGAGGGTAATGCCGCGTACACAAATGCCCAGGTCTGCCTGGGTTTTTCTTGCCGGAACAGGTGGCAGACCTGGTTTAATTGCTCCGAAATTTTTTTGATTCGCTGACGTCATCGAATAACAGCTTGAAATTTTGCATGTAAATAGATTTGGGCTTACCTTTTCCAATAAAATTTGTCTGCCTCCGATCTACCTGCCGGAAATCGAGTTTTTTCGACACAATTTTTGACGCGCGCGTTTAAAACACTACCCATTAAAGGGCATATTCTCGATGTTTTACGCATGTTTTCAGACATTTTTAAACATATTTTTAAGTGACTATTTCATTTCCGCGATTTTTCTTCGCTATTTTTTAGACAAAATCTATGTTTCATATTTACTGCTTAAATTTTTTATTGGGTATTTTTGGTTGTAAATGTATTATAATATGATTAGGAAATGCTATATATTGGTTTGAAATTTTCGCCCGGGTGGTATGAAATTATGATTTAGTATATTGTTAATTTGTTATCCCCCCCGCGAGAATCTCTCCCTCTGCGTAGCTTTCTATTAGTGAAAACATTTTTAGAATCAGTTTAGTAGTTCCAAAGATAAGAATTTATGATTTATTAGCCCCCCGCAAGAATTCCTCCCCCTGCCTCCGCGAGAATCTTTCCCCCTGCGTAGCTTTCTATTAGTGAAAGAATTTTTAGAAAAGGTTCAGTAGTTCCAGAGATAAGAATTTATGATTTATTCCCCCCTCGCCCGAATCAAAATAAAATATTGCCCATATCACTCAGGGATAGTGTAGCTTTCTATTAGTGAAAGAATTTTTAGAATCGGTTCAGTAGTTCCAGTGTTAAGAATTTATGATTTATAGACCCCCTCTTCACTTTTCAATGTTAGTATCTATACAGTCGAATTGTCGTAAAGAACACCGTCAGCGCCTCTGGTGACGTAATTTGAAACTATTATGTGAAATGCCTGATCGGTGTTTAGCCATATCGTAAAGAGGCTAATCGTTTGGCCAGCTGCATTGCAAATCGTGTTTTGCCAATCGATTTGGCTGACATTCGTTCAGCTGCTTTACAAAGTGGCTAAGCGCTGGTTAGGCGCTTTATAAATTGGCGTCATATTATAAAGCGCCTAGGCGCATCATGATACGCCTAAATTTACGATCGGGCTGCGACATATATATTAATTAAAACACAAGCAGTTTTCTTTACAGTCCTTACTCACTCAACCAATCGACATAATTTTTTTTTTTTAATTGAAACTTTTTGTCCACAGATGAATCACTATTTTTTAAATTATTATTTATACAGGGTGAGTTCGACCACCCATATCAGTCGTTTTTTTCGAAAACGGTTAATCGTAGAGAGTTGTGTCAAAAATTTGTATTATAAAAGCCCTAATAAAGAATCAAATGGTGATAATTTTTTTTTCCGGGAAGGTCGGCTTCCCTATTAGTTTGTAAATGTAACGATAGGTCGAAAGTGGTATTGTTGAAAAGTTCTTTAAAAAATAAGCAAGTTTTGTAGGATTTTTTTTTATTACTGCCACCCCTGTAAATTTCTATAACTATAAATATAAATTATTATGTGTTCAAAACTCCGGAATTTTAGAAAGCGCGATAGGTTGAAAGTGGTGCTGTTGAAAAGCTCTTTAAAAAATAGGCAAGTTTTGTAGGAAAAATTATTTAATTACTGCCACGCCTGTTAAGTAACAATCGTTTGAAATTATTAAATCAAAATTTCATATTAACGATCGATGTCGGCATTAAAAATCTAGCAACCTTAGACATTGTCACAAGTGTTCAAACTGTCTTCCATTTACTCTTTAATACATACTACTGAGCTCTTCTGGTTATACTGTGAGTGTACTTCTTCAGTGTTTAATGATCGATAGATAGGTAACTAGATTTTAAATGCGAACTTTTAAAAAGTCCGTTATTATGACATTTTAATTTAGTAATTTCAAACAAACATTACTTAACAGGGGTGGCAGTAATAAAAAAAAATCCGTACAAAACTTGCTAATTTTTTAAAGATCTTTTCAACAATACCACTTTCGACCTATCGTTACATTTATAATTCTGGAGTTCTGGACATTCTGGAGCAAACTTATAGGGAAGCCAACCTTCCCGAAAAAAAAAAATTATCACCATTCGATTCTTTATTAGGGCTTTTATAATACAAATTTTTGACACAACTCTCTACGACTAACCGTTTTCGAAAAAAACGATTGATACGGGTGGTCGAACTCACCCTGTATATTCTAAAAAAGCAATGCCGAACACTCTTTTTTAACATGCTTATGTATGTATTGGGTTTCACGGAACTGTTCGGAGTAGTCCAAAGTGAGCGCCCAAACATACATTAACTGCTTGGCATGTTAAAAAGGAACGTTCATAATTGTTTCTTTATAATAATATAAACAATTACTATGATTTCTTTTATTTCTAAGATACTTTTCTGTCGAATCATTGTCGGATTTCAACGAAGTCAGCCTGAGTCATTCTATAGGGCGCACAAGCGCATCATCTCAGAACATTAAGAAGGGTGATCACAAATATTTGAAAAAAAAACCTAACTTTTTCAGGTTTTTAAGTACCTAAAACGCAATTTTCCCTGACTTTGCATTGTCACAAAATCAGTTTTTCCATACATAGTATAAATTTTCCTGATCTATAAAAAAATTCCCCGACTTTTCTAGGTATTCCACGTCTGTGGCCACCCTGTAAAAGGTGGAAAGGCTCAGTGCCACTACGCATTGCTACATATTTTTTTTTAGTTCCAAATCCCATAGCCTTGTCAAAGAATTTTATATTAAATCTGAGGCAAAATTGAATGTAATAAAATGGCGCATTAGTTAAAGATGTAGTACTTATGTTTTTTTGCGCTTTGACATTATATTTTTAAATTTTAGGGCGATATCCCTGTTTAGCCCAAAACCTCAACACTTCACTAAATCAAGTTCCCATTATCAAGTTTGTCATTCAATGGATTCACTGTTAAATGTTAAGTTTCGTTATTCTGTTTAAATGTAAAATTCCTAATTCGAACGTCTCCAGTAACGAAAGCTCTACATTCTACAACAATAGTATAAATGTTTATCCAGAGTTGCATATCTACAATAATATTTATCACCAATTAATGTACCTAATCTAAAATATTAAAACTCCTCAAAGAATATTCTTTGTGTGTCGTTACGTAAGAACTTAATCACCATGTGACGATAATTATTTATTTACAAATTTTACATTACAATACCTACTGGAAATTACATAGTAGTGAATAAAATAGATTTGAAAAAGCATGTAGGTACAAGAAAACAGTGACGATGTAAGAAAAACTAAATTATAATACTGATTTAAGGCAAGATTAATATCACTATTACCTGTACTTTACTAGCTATAACCAGTAAAAGTAACTACAAACGTGTTACACAAACAAAAATAATTTTAGATTTAGTGAACTAGCAGGCTGTAATATGAGTAGGCCACAAAACGGAAGCCGTTTAATAATTTAATTTATATAATAAATGGCAGTTTAATGTAAGTTAAGATAATATTCAAAATTAAATGTAAAACTGACTCCAAACATGTTCCTTAATAATTAAAATTATTATTAATAATTGGGTTTTTGAATGCATTTTTTTTGCTTAAATGGAAAAACCACATACAAGTTTTATGTTAATTTTTCTTCATCCACTAGCCAAAAGTACGGCTTTCGCGCCGCATTTCACTCCGGGAACAGCAGTTTTTGTGGCCTGTTAAATGTGGCTTGTTGTCATAGTAACGTATCGCCCAAACGTTGCTGCAATTTCGGCTAGTGGATGAAGAAAAATAGTGTACGACACATGGCCAGAAAGTTGGATGCCCTGGCGTATGTGATATAAAACCTCGGCTTCGCCTCGGCCTTTATATCACATACGCCAGGAAATCCAACTTTCTGGCCTTGGGTCGTAATATACTATTTAAACTCAGTTCCGATGACGCGTCGAAAGAATCCGAACGCGTGTGACGTCATTATGTTATCTATTTATACTTTGTGGTTGATAGTATGTGTAATACACATACACAAATACCAACAAATGCACACAAATTTTAACATAACGACATCACAAACATTCCTGGCACGTGACATTTTTTAAATTTTTATACATTTTAATTAATTTTTTGTAATTTATCTATGGCTTTAAAAAATATTTTTTTTTCGTTTTTCAATATTATTTATGTTAAATTATTAGACAAAATTAAAAAATTAATAATTTTTTTTAAATTTAAATACCTAATTAAGCAGAAAAAAAAAAATTAAATAATTTTGATTGTAACGACCAATTTGCCAGTATAGTCAATGGAGATTCTTCGACCATATTATATACATGAACATTCGAGCCGTATCCATCTATAATTAACATGGGAAACCAACATATATCAATACATACAGGTTCAATAGACCAGTGATAGCCAAACCGTCGATCGTGAACGACCGGTAGGAAGCTCGTGTAGACATTTAGCATCTGAACATAATGATAAATGTATACAGTGCGTCTCACGGCGAGGTATACATACGATATACGTATTAAATTTTAACATTGAATCCTCATAAGAACAAATTTAGTTCCCAAGTTGGCTTTGAAAGGCATATTTTCTGGCAACTAATAATTTGTAAAGAAAGAGAGAAACTTTTAATACGTTGTTCCCGACACTGCATACAACATTTGAACTAATTTAGATATAAATTATTTTATTTTTTCCCAATGCTAAATTCCCTATTAGACTAGTGCCAAAATGGATTTTGGAAGCTAAAACAAAAAAAAATTATTTACAGGTAAGGACCAGTCGGAAAATTTAGTTAAGGTTCTAACTAAGAGAAAAAACAAAAATTAAACTCGAGATAATGTAAAATTGTGAAATGGGGTGCTTTTTACGGGTTAAAAGTGATTTCTTGCGATTATTGGCGAAACTTGACCTTCTAGCGGAAAATGTTCTACACAAAAGTTGTAGATAATAAAAAAATCTAAAACTTTTGTACAAAATTTTTTTCTACATAACCTCAAACTTCCCGACGAAGTGGCAGAAACCGGTTTTTCGGTTTTTAATTTTTTTTTCTTTTAAAAATAACTCAATGTACATGAAATTTTGTGAAATTATACCTTTCTTTGCATTGAATAAGCATGATTTTTTTGGAATCTAGGAAACGTGTAGTTTCCAAGATATTTGCATTTTTCGGAAAAAAACCAAAATCTTCCACGGAAAACTTTATTGGTGTTTTTTTCGATTTATATATTCTATCTGGTCTCATTTTAACTGTTGAAATGTCTACTTTAAAATGGTCTATATATGTCGATGGTTTATTTTTCATGAAACGGCTCAAAATAGAGAAAAACCAAAAAAATGACTTTTCGACTGATGAATTTTTCAAGACCCAATTTCTCAGGAACGGATAGAGATATCAAGTTGAAATTTATACGAAATACGAAGGTCTACGGTCCCTTAAAGTTGTAAAGAATTTAAGCTTCTAGGTCAACGCAATCAAAAGATACGGCCATTTTGTCATCTCATCAAAAACCTATAGGGTACTTCCTGTTGACCTATAATCATGAAATTTGGCAAAAAGCAAGGTCTCGCAGCACAAGTAAAGGGAAAAATCCAAAAATCACAAAAAGTAAAATTAAAGGGAGTCCTATACCTATTTTGATATTCGCAAAATCACTTATCAAGAGTGATTTTGCGAATATCAAAATAGGTACAGGACCCCCTTTAATTTTTGCTTTTTGTGATTTTTCCCTTTACTTGTGCTGCGACCTAAGCGAAGCTAGAAGCGCCTATATACACTCGCTTTTTTTAAATGCTGTATTCAAAATCTCACCTCTTCTGACAATATTACATAATTTTTGTAAAATTATAATAATCTTTTAGGAATGATAAAAACTATAATAAAGATTTGTACGTAAAAAATTAAAAAAAATTTTTTTAACTGTTCATTATAAAATAGTTCGTATTGTATTGTAATAATAAAATCAATTTAAAGGAGACAATTTTACAAGCAATATTTATCGAGCTAAAACAGCTTTTATGGTTCTGTACCCAAAGGATCCAAACGGAGCCCTATTTTTGTGGCAACTTTGTCTGTCTGTCCCGTCTGTTGGAATTTTCACAGATTATGTATTGCTCTGACCCAAAATTGAAAATGTTTAAAATTTTGAGAATTTTATTGAGGGGGGTTCCATACATGTAAAAGGGAGGTTGCAATTTTTTTCTAACTAAGCATGTGGGGTACCAATGTTTAGAGCTCGTTAAGTGAACGCGACTATATTTTTAATTTTTTTATAGATGAATTTATAAAATAAATATATATAAAATTGTTGGATTGTGGAATGAAGTAGACAGAATAAGTTTGGATGATTGATTATTGTGAATAATCAAGAACACGATTGTTGTCTAATATTAAATTATTGTACCTACAAGTGTAGTTCGTTAGCGTTCGGTTCAACATGTATATTAAAAATACCTAGGTATTATATTCATTCTATGACCAATACAAAAAAAAAAGTTTATGGGTTTGTGACGTTCATATGTTTAAGAAACCTATATATCTATTTTTCGGAATCTCGGACGATTCATAGTCTATATTCAAAGTAAAAATGAAGTAAAAATTAAAATGCTTTTCATAATGTTAATAAAACTTTTAATAAACCTTTACGTATAGTACGGAACCCTCAGTGCGCGAGTCCGACTCGCACTTAGCCAGCCAGCCATGGAATGCCTTGAGTTCCCTACCAACATGAACTGCAGTGTATTTATATTAAATTCGTAATGTATGGATGCCATAGTGAGGCAGCTGTCCCATGTACACGGAAAAATCACGAAACACGGAAATGTTGAATGGCGGGGGTCACCAATCAAAATCGTTCCAGAATATTCAAACTTTAGGCACGTTGGTCATCTGTCATTCCATGGAGTTTTTTTCATTTAGATATTTAGAACAAATCTCAGAATATTGCTTTTTTAACTATCGATAATTTTTTTTTTTTTTTGATAGTTATCCCTATTATGTAATTAGTCCTATTCTACTATTTATGTTCTATTCACTATTCTTACAGAACTAATGTTTAACATGCTATTGTGGTAGTCACTTTGCTTAGCAGAATAAGAAACGAACAAAAGTGATTAGCCACAGTGCTTATCTTGCTAAGCACTTGGTAACCACCATGACTATCGTAAGTAGAATAGGCCTGAATATCTGATAAAGGCCCGTACTCGGGCCGACACGTAATATTTAATAATAAAAATTTGATATGTCTGAAACAATTTCCGGCTTTTTACACCCTGGTTCCCCATGGAGCATATTTTCACGCGGAAACTGCAAAAAATCCTAACCTAACTTTCTTTATAAATTCCATTTGATCACTTCAATTTGATACACTTGACATTAAACTTTTTTCTACAATTATTATTTTTACTTATGCTAATTAATCAAAATCAGTTTTACGTTTTTGCAAATTTCCGATTAATTTATGCGCATGAGGAGCCAGGGTGAAAAAAAACAGAACGGCGGGAAAAACGAAATTAACTTTTAATCGTATTAAGTAATCAAAATTCAAGACAGATAAAATATTATTATAATATCACTATTATTATTAATTACTAAACGAATCAAAATCACTTAATTTATGACAATTAAAATAAAGGAGGTTTCAACAATCAACAGATAACAGAATGTTCAAATTTTCCAGAAAGATTCTGATTAGTTAACCCCCACCATTTGCATTTCCGTGTTTCGTCTTGCATGCTTTTTACGTACACATGGGACAGCACCCTGAGTCATTTTTTTTTTGTTTATTGTTCGGGGGTGTCTCCTGATTATTTTACAAAGTTGGCGCGATCTAAAAGATTATGCAACTCTAGATTATGCAAAAGCCACCATCTTTGCGAAAAATTCAATGCTAATTAATATCCAGCCCTATGTAAATATCTCGCGAATCGTTGTTGCTACGACAAAAATTACTCCAGTAATTTTAGACATAAAAACCACCCATCTGCGGAATAAATCCCAGTTCGCTGAATAACCTTCGTTATGGTGTTTTAAAAAACGTGTAAAAAGTCCTCATCGATATCGTGCCGGCGTTGCCAGATATTCGAGGTTCAAGTTCACGATAGACGAATTTGCGAATTTCTCAGTTGCGTTTCATTTTTAGTAAAAAATGGTTAATATCAATCTTGTAGAGGACACAATTCTCTGCAACTTTTGTATAAACATTTTTTGTCTACGATTCAGAGTTTTACTTAACGGGATTATGCTGCTTTCCGATGGCTAAACATAATGATTTGTACTTTAATTTTTAGTTGAACTTTAAGTTAATTATTAATAGTAATTTAATCGAAATTAGAGCAGTAGTTCTCTAGTTATAAGCAACCAAACATACAAATCGACAACAGTAAAACAGGCAGACAGACAGACAATTTTTTTTCGAAAATACGATATTTATACTTGACATCAATTATAAAGACCATTCGTGAAGTAATTTTGTAAAAAAAAGTTACAAGGGTTGAGATAGTGCGGATTAAGTACGAGTATGCATTTGCAATACCATATAACGCACTCTGGTAATAGTAGCCACATTTTTAATTTTTTTTACAAAATTCTTTTACGAATAGTCTCTATAACAATAATTATAATGACTATTCGTAAAGGAATTTTGAAAAAAAAATTAAAAGTATGGCTACTCCGTAGTACTCTTAGTAGAGTGCATTATACGGTATACGAATGCATACTCATACTTAATCCGCATTCTCTCAACCCTTGTCAATTTTTTTTACAAAATTACTTTACGAATGATCTTTATAATTGATGTCAATTATAAATATCGTATTTTCGAAAAAAAATTGTCTGTCTGTTTCACTGCTATCGATTTGTATGTTTGGTTGCTTATAACTAGAGAACTACTGCATTAATTTCGATAAAATTATAATTTATTGTTAGCTTAAAGTTCAACTTAAAATAAATGTACAAATCATTATGTTAGGCCGTCTCGAAGCAGCATTATCCCGTTATGTAAAATCAAGAGGGAGGAAGCCGCGAGAACTTAAATAAGTAAAACTCTGAATCGTAGCCAAAAAATGTTTATACAAAAGTTGTAGAGAATTGTGTCCTCTACAAGATTGATAATAACCATTTTTTACTAAAAATGAAACGGAACTGAGAAATTCGCAAAATACCGTCTATCGTGAACTTGAAACTCGATTATCTGGCAACGCCAGCACGATATCGATGGGGACTTTTTACAAGTATTTTAGAACACCATAACGAAGGTGTATACAAAAATTCAGCTAACTGGGAATTATTCCGCAGTGGAAATCTAAATTTATTGGACTAAAATGGTAAGAATCTTTTTTGTCGATCATTAAATTCCCTACAACTTTGTTCACGGGATCATTTCCGTAAAACTAACTGTTTAGCGAAAGAAAGAGGTATTAAATCACTCCTTGCAGCAAGTATCACGAGAGAAGAAAAGAACATAGCTTTTTCTGAGAGAATACCTATATAAATTACATTAGGTAAGTGTATGCAACATTACCTCAAATGAAATTTTAGTTTGAAAAAACACTTTTTGCTAACT
The DNA here is from genome assembly GCA_039654895.1 of Mongoloraphidia duomilia. Classification (NCBI taxonomy): domain Eukaryota; kingdom Metazoa; phylum Arthropoda; class Insecta; order Raphidioptera; family Raphidiidae; genus Mongoloraphidia; species Mongoloraphidia duomilia. The sequence continues at coordinate 27,520,145 of CM077518.1, read as the reverse complement.
TTGACACAGCGGTAACTTGTAAATGGTTAGCACTTAGCTCTTCGACAATGGCCTCATGAAAAATGTGTAGGGAATTTATTGCACTACAAAAAAGTACGGTATCATTTTTATCACAGCATCAACAATTCGCGAGACAATTGCCAATGAACTTTTCGCATAATCTTTTAAGTCGCGCCCCAACTTGGCAAAATATTCACGAGACACCCCCGAACAATAAAAAATCATAATAAAAATCCCGTCCCCACCAATACAACACATTAAAATATTTACAGTTTACATAAAATAATTTAAATATAAAATTTTAACTTAAAAGTCAATGTTAACCTAAAATAAATACTTACATTAAAAAAAAGTACCTATTGCATTTATAGAACTTCTAATTTTGCTTCACATTTTATTCTTAATAACTGTTTACATCTTCATCGCTCACTTCTTCCGTCCGAATCGCTGGACCTCGGTGAGATAGAAGATTCGATGATCCGGAATTACGTAACCTATTTTTTTCAAATGTTACTTTAGTAAAGGTTTCACATAAACAAAACTTTTGAGAGCTTTTTGCTTAACATACAATTCTTTCATTACAATTTCGTAAACAAATGTAACAAATTCCTTGAAACTCACAGATACTTCCTCTTCATCAATTTGTAATTCAGCATCTGCCTTCTCATTTTTCTCCTGACTAGCAGCATGTAATTTACAATTTTTTTTTCACTTAACACTTTCGCCGCCAAGTGTATAACTTAAAATACATCTTAACTATCTCTGGCGACATGCAAAGTGTTTTAAATGGTGGTACGCCGCGCAACAGTACATTTATGCAGCATTGAAATTTCTAATAATTAACAAAAAAAAAGTTCCTTCAAAAAGTCACTAAAAAGAGGAAAATAATAAAACTTTAAGGTCTGCGCCAATTTAAAAAAATATGAAATCGGTTAAAAAGTGCCAATTTAATTAACATCTTCTTTTTAACCGACTTCATATTTTATTGAATTGGCGCAGACCTCAAAGTTTTATTATTTTCCTCTTTTAAGTGACTTTTTAAAGATTTTTTTTGTTAAAAAGTTTTTTTATTTTTTACTATTTAATGGCTTTATAATATGTAGTTTAGTCGCTTGCCAATAGATTCACTTCTACAAACTTTTAACCGACTTCTTACGTTGTGTGATGTGTCAAAAAGTGACATTTACCTTAAAGGAATCACACGCCGTTATTCACTTTTATTAAAATCAGCCGAACTATTGAACCGATTTAAGTAAAATTTATATGGAACCAACTTCGAGGTATACCCTATCCAATAACACAAGAATCATCAAAATCGGTCTACTCTGTAAAAAGTTATGCGTGGTCATACTAAAAAAAAAAAATAAGTGCATCGACTTGAGAACCTCCCACCTTTTTTTTGAAGTCGGTTAAAAATGACTTTACCTGCAGTAGGCAAATAGCAAAAATTTTATTGGTGGCGAAAGTGTCAAAAGCATTAAAAACATAATCTCAAATAACTTTATGAAGGAAAAGGTAAAAAAAATACAGATAGGTATACAATAATTTTCAATCTGGACATATCACTCAGATAATCCGGAGTTATCATAAAGATAATGGTAGCATAGGTTTTACGAAAAATAAATATTTAAACTCATTTTTCTATTTAGGAACATATAATTTCATTTAATGAAGAAAAAATTCTATATTTTTCCATACCTATTATGAAGTGTTTTCAAGGAATGTATTTAATTTATAAACCAAAACGCGAGTGCAGATAAATAATTAGAATTAAAATGTTATAGACGGCGACAAACTAGCGTTACGAATTTGAAAAAAAATAATATTCATGCAATTCTCTATTGACTGCATTGGCGCCGCAAGGGGTGGTGCAAGGAGTAACAATTACTCCCCCTGACTTAAAGACGAAGAATAGAAAAACAGAAAATCTAGGATAATTTATTTTGCACCCCCTTGTAATCAATATTGTCGTCACACCATGATTAATTGTATAAGGACACTGCTCTGCGATTTCACTGAATATAATTTTTTATTTCAGAAAAGACATTTAAAATCAGTTTACCTTGTCTGAAGATGTTGCAGTTGTACTTGACAACTTTCAACTTGTTCTTGCAATTCATCATTTGTACGTTGTAATTTACGTATATTATTGGTTGCCGAGTCAACTTCATCCTCTGCTACAGCCAAATCTCTTTTCAGTTCTTCTACACGCCCACGAAGTCGTTTAACTTCTGCCTCATACTGTTCCGCTCTTCTAGTAGCATGTGCCAGTTCTGTTGTTTTGTCTTGCAGTACTTTTTTTAATTTGTTTAATGAATGTTTTAAATCTGATATTTCCTAAAACAAACCAATTATTTACTACGATAATATTGCCAACACATTTTTACAATTGTATTAAATCAAATCAATGTCATTTACTTTATTCTTATCCGATAAATCTTGCTGAAGTTGCCGTAGTTCTGTGTCGGATGTAGAGAGTGGTCTTCCTTTTCTTTCTAGACGTTCTTGTAGATCTCTTATTTCTGTACGAAGTTTCTTATTATCACGTTCCATAGCAAGTTTCTCAGTTTCAAGTCGCTCTCGTTTTCCCCATTCGGCCGCATTCTCCGCTTGTAATCTTTCCAGCTTCAAAAAAATTATGAAAAATTAGCTAATTTTTATTATAATGTAAAATTTACAGTAAAATTAAAATTTTCTGTATAAAAAAAACAAACATAGAGCTTACTTCAGTACGAAGGTCTGCTAATCTTCTATCCATGCCTTCTCGAGAACTAGCTTCATCTTGCAGATCAGCGTGCACAAGTCTCATTTCATCCCGATGTTGATCTTGCAGAGCAAGCACTTCACGCACAGCCTCCTGTCTTGCTGCCCGTAACTCCTCACAACGACTGCGTACTTCAACTAGTTCAGCCTGAACGCGTTCCATACTACGATGTAAAGAAGTCTTCTCCCTTTAAGATAATAAAATAAATATTAATTATTTCTGACATATATTTTTAATTGTGAGAAAAACGTCTAGCCTAGAGATCAAAATATAACATAACTGAAGTTACTTCACGTACTGGACTTTTTTGTAAACGAAAAAGTTTATTATTGATTATTTATCTACCATATAAAACATAATTTCTGCATTGATGAAAATTATACGAAAATTTCCTCAAACATTTACAAAGTAATAAAATAAAAATACCAAAAAAATTATCGGAATTGTTCCAAAATTGAAATTTAATCCTTTAGTAAAGATTAAAAAGTTCTGTTAAAATTTTACAAATTTTATGAAAACCCTCGTTTGCAGATAGTGAGTTACTACAGTAAGTAACTGTATATAATTTGGCGCAGATATTATGTTGATGAAATCCATGTCGAATATTGAAATTTAGAAAAATTTTGTTATTTTAAGGGAAGTATTAAGGGGTTAAATTTTTTATTTGTCCAACAACCGTAAGTTTACAAAATAAAACCATTATGCATGTATAAGCAAATACACTATTTTGTCGACAGGGTTTGGCACTGCGACCTGAGTTTTTTTTCTTGTAAAATTAGCGATAACTAATTAATACAGTGAATTTGTAAATTACATACTACATTTTGCAATTTAAAAACAACACTTACTCTCTCTCGGCATGTATGGTTTTTGTTGCTTCATCAAGTCGCAGTTGAAGCATTGATAGTTTTTGCAATAACAAGTCCTCATCATATTCTTCTTTGCTCTGTTGTAGTCTTCGATCGGTTGTATCACCGCTAACACTTTCTGTAGCACAACTTTCATCTCTGTGTTGAAATTCGCGGTCGTTAGTTAAAATATCTAATACTTTTTGACCTTGAGGTAAATTATCTTTGTACATATCAAGTGAATGTCTAGGAACTGCACCTTGTAAGACATACTCCTCAATTCGATTGTCTTTATCAGTTACTACCGCACTATCACATTCTGGTTTAGCCGATAATGAATCAAGTTGAGATTCTGTAAATGTCTCACTTTGAAGATCAAATCCTGAATCTCTTGGAACTAATGGTGTCAAAAATGGGAATTCTCGTTCTGGATCTTCACTTTCTAGTGCTTCCAAAATCTGACTATCAAACTGGCCAGCATGTTTTAATAATAACAAATGTATTTTTTCCATTTCCTTTTTGAGCTGATCATTCTGTAGTTCCAAATCTTGTTTTTCACGTTTATAAGAATTTATATCTTTCAATGCAGCATCTAGTTTATTACGATATTGCTTAGCTTCTTCGCGAGCTTTATTTCGTTCATTCCGTACCTTGCTCCACTTCTCTCGCCAATTCGCTGTACAGTCTGACCACCAACGCATCGTTTTTTCCATCTGCGCTGCCCTAGCTCTTGCTTCTTCCAATTCTCGTTGACGTAAGGCCTGGAAGTCATTTGCATTTTACTTTTTACAAAAATCAGTTTTCCTGTCTAACCTACGTATGTACTGTTTAGATAATATACTAGGTCGATGTCTAGACTCTAGACAACTTCTATAATTAATAAAATACTTTTGATAACAATGTCAATTCTTGCATGAAACTCAGTTTGAACTTAAAAATTATGTTGAACATTTTCTAACTTACTTCTTTTGCTTCCCACTCCGTATCAACATATCTGCTCGAAGTAATTGAAGCTGTGTCATGATCTCGAATGTGTCTTCGTGAAGAAGTGCCACTGGACGTGCTTTGCGCCATTTTTGAAAGCTGTGCCCCACGTTGCTCCCCAAGTATCGAATTTGACACTTCTTTAGCGTATGTACATTTTGATGTGACGTTTAGACGTCATACATAGGATACCTCAATTTATTCATATTTATTATATACAGAATGTCCGTATTTATAAGTGTACATAGGGATTTAACCCGTAAAATCTAACTTTCGCGATTTCCTGCTACCCTAATTATTTTAGGAAAAATATCTTCAAATAAATGTTGTAGGGCTTAAAATTCTGCATCTAAATCAATAAACACGATTAATTTTGCATGCTTTATTGGGGTCCGTCAAATGAGCATATGACATCTGGTGGCAGAAAATTGTATCAAAACGGGGGAAAATTTTACATGCTAACAGTGCAAATTTATCGTGAAATTGGTTATTACAAAAATAAAACAAGTAAAATAAACAAAAAGTTTATCGAAAATGGAATTTGCGACGTTTTCTAATATCGTGGCATTAAACACTATCAGTTATTGCCTTGTAAAACTTACTTTACAGCGAATTATTTTCTAATGAAACGTGGAAAAACTGTATTTATGAATTAAAAAAAAAAATTATATTAATAATAAGAATATGTACTTGTTATCATACTGCACTAGAATAGTTGAATCCCTGATGATTGACAAATTTACAGGATTAACTTCGTATACAAATATTTTGAGGTTAATAACTTGACAACTTATTACAATATAACTTATTATGTTGCAGTTATGTGTTTACATTATTCACCTAACCCAGCCTTAAAAGCGCATTGAACGCGGATGATTAATTTCGTTGAGATTTTCTTTTAATTTTGATGTTTTTAAGCAATATGTCGTAAAGATTACTACTTTTGACAGTTCATTTTGCATGGATTTTTCTCGTTATATTTCCGACATTTGATAATATGCCAGGCTTTGAGAATCCGTTCTCCTTCAACGAAATTCCTTTGTTTAGGATTCGTAATTTCGTACCGGCCCAATCACAAATTGCACTTATATTTATCATTTCTTATCACTTTGAAAATCATAAAATTACACGCAAAAGTATACCCCGTATATGAAATTTCCCCACGTCTGCGCCATGTTTTTGAAGCTCCACCTATATGACGGATCCCAATAACGCCAGAAATTTGATATGAAAATGCCAAAATTACTTCAAAAACAGATAGCGATAGCCATGGAACTTGAACAAAATGATTAGAAATTATTCTGACAGCTAAAACGTCATCATTTTGTTCAAGTTCCATGGCTATCGCTTTCTATTTTTGAGGTAATTTTGACATTTTCATATCAAATTTCTGCCGTTATAAAGCATGCAAAATTAATCGTGTTTATTTATTTAGATGCAGAAATTTGCCCTACAACATTTATTTGAAGATATTTTTCCTAAAATTATTAGGGAAGCAGGAAATCGCGAAAGTTTTATTTTACGGGTTAAATCCCTATGTACACCTATAAATCCGGACACCCTGTATATATTTATTCATTGAGCCTGTAAACGTCATTTTTAGGGATCCGTATTGGAATTATTAAGCCTACGCCATCTGTCCTACCTTTTAAAGGCTGTATCTTTTGAACCGTAACAGTTAGCCGGTTGAAATTTTCACAGAATATGTGTTATTATATTATTATCCTAACAAATACTAAAGAAACAAAAAGTAAATATTACTGGAGATCCCCATACAAAAAACGAAAATAACTTTAATTTTTTTATACTTAAGGAGATTGGGGCATTATGTCATTCACGATAAGATCGTGTTAAAATTTTTCAAGATAACTGATCATTGTACCTAATTTAGCAATGAGTGAATTTTTTCGAATTTTTTTTGTCGGTTTTAGAAGAAAAAAAATGATGAAGTAGTACTTTGTAGATTACTTTTGTTGTAAACCGCAAGTCAGGATGCGTTGCAAAACGGAGCAGGTTTATGATACTCAATAAAGACACAATCCAATTAGTTATATTTAATAAATGATTAGTTATATTTAATAAATGCTGATAACAATTAGTTATATCTTATTCGTAATTCATTTGACAGCTAACTGAATAATAATAATAATGTTTTCTTATAGTGGTTGCCAGGTTACCACATTCCTCCCCGTTTAAAATGTGACGAAGTCTAGATATTTTGATGTCACTCCTCGGTTTTCCCTTGATGGGTAGCGCTGTTCTTCTTCTGTTTGATCACCCTGTTCACTGTCGTTGATTTCGTCGTCTTTAGAAGGTGATTCGTGATCAAGTTCGCCGGTTGCATCGTAATTTTGTTCAGGAACAAAGGATGATTCGTGATCAGAATCGTCGGTTGTTTCGCGGTTTTGTTCAGGAACAATAGTCGGTTGGACAACGCCTATGGGTCCAATATGCGGATCGTTGTAAAAATCTGGCAAGTCAAAGAGTTCGATTATCTCATTTTTGAGATAACGACGCTTAATTTGATTGGCATGGGCCCTTACTGTCCGATGACCAGTTAGTGTTGCGATATCAAGGACGTACATGACGGCACCTATTCGAGACTTCACTATGCCAGGCACCCATTTCCATTTATGAGTGTTTGATTTAAGTTGATAGAAGATCTCATCGTTCACATCAAATTCCTTACACTTAGCTCCATGGTGCATATTAAATGATTCTTCCATCGATTTCGTTTTCCCATCGTAATCTGGTGCAACTCCGGGCTTTAGAAGGTCCAGTTTAGTGCGCATCTGACGCCCGGTCATTAGTTCGAATGGTGATTTGCGGCCCAAATTATACGATGGCGTGTAACGGTACGTTACAAGGAATTCCCGCAGCTTTTGCTCCAAATTACCCTTAGCTTTCTCTAGACCCAGTTTTAACAGGTCGACGAATCGCTCGGCTTGTCCATTAGATTGCGGGCTGTAAAATGCGGTAGTTAGGTGCTTAATGCCTTGATTTTTACAGAATTCTTGAAATGTTTGAGATGTGAACTGTGGTCCATTATCGGTAACACAAACTTCACACAGTCCATGCCGCGCTAGGACGTCCGCGAATATTTCCACAGTTTTGGTGCCTGTTGTGGTTGACGTTTTAATTATTTCTGGCCATTTACTGTAGGCATCTACGATAAGTAAGAAGTAGAATCCGTTAATGGGACCTGCGTAGTCCAGGTGTACTCTTACCCATGGCGCAGTTGGCATTGGCCAAGGTTTTAAGGTACATTTGATTGGTGCTCTTGCCGACTTTGCACAGGTTTCACAGGTCTTTACTGCTTGTTCAATGTCTTGGGTTATGTTGGGCCAATAAACCTTGTTCGCAGCCAATAACTTCATGCGGCATACTCCTGGATGACCCTTATGAAGTTCGATAATAATTTGTTGACGAAGGTTGGAGGGTATAATTATTTGTTCACCCCTAAATAGACAGTTGTGGGCAATTTTAAGATCGTTGCGACATTGATAGTAAGCGGCCACCGCTAAATTCCTTATTTGTTTCATAGCTTGAGGCCAACGATCAGTTGTTACCAATTTGCTAACTTCCTGTAATACTGGACAAGCGTTAGTAGCTTCTTGAATTTCTTTAAACGTAATTGGAAGATCTCTAGCTGATTTAATGGCGTAGGAAAGCATTTCCTCATCGTTTTCATCTTCGTGAACAGCTGCTATGACAACATCTTCATCGGATTTTGTTTGCTCCGACATAAGACGAGAAACGACGTCCGCGTACCCGAAGTTGTTGGTACCGATGAAAACGAATTTAATATCATATGCCATTACTACTAGTGCCCAGCGCTGCAACCTGTTGGCGGTGTAAACAGGAATTCCGGCTTTAGACCCGAAAATGGCCAACAATGGCTTGTGGTCCACGTGGGCGGTAATACGCCGTCCTGCTATATAAAAATGCGACCGCTTTAGCCCGAATATCAGCGCTCGAGCTTCCTTTTCAATTTGCGAGTAGTTTTTCTCCGCTGTGTTGAATGTGGCAGCAAAATGCATGATAGGATGCAATGATCCATCCTTGAAGCGGTGCATTAACGCTGCTCCCATACCGTCTTTCGATGCATCTGTCTCAAGTACTATTTCTTTGTTTGGATCAAAGTGGGTTAGGACCAGGTCTGAGGAGAGAATGTTTTTGAGTTTTTCGAATGTTTCTTGGTGAACATTTTCCCACTCAAATTTAACAGTGCTTTTCAGCAGGTCATCCAAGGGGCCTCTTATTTCCTTCATTGATCTGATGAACTTGCCATAATAGTTGACCGACCCTAAGAAGGATCGCAGCTGTTTGATATCAGCAGGTTGAGGAGCTGATTTTACTTCCCAAATCTTGTCAGGTTGAGGTCTAATGCCTTCATCATCGATTATATGACCGCAAAAATTTACCGATTTCTTGCCGAAATCACACTTTTTTATATTGAGCTTGAACCCAAATGTGGAGATTCCACTAAACATCATGTCAACTATAGCTTGAAATTCTCCAGGTGCAGTTTTTATTCCTTGTTGAAGACGATTAACTTGGAATAGCCCGATGTGGGTGTTGATTGTCATAATTTGCTTAGAAACATCATCGACCTCGACTTGGAAAAAGGCATCAGACAAGTCAATTGTGCTGAAAACCTTTTTGCCTGCAAATTTGGCGAAGATTTGGTCTGGTGTTGGCAAAGGGTATTTGTTTGGCTCAAGCGCGTCGTTAAGACCAGTTGAGTAGTCAGCACAGATGCGGAGTTGACCATTCTTTTTCTTCACAGCAACGATGGGAGCTGCCCATGGCGAATATTTGATAGGGTTTATAATACCCAGATGTTGAAGTCGTTCGAGTTCGGTTGAAATGTCAATGCGTGCAGCTTCGGGAACTGGTCGCGCATTTCTGAATACTGGCTTGGCACCAGGTTTGAGTTGGAGCGACACCTTCTTTTTATTAAAACATCCCAGTCCATCACCGAAAAGTTTGGGGAACAAATTCTGAACTTCTCTAACCAGTTCGCTATCGCAGCTGATTTGATGGCAGACAGCGTCAATAGGAACTCTCCACAAATCGAAAACATTAATCCATGGAATTCCAAATAAATTTAGATCGAGTGGTGTGACGTAACAAACACCCTTCTTTTTATGTCCGTTGAGTTTAACGCTACACTGAAAAACTCCCAACAACGGGATTGCTGTGCCCGATGCGCTATTTGCATTTGTGCGCGATGTATTAGAGAGCGTTGGCTGCCCCAATATAGTCCAATTAGCCTTGGAAATGATCGTCATGTCGGACGCAGTGTCAAATTGAAGTTTGAGGGTGGCTCCATTTACAATGGGGTTGATAAATTTTCGGTCTGAGACGGCATTAACATAGGCAGTTACCCGATTAGCTTGAGGTCTGTAACCTTTGAAGTGTGCTTTGAAATGTTTCATCATGTCACAAAAACCGGTTTTGTGACCTTTCTGAGAGCATTCTTCGCAGTCCTTTTCCCTGTAAGGACATTCCCGCCTCCAGTGACTTCCCCCACAACCTGGACATGGAGATGGTGGAGATTTTGTTCCTTGGCGTGTTGGATGAGCCAGAGATTTAAATTTAGTGGGGAATTTCTGATGTTGAATGGCACGAACTTCACTGGTTGATGACTCGCCGACTTTCCCTTTGTCCATTTTCAAGCAATTGATGCGTTCGGCTTCATTTACGAGATCTTGAAGATTTAGCTTGTGAATGAGCTTCCGTGCAGCATCGTCTATTGCCTTTTCGGATTCTAGGTGTTGATTGTCTACTTTTGTAAGCAGCCTCTCTAAAATTGTAGAGTCTTCAGTCGCCTTAAGTCCGCTTACGAAAAGTAGAACTTTGAAATCATCCGGGGTGCATTTGCCGATCTCAAACTTCTCTGCATGTTTATTAATACGTGCAGCGTATTCGCTGAAATCTTCCCCATCGTGTTTTAAGAGGTTGAAACATTTGTGACGCATGGCGAATTTTGTCTCCTTATGGCCAAAGAGACGTTTTAGTGTTTCCACAGTTTCGGATAGCGTACGATCCTGCGGAGTTTCGGGCAATATCGAGTCAGCATACTTTTGGTATTGGGCTTGTGGGAACTTTTGCAAAAGTAAATGGACTTTTGTTGGTTCATCAAGGCCTTCCGCTTGCGTTGTGAGTACTGATTCATAGCGCCTATAGTACGCGTCAAACGTCTGGTTATTTTCGGGATCATAATCAAATTGTTCCATTGAGTCGGCCAGGCACTTGACTTGGAATGCTGTCGAATCTTGTGCGGCTGTTTGCTTATTTTGAGTCTGTAAGGCTAGTTCGAGCTGTTCTTGATGCTTGAGCTGCATTTGTATCATTTGCTCCTGCATAGCTTGTATCTGCTGGTTGCTTTGCTGTTGCATAGCAGTAAGTAATTGTTGGAATTGTTTTGAGTCCATTTCCAAAATTAATAGTAAAGTGCGTGTTTTCGTTAAAAATCCTCGTCGCCAATGTTGTAAACCGCAAGTCAGGATGCGTTGCAAAACGGAGCAGGTTTATGATACTCAATAAAGACACAATCCAATTAGTTATATTTAATAAATGATTAGTTATATTTAATAAATGCTGATAACAATTAGTTATATCTTATTCGTAATTCATTTGACAGCTAACTGAATAATAATAATAATGTTTTCTTATAGTGGTTGCCAGGTTACCACAACTTTGCTGTCACTAATAAAATATTTATCTAAATTGTGATTTATTTGCTTAAAATTGAACTTTTGAAGTAGTTGTTGCAAAAAATATTGTATGTAACGCGTGGCTAAAGTGACGAATTTGACAGTCGCGATTTTACAATACCCTCTTAAGGTTATTTATACCAGAACGAGTGTGTGTTTACCGCGGTAATTACACGAGTTCTGGTATAAATGCAACAAAGCCAAGGCTCGTATCGCAAAATCGTGACTGTCATAGCCACTAGTTGCATAAATTACTATTATTTCCATTTGTCAGCAAATAAAAAAATAAAAGATACATCCTTTTAAATTATAATGAGAGAAACTAGTGAAAATATATACTACCAACATTTGAAAAACAAAATAAAAAAGTTGAGGATCAGCTGTGTCAAGTTTCTGATTTGATATGGAATGTCGACGAATCACCTGTTATTTTTTGTATGCAAATATGTTTTATAAATAAATTAAAGTTAATAATTTCATTATTTAAGTTATGTGCAATATATAAAATATAAGTGTTATGACTTTAATGCGTTTTTACGTAAAACCAGGCTATAGTATTTTTAGATATAATAGATAGCATTTGACATTTAATTTCTTTGTGATTAATTCATATGGGATCTTACGCATCTAGCGTGATGGATGATAGCGATTCGGGGTCGAGAACAGAAGATTCAGATCAAGAAACAGAATTAGCAAATATCTTACAGTACCTGATTCGAAGGTATATACTTTTATAAATTTATATTGCATCAATATTATTATTACTCTTTTAAATACTGGCCTTGTTTAAAACAATTCAGAATTTCTGAAATACTGCATTTCATTGTGACATAACAGAAATACTTGACATATAACTATAGAAATGAGGCTTTATGAATCAAAAGTACACTATTTATGCCCTGTGTCCTAATTATTCATATCATACTTAAGATTTTAAACTGAAATAAATGGTTGTTGTAGTGGTCAAGTACGAATAATATCGTCAGATTACGAAGATGATGATGTAGTAACACCTCCTCCTGCGATGGAATATTGGCCAAACACATCGTCGCTTGAGGTAGGTACAACCTAACGAAATTATTTCTTGTTTAAAGATACAAAAATCTTAAAATCGAAATAATTATCAGAAAAGTCTTTACTCTAAACTCTTAAGTATCTAAATTTTAAAAATGATTAATCATCTTACAGTGTTAAGGTTATTCCTGTAAAAATACATCAGTACCTCAGAACAGAGATAGCTATAGAAGTGGCATAGGTATGTACAACTGAAGTCAGTCGAGACGTGCGGGGAACAATTGAAGCAAATAATAATAAAATATTTTTACTTACTGATGATAAAATACACCTTGATTTTTCATAAGCGCTTTGGATCCTTTATTGTAACATCCAGGCACACAACACTATGTAATACAGACAACGAATGATCATAATGTACCTGACAGGTCCAGTGCATAGAACTGACGTGATATGCTGTTTCTTTAAATATATATGTGTTTCTATAGCTATCCTTGTTCTGAGATCGGTACATTAGCACTCCATAAGAACTAAATTGAATTGAATTGTGAATTATAGACGCTCGACAACAAGGGTCATTAGCGTCTGTCATAATAACTAAACCTCAATGGTATCAGATATAGTAGAAATTATCAGTTTTTAAGTAATTGAAGCACAATAAATATATTATCAATTTTCGGTAAATTACGAGCATCAGCTTTTACGAAACCAGGATTAAGTTTGTTCACCATATTTTTAATAATTTTTAGAAAAAAACAACTTTCTTTACTACCTACTATCTTTGCCGAACGAATGATACTTGCATTATAACGTCATACCAATATTATTCAATATTTCCGAATCTTTAAATATTATTTCTCGTACATACTTAAGTGTTAAAAAATAATAAAAAGGTACATATTTTTGAAGTAAAACTTCATAGGCGGTACTGACTCGCCGATTTGAGGACTAAAAAAATAGCAACGCTATAAATAAATCAATTATAATCAAGGTCGGAAGTGTTGTGAAATAGGGGACGCAAAACATAGTATGTATCCCTCGGCTAAATGATCTGACACAACACGCTAGATGACTGAGCGCAAATATACAAAAGGCTACACCGAGCGACGTAGTTTAGTGGTGAGAGCACTAGACTCGCATTCGGAAGGTACTGGAATCAAATCCCGATGGGGGCAGATGTCAAATGTGGTGACTTTTTCTTACTGCCCCTCGCCGAGAAACGGTAATTCCTGTGCCGGTCATCTTGTTGAGATTTTTCATGGGTTCCCTCAATAATTCCATGATGAATATCGAGATGGTTCCTTATTCAAGGCCATGGCCGATTACCTGTCAAACTCCTATGCTCTCAAAGTTACCTACCTTATCCTGATTTCCTATAATTCCTCCATTCGCACATTGCTATTAATTAAGTTGAAGTTTAAGAAAATGTAGAAAATTACGGGAAGTGGCAAAATGAAAAATAGTAATGGTGCGAATGGCGTCTGTTATGACATAATGTCGAGAAACAGACGTTAAACGCATTATTATTCATCATCAATAGGCTACCAGCTATAACATTGCTGGTTCGCGCCTGGCTTGGAGTAATGTGAAATTTTAAATTTTTTTAACATTTCTTTTTTATTATTAAAAATAGTAAATTGAAAAACATTAAATTACTATTGAATAATAGTTTTACTTTCGACGTGTGTGCCGCGACACATGCCTTTTTTATGAATGAATGAATTGTAAATTATAGACCCTCGACAACAGAGGTCATTAGCGTCTGAGCCTTTTTTATGATACAACCCTATTGATCAATTACGTTTCGAGTAGGATCGATTTAAAATTCTACAATACTAATCTTATGGAAAAATATGTGTGGTCACAATCTAAAGTCATTGTCAAACTAGACTTTCTGACAATGCTTTCTGCAACCCAGCATTAATTTGTAAAATCAGAATATAATATTGTTCTTTATTATTTTTACAGCAAAGCGAAATCACACTGGCAACTAAACAAGCGAGTGGTATGGGGGTACCAAAGCGTAACATTCATGTAAATAAATCACTAACATCTATGATTGATAACAGAGAAGTAAGTATGTTCACTCAAATCGACTATTTTCAGTAGTCACGATATTTCTTAAGACTTAAATGCAAATTCAAATAATTAGTAAAATTGGGGACAGTTGGTCATACTGCAAAACCGCTGAACGTCACTGTGCAATACCACGCAACTTCTGGAAGTAGCAAAATTGAGACATCGTACAGGCATCTGTATCTCATTGACGCATAATCATACGCATAGTGAACACTGTTTAGCAAGATAATCAGATGGGCTTTAAATCATACGATACAATGCCTATTGCGCATGGAATTCACTCGAATGTCTGTTTACACTGTGTAAAATTGTGTTTCCAAAACGCGCGATGTTGCAATATAACGTTGCGCGGTATTGTAGAGAAGTTCAGCGATTTTGCAGTACCACCAATGATATGGATATATGGGTTCGAATTTCACCTCTGCTAAACTGCTCATGAATATTTTTTATCGTTTATTCCCAGGCCCCATCTATATATTCTATAATATAACTGTTTTTTTTTTTGTTCATTTGTTTGGGTTTTTTTTTAAACTTTTTCTCAAAATGTCAAAAAGGTTCAGAATCAAATTTTTTTGTTATTTAATTTTCTTTTATAAGCAGCTGGCAAAACATGAAACGCTGCAACATATTTTATATGTACATAATTGTAAATTTATTTTGAAATAAAACTTTTATTTATTTATAATATAACTGACGCTACTGTCTAAAATTTAAAGAACTGTGACCAGTTCCACCACCTATGATATTCTTTATATTATGTTATGTGGATAAGTAGAATGGATTGGTACTTTCTAACCTATGTGCAAAAAGAGGGGTGTTATAAGTTTGAAACCTTTGTCTGTCTGTGGCATTGTAGGTCAAAAAAGGATGAACCGATTTCAATGCGGTTTTTTTTTTGTTTGAAACCTGGTATTTGCGAGTGCGATATGATTCTTAGCCATGTTTCATGGAAATCAGTTCAGCCGTTTTTAAATCTTCAGCTCTCATCACAGTTTGTGTAGAAATATCGGCCACTATTACAGCTAGAAACTTCGAGCTCAAATATTTAGTTTTTAACCTCCTGTCTGTCTGTCTGACAGTCTGTGGCATTGTAGCTCCAAAACGAATGAACCGATTTTAATGCTGTTTTTGTTTGAAAACCGGTATCGATTAGTTAGTTTAAAAAGTACGAAATAAAAGTTGAATAAAAAATTTAAAAAAAAACCCGACGCAAAAAAGCAAATCTTTAAAAAGTAAGAAATTTCTTTTTTTAGCGTGGAATGTTTGTAAATAATAATTTTTCAAGAGGTGATAAGTGTAAAATAGCTAATAATTTTCTACCGAATAAAATGAAAGTAGTGGCAAAATATGACGGTAAGGCGTTCTGTGGTACATATTCAAAAAATGGAGACTGTTTTGTTAGTGCTTGCCAAGGTTTGTTACTTTATTTTCATTATTGTATATTTTAATTTTGTAATGATAAAAAAATTGAGTATAATATTTCACCGGGTTTGAAATTAGATGTCAAAATCTGAAAAACGGTATTGAACTGTTTTTTAATACTAAGTGACAATATTTTTATGTCAAACTGAAAATAGATTATTTAGCGCGATGTTCCGTCCACGTTTACTCAATTTCATGTTATGAATAAATGCTCATTTATTTTACAACTTATTTCTATTAAAATTACTTTTTATTTGTATTTTTCAGATTATAATATAAGGTTATATCGAACTGACAGAGGTCAGTTTGAATTATTTAATACTATACAAGCTCGTGATGTAGGCTGGAGTATTATTGATACTGCCTTTAGCCCTGATGGTCAATATCTTGTATATTCTAGTTGGTCAGAATCATGTAAGTTTTCGTCAGTGAAAATGATTTTTAAGGGTTGAAAAATTAGAGATGACAAAACAGGTGAACAGAAGTGAATAAAAAACATGAAATGCGCATTGATTATCAATTTTGTATGACGTAGATCTTTTAACGTTTAGCTGACAGGGTAAGAAATAAGGAATGAACGCGTAATTAAATTTAGTAGTTATCAGCTAAAATATAATTTTCTGGTATCCAGTATTATTTTGTAATAATCCATTGCCCGTTAGCGTGTAATTATCAGTATTTCATTTACAAGCTTCCGGAATCAAGTAACCAAATACTTGATTCGGTAATCATGTAGTTTACAGGTCCCACAAAAAAAGGCTAGTTATAGGTTTGACTTGTCTACAATGTGGCTATCTTCACTACGATTATAATGACGTTTCCACCATAGATTATAGATTTTCACTCTGGTCATTGGGTTATACAGGGTGTCACAGAATAACTATTCCTAATTTTTAGAAATGATAGAGGGCACTTAAATAAACATTTTTTATTAACAAACTAGTGTCCGGAAATACTGCATCAAATTTTATAAAAATTGTTCGAAGCTACGACCACCATTTTCAATACACAAGTTATAGTAATCGACTGCCGAATTATTATTTAATTTTATCTCGATACTGAAGAATTTCCGGTCACTAGTTTATTAATGAAAAATTCGACTGATGACCAGTCCTATACTTCCCACCTAGTAAATATTTGCAAAAAATAAACACTCTTTTTTTTATTCTTTGACTAGGCCCAAATAACCTTAGCTGTTGGTGGTCTTTAAAACACAATTTAATTTTTATTCTTTGAAAAAAGCATGGCCCTCTTTTTTGTTTAGTGATCTATTGATGGCTAGCTTAATATAGCAAAAATCATGGTTACCTTGATTTACGTACAATTTTTATTTTTTTTAGTAAAATATTTTTTTTCTCGAAAACTATACATTTTAGAGAAAAAAAATATTTACATTTTTTTCATATTATAACATCTAGAATTCATTTATATTTTTTTTTACCTATGTTAATACGTGACATTGAGGACGTTTTTTTGAATATCTCAGGATCCACTGAACCGATTTGACTCAAAATCTAATCAGATCTAAGTTAAAGGCTGATAAACACAATAGAACAATCGGCATGCCCGTATGTTGTTCCGTTCTTAAGATATCGAAGGCGAAAAATTGACCACATACACACACACACACATACACACATACACACACACATACAGACATCAGTCAGAAAATGATCTTAAACGATTGCTAGGGTCTCAAAACGTGAAAATCTGTTAAAATCTCGAAATATTGTTTTCGGACTGAATCCATTACTTCCCTACCATAGTAGAGGTGGGAAGTAAAAATGTTTATTTAAGTGTCCTCTATCATATCTGAAAATTAGGAATAGTTATTCTGTGACACCCTGTATAGACCAGTCGCCAAGTCAAAACAATGTACGAACATAGGAAAAAATTCCTACAAGTTTCCAACGAAGTACGCTACTCTGGGGGGTTAGGAAAGGGACGAAAATCAGGTTTCACCCGATTTATAACTTTTTCTTAACTCGATGACAAAAATAGTTGAACACAAAATTACAGTTAACTAAATTCTCTGCAAAAAAGGTTCTATACATATTTTTGTCACATTCATATTTCTGCTACAGTTTCAGTGTTTAGTCTATCAAATTTCTTCGTTTAGCTGAAATACAGCCTTTTAAGAATGTTAGTTGAAAATAACTTGCATTTTATGACAAAGAGATGCCACTTAGTACACCATTAGTTAAGACCCTAACTAATGTTTTGAGATCTGTAGTCACAACCGGAGGTTACGGCGTCATCCACTTTAAAAAAAAAAAGAACCACCCCCAACTAGATTTTTGAGTATAGTTTCCAAACGGACAACAAAAAGAACTAAGTAAAAATATTTAGCTAAATATTTTTTAAAGCTGGTTTCACAATGGAAGATCACAGTAAGCCATTAAGGGTAGTTTGGACAAATGGAAATTTCAGTAGGTGTATGTTTGTATGTATATAGATACATACAAACATACACCTACTGAAATTTCCATTTGTACCAGCTAATCTTGAGAACTACTAAACGGATTTGAATGCGGATTTTACTATTTGATAGTTTGTTTCTTGAGGAAGGTTTAAATCTATAGTGGCTCTCCGGTCCAGTTTTGCCCGGGTGCAAATAGGATTGCATCCGCTATACAGTACAGATTTAAGTGCAGTTTTTACCATTCGATCATAAGTCTGTCAGGCGAAGCCGGACCAGAGAGTCAGTATAGATTAAAACCTATCTCAAGAAACAAACTATCAAATAGTAAAAACCGCATTCAAATCCGTTTAGTAGTTCTCAAGATTAGCCGGTACATACATAGAAACAGACACCTACCGAAATTTCTATTTGTCCAAACTACCCTTAACAGCTTAACTTTAATATTCCATTGTGAAACCAGCTTTAAAAAAAACAAACATAAATGGGATAGTTTTAGGTAAAATTTACTGGTAGGTAAATATTTTTACCTAGTTTTTTTTTATTGTCTGTTTGGAAACTATAGGTAATCAAAAATCTAGTTGGGGGTGGTTTTTCCTGAAAAAGGAGATGACGAGGTATCCCCCCGTCGTGACTAAAGATCTCAAAACATTAGTTGGGGTCTCAACTAACGGTGTATTAAGTGGCAAGGAGTGGCGACGTACAAGTAGCTTGGTTATATTGTAGGTATGTCAAATCTTTAACTTACGTTTTTTTTGTGGAACCTGTAAGCTACGTGATTGCCCTTAATTTTTCTTTCACCTGTTATCATCCCTATTTTAAATTGATATTAGAAGACTAGAACAATATTATTTTTTAATTACTTTTACAGTAAAATTATAAAAAGATTTAATATTTTAAAATATTTTGGCTATTGGGGTCCGTCAGATGAGCATGTGACACCTGGTGGCAGAAAATTGTACTCAAAACGAGGGAAAATTTTACATGCTAACAGTGCAAATTTATCGTGAAATTGTTTATTACAAAAATAAAACAAGTAAAATAAACAAAAAGTTTATTGAAAATGGAAATCGCGACGTTTTCTAATATCATGGCTTTAAACACTATCAGTTATTGCCTTGTAAAACTTACTTTACAGCGAATTATTTTCTAATGAAATGTGGAAAAACTGTATTTATGTATTAAAAAAATATTTTATATTAATAATAAGATATACTCATTATCATACTGTACTACAATAGTTAAATCTCTTAATATTGACAAAATTAGGACTAATTATGTGTATACAAATAATTTGAGGTTAGTAACTTACCTACTTATTACAATATAACATATTATGTTGCAGTTATGGGTTTACATTATTCACCTAACACAGCCTTAAAGGAGCATTGAACGGATAATTAATTTCGTGGAGATATTCTTTTAATTTTGATGTTTTTAAGCAATATGCCATAAAGATTACTACTTTTGACAGTTCATTTTTCATGTATTTTTCTCGTTATATTTCCGACATTTGATAATGTGTTCGGCTTTGAGAATCCGTTTCCTTGAACGAAATTCCTTTGTTTAGGATTCGTACCGGCCCAATCACAAATTGCACTTATATATTTTATCATTTCTCATCACTTTGAAAATCACAAAATTACATACAAAAGTATACCCCGTATAGGAAATTTCCCCTCCTCTGCGCCATGTTTTTTAAGTTCCACCCATTTGACGGATCCCAATAGTGAGGAACAAAATTGATGATAAGATTTGTCAGTGTTGCAAAATATATATTATGTAATTACAGCTTAAACTAATTGCGTTTCAGTACATTTATGTCGGTTGGATGGAGATTCAGAAACTCAAGAAGCATTACCATTGTGTCCGGAACACCGTCGGTTTTGTATGTTCTCAGTAATGTTTTCATCAGATGGAAAAGAGATTTTGGGCGGAGCTAATGACGGTCATATATATGTGTACGATCGAGAATGCAATCAACGAACACTTCGTGTAATTTTGTTTTATTTTTTACTCAGTTAAGGTTGTTCGCACATTAAAGCAAAGTAAAGATAACGAGCTGAATTTTTAATATGCTATTAATCGATATTAAATACATATAATTTAATTTTTTGAGTATGATCTGACGTGTAGTTTTGGCGTAATTAATTTTTAAAAACTGAATATTTAACATGTAAACAGTAGGCAATCTCGTTTTAAACGCACATTTTTCATATAATTCAACCACAATTACTGCTTAAGATTAAAATCTAGAAAACTGAAGTTTATATTAAGCAATTCTCGTAGATTATGTAAAAATTATAAAAGAAAGTATTCTACCTTGTAAGAAATATTTTAATATAAATAGCTGAAAATTTATAAAAATAGCCGTCATTTGTCAGCCAAATAAAGTCAAATGACATTTACTTTTTATTGTTAATAAATAAATAATTAAGTAAATCCGATTATAAGTGGTCTTAAGTAACATCTAAGTTATTAATTTTTTTATTTTAGTACAAAAAAATTAGATTTTATTTCGACTCGCTGCTTAGTGCGCGAATAACCTTAAATCTAGTACTACTACTATTAATAATGAATAGAAAAATAAGAAATTATTTATGTTTGAGCATTGTGTTTGTAACAAAATTAGTTTCTTAAAGCAAAAGGCGGATATTGCAATGACGCTGTGAGTGAAAATAAGTTTAACAGCATAATTTATCATTTGGTAAAGAAGTACCTAATTAATATTCATTTTCCATTATAATTGAAAGTGCTCTTGAAAATGTTCCATTCAAAAACAAAAAAATCTGCTATTGTTTGAAATTTAGAAAAACCAAATAGGTTGTTTTTACTTTTTTTTAATAATTAATAAATACTTAATCGTAAATTAAATAATTAAAAACAATAATCGGACTAAAACGTCTGGATTATTTACACACAAGCACCACTCACAAGCAAACAAATATTTTAATTTATCAAGCCTTAATTGACAAATTTGAAATTACGTAAAGTGTACACATTTCATTTATTAAAATACTTTTTTATTTTCCAGATAGAGGCACATGATGATGATGCAAACACAGTTGCATTTGCCGATGATACTTCTCAAATTTTGTATAGCGGAGGCGATGATGGTTTGGCGAAAGTATGGGATCGGCGAACATTAAATGAGCAAGATCCGAAACCAGTGGGTGTACTGGCTGGCCACATGGATGGCATCACATACATTGACTCCCGTGGCGATGGAAGATATCTAATTTCAAATAGTAAAGATCAAAGTATAAAACTGTGGGATATTAGACTATTTTCGGGTTCTGAAGGTCAGAACAATACTAAAAAAGCCGTTAACAAACAGGCTTGGGATTATCGTTGGCAAGATTTGCCTTCAAGTTGTAAGTATTTTGTTTTTTCATTTATACTTTTTTGAAAAAATAAAAAGTTGAGGCTTTAAAAATAGTCACGCATAAGGTAAATTAATATATAACAATATTATCATTTATTTTCTATTAATTTTCACTTTCGAGCAAGCCTAGGTGAAGAGAGTGGTAAAGGCGAAAAAATTCAATTCGAGATTTCGACGAATTTGGAAGTTTCATGACCCCTACGTATCATAAAAGCACGTTTTGGATGTCTGTCTGTCAGTATGTGCAGAGACCTGGCTGAACACCCTTCAACGGATTGAAACCAAATTTTATCCTTAGGGTTTTTAAGGGATTCTTTGTGGTCTTTGATGTGTAAACATCTTAGTTCTCACTCCACGGTACGGGCTAAGTGAGAATTCAACTGTCAAACGTAGTTAACCCTTACGGCCGTTTCACACGAGCGCTTTTTTACTGTACGGGTGTTTTACCGCACGGAAAATAAATCGTACGTTAGGTTTGTATCCATTGAAGGGAATGAGAGCTTTCACACGGTAGTCGTATGACAAAATTATCGCACGGTTTCACAAAATTTATCATATGCACATAAGCAAAACATACGGAAATTTTATCATACGACGGGCGTATCCAGTCGCTCTGTTCGGGGGTGGCGTTCTGGAGTATAATTATTATAGCAGGTAGCCGATTCTGAGAATAGAAACAAACAAATAACAACAGTTTTATGATAGACAACTGCTGTACTAAAAACGCGTAAACCTGGACTAGCTTTTTTGTTACAAGTAAAACTTTTTCTATTGCCGTGTCTAATTAAAAAAATATATTTGAAATTTCAGAGGTGGCGATCGCCACTGGCGCCACCCCCCTAGATCCACGTCACTGACACCTTTTTCTCCCTATCAAGTGTTGATTTTGTGTCAATTGGATTTTCAATTTATTATTAATAAAAAAAATAATGAATTGAAAATATGAATTGTTGCTAGGCCCAAATAACCTTAGCTGTTGGTGGTCTTTAAAACACAATTTAAAGTGTTGATTTTAAAATTTGATTACAGTTTATTACTCAAAGCCAAAATTAAAAGGAGATACATCGGTGATGACATATCAAGGTCATTCTATATTAAAAACATTAGTTCGCTGTCATTTTTCGCCAGCAGAAACGACAGGTCAAAAATATATTTATACAGGCTGCGCAGCTGGCAGAGTAATAAGTAAGTGATTCATTTTTTACTTTAACACCAGGTAGAAATACAATTGTAATTATTTTTGTTATTATGTTTTAGTTTATGACGTACTCACAGGCAAGGAACAGAAAAATCTGCGAGGTCATCGCAGTTGTGTTCGAGATGTTTCATGGCATCCCTATAGACAAGAAATAGTTAGCACTTCTGTAAGTTAAACGAAAATCTCACTTGTTTTTATAATGAAAAAAAAATAGGTTCTGATGCAGTGTAATATAAATTCATATGGATTTTTAATGCTTAAAAAATCTGTTTAAACTGTTGGTTTTGTTTTTTTTTTTTGTAAATGGAAGTAGGTATTTTGACATTTTAAATGTGTCATATTTTTTCATTTTGTTTAAATCTGAAATCGAAACAGTATAGATTAAGTGAAAACTATATTTACAGTAAACAGATAGAATAATTCGTTCATATTTGTATTACATTTAAGAAATGTCATTGTGAGACTTCTAACAAAACAAAAGGCTTTTAACAGGCCATGCCCTAAATACTCGTGGCCAAAAAATATGTCAACACGTCTTGTATAAAATAGGAGAATAAAAGAACTTCAGCACAGTAGCAAATTGATTTAGTGCTGTACTGTTTTTGACTACCCCGTACACTTTCAGATTGTATACTACTGTACAAAAATCTAAATATTGTAATTTTTTGTAATACAGTTTATAGACCTGATTATTTAGATTAATATTTAGAACACGTAGTCGCACAGAAAAAAGTTCGTACATTAAAATAAATACAGTTTAGAGCCGCTTATTAGAAGCCCGAAGCGTCAATTATCCAAACCCATCAGAATTCTCCAATGCATGACTAAATAATACTGTACCATAATACCGTTACAGATCGCAGTATCGAATTTTATTTCGCGTGCTGTCATAACGCTCACAATCAGTTATGAATTAGCACCATTTAGTTGATAAATATTTTTAACAAATGTATGTAATTGCGGTGAAAGCATCGTACTTTTTTATGATTTCGCTCCAGACGATTTTTTGATATTTCGCGCTATTCGCGATCTCATTTAGTTTGGATAATCTATGCTGTACTGCATAATTAGGTACTTGTAAATATTTAAATTTATAATATTTTATTTTTGTAGTGGGATGGCAAAGTTGGTAAATGGACATATGCTGGATTAGAACCAGATGATCCTGAAAACTTTAAAACCATTAAAGATTTTTATTCGGATGAAAAACATAGACCAGAAACATTAAGACGTAGCGAAAGAATTGCATCACAAAGGCAGCGGCAAAACCAACAAAATAATTGTTAGCATTGTGCACATTAGTTTTATTATCCATACTGTGATTTTTATATATACTATGTATAATTACTTTATAATTTATATACAGGGTGAGTCACTAAGAATGTCTCGGGCGATATCTTATTTATTATGAGCAGTAGAAAAAAAAGTTTTAAATAAAAGTTGGATTGGGTTAAGAGCATTATACTTTAAAATTATTTTTAGATATACATCGTACACCCTGTATATCTAAAAATAATTTTAAAGTATAGTGCCCTTATTCCAATCCAACTTTTATTTAAAACTTTTTTTTCTAATGCTCATAATAATTAATAATCACCCCTACCCTGGCTTCTGCCAAGTTGGGTAGGAGTATCCAATGTATAAATTAATATCAATATGTGTACCTACCTATTCAAATGGAAAATAAATAAATAAATAAATGAGATATCGCCCGAGACATTCTTAGTAACTCGCCCTGTATATATATAATTAATTAAATTTCTTTAGATGATTTTTGTTATCTAATACTACCAGGTGCTTAAATCATGTGTGATCAAACTGAATAAATACTTGTACCTTTTAATTGGTTGTAAAAAAATAATGTTGATTAAATAAGCATTCTAGTATATGTCCAATATTTATTTTTGCATTAATTTGGGACTTTACTATGATGCGTACACAAAGAAACTGCAAGAATGAAGAAAATTATGATGTGTGTTCGATGGACATAAACCCATTAAAATGAAAATTTCAAAACGTACGTTCTAGAAATTATAACTAACTCGCAAGAATTACTACTGCTATTGCCATCGGCCAACAGACGCTAAAGACCTCTGTTGTCGACCGTCTATAATTTACAATTCAATTCAAAGCCATCGGTCAATACCTACATAATTTGAAAATAAGCATCTTGTTCTTTTATGTCACCAAAGTAAGGCTTAATTATTGTCAAGATTTTCAATTTTGTTAAGTTCCTGATTTTAAACTATTAAGTTGTGTGAATGTACAATGAAATGTAGGTAATATTATTATTATTTAAAGAATCAACAGGCATAAACCCCTTATTATACATTTTACAAATGGTGATAGAAAGTAATACATTGTAATTGTAATATTCATTAAATGAAAATGTCTTATAATCCTTAGTGCTGTCATATTCTAATATCTAATATATAAAATTCTCGTGTCACGGTGTACGTTATTGAACGCCTCCGAAACGGCTCGACCGATTTTGATGAAATTTTGTATGCTTATCGGGTAGGTCTGAGAATCGGACAACATCTATTTTTCATCCCCCTAAATGTTATGGGTGGTCCACCCCAAATTTTTTTTTTTTTATTTGTTGGACAAAATTTTTTGTTTTAATTTTTTCATGATTCAGCATTGAAAAATACATGCAACTCTAAATTTTCACCCTTATAGATCAACCCCTGTCTAATATATAGTCACGGTGTACGTTATTGAATTCCTCCGAAACGGCTGGACCGATTTTGATGAAATTTTGTGTGCTTATCGGGTAGGTCTGAGAATAGGCCAACATCTATTTTTCATCCCCCTAAATGTTAAGGGTGGTCCACCCCAAAATTTTTTTTTTTAGTTTTTGGACAAAATTTTTTGTTTTTAATTTTTTATGATACAGCATACACAAATACATACAAGCCTAAATTTTCACCCCTCTACGATCAACCCCTATTTTTGTCACGGTGTACGTTATTGAACTCCTCCGAAACGGCTGGACCGATTTTGATTAAATTTTGTGTGCTTATCGGGTAGGGTGGAGACTCGGACAACATCTATTTTTCATCCCCCTAAATGTTAAGGGTGGTCCACCCCAAATTTTTTTTTTTTATTTTTTGGACAAAATTTTTTGTTTTAATTTTTTCATGATTCAGCATTGAAAAATACATACAACTCTAAATTTTCACCCTTATACGATCAACCCCTGATTTTTAATTGCGATTTTTATATTAAGCTTTAAAAAATACATATATGGCGAACGAGCGAAGCGAGTGAGTAGTGTATTTATAATATTCAAGCGAACGAGCGAAGCGAGTGAGTAGGCGAAAATATTCAAGCGAACGAGCGAAGCGAGTATGTAGGCGAAAATATTCAAGCGAACGAGCGAAGCGAGTGAGTAGGCGAACGAGCGGAGTAGGCGAAAATATTCGAGCAAAGCGAGTGAGTAGTGTATTAATAAAATTCAAACGAACGAGCGAAGCGAGTGAGTAATGTAATTATAATATTCAAGCGAAGCGAGTGAATAGTGTATTTATAATATTCAAGCGAACGAGCGAAGCGAGTGAGTAGTGTATTGCACCCGGGCTTTCTTAGCACCCGGGCTTTCTTAGCATCCGAGCGAAGCCGGACCGGGTCCGCTAGTTTTTATATAAATTAATCTAGGAAAAGTCCTTAAGGTACACATTTTTAGCATATCTTTTAAATATGGCAATCGAAGTTGTAAAAATATTCGGGTCAAGGTTATTCCCTAAAATTGACATTCTTGTTACCGGAGAATTTTGTCTATATGACGTATCATGATGAGGTACTTGAAACAAGCCTTGTGGTGGTAGTTGGTAATTTCTTTCTAGGTACTTAAATTTCACTTTTAATTCAGGACAATTCATCCGATCTTTAATTATTTCATATAAAACACACACGTCCATGTATTGCCTATTTGATTTCAATGAACTGATTTTACATAAGGTCGCTATTTCTTCATAATTATGATTCAGACTTGGATTTTGTATACCAAGTTTGTATGCCACAACAGCAAAGAATTTATGCTGTACTCTCTCCAACCTACGTATATGTATGTCATAATGTGGTGACCAAATATTTGGTGGAATAATTGATAAACTTTGATATTGTGTTTATTGTCAAGAGAATTTTTACTGAATTTTAAATTTATACGAATTGTAAGATGCTTATGACCTCTGTTGTCGAGCGTTTATAATTTACAACATCAAGATTTAATTTATACTAGTCATTAATAAACATGAATAGATATGTCAACAAAATGAATCACCAATAGTACCTTACTTCTACAATTCGTTCGCTACATCAAACTAACATCAAAATATTTTTTTTTTGTAAATATGCATAATATGAATTTCAAAAATTTAATTAAAAACAAATTGCAAATAACCAAACAGCAGGCCCGCGCATAGCTCTTTTGGCGCCCTTAAGCATTTTAATATATTTCGACCCTAATTTCTATAACGCTGATTTACGTGGGTCTGATACATAGCTCTAACTTTTATAGTTTCGTAAATTGCAAGATCAGACAGGAAAACAGCTGTTTGTTCACTAGTCACAACTTGCAAGTCAAACTCAGGCATGAATAAAATCATATTCTAGTTCAGTCAATATAGGTATCCGAAAAATATTATCGTATCCAGGTGTGTAAGCTTTCACGGCCAGCATTGTTCCAAATTTTCATGGTTTCCGGGCTTGTAGGCCATGGTCCGGGGGTATTTCTACCTGACTTTCGTCTACAACTGTGGTAGACATTCTTAAAGGCGATGTGGCAGCGGTCGAAGTGTCCTCCTTGGCGACTCACACTGACCTGTGTGCCGCCAAGGAGGACACTTTGACCGCTGCCACATCGCCTTTGAGAATGTCTACCGCAGTTGTAGACGAAACGTCAGGTAGAAATACCCCCGAACCACGGCCTACAAGCCCGGAAACTATGAAGATTTGGAATATTATCGTAGGTTACAGTTTCTACAGCGCTTATGTTAGGTAGTGTATCAAAATATAAATAATATAAAAGTAATTTGGTTCTCTCGTCTCAGTAGAAATAAATAACTAACTAAATAAAAGACATAAAAGCTTGCAATGCTTTTTCTAGGGTTCAGTACCTCAAAAGGAAAAAACGGAACCCTTATAAGATCACCCATGTGTCTGTCTGTCTGTCACAGCCGATTTTCTTAGAAATCATGTGATGTAGAATCTTGAAATTTGGCATAGTAATGCATCTTAACCCACATATTTTGCACTAGTTAACACTTTAAAATATTCATGCTGGGTTGCAGAAAGCATTGTCAAAAAATCTAATTTGAGAATGACATAAGATTGGGATCATTAATTCCAGTTTTTATACATGCAGGAGCAGTCTACTGTCGTGAAGCTCTCTGTCATGTATGATGTAGAACTTTATTTGCACTCAGTGAGTACAATCTATGTTCTACATCACACATGACATGAAGCGATCTTTTTCTATGTAGATCAATCATTTGTTTCACAAAAACAAATGATTGATCTACATAGAAAAACATCGCAGTTCAAGCTAAATTTCAAAATGAGTAGAAAAATGTTGTTTCAAAGTGGAAATTGTGCAAAAAGCTGTGTTAAATACAGTGAAATCTCCCTTAACGGACAGTCCCTATAGGCGGATACCTCCTAAATACGGCAGCTTTCCATAAGAATAATATTATCATAACTCTCCCTTGAACGGACGTTCCATTGACCGGACGCGGACACTAATTTGTCAACATTTTGACGACAATATGTTTTCTTGTACGGACACCTAGCCTAACTTAACCAGTGCCTGACGACTTGGTGATTCTCCGCTAATGACGACACGGCATAATTTGACGCGGCGACGTTCGGGGATTCCCTAGATTACCGAAATCTACGGCCGATCAACGATAGTAGTAACGTCTTCTGAACGCTTGTTTTATTTCTTCGCTCATGTGTTTACGTGGTGTGCGGTATTTACATATTGTACGTAAATATTCAATAATAAATTTTTTTCGAAAAATGACATCTGAATTCGCAAAAAACCGTCTATCGTGAACTTGAACCTTGAATATCTGGCAACGCCGGCACGATATCGATGGGAACTTTTTACACGTTTTTTAAAACATCATAACGAAGGCGTATAAATTATTACATATTATTATTAAATTAATGAAATAATTAATATTTAAGTTATACCACTAAAATGACACGACACTAATGGTGAATAAATAATGTTTGTCCCTACCACAAGTGCTGCCTCTCGTGCATAATTGAAAGAACTACTCTCAGGAAAATGGCTCATTAAATCATACTAACTTTAATTGTTGCTTATTTCTTGGTAACTGCCTCACTTTCAAATTTCAATACAAAAAAGTTTCGTTTTAACTTCTTGAATTATTTCGATGTTTTGAAATATTTTTCTTTTTGAAAGGTTTAATAAAAGTCATCTACTGAATGTGAATTTATTATAATTTACAACCAATGTATATTATAAAATTAACTTTCTTATGTTGAATAAAATTTTAAAATTATTCCTTTTATTAACTAAATGCCTCAACTGGAATAATTTTTTCATGTGAGCATTACTGAATTGTTGAAAATATAATAATGAACATTTCTGAAGTACTAATATAGACAAACTTCATTTCTGTGGTCAATTTTAATGTAAAATATTCAAATGGTATGTCGTGCGATGTGTCCTAATGGCGCTCTAAATATGGCGCCTAAAAATTAGTTTATAATTATTATATTAATAGTATTTCAGCAACTCTTGAACATTTTTAGTGTTTTTTGATATTTGTGTCCATCTTGAGAGTGCTCTAGCTCCCTTAGGAAGTATCGTAAGGAAATTTTTATTTGAATATTTTAGCTTAAAATTGGCCATAGAATCACCTCTTGAATTCGTATTACTTATGTTTTCATTACTTTTTTTTGTCGTACTTTTCCATTTTTTCATGCAGTTGAAGCTAAAGATTGCAAGCTATGGAAAAGAGAAATTGAGGGAAATAAGTTTCGGAGAAAATATAGAATTCGCCTTTCATACGTTTTTTTAGTAATGTTTTTTGAGTTTAATATTTTCCGTAATTATTAGGTAATACCAAACGGATTTACCGAATTTACCGTAGCATGTACTACACCGATTACTCAGAAACGGCTTCACCAATTTGAATGATTTTGACTCCGTTATGTTCAGAAAGATGTCGAGCCTCGAGGTGGCCCCATATAATTTTTACGTAAATCGGTTCAGTAGTTATTTTTTAATAATTATTTGGAATCACATGTTTAGATTTATCTTCTGGACGAAAACTTTTTAAAATAGTATTAATAGACATTCTTGACCTACTATAATGATTCTCTATTAATTCACAAAGTACTTTATGGCTTCTGTGATTTCGACTTACATATTATATATTTTGTACAATACCATTACAGTGAATCGTAATTTAATTATTGCTAATCCACGGCGCTAATATATTGATTCTTTAAGTTAACGCTTAAACTATTCGCAGTGACAGTCATTACAAAAAAATAAATAAAAGTTCCAGACTGAAAAGAAATTTAAGTAGTTCTTATAATTGTACTAGCCGTTACCGGTGGCTTCGCTCACGTATAGGTATTTCGATTTATGATTTAGTATCCCCCCCGCAAGAAATTTATCAAAGTAAAATATAGCCTATATCACTCAGGGATAGTGTAGCTTTCTATTAGTGAAAGAATTTTTAGAATCGGTTCAGTAGTTCCAGAGGTAAGAATTTATGATTTATTACCCCCCCCCCGCGCGAGGATCCCTCGCCCTGCGAAGTGAAGTCGGGCTGGTGTTAATAGGATTCCGCTAATACGCTAAAATGCAAAACAATTTCACGTTTTGTTAGTATAGTAGAGAACCAACAAAAATCTAATTAACTCAAAAATTTACCTATTTAAAAAGTTGAAAAAACATAGCCTATACTGCCTATAGCACTTCTGGAATCATATGGAACATAAAAAAAAATTTCATCAAAATCCGTCAAAAAGATTTTTAGTTAAATCATTTCCAACATACCTATACATACAAAAAATGTATATGTTCGTATAATGAAATATAAAATGCAACGTCTGTCTGTCTGTCTGTCTGCCTGTCTGTCTGTTTGTGCGCATATAACAGAACTACCAGTCCAATTTGAAAAAAATGTTTTTTGTTAGGTAACCCGTTTATTTGGGAAGGTTATAGGGGCTATTCGATTTTTTTAAATCCAACCCCAAAGGGGGTAAAACGAGAGTGTAGAATTTTTTGATTATCTGTACTAATATACTACCTATACTAATATTATAAACTGTAGGCAAGTACGCGAAGCGAGAACAACTACAAGCGACTTTGCTTCGCAGGGGGAGAATTTCTCGCGACGGGGGGAGTAATAAATTATAAATTCTTATCTCTGGAACTACTGAAGCAATTCTAAAAATTCTTTCACTAAAAAAGTGAAATGTGCAATATTTTACGTGTTTTTTTACAAGTTCATGCGAGCAGCTGACGCACAGTCCCCCCTCCATGATGCAGCTGACAATTTTTTTTCAACTCGCTATGATGTCAACTATTTATAAAAAAAGTTTCAGCCGGCGTACTATTACTTAAAAAAAAATTTTTTTTACAACTTTTGCAGCCTCTCACACCCACACCCACCCTTATTAGTCATACCAGATTTATCGAAAAAGATAACAATCGATCGGCGTAAAAACACTACCTAAAATGCAACGCAAACTCCCGGGCTATATGTGAAGTGATACACTATTGGGCTCCAAAGTCCAAAGGCATACTTATTTAGTCATAGTCAAGTACGAAAATTTAAGATAGTGAATCATGCACTTATACTTCACTATTTATATAAGCGACACAGTTTTATGCATGGGACACGTATGCTTGTTTTATTGCATATCAGTTATCAACTTATCTGATCATTAACTTTGTTACGAACTATGCATGACTCACTATCTTAAATTTTGGATCACGTTCAGTGACGTCAGGCAAGTCGACATTGGGCGCACTTTGGCAATAAGCAGATAAACTCATCAATACTGTTCAATCCATGTTCAAATACATACAGAGATATCACATACGGTAAACGTAGTACCTACTGGTAGTACTAGTACCCACTACCCTGTACTTGCCCTGTACCTCCCTTGAACAAGGAAGTTGATTTTTCGACAAAGATAAATAATTAATGATCATCAGTTTCAAACTCATCTGATTACGTATTTCATTGGTAAAAATAACGCGCACGCCGCACTCAATGCGGGCAGCGTGTTTCATGTCAGTACATGTACTTCTCAGAAATAAAAGTTTTTTTTTCGTATCTTTTACCGTTTCTTTTTTATTAACCTTTTAAATCTGGGACTCCATTCTGCCGCACCCTAAATGCTCTGCATGCGAGAGTTAATTTTTAAGTTATAATACAACTTATGATAATACTTTATTGGCCGGGATTTGATTTATTTATCTACCTACTTATAAAAAAAAATTCTTTTGAATTGATGCTTATATTATTAAATTATATACATATTATGAACATTCTTTATTAATTACAATCAGTAATTGTTCGAAACTGAAAGGCATTTTATAAAAAAGCTCCCTTTAAAAGTTGGTTCTCTTAATCATTAGTCTTATATAATATACTACAATAGCCTTTAAGGTTTTTGTATCATTCAAGTGCCGGAGAGTTACTATTTTCTTTTTTTATTTATGGCAATAGTCAATCCGACCTGTAATAACAATTAATTCTTATAAAACACAGTTTTTACCATAGACCTATTACTCATGGACTAAGCCATCCGTATCAATCCGTATCTTCACAATGTGCTGAAAGTGGTCATACATAAAGAGAAAGATAGAACATGCGTGCGGTCAATCGCTATTCTTGTCGCGAAGAGGTGATTGGTTCCCAGTTTTCGTCTATCATGGACGCTATCAACTGTGAACTGACACATTTCATAGCGTCTGTACTGAGTTTGAGTCAACAATTTTTCACTTTTCCTTCTGAAATAAATTATGTAGGCGGTAAGTATCGTATAACCATGTTTTAATACGAGATTTAACTCAAATTCTTTAATAATCCATTTTTAGGGTTCCGTACTTCGTATGGAACCCTATTACCCTGCTTACGATGTCTGTCCGTCCGTACTTCTGTCACAGGGCTCTATCTCACAGACTCACAAACGGTAAGAGGTAGCTAGTTGAAATTTTGACAGATTATGTGTTGTTGTGGCATGAATCCTGGCAAATAATAAACATTAAATAATTCTTAAATTTTAATAAAATAATGTTTTTTATACTGACAAGTGGAGTGGCGTCTCTTGCGCGATGATCATAAACTATATTATTTATATGTTGGAATCAAACCGTATAATATGGTTTATGATCTTCACGTGTGATGGCGCCGTTTCACAGTTATATTATTTATATTGGAATTAAACTATATGAGCTTACACTGTGCTTTTAGACACAGTTTACACTAATTAAATTGTTGTAACGGTATGGGACCCTCATGGGGCAAGTTCTACTCAACAGCCAACCATCGCCTCAGAATTAATGTTGGTTTTAGGTTTGACAGCTGGCAACCCTAATTACAGTACTGCGCAGAGAGAGATACTTATACTTTATAGGCCGCAAGTTCGCGCTGTCTCTTTTTTGAAGCGGACACATTTTCTGGCCGATTACCATATTGATAGGCCACTCGACCTTCAAGGTCGAATTTACGTTTTACTTCTTACACGACTCACTGATGCTAATGTCGCTGCTGGTACTCGCGGGGGGGGGGGGGGGGTTATAAATCATATATTCTTATCTCTGGAAGTACTAAACCGATTCTAAAAATTCTTTCACTAATAGAAAGCTACGCAGGGTGAGAGATTCTCGCGAGGGGGTTCTCGTAGGGGGGGGGGGTAATAAATCATATATTCTTATCTCTGGAAGTACTAAACCGATTCTAAAAATTCTTTCACTAATAGAAAGCTACGCAGGGTGAGAGATTCTCGCGAGGGGGCTCTCGTAGGGGGGGGGGTAATAAATCATAAAATCTTATCTCTGGAACTACTAAACCGATTCTAAAAATTCTTTCACTATTAGAAAGCTACGCAGGGGGGAAGATTTTCGCGAGGGGGTACTCGCGGGAGGGGGGTTATAAATCATAAATTCTTATCTCTGGAACTACAAAACCGATTCTAGAAATTCTTTCACTAATAGAAAGCTACGTAAGGGGAGAGATTCTCGCGAGGGGTACTCGCGGGGGGGTAATAAATAATAAATTCTTATCTCTGGAACTACTAAACCGATTCTAAAAAATCTTTCACTAATAGAAAGCTACGCAGGGGGGGAGATTCTCGCGAGGGGTAACAAATCATAATTTCATACCACCCGGGCGAAGTCGGGACGGACCGCTAGTGTATAATAAAATGGGTTAGGTACATATTGGAATAAAATAATACTTAATTGGTTTCAAGTCAATATGAATTTATGGAAATTGCTAATAAATATTTATGTAAACATTAAAATTAAAAATATTGAATTCGATTTCAATTTCACATATTAAATTATGAAAATGTATGTTTACCAAACGTCCAAACCATTATAAATAATTTTGCAAAATATATTGAAAGTGAATCAAATTATAACGAGAAATCTATATACGGTTTTTAATATAAACATAAGAAATACAATCAATATGATTAGACACCTATACCGTAACTAAATTCACTATATTAGTGAAATTAACATAAGAATATCAGACGAATTATCGCCATGATATTTATATAGAAGGCTATATAGGAAAAATGTAAATGCACCGCCGGGAATCGAACCCAGAACTCCCAATTTTTATGTTATTCTTATGTTAATTTCACTAATATAGTGAATTTAGTTATGGTATAGGTGTCTAATCATATTGATTGTATTTCTTATGTTTATATTAAAAACCGTATATAGATTTCTCGTTATAATTTGATTTATAAGGCGCGTCCGGGCCATGAGAAAGCCAGCATTCATTCGTAATGTTGTTATAAAATAATAGCTCTCGCAGTTAATGGATCTGTGGTCATCGTTGCATATATAGGAAGAATTAAATGTACGCTGTTGGGCACTGTGTAGTAACTGGAAACTTACCCGACGCGAAATTGGGAGTTCTGGGTTCGATTCCCGGCGGTGTATTTACATTTTTCCTATATAGCCTTCTATATAAATATCATGGCGATAATTCGTCTGATATTCTTATGTTAATTTCACTAATATAGTGAATTTAGTTACGGTATAAGTGTCTAATCATATTGGTTGTATTTCTTATGTTTATATTGAAAGTGGGTTTAGATTAGGTACCTACCAATACTTGACCTCGCGCTAAAGCCTGGAAGGAAATGTAGATGAATCTTATTTTGGGTTTTTCCACATTTCAACACACAATCATAAAGAAAACATTTCGATGTTAATTAATAATTATTATAAATTACTATATAAAAAGAATAAATTTTTTATTTTGAAACGACAGTCAGTGAATTCTAGATCATTTAAAATCAAAATTAAAATAAAAATGCGCCTTGGCGAATCGTGTAAGAACTAAATTATAAATTCTAATAGAAGCCATGGTATCTTAACGATATCCTCTATCTATATATTTGAATCTGCCTTACTAGTTAAGGCCCATCCAGAATTGTTCACTTTTATCGAAAATACCCACAGCCATAATACAAGACAGTATCGAGATACTTATCAACCATTTTCAAAAAAAACTTTCATAAATAAAAGTGTATATAGCATGGTAACAAAAATATACAACAATATACCAAAAAATATAAGAGAACTATACCTACACCAAAATTTAAAAAAGAACTAAAGAAAATTCTTATTGATGATAAGGCTCCGTATAGAATTAATGATTTTATTAAAAATTTTTAGTTTTCAGTGCTCTTTTAAATGTATTGTAACATTGTACCTTTTCTGTACCTTTGACTTGTTTCATACACCTTTCTGTGTCACCATGAAATAAAGACGGTTTATTATTATT
Organism: Mongoloraphidia duomilia; assembly: GCA_039654895.1. Taxonomy (NCBI): domain Eukaryota; kingdom Metazoa; phylum Arthropoda; class Insecta; order Raphidioptera; family Raphidiidae; genus Mongoloraphidia; species Mongoloraphidia duomilia. The sequence continues at coordinate 27,484,282 of CM077518.1, read as the reverse complement.
ATTATTATTCAGGTTCGTCACCGTCACACAAGAGATACTTGCGCGTCCTCCAGAGTGGTAGTAGGTGTTCTATACATCTCACTATGTCAGGGTGGACCTTCAAACACTTAATAGGAATCTGCCTGGCACCAATTTCAAAAGATAGCGCTACCATATGTCATTTTTCCCAATTTTTTACTCAAAGAATCAGCTTTTATATAAACAATACAGTCAATTTGTGAGATCTGTAAGATTCTATAGATGATATTCTTTGTATTAAACATATTTGGGGTCATGTATTGAAATTAATAAAAGTAGGAATTCAGATTGAACTTGAAATATTTTTTTCAATGAAAAAGGATTTTTAGACATTTAAAACATACTTTGAAGGACAAAAAATGGATATGCTAAATTTCAATACGAAACTGTTAATAATAACAGCAAATCGTTTAGTAAAAAGTCACTAATGACAGATAATGCAACCGCGGTGTTATCAATAACTAAAAAAGTGTAGCTATTGTCTAAGAAATGACGCTACGTACGTTTTGTTTACATCTTGATTTATGGTATAAATGTCAGTTTTCGATTTCTTGTTCAGTTCGTGTTTTTCAAAGATTTTGAGATTGATTTTGTTTTCTAAATAGATTTTTTCTTCAAGGCAACGGGTTGCTATGAATATGAATAATCAATTTTCAATTAACATGAAAACATAAAAAGTATCGAATTCAAAGATGTTCTAAATATGACAACTTAAATTATCAAATTTTCCTCTTGAGAAATTTATTTGATTGTGTAAAGTTGGTACCACGTACACAATTTTCAAATTGAGATTAGATTTTTTATATTTTCCAGGTTTTTCTGAAAAAAAATAGTTCAGTAACCAGGGAAATGGGAAGAAATAATCGAAATCCAAAACGACGTAAATTTTTAAAAATATTAGTATCATTTTATAGACTGTTATGCATGAATTTTCTTCGATTTGTTATTTATTTTATTCATTTTACAAGTAAGAATAGTGAAATGAACTAATTAACTAATGAAACTTTTCATATCGCTTATTACAAAAATGACACCACAGAAATTTTATGTAAAATAAAAAAGCACAAAGTAAATTTATATAGGTAATAAAAAGTGACATTACATTCACATTATTATAAAAAATTATAAATTCACTTGGCACTTTTAAATCTTTATTACACTTCAATTATTCTTCTTTTGGGCTTTTCAGACGTATTGCCTAATTCCAAGATCTGTCATAGAGTTATTTTTTTCTAATAGGAGAAATTTCATAAATGCTTTCTTCTTGACTCAGATTTTATTTCTTTTTGATTGATTCAAGCGTTTTAAGAGATTTTATTTATACATTTTTTCGCACATGTTCTATAAGATTTCATAAATGTCCTTATTTATTAATTTTCTGCTCTGAAATTATAATTTTTCAACTTTCAACTCAACATTATTAACTATTTATGACACGACTTGTGTCAACATTTCTCAAATATTTAAATTTTTTATTCACATTGTTTCCATAGCAATTTCAGAAATATTATATCATTACTAACTTTGCTGTCATCATAGATCAATTATAAAAATTATTGTTATATTAGTGTCCTCTATACGCTAGTAGACGAAATACTCACAATATTTTGAAAAATATTACAATTACAGCGACGACAGCGCCTCTAACGGTTTATTATCGGCAACTTTTTGTGCAGTGCCCTTTTAAGTAAAATGATCAAAAGATCATGCAATGTAGTGTCAAACGCTTTTCTATAGTCCACCCAAGCCATTGACAGGTTGCGTTTGTATTGGACAGCATCTTGACAGATGCATCTGTCAATTAACAGATTGTCCCTACAACCTGCAATGCCACGTTTAGAGCCTCTTTGCTCATAAACGTCTCTCCAAATCGGCTCGATACGTCGCAGGATGCGTTCATTAAGGATGGAAGTGAACACTTTGTATACAGTATTGAGACAGGTTATCGGACGGTAATTTTTCGGATCAGATAAGTTTCCTTTCTTGGGGATGAGAACAGTGCGGCCTTCTCTCAGCCAAGTTGGTATAGGCTCCATACTTGTAACGATAGATGTGAAAATGCGAGCTTATGTGTGGATGGGAACTTTTTCCACCAAAAGTTGTTAACAGCATCTATACCAGGAGCTGAGAAACTCTTTTTGCCTAAAAAGACATTCTTCACATCTGCCTCACTGTCTGACAATGGCACTTCATCATCCTCCAAGTTTCGGTTGCAGTACTGCCTAAACAAATGGATAGCTGGAGTATCTTCATTTAGTGGAGGCTTAGTCTCGTAGAGCCCCTTCCAGAAACTCTCGACCTCTATGGCCGTTGGCGGTGTGTAAACAAGCAGCGAACTTGTCTTAAAGACACGGGAAGGACATGCTCCGCCTTACTAACTTCTTCTTGGCAGAAGTTAGCGCCCGTATCTTGTCCAGGCCATGCTGCTTGATGGTCTGCAACGTGGTTTTATTCAGTGTGTGGTACTGTGCCCTAGGAGAACGCGCAATGCGTCGGATTTTGGCTGTAAACTTACGGCCTGATGATAAATACTCTGTCACACACTGAATCCTGGACACCAACTGCCTTGCTGACTTTATCTTTGCGTCCAGCGGTTTTATACGCTGCCCAGACTTATCTCCTGCATGTCTGGAAAGTGCAGGAGTAGCTAATACATTAGCTGCAGAATCGTCTGAAAGAAACTCTTCTAAAACTCCATCCATTTCGGCCAGATGGGCGGACCGCAGCGATAATTTATTATTATTATTAATATGCGAAGTGAACTGCATGCCGATTAGCCAGTCTATGGGTATAGGTCTATGGTTTTTACTAGTTGCAAGAGAAGGGTACTACTGTACTAGGCTTAGAAAAAATATGAAAAAAATTATAAATACCTACAGTATTATTTTTAGCAAAATTACATTGAAATACACAAAAACGATATTTTCTCGTAAAAGAAGGTCAATCAACAATGAGAGACATAATATTTTAAATTACTATTAGATTAGACAGTGTGCATAAATGCGTGAAGCATAGGGTGTGTGTGTTTCTAAGTAGGTAGGTTTGATATATTCCCATGTCAAATCATATTGGTTGACATTTTGTTGGCAATATAATATGTACTAATTATAAAAATAAAAGAAAATATAACGAGACAAGTAGATATTTGCACTGAGTGATTGAACCTTGACAATAGGTAATACATGCCATAATGTCATGAGACAACGTAAAAAAAATTAAATAGTGTCTTCGATGGAGTATCATTTCAAATTTTTAAACAATGGATCGATTCTACTGCAGCTAACTTATTATTTTTTTAAATTTTATTTCAACAACAGGGTAGATACCCCAATTACAGTTGGAATTTACACAGAAATATGCATTTTAGTGCATTGCATAAATACAAAAATAACTAGCCGTGAGGCGGGTCGTTTATTGGGACTAAAATTACTTTTAATTGGGGCTCTACAAGTGCGATCCTTGAGGTCCACACGACAAACTTCCCAGTTTGATGAATATTGAATATTAACAAAATTAAGAAAAATCGCAGGATAGTGGACAAAATATTGAATTTATTTAATTAAATGTACGACGTTTCGTCTATATATTTAGACTTTTTCAAGTACATAAAAATAACAATATTTATGAAAATTAATATTAATTACTAACCATAGCAATTAACATAAGATAGGGTACATAAGACAAAAACATGGTAACATGGTAACAAATTATGTTGACTATAAATTTTAACAATCAATAATAATAATAATACAAATGTCAACTGACTACTTAAATTTTGAGTGTCTGTTCTACAATTGATTGAATTGTTTTTTCTAATAAAACACTTTTCACTGATATCGCGTTTCTTCCAATTTGACTCTTTATCTAATATTTGAACTTCATTGAAAAGAAATTTATGCCCAGTGTCGAAATGAGATGACAACGCCGTCTTATTATCACTTAATAAGTTTATGTTTCTTAATTTTATTATAATCACGATGGACACGATTTCTAATATAAATTGAATATTAACAATTAAATACCTACATATAATAGAAAACCGCTGGACTGATTTTTATAAAATTTATGTCGGATTATAGTAACGTTAACATTCTTTGATAGACACCTCAGCGAAGTTGATAACATTTTTTTGGGCGAGATTTCGTATAAAAACTACTTTTTAACTTCCCACTGGAAGTTATTGTAATGGGTCCGAAAATCGAAATCAAAAAGGAAAAAAAATTTTTATATTTCAAGGTCACTACACTATTTTTACACTACTTTTAGAAAGATGTCTGTGTGTGTGTGTGTGTGTGTGTGTGTGTGTGTACGTACGTACGTACGTACGTACGTACGTACGTACGTACGTATGTGTCCATTTCTTTCTAAGACGAAATCTCGAGAACGAAAAATGATATCGACTACGTTGGGGTGCCAATCGACGCGTATTAACGTAAATATGATCTGAAAGGAATTTTTTTAAAATCGGTTCAGCCGTTCTTTTTTCTTAACCAAATAACCTCCAAAAAAGTAGATTTTACACAATATCTCGCGAATAAAAAACTATATCGACTTCGTAAGGGTGTCAATCGAGGCGTGTTAACGTCATTTTGATCCGACATAAATTTTATAAAAATCGGTTCAGCAGTTTTTTTTTTTTTTTTTTAATTATTGATGTTTTAATGATTAAAATGATTACTTTTCTGTGTAATATCTAATTTAATTATTATTATTAAATATTTATCAAACTGGGAAGTTCGTCGTGTGGACCTCAAGGGTCGCACTTTAGTCCTAATAAACGACCCACCTCACGGCTTGTTTGCTGTCGTTTTCTTTTCGTTTTCTTTTCAAAAATAGTGTAAAAATAGTGTAGTGACCTTGAAATATAAACATTTGTTAAAAATTTTGATTTTAATATGCTGGGAAGTTAATAATATTAAATAATAAAAGGTCTGAGTACATTATTCCAAAATCTAAGTTGAGCAAAAATAAGAAAAAACTCGGGTCGCAGTGCCAAAACCCTGCCGACAATATAGTGTATTTGCTAATACAGGCATTGTGCTGTTATTAGGTGAACATAAGTTGGTTTTTAGACAAAATAAAAAATTTAACCCCTTAATACATCCCTTAAAATAATATTTTTTTTTCTTAATTTCAATATTATTATCAATGTAACCTCTGTACCAAATTAAATACACCCTTCAGTAAGTAAATCACTATCCGCAACCTAGTGTTTTCATAAAATTTGTAAGTCCGAACCTGTCGGGGCGATTTTATTAAAATTTTAACAGCACATTTTAATGTTCACTAAAGGGTTAAATTTCAATTTTGAAACAATTCTGAGAATTTTTTCGGTATTTTTGGGCCCAAAAACATTTTTCAACCCCTAAAAACCACCCTTAAAATGGTCCGATTGGGCCCATTTTAAATAGGCTTCGTGCGGTTATGGATTGCAACGTGCCTACCCAATTTCGTCAAAATCAATTAACTCTTTCGAAAGTTATAGCCCGTACACATATATATATATAATATATATATATATATATATATATATATATATATATATATATATACATATATAAATAGACATTTCCAAAAATGGTGCCAAAATGTTCAGGAGGCTATGAAACGTCGAGAAATTTTGGTCCGGCCCCTAGGTCCCGCCATCCGACCGACGCCAATAGTGTATGTGCCATATGGCAAATACACTAATAAGATAGGTACAGAATTACAATAAATATGTTTCAAATGTGCTACAGCATATTACATTTTACATATTACATAATATGCAGATTAATTAAATGACAATCATGACACATCAACACTCGATCACAAGGATGAGTCGCCTGACAATAATGCAATGCATGTTTTTTTGAAAGTAGTTTTGTTCATTTTAAAAATGTCTAATTTAAAATATTAGCATAAAGTATGTGGGAGAGGAGGCACGGTAAACAGTTCATCTAGGGATATTATTATATTATTATTCGACTGTAGAATGTAGGACTGTAGAAAGATATTGACGTTACATTATCATCAATTTGACCGTTGATTATGCCATAAATAGGTAGATATACATCAAACAAGCAACTTTGCGCCTTACACTTAATGAAGTCATGTGAAATGTTTCCAGATTTTGATTATAAGTTACTTACTATATAATATGCATAGATAATAGATAGTTTTATAGATAGACCACTCGACCTTCAAGGTCAAATTTACGTTTTAGTTCTTACACGAGTCACTAATGTTTATGGCGCTGCTGGTACTACTACGTGCCTGCATGCGTTTCCATAGATACTCTATTACAAGCCCCCTATTCCCAGGTTTATTTATTTTTTAAGGTCATCAACAGTTAAACGTTATTTGGGTCTAGCACAAATTCATATTATCAATTTATTATCAAAAAATAATAAATTGATAATATGAATTTGTGCTAGACCCAAATAACGTTAACTGTTAATGACCTTAAAAAATAAATAAATAACTACTATAGTATCGGAAATTTCAAACTAGCTTATGTAGATTATTGACACTCTGAAATTAGTTTACAGGATTAATATTTGTAGATATAGGAAGATTGAAATTGTCAATTCTTTTCAAAACTATAATTTATTTAGAGTAATTTCTTAACCCTATTTACAGTTTTATTTTTAACTAAATTTTTTTTCAATCTAGTTAATAATGACATTTTTTTTAATTTTATCTATATAACAAATCTTTCATATACCTAATCATTTTAATTTATTATTTACTTGAGTCCGTATATAAAAATAATTTAGAAATATTTGACTTCAAACACATGAAAATATTATCCACTGATTAAAATTTCTTGGACACATGAATTCCAAACAGGGCTTGTGTCACAAAGTCTCAAATAGTCGTGAACCAATTTTTCACCAATTTTTAACTGCATGCTCAGAATCAGTTCCATTTAGTGTTGAGTGTCGTATGTTGTAATTCAGAACGTGAACCTGCAACTAAATCAATTAAAGATTAAAGCAAATACTGAAGGAACGCTTCATTAGACAGTGCTACAAAATGAGTTACATATTGGAATAAAATAATAAGGGTTTATCAAAATGATTTTGTAGAAATTATTAATAACAATTATTTATGTAACAAAATGCCTGGACAAAAAATGATTTAACACTGAAAGAAAAACTTGAAGTGGTCAATAATTGTTGCGACGAATTAAGAAAAAATATTAATACACTGAAACACAAGACACTATAGAAAAATCGTTAAAATATTTTCTGGGTGCATAAATGTAGGCTTTGTTCTAAAAGTGTTTGTATTGAGATATTTTCAAAGAAGAAAACTAGAACGTAATTAAAGATTAACACTACTTTTAACAAACTTACTGTTCAAATGCAATGTGGGCACATCGACGTTGAGTGTGGGAATAGCATTCGTTTTCAAATTTGTCCTATTTTTTCCTAAGAGCTTTTGCACTTTTATATCTTCAGAAAAATGTTAATCACAAACTCTCTAACTAGTTCGTTTTGATATATTTATGTCGCCTCATCCAATACTTCTTGTCCATGCTTTAAACCGCTGAAATAAGAGTGAAATGTAAATATAGGTATTGCAATGGATGTGTAAATTTTTTTAGTGAAACCAGCTAGTACGTACATAATATTCTTACTGCAGAATTTTGTTCCTGGTTCAATATTTATATAAAATCATGGAATTTTATCGTATCTACATTTTTAAAAATATTTTTGTATGAAAATTTAATGAACGGAATAATTTTACGAAATACATTAAAGCAGTTTTAGAATTTAGATCACAAGTTTAACTTACCTCGGGATCGTCTGGTAGAGTATGAAAAATAATCTTATTTTGAGGTTTTCCACAATTCGGCAAACAACAAGATTAAACCATTTTTTTAGAAAATATGTAATATTTTTTATAAATTACTATAAAACAATTATTTTTTGTAATGACAGCTCGTCAACACTAAATTGTTTAAAATTAAAAATAGATGCGTTTCCGTGGTTACAATAAATAAAAATTGATTGCTGCGCCTTCCGCGAATCGTGTAAGAACTAAATGGAAATTCTAATGGAAATATACGAAGTGAGCATAGCATGATAATATGTGTGGTATTCAAACTGTCTGAAGAACGAATACCTTTGGAATTTTTAGTGTATTTTCTCAATTGTACTGGGGGTGCGGAACACCTCCCAGTAGGAGGGGGATCCGGGGGTCTCCCCCGGAAAAATATTTGAAAAAATAGGACCCAAAAACGCAAATTCGAAGCAAATGAAACGACGATATTCCTAATCAGGGTTCTGGAACATAAATTTATTCGAGAAAGAAAAATTCGAGATGATTGTTTTGCTTTTTATTTCGCAAAATCGCTGTGTAGTGGTCAGTGGGGTATATAAAATAGCACCGAGATAGATGAGACCGACCGACGGTCCATAGGGGGGGGGGGGTGACTTCCAATAGGGGACGAAGCCCCCTTGGAGGGTGTCCTCCCGGGTGAAATTTTTTGAAATATTGACTCTTAGAGACGCAATAATTTCAAAGCATTCTGAGAACGTTCAGACTCACTAACATTCTGCCTTATTTGAAGAAAAAATCCATAAGATGGTTGGGTATCATATGGCTGAAAAAATTATAAAGCAGTAAAAATGGATATTTTTAGCAATAATAAAAAAAAACCCATTTTGTTTTAGATTTCAAAATTTCGGTTTTTCGGTATTATTATTCTTTGTTTGAGGGTCGCCTTCAGCGCCCCTAGGCACGTGCCTAGAGAGTAAACCGGTTTATCGTACATTTTTATTTAATCACACTGTTAAATTTTGACAACTACGTGTTCATCCAAGTGTGCAAGCTTTCACGGCCGGCATTGTTCCAAGTCTTCATGGTTTCCGGGCTTGTAGGCCGTGGCCCGGTGGTATTTCTACCTGACGTTTCGTCTACAACTGCGGTAGACATTCTCTGTGAGCCGCCAAGGAGGACACTTCGACCGCAGCCACATCGCCTTTGAGAATGTCTACCGCAGTTGTAGACGAAACGTCAGGTAGAAATACCACCGGACCATGGCCTATACAAGCCCGGAAACCATGAAGACTTGGAACTACGTGTTCATTGGTTGCTGCGTTTCATTACCATAGCAACCCGTCATTTAACAGTGAGATTAAAAAACATCGTGATTAAAATGTACCTACAATGAACCGGCCATTAATGTTTGCGCGCGACTTCATTCGCGTTGGGTTCGAAATACGGCCAAAGACACTATTTTCACCCGTTTTGAACACCACAGTATTCAAATGTTGAATTCAATACCTCTCACTTTAACGATTTAGATCATAGTGTCAAAAAACCCTAAGGGATTGAATTTCGCAAAATCCCGTTTTAGTGGGTGCGTACGTCACAAAAAAAATCTACTGTCCAAATTTCTAGCTCCAGCGGTTTGATGTGGGCGTTGCGATGAGTCAGTCAGTCAGTCAGGATTTGTTCTTTTACTTACACTGACTATGTCGATGTAAAATTAAAATTACATATTCATTTTTTAGAAATTACAATAATAATGTGGCAATGAAAATTTATTATAAAGCGTGTTAAAAACTATATCAATATTTCCCCACTAATGCGAAAATGTGCCTTTTATTCGCAACTGACATACATTTTCTATACCATATCCTTCCTCACTTTCCCTATGCAGCAAAACAACCAGAAACAGCATTGCATACGTCATATTATGTCTGTTGTTTTTAGGGTTCCGTATTTTTCTATAAAAACATTCTTTTACTATGATATAGAATATTACACACAAATGGAAGGTTTCTAGAAATATCATTAAAACTAAAAATGTAAATCTGGCTCTCTGATGGCTTCTTTATTTATTAAATTTACAAAACTAAGATTAACAATTCTACTAATAAATTATACATTGAAAATAAATATTTAATAATGTAGAAACTAAAAAACTATAAGTAGTACCTGTAGGGTTTAAATTTTAGATATAAGTACTAGCTGCCTGGCCCCGTTTCGCCCGGAGCGTAATCTATACTGTTATTATAAAGAGGTAAAATTTGTTTGCTTGTATGTAATTGTAGGGTGTAATCTCGGGAACTATTGAACCGATTCTAAAAATTCGTTTACTAATAGTAAGTTACACTATTCCTAAGTGATATAGGCTATATTTTTCTCGCGGTAGGGGATATTTCCAGTGGGATAGTAACAAAACGTAACTCTGCAAATCTTTTGCATTTTAACATATTGGTGGAATCCTATAATTAATATTATAGACACCACCAGCCTGACTTCGCTTCGCAGAGGTGGGGGATAATGAATAATAAATTCTTAGCACCCGGGCGAAGCCGGACGGAATCGTTAGTAACTAAAAATATAATATAGCCTGATTTACTCAGTCTAACTTACTCTAACATAAATCAGGTAGCGATTGACATAGCGAGCTGAAAAAGTCACAAATCACAATATACATCCGGATTTACCAAGCACAGTAAACTGTGTAAACATGACGCCAGGGCTCACCGTTAGAGAGTTTTTGTGTGACGAATAGGTAGGTAGGTATGAGTATTCTTTATTTTATAGTTAAGAAATAGAGGTCAATAATTTGCCTAAAAAAATCATGTTTACAATTATAAATAAGCCAGTCGCTAAAAATTCTAGATGATAAGGATCTGTTTTTTTTTTTAATAAATTCTTAGAGACAAACGAATCAATATGTGATTGAAATCCAATTACTGTTTTTAATGCATTTATTAGCTAACGTTTCGTAATATATAATTACATCTTCAGAGCTCTCTTAAAAACCAATAATTGTAAAATTTAAAAATTAATTTAGAAAAGATATATATAAAAAAAATATATACAGTATGTTTCACTTTACATGAGGACACCTAAATAACTTTTTCATTTTAAAAGCAATCATTATAAAATTTTCAGCAGTTATGCAGGCCATTAAGATGCATCTTTTGAACTTTAGAAGCAGGAGTTATAAAAATAATATTTTTATAACTCCTGCTTCTAAAGTTCAATATTCGAGCACTGTGAGGCGGGCGTAAAGAGGTGTTTTTAGTCACCGTGCGTGAAAGTACAAAGCGTGCGTAAAAGTCCAAATCGTGCGTAAAAGTACAATCTCTACATCTTATAAGTTCGAAATTTCCGCACTTTGTACAATACAAGCACTTACTGGCTATCAGTTGATGTGTTCCTATATATAGTATCGCGCATATAAAGTCCACATCATGAGAGAGTCATGTTTTAATGATTTATACAGAAGATAATAACTTTAATAAAAATAAACTAAATCGTAACTTAGTCTGTAATTGTAAAGTTCTAAGGACTAGAAGAGCGAATTTTCCGTTTTCATAATTTTTTTTCTCTCTATTAAACTTTAGAAGCAGTCGTTATAAAAAATTATGTTCGATACGTCCGCTTAAAGCGAGATATGTAGTAGGCTTAAATTGAGGCACCCGCTAAAGGGACTGACGCATACACAACGAGATCTCGTGAGATTACCGCGCACTCGATCTGGTTGTGTATGCGTCAGTCCCTTAGCCCGTGTCTCAATTTAAGCCTACTAGAATACCTCACTTTACGCACACGTATCGAAAATAACTATTATTGTACTTAAAAATAATTAAGCGTTTGCGAAAAAATAATTAAAACTGTCACTTTTTATCTGTTTTTCCAATAAAATTCTCCATTTTAATATATAATTTATGTCCAAGCTCTTGTCAATGATACAATATTTTGAAAAAATATAAGAAGTGCTCACTTGTTAGGGGTCACCAATTATAAAAATCTGTTTGACGTAAAATTAATATCGTAGATCTTTATATAAAATTAATAATAAATAAATAAAACACAATAAAATTTGATTTAATCAAGACGAATCTAAAATATGTCTTATCACAACGAGATTATAATTTTGAATCACTTGTTTGTTTCAAAAGCGTAGCTCTTAGAAATTGCCAAAACAAAGCAATGTTGTGGTCGACAATGTAGAGTATTAATGTTGACTCAAAATGACACAACACTAGGTAACGTAATTGTCTCAGCTGCTGTCAGTGCAAAAAAGTGAAATGCGCAATATTTTACGTGTTTTTTTACAAGTTCATGCGACCAGCTAACGCACAATCCCCCTTCCACAATGCAGCTGACGATAATTTTTCAACTCACAATGATGTCAACTGTTTATAAAAACAAGTTTCAGCCGGCGTACTATTACTTAAAAAAAATTTTTTTTACCACTTTCGCAGCCTCTCACACCCAAACCTACCGCTACTTGAGCAGCTGACGGTCGGTTTACTGATTAGTTGTACGAGCAACTATCGATATCAAAATCAGCCGGATTACTATGACTTTTTCATTTGCAACGCAAACTCCCGGACTACAAGTATTTCGGTCGAATTTTGATTTTTTTACCACAAATTCATAATAAGCGACCTTAAAATCCAAATCACTTGAATTATAAAAATTATTAATTTCAACATATACATTTTTTTAATATATGCTCTATTTTCAAAATAAAAAATACATTTTCGAAAGGCGGCAATTTTTAAAGGGTAAATTTTTTTATATTCAATATTAGAAACCCAATGCAAAAATGAGATGCGCAGTTTTGGCTTTTTTTAGTCTAATTGCACTCCACGGATTATGCGTCACACTCTGAATTTCCTCAATAACAAACGCACATTGATTAGTTTCATTAATAATTAAATACTCGTATAAGTAGTGTAAATACAACACATAATGTATAATTTTTATAATAGTTTGTTTTATCAACTTGACCTCCCGAACAGATAGGCGGAGTTGTATTTATAAATGATTATTATTGCAAAATTGATTTTTTTTGTAAGTTCTATCTTTACTGGTAATTTTTAATACCAGTTGCGGTTCGTCAAAGTAGGCGTCTTATGTAAATTAAGCAGTAGAAAAGACAATGATAACCGTTTATTTCTTTAAAAAATTGCTTAAGTATGATATAATATTTTTGCATCATTTTAATTTTTTATATTATTATATTTTTGACCTACCTTATCTAATGACAAAATATACATTATATTATATTATATTATATTATATTATATTATATTATATTATATTATATTATATTATATTATATTATATTATATTATATTATATTATATTATATTATATTATATTATATTATATTATATTATATTATATTATATTATATTATATTATATTATATTATATTATATTATACACTTCATTCATTTTGACCACTGCATCCTTGTAAGATATTCTTTCCATAAAAATTAAGGACATACTCTCTATGTTTGTCCGCAATTCACATTTTTAGGCACGGACAAATGATTTAGCAAAATTGTAAAATACGGCGTGCGCTGAATAAACGTGTGATTGTCACTAAAACTATATGATGATTTAAATTTTTTTTGCCTATAACGTCTAAATGTTTAAAGATTTCGATGTGGCATGAAGAGCATATTATTTAGTGTGTTCTTTGCTTTATGAAAATATATTTTTTCAATTTGAAATTTAACGTAATAATCCAAGCGGCAGGTAATAAATGAAGGGGGTTACCTGGAAAGTATTCAGAAGTTAATGATATTTTGGTATGTTGTTTGTGGGTAGTCTGTGGAGTTGAATCTGAGTTTTTGACCTCGAGGACCCTGTGCTAACGTGGGGGGAGCCGAAAAACCACGAAATTTTACCACCTTTTTTGCTTTTTTCGAAATCTCTCAGAAACGGTCGACTTAAGCAATTCTTCCATTATGTAATGTTTTAAAGAGTATTACATTTCCTACAATTTTCATTCCCACAACTTTTCCGTGGTACTAATGGTAAGCGCGCTACAGCTTCTTGAAAATCACGCGGTTTTTGTAACAACCAATGGTTGAAATGTAATGTCCTTTTCAATAGTTTTATTTATTGCGTTCTTCATCGGCATGTTCATAAAGCAAGGAACGTCCTAAACCGTCCTTTTTGTCCCATATCGATATCTTTTAAAATTGAGAAGTTAAAGGCAGTCAAAGTTGAAAACATCACAGAGTTTTACGTGTTTTTTAACACGCGTTTTGAGTATCTTCCATACCGAATTTAAAAAAATCCGTCTAGGAATTCATAGGAAATTTAATGCCCTACACGATATTTTTTATCCTATCTCGATAACTTAAAAAATGTTCAAGTTATAAGCATTTAAGTTTACATCAAAATCAGTTTTTTTCTTCTATTTAACAATTTTTCATTCAATTCGCTTAAACTTAAATACTTATAATTTAAAAATGTCTGAAGTTATCGAGATAGGACAAAAAACATCATTTAGGCCTTTAGGGCATTGAATTTCCTATGGATTCCTAGACGGATTTTTTTCATTCGGTATGGAAGATACTCTAAACGCATGTTAAAAAAACACGAAAAACTCTGTGATGATTTCAACTTTGACTGCTTTTAACTTCTCAATTTTAAATAAAAGATATCGATATGAAAAAAAGGGCGGTTTAGGGCGTTCCTTGTTTTATGAACATGTGTATTTTCAATTTAAAGTTCGATGAAGAACGCAATAAATAAAGCTATTGAAAAGGACATTATATTTCAACCATTGGTTACCAAGGTTACAAAAACCGCGTGATTTTCAAGAATCTGCAGCGCGCTTACCATTAGTACCACAAAAAAGTTGTGGGAATGAAAATTGTAGGAAATGTAATTCTCTTTAAAACATTTTTCTGAGAGATTTCGAAAAAAGCAAAAAAGATGGTAGAATTTCGTGTTTTTTCGGCTCCCCCCACGTTAGCACAGGGTCCTCGAGGTCGAAAATTCAGATTCTACTTCACAGAGTACCCACAAACAACATACCAAAATAACATTAACTTCGAAATACTTTCCAGGTAAAAAGTACCTGACTGCTGCACTATAAGGTGAGATGGGGCAAGTGCGATCCAAAAATTAAAAATGTGATTTCCAATCGCTGAATAATTATGCAACTGAACATCACCAGTTTATAAACTATAGAAGAATATATTAGTTAGATATCTAATTCACAGATGACATTTCAACCTGTGCAAGCATGTGAAATATACTGCACTTGCCCAGACGTGCACTTGCCCCATCTCACCTTAATAAATACAGCCAAGGGCGTATGTAGAATTTTAATCAAGGAAGGGGGGGTCAAGAGTTATTAGAGTAAACTTGAACATCCGCTTATCATATTGCAATTAACTCATAAACGGGTAATTCAAACGTTCTAAGTGTAATTCGGGGACTTTTCAGGCGCCAAAGTTCAATAACGGGGAAAAAAGGGATTAGTACCTATGAAGTGAACTTCATAAATGTGCATACTTTATTCCATTATTCCAAATCCCAGGAGATCAGCTGCCCCCCTGTCCCACCTGCGTACACTCATGAATAGAGCTGAAAAGGACATTCGAGTTTTAGCCATGGATTTCCAAGGCGACGAAAGCGCGCGATTTTCGGATTCTTTTTCTGGCCATACTTTTCAATCTTTGTAAGAACCAAATTTTTAAAGATATAAATTATTATGGGAAAATTTTTGCCTTCATTTATTTTTCTATAAGTACCTATCTAGTTCTCAAATTTTTGCAAAAACACATTTTTGCAAAAAAATATTTTAAGCGATGGCATTAATGCGTTAATTTTTTAATTTTGTTTAAAAACAAATTAAAGTTCACACAATAATGCATTAAATGCATGTATTAGCATATACAATATTTTGTCGGCAGGGATTTGCACTGCGATCAGTGTTTTTTAAAATATTTAATTTTATAGGAAATCTTGAAAGGCAATAAAACATATTTTAAAAACATCTAAGTCTAATTGGTACATAGATATTGTAGATTATAGACGCTCGACAAGTAAGGTCATTAACGCTTTAGTTATAGTAGCATATTATTATCCCTTCATAGGGCTATTAATCCAAGAGCCAGCGTATGAAACCTGGAATTATTTGTAAAAGGTTGAAAATTTGTGATTATACATTTTTGAATAAGCCGACAACATAGTGTCAACCCGACCTTAAGAGAACTCTACCTTGAGTTTGCAATTAATGATTGAAATTGTAAATATTTTGCATTTATTAGAATTACAAATCTATATCCGTTCGTCTTTTCTAACGACTTAACTGTAAGCTATGAAACATAATAAAACCGTCCGAAAACCTTTTGGACCAGAGAACGTGTCCTACGTTCACATTTTGTGCGGTTTTGGTAATTTATTGAATTATTAGTAAAAAGCTGGAATTTGGTGCATTGCCTTCTTAAGTTTAAATAATATAAAAATTTGTTTGTTCGAAATTCTGAGCCGCACATTTTTGTCGTCCGACGTCAATATGTTGTTACCGTATTATAAAAAGTGAAATTATTAGTAAAAGGTCGAGTTTCGTTTTATTATGTAGAAAATTGATAAAAAATTACCATACTGACTTTGTCCGGCGTTTTTAGTTGACCTATTTCATAAAAAAGGGAATATTGTAAAAGTTGATAAGCACTCGCTGTTTACATTTTTCCTTTGGCCACAGGATAATTACGTAAAATTTGATGATAAAATAGCATTTTTTTATGAAAATGTATTTAAATGCGGAGTCGTATAAGTGGCCCGCGAATTTCAGGTTTCGCATCACCAATATACAGACGCAGACCTAAATGACGAGATGGAGTATTTTTGTGGCATTATCATGGAAACGTTTTTTAAGCCTCCTGTAAAATTTTCTTTTTGCCTTTTTTTGTTAAAAAAACGGCTGGTCCGATTTTGATAAAATTTCTTCCAGATCATATTGACGTTAATACGCTTCGATTGACACCCTAATCAAGTCAATATCATTTTTTATTTGCGAGATTTCATGTAAAATCCTCTTTTTTGCAGTTTTTTTGTTTAAACAAAAAAACGGCATGACCGATTTTGACAAAATTTCTTACGCGTTACACTGACGTAAATACGCTTCGATTGGAGCTCTAACGAAGTCGATCATTTTTTATTCACGTCCAAAACACCCGCCGGCCGTGTAGAGGACACAGCCCGTCACTTCTTTTTGTTGGACTGTCCTAACTGTAAACAAATTAACAACAATCACATTATGCTTTTATTGTACAACCGTCCGACATACTATGTACTAATAATTCCACTTTTTGTAATACGGTAACAACATTTTGACGTGCGGTTCAAAATTTCGAACAAGCGTATTTTTAATTTTTATGTATATTTGAACTTAATAAGGCAATGCATCAAATTCCAACCTTTTACTAATAATTCAATAAATTAGCAAAACTGCACAAAATGTAAACGTCGGACACGTTCTCTGGTCCAAAAGAATTTTCGGATGGTTTCATTAACATGTTTCATAGCTTACAGCAGGGCCGGCGTGTGGGGGGGTTAAGCGGGGCAAAGATACCCCGGGCCCGGGCCCCTGAAGGAGGCCCGCCGGCCCGAGGCTTAACTATTATGAGAAAAATTTCGCGGAGCTAAAACTGCGTTCGAACCAACGATCTTATGCATACGAAGCACACATCCTACTTGAATCGCTATCGGAAGCTAATGGACGCTGTGCCAGTGCTGTTTTTATGATACTTTTATAGTATACTCAACACCCGGGCACAACTGTAATGATGTGACTGGCTGACAGAGTGATTTCTACGCGTATGAAAACTTTAATAACTTAATATTAAATAGGAATATCGTGATAATTTTTATTGGAGATAAAGACCCAGTCTATAAGGTATAGATTTGCAAAGTTTCAATCTGTCCAGTCGTTTTTACGCGCACATCGACGGATCTAGCTGTTATTTTATTTATATAGAAGATATGATACTAATATTAAAAAAATAGTATTAAGAATAGTAACCCCTTTCCCAAATTACTATTCTTAACATATATTATTCACCCACAATATCCTATTTTCTTATAGGCAATTAGCATTATAATCAAAGATCTTCATTATAATAGAATGATCATTGATTAAAGAAAATACTTACATCAAATTTAATAATCCCAAATGCACATCTCATGATACTTATATTATGTAAGTATCTACGTACTAAAATTTAAGCATGTCTACAAATTGCACAGGTGTCGTTTTACATACGGAACCCTTACTTCTTTCCAGGAGACAGTTTGCACTACATTGCATAATTGTGTTTATAGAAAAAAAAACATTTACTATAAAGACCTCGACCTTAAAGCTTTATAAATTGCGAGAATCTGAAAGGCAACCAGTTTTATAGATTTTATCCGTTATCAATAATTAGCAATAAATGGGGCGAGCTGCATTACAATGATCCCTAGGTATGTTAACAATCATTAACAGGGAGGTCTACGCAATATAATATAACAATGCACCTAGTTCCAACTCTGTCGACAGGTATCCATCGTCAATGTCATAATATGATAATATGTATTAACAATGAGTTAAAAGTTAGGTGGGGACTCTGGGGACATCAGACACATATAACACAACACCTTATATAGTGTACTATTTATTTTCTTTATCACTTGGAAAGCTCTAACTTCACTTTTCCAGTGTCAGTGCTACTTGTGTTTTTCTAGTCTTATTAAATATATTTTTAATTTCTTTAATAATTTGGCTTTTACATTTGTTATACTTTTTAACTTTACTTTTCATAAAATACGGTAATGTTTAGTATTTTATTATTTATTATCCTGAATTGTTTTTTATCTCCATATTATCATCATTACCTAAACAAATATTTTTTTTTTTTGAATAAAAGAATCAGAAGTAATTAGAGCATAGTAAAGTTTACAAACAGTTTTTATCTTTTTGGCTATGTGTTGAGAAAATAAATAAGATTTTTAAAAAACGTTGATAAAATATCGCTATTATATATTACAAAATGTTTAATTTATGGTTGCTGCTATTATAATTACTCAATAGAAATCTAAATTCTTTTTTAATAAGTAAAATCATAGACAGCAATAACTTATCCTAAGTATAAATAATTGTTTTGTCCACCGTGACATAAAAATATGCATGCAGATAAATAACAAAAATATTTAACAAGTAGATAAAAAATAAAGTTAGTTAAGTGTTTTATTATAAAAAAGAAATTAAAATGTTGGGTATTTGAAGGGATTACCAGAAAGGACAAAAAAGGTTAACGAATTTTATTTCTTTATTCGAAAGTAAACATTGGAAAAAATATATTCGAAATTGACTCTTCATTGTTAATTTTTTAATCATAAACCGATATTTAAAATGTTTAAAAATTAGTGCAAAAAATTATTGTGATTGTAATCAAACTATATAGTGAGGATACAAGGGGAAGTACTTATAGAAATACATAAATTTCATTTAATCTTTTTTTTAAGAGGTAGTTTCATTTTCTGTTGTCTATATAGGTACTTCAAGTTTGTTTGGAATATTAAAAAAAAATAAGGCTGACATCTATAATTTCAGTACCCATGTAAAAATGGCTGGGTGTGTAAAGCGTAGTACCACTATTTACAATCCGAAAATTTGCTAACATAATATATTATTAGCAAATTAAATGATTTCGGAACTTTATGATAGCCTATTGTCCAATAAAACAAAAGCCGACCAAGTGCGAGTATTAGGTACTCGCGCGCCAAAGGTTTCGTACAACTAACAAACGAATAAATGTACCTAATATATTAATTTAAATTAAATTTCATTACATCTTATCCATAATGACACAAATTAGTAGTGATTTCGCCAACCGCATAAGTATAACTAAGTTTGTTGGTAATAGGTTTTTTTTCTTGAAAATTATACCTAAGTGTTAGGGATGTTATTTTTTTCTGTAATATTTCTCTATCAGTGTGAATATTTTCAAATTTTTTGGCTTACAAAGGTCATATAAAAGGGGCAGGGATTAGTTTCAACATTATATACATTTTCACGAATATGATGTAAAACAATGCGACCTAAAATAAAAAGAAATACCGTTATGGAATCTGTAACAAGTGCCTTTTTATGTATTATGTAATACCTCACTTGACCAATACAAGTGAAAAAAACTCTTTAATTTCTCGCTCCCTAAAAATATACAAAAAAATATTTTTGTGATTCTGACTCTTGGACTAGGTATGGCCGTATGCAGGGTACATAATCTGTAACAGACGCTAATGACCCTTGTTGTCGAGCGTCTATAATTCACAATTCAATTCATAAGCTGTATAACTATGCCTTTCATTTCGATAGCATATAATTATGTAGTTCCTCAAAAAATAAATTGTGACATACAGACAACAAAGTCTCGCCATACGGGTCCGTTTTTTAGTTATTATGTTATGGTCGCTCGAAAGTAAAAAAATAATAATAAAGCAAGCTATGAAAATTTGAACTACGTCACAGGCGAGGTCACAGGTGCTTTATATTTATTTATTTTTTCAAATGATTTTCATACATCATAGACCTAGAGGTAGTGACAATTTTCAGGTGTTATTTATTCAAGGCCTTATTTTTGTGAAGATGTTGAGGAAGGCATATTAAAGTGCCCTGAGTAAGGGATTTTGCTTCAAGGTTGAAATTGTCGGTATTAAAAGGGTGGCAGATCACCCTAGACGTGTCATGTACCCGACGAAATTTATATTATTAGTTCAAGGTTCAATTTTAAAATATTGTTACGACTTACGGCGACTGTTTTAAGCATATATTTCAATTTGTAGAACAAAATGTCGGTATTGACCTCCTTGTGGAACGATATAAACACCTAGACGAGCAAATTTCCCTCTAAGAGAGCCGAGAGGGGGTTAATACCGACATTTTGTTCTACAAATTGAAATATATGCTTAAAACAGTCGCCGTAACAACATATTAAAATTTGAACCTCGAACTAATAATAAAAATTTCGTCGGGTACATGACACGTTTAGGTTGATCTTCCACCCTTTTAATACCGATCAATCGATCTGCAAATATTATAATGGCATTATTGGGTTCACCGACAAGCTATACAAACAATTTCAGTTTTAAAGCAATAAAAATTGTGACCATTTTTTTGTTACATGTTGAGGTCGGTCTGCATCCCTCCCATACCGCTATCTAGCAAAATCCCTTACTCAGGGCACTTTAATATGCCTCCCTCAACATCTTCACAAAAATAAAGCCTTGAATAAATAACACCTAAAAATTGTCACTAGCTCTCGCGGTCTATCAAATGACATTAACAAATAACAGTCGTAGATTAAAAATATATTCAAGTACTATTAAGAAAATTATTTTATTTTTTCATTCTGCTACTTCACAATTTAAAAGGATAGAAAAAACTCATTTTGAGGTAAAAATTAGGTACTTCTCTTCAGATGTTACTAAGGAACGAACTTGTGTGAAATTTTCACCATTTCATATAACGTAAATACATAAAATATAAAAATAAATTTATATATTATATTATTTAAAAATATACTACTTATAAATATAAATAGGCAGGTAGTATCTTATCATTTACATCGTGATTCGTGATACGAGTACATACTATAAATGTATTATCACAGTAATCTATGAATTTCACTTCAGAAAATTTTTTATTTGTTACAAATAAATATTTAAACAGCGTTTTATGCAATTAAAACCGAGTGTTAATTAACATTTATCTATTTTAAACAGTAAGCAAAATGCCTACCGGAGAAAATATCGGACGGCGTCATTGTATTCCTGTTATACACACAAGAGGAACTCATTATGAAGTTGGATTCGATGTGGTAACTATATTTTAATTAATTAATTACTATATTATATTTTCATTATAATCGGGTTTGTTAAGAGTTTGTAAGAGCTGTCGGGGGATAGGAGAAAGAGAAGAGAGGGAGAGAGAGGAAGTTATTTCAAAGTAAAAAAGACCCAATCTATGTCAAAATAAATTGTACTATACGTAAATCCTACCAAAGTAAATCAGGTATCAGGTTTACATACCTATTACCTATACAAAATATTTCATATGCAAAAGCCAACCCATATCAAATGCTCATGAAAAATTAAAAAAACAAGCCGTGCGGTGGGTCGTTTATTAGGACTAAAGTGCGACCCTTGAGGTCCACACGACAAACTTCCCAGTTTGATAAATATTTAATAAAAATAATTAAATTAGATATTACACAGAAAAGTAATCATTTTAATTATTAAAACATAATTATTATTTATTTTTAACAATAATTAAAAAAAAAAAGGCTGGACCGATTTTTATAAAATTTGTATCGGATCAAAATGACGTTAACACGCCTCGATTTACACCCTTACGAAGTCGATATAATTTTTTATTCGCGAGATATTGTGTGAAATCTACTTTTTTGGAGTCTATTTGGTTAAGAAAAAAGAACGGCTGAACCGATTTTGAAAAAATTTCTTTCAGATTATGTTTACGTTAATACGCGTCGATTGCCACCCTAACGTAGTCGATATCATTTTTCATTCTCATGATTTCGTCTTAGAAAGAAATGATCACATACGTACCACTGAAAAGAGAAAAACAGTATTAAAATTTTGATGTCGGCGCCAATTTAATTACTAAGAAGTAAAACTTATGTACTTTTATTAAATTGGCGCCGAAATTTTATTATTTTTGGCTTTTTAGTGGCTTTTTTGAAGAAGGGTCAATTTTTTTTATAAAAAGTTTTATTTTGTAGGTACTTTTTAGTGGCTTTACAATACAGTATGTAAACAGGTAAGGTGTACATAGAACATTTAGCACTGGGAAAAAATGATTGGAACAGAATGAGCCATGACCACTGAACTGGACTTTTTATTTTACTTGTCGTTTAAATGTCAAGTAAAATAAAAATAATTGAAACTAAAATAAAAACACTGTAAAAAAACGTACATTATGAGTCATAGCTCATTCTGATCCAATCATTTTTTCCCAATGCTAATTAATGTCCTACGTAATACCTTACCTACTTACATACTGTATACGTAGTTTGGACGTTATGGTTGACTTTTTTCTTGATATATTTTGATTACCAAACTAGAAAAAAACTACTGAACCGATTTAAGTAAAATTATATAGGACCACCTCGACATCTTCTTGAATACAAAGGAGTCGAAATCATTCAAATCTGTTTACCCCTCGAGAAGTTAAGGCTGAATGTACATAAAAAATTATATTATTTTATTAGCAGAAAAAAACTACTGAATTTTTGTATTGGGAAAATTCCAAACACATTATAGCAATCACAATGGTGCCTTGAGCCGGCCCTATATAAGTATTATATTGTAGAGACTATACCTAGTGAGTAGTGACTTAATATCATAGAAAAAATTCGACTGATGACCAGTCCTATACTTCCCACCTAGTAAATATTTGCAAAAAATAAACACTTTTTTTTATTCTTTGACTAGGCCCAAATAACCTTAGCTGTTGGTGGTCTTTAAAACACAATTTAATTTTTATTCTTTGAAAAAAGCATGGCCCTCTTTTTTGTTTGGTGATCTACTGATGGCTAACTTAATATAGCAAAAATTCGACTGATGACCAGTCCTATACTTCCCACCTAGTAAATATTTGCAAAAAATAAACACTCTTTTTTTTTATTCTTTGACTAGGCCCAATTAACCTTAGCTGTTGGTGGTCTTTAAAACACAATTTAATTTTTATTCTTTGAAGAAAGCATGGCCCTCTTTTTTGTTTGGTGATCTACTGATGGCTAACTTAATATAGCAAAAATCATGGTTACCTTGATTTACGTACAATTTTTATTTTTTTTAGTAAAATATTTTTTTTCTCGAAAACTATACATTTTAGAGAAAAAAAATATTTACATTTTTTTCATATTATAACATCTATAATTCATTTATATTTTTTTTTACCTATGTTAATACGTGACATTGAGGTCGTTTTTTTGAATATATCAGGATCCACTGAACCGATTTGACTCAAAATCTAATCAGATCTAAGTTAAAGGCTGATAAACACAATAGAACAATCGGCATGCCCGTATGTTGTTCCGTTCTTAAGATATCGAAGGCGAAAAATTGACCACATACACACACACATACACACACACACACATACACACACACATACACACACACACACACACACACACACACACACACATACAGACATCAGTCGGAAAATGATTTTAAACGATTGCTAGGGTCTCAAAACGTGAAAATCTGTTAAAATCTCGAAATATTGTTTTCGGACTGAATCCATTACTTCCCTACCATAGTAGAGGTGGGAAGTAAAAATCATGGTTACCTTGATTTACGTACAATTTTTATTTTTTTTAGTAAAATATTTTTTTTCTCGAAAACTATACATTTTAGAGAAAAAAAATATTTACATTTTTTTCATATTATAACATCTAGAATTCATTTATATTTTTACTTCCCACCTCTACTATGGTAGGGAAGTAATGGATTCAGTCCGAAAACAATATTTCGAGATTTTAACAGATTTTCACGTTTTGAGACCCTAGCAATCGTTTAAGATCATTTTCTGACTGATGTCTGTATGTGTGTGTGTATGTGTGTATGTGTGTATGTGTGTATGTGTGTGTGTGTGTATGTGGTCAATTTTTCGCCTTCGATATCTTAAGAACGGAACAACATACGGGCATGCCGATTGTTCTATTGTGTTTATCAGCCTTTAACTTAGATCTGATTAGATTTTGAGTCAAATCGGTTCAGTGGATCCTGAGATATTCAAAAAAACGTCCTCAATGTCACGTATTAACATAGGTAAAAAAAAATATAAATGAATTCTAGATGTTATAATATGAAAAAAATGTAAATATTTTTTTTCTCTAAAATGTATAGTTTTCGAGAAAAAAAATATTTTACTAAAAAAAATAAAAATTGTACGTAAATCAAGGTAACCATGATTTTTGCTATATTAAGCTAGCCATCAATAGATCACCAAACAAAAAAGAGGGCCATGCTTTTTTCAAAGAATAAAAATTAAATTGTGTTTTAAAGACCACCAACAGCTAAGGTTATTTGGGCCTAGTCAAAGAATAAAAAAAAGAGTGTTTATTTTTTGCAAATATTTACTAGGTGGGAAGTATAGGACTGGTCATCAGTCGAATTTTTTTTACCTATGTTAATACGTGACATTGAGGACGTTTTTTTGAATATCTCAGGATCCACTGAACCGATTTGACTCAAAATCTAATCAGATCTAAGTTAAAGGCTGATAAACACAATAGAACAATCGGCATGCCCGTATGTTGTTCCGTTCTTAAGATATCGAAGGCGAAAAATTGACCACACACACACATACATACAGACATCAGTCAGAAAATGATCTTAAACGATTGCTAGGGTCTCAAAACGTGAAAATCTGTTAAAATCTCGAAATATTTTTTTCGGACTAAATCCATTACTTCCCTACCATAGTAGAGGTGGGAAGTAAAAATATAAGGGTTCCGTTTTTTCATTCTGAGGTACGGAACCCTAAAAAACTAAAAATTAACAATTGGGTACTTATTTAAATTTTAAAAAAATTATTAATTTTTTCATTTTTTTAAATAATTTAACACAAATTATTAATATTAAAAAACGAAAAGAAATTTTTTTTTAAAGCTAGTAGATAATTACTAAAAATTAATTAAAATGTATAAAAATTTAAAAAACATCACGTGACGTCGTTATGTTGAAATTTGTGTGTGTATTTGTTGGTATTTGTGTATGTGTATTACACATACTATCAAAAATAATAAATTTTTAACTTGGTAAATGGATACAAAGCCATAATAAAACATTACGACGTCACACGCGTTCGGATTCTTTCGGCGCGTCATCGGAACTTAGTTTAAAAATTAATTTTTTTTTAAGTATAACTTTTTAATTATTAAGTAAAAAAATTAAATGAAAACAGTTTTGCATTAAAACTTGTATGTGATCTTTCCATTTAAGTAAAAAAAAATCTAAATTACGTTAATCTAAGTATAGGTACCTAATATGTTTGGCAATAAAGTCACACCACATAATTTAAACAACACGAAATTGATTTTTCCGTTATTTTACTACATTTTGATTGAATCTTTTATATACGAGGCTTAGGTAAAAGAAAGCAACAACTTAGATAGGTACTTCCAGAAATAAAATTAAATAAAAAAATAGATTTTAAGGTTTCGTACGTTCAAAGGCACGTATATTACTTACATGTTCTAATGCAATTTTATGTTGATTAAACAAACAGGTCAAGCGCTAGTCAGACTCGCGTGGAGAGAACTCCGTACTATTCCGTTTCCCGCGGGAATCTAAAGACTTAGGAGTTTCGTTTAGGTTTTCCTGTAAACTATGAGTGAGGCTCTATATTTCCTATTTTTTAAAAATTTTAGTCTCAGTAATTTCGAAGGTAGGGGGGGGGGGGAGGAATGCTCGATTTTCGTATATTTTCTTTAATATCTCTTTAACGACGCATTTTAAAATTATAAAAAAAATTATTTATATTTTTCATAACGAGCCCTTTCATTTGATAATTGATACGTCACATGATGCATTTGAAAAAAAAAAAATATGTTCTAATTTGCGCCCCAAAATCAGAATTCGTTTATTTGCGTTATACGTCCGTGATTGAGTTACCTAACTCTATATATGTACCGAATTTGAACTTTTTTCTCCGAATCTACTGCAGTAGATTCGGAGAAAATAAGCTATGACAGACGGACAGACAGACAGGCACGAGAGTGATCCTATAAGGATTCCGTTTTTTCATCGGATGTACGGAACCCTAAAAATATTAACAAGCTGGATTTCTGTGTGGAGCTTTATTTTTATGCTTTAAACAAAACCTCAAACGTCACCATCGATAGCACCCCCGCAAAAAATGTCATAGGTAGTGATACGAGTTATAATTTTAAAAATACAACATTTTTTCAAGATAATTGTGAAAAATTGTATTATAACCCCTTTCACTCTTTATAAAAAATTGCGGGGGTGCTATTAAAGAAGGCTTTTGGGGTTTAGTTTAAAACATAAAAATAAAAAAATCCAGCTTATAAGTTATAATAATTATACCTAGTCAAATGTCGGGTTTATCGTACATTACTAATCACGCTGTTATGTTAATTCGCTGTTATTTCTATGGTTACTTCGTATGTTTTATGTATAAAAAATTTACAGCGATTAACAAAACACCGTGTTAAATGTACGATAAACCCGACAAAAATATAATATTATTTTAGTGGGTTATGTTACGGTAGACATTATCCAATTTTTATATTACAATACGATTTATTCCATAAAAAAAATATAAACATAAATAAACATTAATTATATTTATTTTACAAATAAAATATCTGAACCTGACATTGAATAAAATAGCATTGTAATTTGTAACAGGTATAAGGTACCTATATTGGAAAAAAATATACCTAGTAATTGTTCAAATAGAAAGTCTTAAATCATAGATATCAATTATGTATAAATATAATACACCGGCATGAATGTCAGGTTCAAAGTATCGATTTCTTTATAATATTATCATTGATTAAGTTATTTTACATATCAATGATATTATATTCAGAGTTTCATTATTAATAATATTATAAAACCGTTATGTATTCAGTAGGTATTTTAAACAATGAATCAATACTCTGATACATGTAACAGAATAACTGCGGTAGGATTAGTGCTATGTAGATAATTGAATAATAGTGTTAATTTACTATAAGTCACTGTTATTTCTATTTGCAAAACAGTCAAAGTACGGACGTGTCCTGTTTAATTAGTCACCATGCGCAGTGCTGATAAGTTATAACGCTATTCAATCTATACAATAATTAATAATAATAATAATTAATTTATTAGATAAAAGCCGCAAAGCCATACAAATCGATAGATAAATGTAAAAATTTGATCAATCTATTTTAAAAACCCTAAATGCTCCTTCTGCCGGCTTTTCCTCTCAGATCATTTATAAAAAAAGACACTTCCGGTGGGTTTTTTATGTTTTATTACACCCCTGCGAGACATACTCCCTTTGCGAAGATAATTAGTGTAAGAATTGTTAGAATCGGTTCAGTAATTTACCAGTTTTCCCTAATTTACCCTATTTAACCTAATTAATTTACTTTAATTCACCCTAATTTACTTGATTTACTCTAATTACCCTAATTTACCCTAATTTACTCTAATTTATCCTAGTATATCCGAATTTACTGAAATTTACTCTACTTTACCCTAAATACCCTATTTCACTCATATTTACTCTAATTTACTATAATTTACCCTAGTTTAGCCGAATTAGCCTAATTCACCTTAGTTTACCTTAATTTTCTCTAATTTACCCTAGTTTACTCAAATTTACCCTAATTTACTCTAATTTATCCTAATTTACTCTAATTTACTCTAATTTACCCTAATTTACTCTAATTTACCCTAATATCCACCCTGCGAAAGTTAAACGACGTTACATTTAAACGACGCTCTATTCAAACGATTTTACATCCGTGCCTAAAGATGTTTCACGTCAAAATCAGTCGAACTACTAAACCGATTGAAGTAAAATTTATATGGGATCACCCCGAAGGTATGCCCTATTAAATAAAACAATAATAATCAAAGTCGGTTCGCAAATGCAGGAGAAATCGCTGTACATATATAAAAAAATACACGTCGAAATGAGAACCTCCTCCTTTTTTGAAGTCTATTAAAAATAGCTAATTTCGTCTAGGTATCCTATAATCTGCACATTTATAAGTCGATGTGTCGATTTAATGATAACAATGAATCAATTTATTTGAATTGATTTTCAGGGAAGAACTTTTGCCAGTATAATTCAAAGTTTTTTGAATTTATCAACATCATTAAATCAAAGTTACCTGCCGATGTATGAAACAAAAGAAGGTCGAAAAGTGTATGAAGAAACGCTAGCTTGTGTGAAAAAAAATTTCCCTCAATACGTCAGAGAATTACAAGGCACAGCTGATGGAGCCAATGTTCCATTCTATAAGGTGAGATACAACGGTACTTACTAATAGTTGTTTACTTATTTATGTACCAAGGGTAAGTAGATGTCCTGAGCATCACTTATGCCGGGTTTATCGTACATTTTTCAACACGCTGTTTTGTTATTCGCTGTTAAATTCACCTCTGGTTTCTGAAGGAAGAAAGTTTCAAAAGGTGGCGGGAAATTTAAATTTAATATTTCATGTATTATATTTATGATTGAAAGAAAATTAGTCACCAATTTTTTGCAAAGCGTTTTATTGATATCAAAATTCATAGAAATATTACAAAATAATACAAGAACAACACTAATTAATCTAGAATAGAAAATTAACCTTTACAAGAGTTGCGGGACATTTAGATGTCCAAATTTTTTTTAAATGTCCGGACAGTTTTTTATGTATCCGATTTTACTAAATTTATGGTAAATTTTCACTAAATTATTAGATGAAATTTTGTTACCTTATGTAAGTGGGTACATACTTGCCATCATTTGAAAGTTGAGGACAACAGCAGTTTAACTGCTGTCCGGGCCGCTAGTCAAGAAATAAATCATTGTTATGCTTTTATTATAATCACCATTTAAGTACCTACATTATATATTAGCTACAAATATTTTTGTTTTAATTTTTAATGAAATAAATCATTGTTATGCTTTTATTATAATCACCATTTAAGTACCTACATTATATATTAGCTACAAATATTTTTGTTTTAATTTTTAATAAATGACATACATTCATTAGTGCCGGGATATTAAAATTTGGTGATGTTATAAGGTTTAAATGCTACCCACCTAGAGACCTACCTACATAAGGGGAGAGGGGCTCCGAGACTTGCATTGCCTAGGGGCCTCTACATGGCTTAATCCGGCTCTGGACATAGACTGTTATTTGAAAAAATGCAATAATTTGCCCCTTAACAGTAGGCAACTGCCTCCTGCACGTCAGGCCGGGGGCACCACTTCTTAAATGTTACTATAGGTATATACTTGAATCGTGCCAAGTTGCATCTCAGCAGGAAAAAGTGCAAGTTTGGACCCCTTAGGGCTTAGGCTCTCTACTAGAGGGCCTCTAGCCCGAGGGTTTAAAGCTGTTTATACTATTTTATTGTGGCTTCAGACATCTTTTTTGTCGTTAGTTTGTCCTTTTCTGACGGACTGATAAATCTCACCCGAAAAAAATATATTAAAACCTAAACAACTTTTAGCTATAAATTACAAGATAAAGATGTGCTTTTTTGGTCAAATTAGACTGTTTTTAAAATAAAAAACTCGAGTCGTAGTGCCAATTGCGAAACCATGTCGACAATATTTTATAGTGTATTTGCTAGCTGCTACTACAGCAATGTAGCTTTATTATGTGAAATTTAGTTTGTTGTTGGACAAAATAAAAAATGTACCTCAAAACGAAAAAAATTGTAAAATTTTGAACAGTGAATTTTGACCTAAATTAGTACCTACCATTCCCCACTTGTGGAGTTGCAATGGTAAAATAATATTGAATGATATTATTTTATTTTAAATTTTTTTTTCAATATTAAAACTTCTTTCTAGTTGTTCCTTTTACACCTGGACGAAATCACACCAAAAGCGAGCCAAAATATTTCTGGCAATCGTCAACCCAACGGATGTTCAACGGTTTGCGTAAATGGACCGGAAGAAGTAAGTGTTTATCCCAAAAATATTATAAATGCGAAGGTTTGATTGTTTGGAAAATAGATGGATGTTTGTTACTCAATCACGCCGTAACGTCTGAACGAATCTGATTTTGCATGTAGGTAATTTATGACCCGGAGGCCGAATTAACCACATAGGCTGCTTTTTATCCCGCTCGATTCAGTAATTTCCAAGGGAGTCCACCTAACTCATGGTTTTCCATGTTCGACTGTATAAGCACAATGAAATAGGTTTTCCCTCAAAACTAAGAAATCGCAATGAAAAGTCGGTTTTTCATGAATCACGCCTTGCAGTATCCAGCTATAATATTATAACAATTTTAAGGCGCTCCTTTGTTTTCACGGGCGGAGCTGCGGGCAAAATCTATACACCTATAAAGGCAAAAAGTAAATACGGGCTATCGCGAGACTTGACCTTATATTTACAAGAATTTTTTTTGGTGGGATAATACATAGTGCGCGTCAAAAAGGCTCCTCCAGTTTTAACCGTTGACTGGCGTTAGAAACCATAAAATTTAGTGTGTTCTTATTTTTAAGCAGAATGGAAATAGTAGGGCACAAGGGCGTAGCCAAGGGGGACAGGTGGGGAGCACGTGCCCCCCCTGGCATGAGCAAAAATCCATTAAATGTACATGTACATAACATTTCATATTAAATTTTTTAAAATATTAGGTATACATGAATTTGAGCATTTCATTTCCCATGCTCAAATCATCTTCATTTGTATGTAATACTTATACTCCTAAGTATTACAGTCAGTGCTTTTTTTGTTCCATAAAACTATACCAACGTGCCAAATTTTAGCAAAATTGCACAAGCCGTTTTAAATTTATAACAAAAAACGATTTCAAAATTGTAACTTCAGGGCCGTATAGCGCCCAAACTAAGCAATTTTGTAAGAAGGTAAGTTTGCTTAAATCGGCTTATTTTGATCTCGGGAACATGTGGTAGGCGCGTGTAAAGTGTCTTTGAGGACACCCTGTATATACCGGGTGCTGATTTGCTTTGCGGGTAATAAGGATTTTACATGTAAAATGATGCGTTTATGAATTTTCCTGCTTCCCTATTTATTAATAATTAATAAGAAAAAAATGTGGCATTGCTGATTGCATTCATTAAAATTACTCTGTTCATTATTTCGTATAGAGCATTTCTAATGAATGTGGTTATTCCATACGGAAACAGGTATGAGGTAGCTATTTTATTGGCAAAGCCATATTTTATCATATTATATCGATAAATAATATATAAATATTAACAGATCTAAATGCAATTGAACAACATTGATTCATTTCTAGGTCTATGTTACATAGTTATTAATGTCATTGGAAATATTCTATTTGTGCATTTTTTGTTATATATAAAGTCATAAAATATAATAAAAATAAAAAAATGAAAAAGTTATGTGCATAAAATTACATACATAGGTACATAACGTAACATAGCGACCTTAAATCAAATGAACTAATTTCAAGTTTCCGTTTGAAATTCATTATTTTAATATATGGAATTATTGTTATCCTGAGGCCAAAGAGTATGGTACCGTTCTTTTACGCAACGGATGCTGCAGCCTGCAATCTTGCAGTTTATTCGCTTTTTCAACTTCTGCATTTATAGTACCGGGAGGCAGCGTTGCAAATGAATAAATTATTTCATACCGGCTGATAATTATACCAACGCTTGTTCTCGTCCACCTGATGAGACATCCAACCGTCAGCTGCGCTAGTAGCGGTGGGTGTGGTAGTTAGAGGGTGTCAAAGTCGCTAAAAAATTAGATTTTAAAATTTTTTCCAAATTATTTCATACCGCACCAAATTTGGTATGGTGATTCTTTATATAATAAACAATAAGAAAATAACTGTCAGCTGCGTAGACAGTGGGGGTAAAAACGTCAGTTTCGCCATAGAACATACCGTGTCTAGATAATTTGAACGCAATTGAACAGAAACGTCAAGGCGTGTTCATTTTGAAATATAGATGTCGCCGATAATAAGCATTTGTTCTCCAAAGAAACAAACCCACGGTGCAAGGAGTATTTGCACCTGATTTGCACTTATCATAAACGTGTAGTTGTTTTGTCGAGGTTAAAAATTATTTATTTAATAATTTCAAATATAATACTTGCGACAAATACGTTTCTAAATAAAGTTTAATTTAAATACAAAGTTTTTGTATTCAAAAAAATATTTGTTTGTTGTTTATTTAAAATTATTATAGGGACGATTTTTGCTTTTGCTGTTATTCGTTTTTGTCGTCGTTTCGCGTAAAACAACACAAACAAATTAGTTCTAAACATATATTCTACATGGAAATTATGCGATTTGAAAGCAGAATTGAAGAGAAGATGTGCGTCTGTCATTGGAAAGGGTTTGTTTCTTTGGAGAACAAATGCTTATTATCAACGACATCTATATTTCAAAATGAACACACCGTGACATTTACTGTTCAATGACGTTTAAATTATCTAAACACGATATGTTCTATGGCGAAACTGACTTCTTTACCCCCACTGTCTACGCAGCTGACAGTTATTTTCTTATTGTTTATTATATAAAGAATCACCGTACCAAGTTTGGTGCGGTATGAAATAATTAGGAAATAATTTTAAAATCTAATTTTTTTAGCAACTTCGACACCCTCTAGCTACTACACCCACCGCGGGTGCGACGACTGACGCTCACTTTGGTTGCTGTTGATACTTAAACAATTACTAGAAATATGAATTGGTCGGTATGAAATCACTACCTAAAATGCAACGCTGCCTCCCGTACTATTAGCAATATAGGTACAGTGTGTTCCACCGTATTCGAGACATAGGATTTTAACATGGGGTTGCGATATTTTGTTAATATTAATTTTGCTCCCCGTTAATTGTTTTTGTTATTTTTAGGGTTCCATTTCTCAATAAGAAAAAACGGAACCATTATAGGATCAATTGTTTGTCCGGCTGGCTGGCTGGGTGTCCGTCAGTCAAGACCCATTTTCTCAGGAATGGATAGAGATATCAAGTTCAAATTTATACGAAATACTAAGGTCTACGGTCCCTTAAAGTTATAAAGAATTTAAGCTTCTAGGTCAACGCAATCGAAAGATACGGTCATTTTGTACTAAAATGCTTATGTACACCATCATTGAGTCTCTTTATGTAAAACTAGCGGCCCGTCCCGGCTTTGCCCGGGTGGTATGTAATTATGATTTAATAGCGGTCACCCATTGCTCCGCTCACGTATATTTAGTATATTGTTAATTTGTTATCCCCGCGAGAATCTGTAATATTGATTATAATTTATTAATTTGTATATTTTTTTAGGAAATTTTAGCCCACAATGAAGATGCTTTAGCTGAAACTCTTAATCACTTCTACTTTGTGTCAGCTCATATCATAACAGACACACCACAGGGAAGATGGGGCGTTAAAGAAGAAAAATTTACTTCGCTTTGTTATGCTGGTCACCTACCTGGTTATACTATGAACTATAACCACCATGGACTTATTTTCTCTATTAACACGTTAAGTGCCAACAGACTTAACTCTGGAAAAACACGTAAGAAGTCTGGAGTTTCTTTTTTTCCGTACCTCCGTATGGAACCCTATTACCCTGTCTACGATGTCTGTCCGTCCGTCTGTCACAGGGCTCTATCTCACAAACGGTAAGAGGTACCTAGCTAGTTGAAATTTTCATAGATTGTGTGTTGTTAAGGCATAAAACCTGGCAAATAATAATTAGAATTAAATAATCAATTAATTTTAATAAATTAATGCTTTTTATACTAAAAAGCGGAGAGGGCAGTATAGCCTAGTGGTTAGCATGCTTGGCGCCGCAATCTTTAGACTGGACTGCCGTGGGTTCGAATCCCACCTGCGCTCATGGATGTTTTTGATGTTATTTAGTTTTAAGTTAGTTGTTATTTAGTGTAGTTGAAAGACGCTAATGACCTTAGATGTCGACGCGTCTATAATCTACAATAAATAAATAAACTAAAAAGCGGAGAGGCATCAACTTCGCGACGTTTATAAACTGTATTATTTATAATCATTAACTTTGAGAAATTTTTATTTATATACGGTGTAGTTAATAATGAAATTAACGATCAATATGATTAGATTCTTTACCGTAAATAAATTCACTAATTATTAGTGAATTAACGTAATATCAGACGATCTGCCGCCATATTTTTAGAGGGTTATATAAGAAAAATGTAAATACCACTGTCGGGACTCGAATCCGAAACTCCCAATTATGCGTCGGACAAGTTTGCAATTAATCTACAGTGCCAACAATAAGCACTTTTAATTTCTCTTATATATAGCAACGATGTACCGCAGATCGACTAACTTCGAGAGCTAATATTTTTATAACAACATCTGTTACTTGGGATTTTTTTTTGTAAAAAGAACAGTTATCAAAACAAGAACAAAATAAATAGCCAAGTGCGTGTCGAACCACGCAAAGAATAGGGTTTCGTACTATGTAAGTTATGCTAAACCTAAAGTGTTGATAAAATAAATAAAATAAAAACACATTCATAATCTATTCAAAAGGCCCTTTTCAACGATACCTCACAAGAATAGGTACATGTTTGCTATGTTTGCTAAGACCTACAAATTTGATAAAATAAATAAAATAAAAATACATCTTAATCTACTCAAAAGGCTCTTTTCAACGATACTCCACAAGAATAGATATAAAAAAATGTTTTTTCCTCACGTTTGCACGTATGGATGCCCCCCATAAACCTTTTTGATCTTTTGTTATTTTCTCCGTCTTTGGGCCGCGGTAATACGTATTAAGTCCCTACCTCATTTTGTTTAAAAGTTAGAGGCCTGTGACAGGCAGGCAGACAGACAGACAGACAGACGAACGGACGGATATCGTTGGCACAACAATAGGGTTACTTTCTGGTACGGAACCCTAAAAACTGAGTTTGGCTGCCATTTTCCGAGGTTGAGCACTTTTTTTTTGAGAAATTTATAGAAAGCTAGAAAAAATTATGTCCACAAATTTTCCTGCTTGTACGAACATTTTCTGAAATATAGGTATTAAAAAAATTACAGCACGCCATTTTCTGACAAGAGCATTATTAGCTGCTGAAAATTTTGTACAAGCACAACAAATCTTACGTGACGACGGCTGCGGTGCAGCAGATGGATGTTCTGTAAATATGACATTTTTACATCAGGAAGGTGATCGTTTATTCCATAATGCAGAATTAGGCCCTGCTGAACTAAATTCTCACCAATCGCAACTGAATGTGTTCACAGCCAGTCCTGGTGAACATATTCTTCATTGCAATAAGTAAGTTACCGAAGTTTTACAACCTAAAAAATCTTGTTTTGTCATAATACTAAAGATGTAACGAATACTGGAAGCGATTCAATATCGAATATTCGTACCATAGGTATTATGTAAAAAAAAATTTTAACAAAAAAAAACCTCCTTCAAAAAGCCACAAAAAAGAGGAAAATAATGAAATTTTGAGGTCTGTGCCAATTTAGTAAAATATGAAATCGGTTAAAAAGAACGATATTAATCAGTAATCACAATAATATACTTTTTAACCGACTTCATATTTTATTAAATTGACACAGACCTCAAAATTTCATTATTTTCCTCTTTTTCGTAGCTTTTTGAAGGAGGTTTTTTTTTGTTAAAAAGTTTTTAATTTTTTACTTTTTAATGGCTTTACAATACGTAGTTTAGTCGCTTGCCAATAGATTCACTTACTTAACTGACTTC
Organism: Mongoloraphidia duomilia; assembly: GCA_039654895.1. Taxonomy (NCBI): domain Eukaryota; kingdom Metazoa; phylum Arthropoda; class Insecta; order Raphidioptera; family Raphidiidae; genus Mongoloraphidia; species Mongoloraphidia duomilia. Next base: position 27,448,022 of record CM077518.1, on the reverse strand, counting down.
TTTCGCTGTATGATGTGTCAAAAAGTGACAATACCTTAAAGGAATCACACGCCGTTACTCACTTTTATTAAACCGACTTTCTTATCATCTATGCTGTGTGATGTGTCAAAAAGTGACATTTACCTTAAGGAATCACACGCCGTTACTCACTTTTATTAGAAATCAGCGGAACTACTGAACCGATTTAAGTAAAATTTATATGGGACCAACTTCGAGGTATACCCTATTCAATAAAAAAAGAATTTTCCAAATCGGTTTATAAATGACGGAGTTCTGAGGTAACAAACAAAAAAAATACAACCGAATTGAGAACCTCCTCTTTTTTTGAAGTCGGTTAAAAACGTGTCTTTCACGCGGTAGAACTGGAAAATATGCAACTGCTTCAAGTATGAGAATGAACCATTTTCCTGAGAGTAGTTCTTTCAACTATTCACGAGAGGCAGGACTTGTTGTAGTAGGGGCAAACATTAATAATTATTCCCCATTAGTGTCGTGCCATTTTGGTGGTAAAGCTTAATTATTAAATTAATTAAATAATTAAGTTATACCACTAAAATGACACGACACTAATGGGGAATAAATAACGTTTGTCCCTACCACAAGTGCTGCCGCTCGTGGATAATTGAAAGAACTACTCTCAGGAAAATTGCTCATTGTTTTCTTATTCTTTTGACAATAAACCATTGGACATTTGATCATTGATTTTAAATTTTTTTGCCATACCCACTACAAAATAGCTATTTTCGATGTAGGTATGTATACAGTATAGCGGCCTTTAATGAGTCATTTAACAGGCAGGTGTGCGCAAAGTGTTTTACTTAGCGCCATAGCAACTTCTGTTTATTCGCTCTATACGTCTGCGTGCGCCTGCCATTACTTACTCACGAATTTCAAGGCATACTGTAGAAGTAAAGTAAAGAGGACGACGCAATTGAACTGTCAATTTTTTTTGAAAATGAAGTTAAAAGTAGGTATTTTGTAGTGGGTATGGCAAAAAATACCATATATACCTCGTGCGCAATAGTATTACGACTCGTGTTCTTTTCTTTATAAAAATATGTGTTTTCAATTTAAAATTTGATATAGAACATAATAAATACAGCAGTAAATAGTATATTACATTACAAGGAAGAAACTTGGCGTTTGCAACCAGTGTGAAGTTTGCTGCCCAAGGTACGAGGGCATGCAACCACATGTGTTGCAAACCGTAAACGCCAAGTTTCATTCAACTCCTCTACAATAATAATCATATCAGTAAACGCTTTGAAATTCGCATAATCTAAAAAACTACACCAATTTCGATTGAATTAAGTATTGGGTATTTATCACCTAGTATTGCAGGTGATTAGTATTTTATTGTTGCAGATATTTACGATTACCGATTGATGAAATCGAAGGTTTAATAATAAACAGTAGTGATGCCCGAATGTCTGTATTACTGAGTCATCCCATTCCAGAAAACAAAAAGGATGTCATAGCGATGTTGGGTGATCAAAGTCATAATGAGTACAGGGTGTTCCAAGAATTTGGACCTGATGACGCAGTTAAAACCATAGCTGTCGGTAAGGAAATTGTTACTACGTTCAGAACGGTCACTCTAATAATAATGTTGAATGCTGAGGAAAAAAAAATTGTCAGTTAGGTCTTAAGTCAAATGCGTTTCTAGTTGTTTTACTTCTCAAACATGTGGCTAATTAATAATAAAACTGGGCAAGTGCGATTTTGACTTACGCGCCAAGGGTTTCTGTATAGTGTCCGACCGAAGCCGATTGTTCGGCTTTTGCCATAAACCGGCCGAAGCCGAAGGTTCAATCTGCAATCATACATAGAAATCTTACACAAAAAAGCGAAAAGATAAAAATACTTCGAAAATCCTACTTTTTAGGCAGAGGTCAATATTTTATTGAGTACTAGGTACACATAATAATATCTAATTAATTTAATTTTGATTTTTCGACACTTTATTTTATTGATTTAATAGGTGCCTGGACCCGTCAATCTCCCGTAAATTTTTACTATAAACTTATTAATTATTAACTAGGTACCAACCAACAATAATGTCATTAACTAACAAACAGATAAATTTTTTCAATCAATTATATGTTAATTATAAAGTAACCTACATTCTTTAAAATAAATAACTTGTCATTTGCAAGTTGTAACTCTTGTGATAATTTAAATTTTATTGAAAAAAACAACAACAATCAACATTCAATAATCGCAAAAATAATACAAATTTACACGTGCGTGCACAATTCACAAACTTCTTTAGTTGTTAAACCGTGGTTAACTTGTTTAGTGTCGCTTGCGGATTGGGGGATGCGCTGGCGTCATTCGTAACAGTTCGTTCGTTTCAAGCGGCTGGATACTAACCTTTGGCTTCGGCCTGATTTTGGCCGAAGCCAAAGGTGCGGCTGAAGGTGCTTTTTTGGCCGAAGCTTCGATCGGACACTAGTTTTGCACCATCAACCATATTATTTGACTTAAGGCTGTTGGAAACATCGTAATAGTTTTCTCGTAAAATATACGTTAAAACACTACTCGTAAACATTGGGTGTGTTTGGCAGAAAAAAGCGCTCAGGAACTTACTAGAGTTGTCGGCCAGGACACGCTCACCAACTTCGGCAGCGCTAACATATTCCGCCATTTTGCTTAGCTTAGTTTGTATACAAATAAGTTTAGCCACAGTGTAAAACTTATAGATAGGTACAGTGATTTCACTTACTGTCGGCACCTTTGACACCAAGTTTTGTTTTTTTTTTACTCTACACCACCGTCGGACATGCATGTTAGCCAGCGCCAGCGCTCTGTGACTGTGTTTCTATAGAAACGTCATAGACACGTTAGCTCGTGATTTGTGCACAGGCCATAGAGATAAATCACAGTTGGTACACTGTGCATAATTAATATAATATGCCGGTCCTGCCTTCAAAACTTTACTAGGTCGACGCATGCGCACTAAATTTCTTGAGACAGAAATATTGCCGAGTGGAGAAACTGACAACTGTTGTATACGTTTAAACTGTCGTTTCACAAGTTTAGCGGTGGTTTTGTGCAATCTATATAATATATTATACAGGGATGAGTCAGAGCGCCCATATCAGTCGTTTTTTTTTTCGTAAACGGTTAGTCCTTAATAAAGAATCGAATGGTGATATTTTTTTTTCCCAGGAAGGTCGGCTTCCCTATTAGTTTGCTCCAGAATGTCTAGAACTCCGCAATTATAATTAGCACAATAGGTCGAAAGTTGTATTGTTGAAAAGATCTTTAAAAAATAAGCAAGTTTTGTAGGAAATTTTGTTTTATTACTGCCACCCCTGTAAATTTCTATAAGTATAAATATAAATTATTATATGTTCAAAACTCCGGAATTTTAGATAGCACAATAGGTTGAAAGTAATTCTGTTGAAAAGCTCTTTAAAAAATAGGCAAGTTTTGTAGGAAAAATTATTTAATTACTGCCACCCCTGTTAAGTAACATTCGTTTGAAATTATTAAATTAAAATTTTATAATAAGGAACGAAGTCGGCATTCAAAATCTAGCAACCTTAGACAATGTCACAAGTGATCAAACTGTCTTCCATTTACTCTTAAATACTACTGAGCTCTTCTGGTTATACTGTGAGTGTCCCTAAGTACTTCTTCAGTGTTTAATGATCGATAGATAGGTAACTAGATTTTAAATGCCGACTTTTAAAATTAAATTCGTTATTATGACATTTTAATTTAGTAATTTCAAACAAATATTACTTATAGTCCAATCGTCAGAGAATCAAATCAATGGGTGACTTCGAAAAATTCCGAACTTAATGAAAATTAGGGATTTGTTTGTGGGTGTCCAGTAGTGCTACACCCAACTTATCCAACAAAAAACCCTGTGGAATTTTGGTGGGGCCCCAAAAACCACAAAGTTTTTGCACTTTTTTCGAAATATTTCGAAAGCGGTTGATTTTAGCAGACAACTTCTAATTAGTACCTAAATTGTAGAGGATTAAATTTCCTACAATTTTTATTGGTAAAACATATTTTTGACCCCATAGGTACCCAGATCCAGAGATTCGAAAAAGTGCAAAATTTCTCAAAATCGTAAAACAGCCAAAAAAGCTTGTTTTTGATGGAAACCCTTGACGCGGAATGCTCTAGTTACTATAGTAAGTAGGATGTTTATTAAATATTAAATTCCTATGTAGGGATTATAGACCTATATCCATAGGCTATATAAGTTAAAAAGCTCGTAAAACCTGAAAGTGGTCACCCTAAAAAGCAATTTTTCAGAGATATTACTTTTTTACCTTTAACATACGATCTCGAAAAAATTGCTTCAATAGGGCGGCCACTTCTAGATTTTCTGAATTTGTTAGACACAATTGATAGCCCATGGATAGAACTAAAATCCCTAGGTACATAGTAAATTAATATTTATTAAACACCCTACTTACTAGAGCACTTCGCGTCAAGGGTTTCCATTTTTAGTCGAAAAGTACTACCTTGAAAAAATTACATCCTTAGGGTGGCTACGAAAAAATTTACCGAATTTTTTCGACACAGTTAGATAGCGCATGGATTAAGTCTATAATCCCTACATAGAAAATTAATATTAATTAAACACCCAACTTACTAGAGAACTTCGCGTCAAGTGTTTCCATTTTTAGTCAAAATGTTTACTTTGATAAAATTGCTTCTGTAGGGTGGCCTTTTTGGAGTTTTCTAATTTTTTTAAAGCATTTAGATAATCCATCAATATATCCTCAAAGCCACTTAACACACGCCTACCACATGTTCCTGAGACCAAAATAAACCGATTTAAGCAAACTTACCTTCTTACGAAATTGCTTAGTTTGGGCGCTATACGGCCCTGAAGTTACAATTCTGAAATTGTTTTTTTGTTATAAATTTAAAACGGCTTATGCGATTTTGCTAAAATTTGGCACGTTGACATAGTTTTATGGAACAAAAAAACCCATATCAAAATTATGATTAATATTAATCCATAGGCGTAGAACTCGGGTTTTTTAATATTTGAACGTTTCAAATTTCTACGCCAATGGAAGAAAAGGGGTTTAAGTATAAAATTTAGATTTATTGACTTGTTTGTTACAAAAAAGCTACTCTTAATAAGACTCGATTACTCTCATGGTTTTTGAGAAATTTGTAGTTCTACGCCTATGGATTAATATTAATCATAATTTTGATATCGGTTTTTTTGTTCCATAAAAATATGTCAACGTGCCAAATTTGAGCAAAATCGCACAAACCGTTTTAAATTTATACCAAAAAAACGATTTCAAAATTGTAACTTCAAGGCCGTATAGCGCCCAAACTAAGCAATTTTGTAAGAAGGTAAGTTTGCTTAAATCGGCTTATTTTGGTCTCAGGAACATGTGGTAGGCGTGTGTTAAGTGTCTTTGAGGACAGCCTGTATATATAACTGGGATGCAAGGTAAAAAGCTAAAGTCCATGCACTAATATGTTGCAAAATGGAAAATAAATATCGAAAACCAGCCTTTTTAGCAGTTTTTTACGATTTTTAGAAAATTAGCATTTTTTCGAAACTCTGGATCTCAGTGCCTATGGGGTCAAAAAATACGTTTAACCAATGAAAATTTGAGGAAATTTAATCCTTTACAATTTACTAATTTGATGTTGTCCGCTAAAATCAACCGTTTTCGAAATATTTCGAAAAAAGTGCAAACATTTTGGGGTTTTTCGCCACCCACCAAAACTCCACAAGGTTTTTTTGTAGGATAAATTGGGTGTAGCACTAATGGACACCCACAAACAACATCCCAAAATTTAATTAAGTTCGGAATTTTTCGAAGGTAAAAGTCTATGGCAACTGGACTGTTAACAGGGGTGGCAGTAATAAAAAAAAATTCCTTACAAAATTTGCTTATTTTTTAAAGATCTTTTCAACAATACCACTTTCGACCTATCGTGCTATTTATAATTCCGGAGTTCTGGACATTCTGGAGCAAACTAATAGAGAAGCCGACCTTCCCGGAAAAAAAAATTATCACCATTTGATTCTTTATTAGGGCTTTTATAATACAAATTTTTGACACAACTCTCTACGACTAACCGTTTTCGAAAAAAACGACTGATACGGGTGGTCTGACTGAGCCTGTGTATGGGAGCAGCGATATTAGCAATATGATCACCAACAATATCATCCATCTCATTTTCTTCAATATCTTCTTCTTCGGGCTTGAGAATGGCCGAGCTTTTAGCGATGCTGTTGTTTACATGGCGTTGCTATGGTTCCTCTATTACAAGTCCCCAGTTCCCGGGTTCTAGCCCGAGAGCTGGTAAAAGTGTCAATTGGATTTTCTATTTATTATTAAAAAAAAATATAATGAATTGAAAATATGAATTGGTGCTAGGCCCAAATAACCTTAGCTGTTGGTGGTCTTTAAAACACACACAATTCAATATCTTCATTCACTAAATTATTCAATGTGTTATTCATAATTGAAAATTTTTCACTGTAAATGCTATAAACATATATTTAATTGAGGTTATTGGTTACGGTCCCCAGTGAGCGCTGTCCTAGCAGAAAATAGCCGCTCAGCGCTCACCGCTCGCCATTTTGCTTTCGCCGCTCAGGAGCGCTTTTTTATGCCAAACATACCCATTGTTTCTTTTCATTGCTAAGTTCTTGTGATTTTTTCGGCGCTGATTCACGCATTGATCTTTTTGAACCGTTCACATTGTGGCAATGTGTTATTAATTCTAGTAATCAGTTTCCATACAAATATGAAGTCGGGATCCTAAATGTGTTAATTAAATTAGGTATGGTTTTAAATTCTTATTTTGTTTTTGTTTTCTTATTTTGTATTTTGCAGGTATATTTGACTGCATTTCAAAAACATGGTCAATTTATGCGGATAACCCAAAAACAAGCGAGCCTATTGTTGTACTTCCCTTAATTTTGAAAGAATCTAAAAAAAATGATGCTGTATAACATTTTTTTGAATAGAAATTTTACTATAATTTGGACGATATTAGTTTCATTCTAAAATCGATAATTTTTATTTAAAGTAAAAGAGATTTTATCTAAATGTAAAAAAATGATATTTCAATTTCTATATCAAAATCATGTAAGTTTAAGTATATGGATAATATTGTAAAAAAATAAATATACAATAAAAACGATTATATTATTAAAAACAGGCTTGGTATGTGGGTAAAACCGCACTGCTAACTTCCCATCAGGTGTTCATTATGTAATTATGTGTCGAATGAAACTGGTCCGGAGTCGATATCATTATTTGTTCTTGAGATATGCGAGCGGAAGTTCACCAATGTACAAACGTACGTACGTACACACACATTCACACAGAGACATCTCTCTAAAAACAGTAGATTCGCACTCTAGGGACCTTAAAACGTGCAGATATGTCCAAATTTTTCATTCGCGAAATTGGACCTATACAATAACTTCCAATGGGAAGTTACTAAATCTAGAACTGCAAGGTGTTGAAAAAAGAGGGTAAAATATTTTAGGGGCATAAATATGACCCAAAATAAGTCGAAAAATTTTAATAAACATAGGTTCGCAAACGAACCGTTAGTAAAATATTTCCACTTATGTACGCAATAGCGTAAGTTACTTATCATCCATTTGTCTATACTAAAAGAAACATGCTTTTTAAATTTAATTTGGTTTATTTTATTTTTATTTTATCTATGCAGAAGATGTTCAAATTGCCCACCTTCCATGTCCACGCAGGCTCTAAGCTGCGAGATCAGAGCGATTGAAGGTGACAAATAGCCTACTATTTTGTTAACTCTAAGCTGCGAGATCGGAGCAATTGAAAAATAATAAGTTAATATACACACATAAGTGGAAATTTTCGCTTGCAGACCTATGTTTATTAAAATTTTTCAACTTATTTTGGGTCATACTATATGCCCCTAAAATATTTTACACCTTTTTTTCAACACCCAGTATAAATATTAAAATAAAACATTTCTTTAGAAATTGAAATTTATTAAAGATAAATAATTTATAACACCTTCAAACATAAACACATGAAAATAAATAAACTAATAAATCCATCCCTATCGGTAATCGTTTACCTTACTTCGGATTAGTTCCACCTCGATGAGGTTTATGAACTTATCGTCACACACAGGTAAAGCCTGTCAGTAAACAATATTACCCACAGTGTTATATCAATACATTACTATTATCGCTAAACTATCAGTTTATTACTAATAGATATACCCCGTGCCGGTCTCAAAGGTGAACATAGGGATTTAACATGATATTGTTCATTTTTGCTTATTCGTGTTCGCCAATTCAACGTCCAAGAAAGATAATGGTACCTATCGAAAGATAAAATTATTGTGTATCAAATGATTCTAAAAATAAGTCAAAAAATGAAATTTTTACTTTAAAATACCAATTTGAAATTTACCGATTTTGCAGTAATGATTTCAAATTAAGTAGGCGAAAAACAAAACACTGAAAGAAGTGTGCTGTAGCCTGTATTAATAGGAATCTGCCTGGCACCAATTTCAAAAGATAGCGCTACCATATGTCATTTTTCCCAATTTTTTACTCAAAGAATCAGCTTTTATATAAACAATACAGTCAATTTGTGAGATCTGTAAGATTCTATAGATGATATTCTTTGTATTAAACATATTTGGGGTCATGTATTGAAATTAATAAAAGTAGGAATTCAGATTGAACTTGAAATATTTTTTTCAATGAAAAAGGATTTTTAGACATTTAAAACATACTTTGAAGGACAAAAAATGGATATGCTAAATTTCAATACGAAACTGTTAATAATAACAGCAAATCGTTTAGTAAAAAGTCACTAATGACAGATAATGCAACCGCGGTGTTATCAATAACTAAAAAAGTGTAGCTATTGTCTAAGAAATGACGCTACGTACGTTTTGTTTACATCTTGATTTATGGTATAAATGTCAGTTTTCGATTTCTTGTTCAGTTCGTGTTTTTCAAAGATTTTGAGATTGATTTTGTTTTCTAAATAGATTTTTTCTTCAAGGCAACGGGTTGCTATGAATATGAATAATCAATTTTCAATTAACATGAAAACATAAAAAGTATCGAATTCAAAGATGTTCTAAATATGACAACTTAAATTATCAAATTTTCCTCTTGAGAAATTTATTTGATTGTGTAAAGTTGGTACCACGTACACAATTTTCAAATTGAGATTAGATTTTTTATATTTTCCAGGTTTTTCTGAAAAAAAATAGTTCAGTAACCAGGGAAATGGGAAGAAATAATCGAAATCCAAAACGACGTAAATTTTTAAAAATATTAGTATCATTTTATAGACTGTTATGCATGAATTTTCTTCGATTTGTTATTTATTTTATTCATTTTACAAGTAAGAATAGTGAAATGAACTAATTAACTAATGAAACTTTTCATATCGCTTATTACAAAAATGACACCACAGAAATTTTATGTAAAATAAAAAAGCACAAAGTAAATTTATATAGGTAATAAAAAGTGACATTACATTCACATTATTATAAAAAATTATAAATTCACTTGGCACTTTTAAATCTTTATTACACTTCAATTATTCTTCTTTTGGGCTTTTCAGACGTATTGCCTAATTCCAAGATCTGTCATAGAGTTATTTTTTTCTAATAGGAGAAATTTCATAAATGCTTTCTTCTTGACTCAGATTTTATTTCTTTTTGATTGATTCAAGCGTTTTAAGAGATTTTATTTATACATTTTTTCGCACATGTTCTATAAGATTTCATAAATGTCCTTATTTATTAATTTTCTGCTCTGAAATTATAATTTTTCAACTTTCAACTCAACATTATTAACTATTTATGACACGACTTGTGTCAACATTTCTCAAATATTTAAATTTTTTATTCACATTGTTTCCATAGCAATTTCAGAAATATTATATCATTACTAACTTTGCTGTCATCATAGATCAATTATAAAAATTATTGTTATATTAGTGTCCTCTATACGCTAGTAGACGAAATACTCACAATATTTTGAAAAATATTACAATTACAGCGACGACAGCGCCTCTAACGGTTTATTATCGGCAACTTTTTGTGCAGTGCCCTTTTAAGATTGTCAAAAAACTTTTGTTCTCGTAATTGGTCCACGTAAGCATTTTTACAATAATTAAAGTAAAAATGAATAATTACTCCAATGAAGAGAGAGTTTTTATGGTAAAAACGTTTTACAGCGTTGTTAGTTTGCGGAAAGTTAGAGATTTGTTTTTTATTAAGTTTAATGGCACACAACGTTAATTCCCTATGTACGACTTTGAGACCGGACACCCGGTATAAATAACCTGTTAAAATTCATGAGTGCTTTTTTTATTCACAAACACCAATTAATCCAAGACTTCTTTATAAAGTTCTTCATACACCAAAGAAGTGCATCGTTTTCTTTTGTTTTAAGTAAATGCAATTTACATCTGACTTAAAACTCGGCTATGAAATAATTGAATGGATTATTGTATAGAATTTATAAACGATCGACAACTTACTGAGGTCTATGAAGTAAAGAATTAACTTGCGTGAATTTGTTGTTTTTCTCTTAATAAAGTACCTACCCAAATACAAACTGATTTGCGTACCTTACTGGGTTTATCAGACTTATCATTGGTCAAAACAATACCGATCTGTCGTCGCCGATCTCGATATCGGGATATCTAAAATGTATAGGAGTATATGGGATAGGGGATCCAGTGTCGGCGACGATAAATTGGGATTGTATCTGCATATGCATATTTCTATACATATGAGGTTTCTCGATATCGGTATAGGTGACGACATATCGGTGTCACGTCGGCCAATGAAAAAACGCCCTTACAGTAAGGTAAATGTAGATGACACAATGTGACGCACGACGCTCGATAATATAATATATGATGAGTCTAGTCTGTAGAAATGTTACTATGATGTCAGAATATTTTTGTTATACCATAGACACAGAATGCATTCTTATGCTTTAGTTAGTTTGACCTTCAGATAACACTTCTACAAAGTTCAGCACAGTGTCACAATGGTACATGCAAATAGTGAATGTATACGCAGGAACATCAGAGTGTTTCTGCGCATAAGTGTTAAGTAGTGTCTTCGTGTCAAGTTCCCTTTAGATCCGAACTTGTATGTCAAACAAATACATTTGTTCAACACCCGCTAGAAATAGGTAATTTCGTGTCTCTACTGAGGGTGGGCGAAATAATGAATTCCCTGACTGTTGATTGTACAGAGTGGGCGAAATGCCATTTCGTCCACGCTCATTACGGGGAACGTTTACGCAATCAATCAGGTCACCCATTATTTCGCCCACGCTCAGCAGAGCCACGAAATGACATATTTCTTGCGGTAGTTGAAAAAAATGTTGTGTGCGACTATTGGTCGAAAGAGGAGATTCCACTCGTGTGTTTTACCGCACTCGCTACGCTTGTGCGGCAAAATCCACACTCGAGGAATCTCCCCTTTTTCCCACTAGTCGCACAATATACTATTTATTAATAGATAAAATCATAATACTGTTAAATTTAATCAATGACATCTTTTTAATACTCCTAGTTACAATAACTGAGTGTAAAAAATAACGAAAATATAACAATTAAGTAGAAATATACTTACATAAATACTACAGTGTATTCGCTTTATGAATACCCACCTGTAACACACTTGATAAGTTGCACAGAAAAATGCATGATACAACGGAAAAGAAAAACTTTACAATCAATGTGCTTCACACATTGCAAAAAATAAATGTTTAAATTTTCTGTGAGTACAAATAAAACGAATTTATTATTATGTAAGTTTTACAAATTAAATTCACTGGGAAGCACATGCGTTCCAGAAATGATTAAAGTTATGTAATAATCAATTTTATTACAGTGGTGCCATTAGAACTGAGCCAAACAAATTTCTACTGAGCTAATTAAGAGAAAATAAAGTTTGTCTTTACTCACTTGAGATGATTCACCTTCAAAAAAAGTGTTTTTACACAGGAATTTAAGCCTTGAATATTGATATATTATATAAAATGAGTGATCATTTTTGAACAACTATTATCTAAGAATAAACGTATGACTCTCTATTGCACAGTATGTTGTCTAAAACGATTACCCATTATTTTGTTTACAATGAAATACTTCATTTAGCTAAATCCCTCCATACATTTCGTTCTTTTTCATCCGTTCGAAGCGTCGCGATTCGGACCGCCAGTAATCTTCGTCGGAACGTTCTTCCTACACACTGCTCAGACAAAGTTCATTTGATCGTCAGTTTTACTATGAGACGTGTACATTTGTTAGCAGTGGCAGCGGTAGCTGCTGTTCTCAATAAAAAAAAGAAACGTAAATGTTCAGTTTGGGCAAAAAAATGGTTTTTATAAAGAAGACGGTTCTCCCATATAAATTTATTGACTGAACTTAAGCTTGAATCAGGAGATTAGAACAATTGGTACAATTATTTACGCACCATAAACTGGATAAATCCAGTCCGCTACTGACAAGAAACCGCCAACTTGAATCGGAACCCGAATACACCTGCGATTCGAACGGAAGACCGACGAACCGGCGGTCCAAATGTCAAGATGATGAGATCGTCTGTACTACACCATACATTGGCAGTTTTGGAACGCGAGTTGGATCGCGGCGAGTCGAACGGATGAAAAAAACCGAAACGTATGGGGGATAATACACAACAGAAAGCTCATATTACATTCAATCATTGCAAATGAAACTGACATGTAAAAACTAATTAGATAATCTCAAACATTCCTCAACACCCCGTATGCATATTATATTAAACTAAATAAAGAAATTATTCCATTTCTATAGTAGGTACTATTTTTTCAAAAACGAAAATGTAATTATTGATATAACTGGATGGAAGTGTAATGGCCCTCACACAATAACGCGAATTACTGTGTGAAAGCTTTAACGTGCTCATCCGCCTCCTGCGCCAGGCGCTGAACAATCAGCCAGAGTGTTTATCCCGCCAATACGGCGACGAGGACGTGGTGGACCGGGAGGCCTGAAATTGACATTATTGTAGCTATCTCTGTAGATAGGTGTTCACATTTCATCATTTGGAGTAGCTCACAGCTACTTTGATTCTAGAATGCATTCTTTCAAACCACAAATTCACTAGGTCGATTTTCCTTCACGGGTCATGCTTTTAAATTAGTGAAACAAAAAATCCTCGTGAGTTTGAGGTTATGACTTATGCACATCATTAAAATCAATCGTCAAGATTTATCTGTTTTTTAACTCTGAGCTACTCCAAGCATCATGCTTTTGCTTGAAAAAAATCAATATGATACATTTTTAGAGTGTTAGGTCTTCAGGTCACTATATGAATATTATGAACTATTAGAAATAGTTACCTTGTATTTTTGGTATCCGTCTTGTGACTTCATGTGTTGTTAACACGACGCGTTTCAGCAACGAGTTGCCATCTTCAGGTGAGGTTAAGTTTATAAATCACACATTGAGTTCACGTACTCCACAATCCATAACATAATACACATGTGCTTAGCATCATAATATTATATCGTGTTACGTGTACTCAATGTGTGATTTATAAACTTAACCACGCTTGAAGATGGCAACTCGTCGCTGAAACGCGTCGTGTTAACAACACATGAAGTTACAAGACGGACACCAAAAATACAAGGTATTTCTAATACTTCATAAAAATCAATATACAGGGTATACATGTTAACTATAAGATACTACAAGCTTCTAGCTGGTTACCAGACAAACAATGGGAAATAGGCATCCATTAATCGGAAATGCCACCTAACAATGCTACCAGGCGTCGGTACACCTATTGACAAAGTGACCGCTCTCCGTTTATGGGGACCACAGGCTGGAAACTCTCTAGATATTTTTGAAGTCAAAAGTGGGGGGATTAAAAGTTGGAGACACTCTCGCTAGATGGCAAAAGGTGGCTATAGTTTCAATTATTTACCGACATAATTTTGAATGACTGGCATTCTATTTTTGACGTTGTCAGTTGCAGTTGTCAGTTGTCACGTTTCGTGTAGCTTGGTTTTCTGCGTTTTTGTCGGTTATTTCTTTTAAGTGCATAATATTGTGGAAAGTGTTTTTTGGCTTATTATTTTTTATTCTCGGTCAAGCAACTATATTTTATGTGTAAAGGTGAGTTGATATTTAAAATAAACTTGCTAATAACATTGTAAATATAACCTGTCATCCACAACTTATTAATATTTTTTTTATCATTACTAATTTATTGCCTATGTTTAATCAAACGTAAGCAATAAATTAGTAATTATCAAACTGTGTCCTTATTTCCCGCTATAAAAAATATTAATTTTTGTAATCTTCAACAGTAACTGATCATATTATAACACAAGACAAATATAATATTCTGTACCAGTTACATGATAGTAAAGTTTGTTTTTTAATTTTTTATGTGGAATTTTCAGATCTATACGTTAAGTTAAATGGTATCTACGGTATCGGTCGTGTTGTGATGGGGTGTGAAAACAAAACTAGTAGCAGACACAGGTTTCCAGATCCTGCTAAAAACCCGAACATTTTCAAAAAATGGGTGGCAGCATGTGGCAATAAAGAACTAATGAATGTACCACCAGAATGTATCGAATGTAGTCGAAATAATGTATGTTGTAAACAAATAAAAAAGCAGGGATAGTGTTTATGGTTGTTGAAATCTTAAAATGTTTTCTTATTCCCATTTTCCCTGCATATTTGCCAGTTCTTTTTAATATTAATTATATTTCTATTATTTTGTACACAGGGGGTGAAAACAGATGAACGTTACTTAAAAGATATATTATGTTATACAAATATTTATTATTTGTGTAGCATAATTACATCTTAAGTGACGTTCGTCTGTTATCACATGCTGTGTGCAAATTAATACCAAATACAAAAATAAAAGTTTATTAGTTACGATAAAAATCCGATAGGTAGCGCCACAGTAACGTACCCATTTGACAGCTTTTTTACCAACAGAGGCTTAAAAAGTAGGAGACACTCTCACTAGATGGCTCCAAACTTGTCTTCAAAAATATCCCCGAGTTGCCAATCTACAGAGTCATTATTTATCTAGGGGGACTGCCGAGTGCCGACTGACTATCCAGATGGAATATTGGGTGTGCTGTGTCGCTATTTGCTAAGGTTATGGTTACAGCGCAAGCGTTTTCGCGCGAAGTGTACTTCGCGCGTATATGCCCGTATTCGGGCGACTGACGCAAACATGTTGAATACAATATGAGTGGTTACAGTAGAAGCGAATTAGTCGCGCGAATAGCTGGTTATCGCTAGAAGTTCAAACATGTTTGTTTTTTTGCGCGATTTCGCGCGAACTACACATTCTTACAACACCCATAGGTGCTGAATACGGGGGGGGGGGGCGGCAAGCCCCCCGTAGAAAATTCTAGGGAGGCCGGGTCTCCCGAAGAAGGATAAGAAAAATAAACCAAAAACTAACTCACAGTAGCAATTCACGATTTTGAACTAATCTAACGAACCAATATTATGTAGTTCTATATATTTATGTATATATTAATCAGACAGTAGATAATTTATTAAGTACCAGTACAAAAGATGAGATATTAATCTTTAATTTACAATATTGTGGACGTTTCGGCCAATTTATGGTCTTAATCATGACAAAAAGTTGTTAAATAGATTAAAGTTGTCGACACAATGACAATATTGTTCATACATATTACTAAATAAATGAAGTAATCATTTACAACCAACATTTGTATATTATTATGAAAAATTATTTAGAATACTTTTAACAAAAATGGAAGTCAATTAAAAGTATTATAAACAATTTCTTTTGTCACTGATTTGTCAACTACCTATATTATTTTATTTGGAGGATTTAGGCGGCACAGCCGCACACAGATTGCTCATATTCAGTTATGTTACAATGTCATAAATAAACTGAATAATGTGCATTTAGATCATTTAAATTTTGATTCAAAACGGACAAAATTCACGTCACACAACAAATTAATATGCATTTTTTGCAACACTGATTGCATTGAGAACATTTTACAAATCGAATTATTATGAACAAAATAATATTTAACTTACCCTCCACCAGAACGATCACTTCTAGAGTAAGTATCGTCGTCTTTACTGAAACCTGGACTAAACAATGTCTTGAAGCTGAAAGTCAAAGATTTGAGATTAAAATATGAATGCCGTTTAATATAGGCGAATGTGCCACTTGCACTTTTTTTTAAAATTTATTTGCTTCTATTGGGTCGTCCCTTGCAGATTTTCCGATTTTTTCAACACAGTTAGAGAGCCCATTAATTGGTTTATAACCCCCATGTGGGAATCTTATATTTCTTGAACACACTTTTTGTTAGAGCACTTCGCATCAAGTATACAAATTTTAAGTCAGAAAGCACTATATTGGAAAAGTTGTGCCGCAACCAGATTCGAGGTCGAAAACTTGGATTTTTCATTAGGCCTCCGTCATATACAACATAGCAAAAATCATAGGATGTATAAATTTACCGGGCTCAGTAATAAGCTCAGAAGCGCTTAAGTACCACTTCTTGCCCCACTCTCCCCTCCTTGAATGGAATTTTTTTTTATTCAGAACGAAAATATACTTTAATTTGAACAAAATTTTAAAATCAGAGAAACCTTGAACGATTCAAAAGCGGTATGTACTCCAAATCGTGTCCGATTATAGGAAACCATTTCCCGACTTAAAAAAAGAAACTTTGTCCAAGCAAATGTGAGGTACCTATTGATATTTTTTTTTTAAATAAAATATATGTTTTACTGTTATTCTGTTGTTTTTCTGCAAAATCTGTCAGAAGGAATTAATAAAAAAAAACAACTTGTCTTGAGCGCGTAATTTACCCAGAAGGATCCTATAGTTGGAAGAGGGGGTCGTTGTAGCACACGTTAACGTTATTCAATCGCGCTGAAATTTCACAGGGAGTATTTTTTCATAAAATGGAATCATTCTGGGGGGTTCCATAAAAAGAAATCCAAACTTGAAAATAAGGACCACCCTAATACATACATAGACTGTTAAAGTCATAACCTTCCTTGTGTACCATAGTCGGCTACAAAGACGTGTTACCACTTACTGGCCGCAGACATATTTTATGTCTGGCGGCAAGGTCAGCAAGGTTGTTCGTTTACTACGTGGTGACGTCAGTTCGAACGTGAACCAATCACAGAGCGTTTTCGATCACGTGCCAAATTTCAAGAAATTTTAAATTTTATTTTTTTAAATCATGTATAAAAGTGAAAATAGAGCGGTTTTTTTACGAAACTAGTTTATAAATTATTTACTGTTGTCATAATGCTATTTCGACGCACAAATCAAACTAATGCAAGGACCCTATTATAGCCTACACCGACACGTAGCCTGTAGTGGTCAAACTCCTATAGTTATACCTTTGTATGCAATAAACTTGAATGCTACAATATACTTACAACATAAATATCAGCTCAAAAAACCCCAATATTATACGTAGAAGTCTTGAAAAACCCCATGGAGGTTTTTGCTGAACAGTCCCATCTGAAATAAATGAATAAATTACTGTTTAATTAATAATTAAAGTCCAATATTCAAAAGAACTACGATAAAGCCTAGGGTAAAAGTTTGATAGTTTCACATCTGAGTTTTTTTGGTTAACTTTTAGACGAACCAACTGGCCAGCAGCCAATCTCTATATAATATTAAAGAACTGAAACAACATGTAAACTGCAAGATTGTCTAAAAATTTACCAAAAAACCCAAGCGTGGAACTTTCAACCCTTGCCTAGGGCGTAATGGTAAGGGCGGTGGTGGCAGAAATGTTTAAGTCATTTGCTCGTGTGGCAGAAGTTTAAAATAGTGAAGTTTTGATCATAAAACCACTTCCTAATGACTACTTCTTCCAAACCATTATCGCCGCATTATTATGTAATGACAGCTAATTAAACATGTAAAAAAAGTGTACCCAAATCATTTGCTCGCGTCTGGCACTAACTTAATACTTATGGTCCCTGACAAGACCTCCAGATAAATCTCATTGTCAGACGTATATGTCCCTGCCTTAATCAGTACCTAATTAATTTTTGGAGTTTACTACTCCTTAAGAATCGATTTTCATATAAGGCCCCCGGCATGGAAATTTTGTGAGGAGTAAAATTTATACAAGTGTTAACTAAAAAGCATAACGTTTTTGCGTCAACTAAAAAGCGTAGCGTTTTTGTTTCAACTAAAAAGCGTAACATTTGCTTATAATTCGCTCAATTGAAGTCAGATCGATTCGAAACCTGTCTTAATCGAAAGAGGAGAAAATTCTAGATAGATTTTATGTATAATATTGTGTCAAAACAGTTTTTTTCATTTATATGCAAATTCAAATATTATTCTAATTCATTCAATTTTTTGACTATGTTTGAATTTTATGTTTAAAAACCATGGCCTACTGAGTTAGAATGGCTTGTAAGTAATTATTGACATCGGTCGGATCGGATCAAAATTTCTCAACGTTTTTTGAAAATTGATATTTAAGAGTTTTATAGGACACAAAAAAAAATAAAATGGCGTCAGATTTTAAAATGGCGGCCATATGTACTTTTGTAAAAATTATCTGATCTTTTTGAAAATTGATATTTACGAGTTTTAAGGTGCATTTTCATGTGACGCTCGACGCTGGCTTCTAGCGTCAAATGTGGTCACGTGACATAAACGCCATATTGAAAAAAATGTAGCGTCAAAGCTAAACATTGTTTAGCTTTTACGCTGGTTATTAGTTGTCTCTGGTCATTAATGATACGAGTTTTCTACAGCTAGGTACTGAGTTGTGCATCAAGTATCAACACACAGGCTTGCTAAAGAATTGCTTTATGTTGCTACTAGGGGGTTGATTCTACGAATTTAACCCATTGATTTTATTACTTCGAAAGTACCTATTTATTAAGGAAAATACTATCACCTGATGGTTTTTCGATGGTTAATTAAAATTCCCGTCTCACTTAGAACAAAACAATTTTTTTTATTGAATACTAAAAACATTAAAATTTCTCAAGATACAATTTATTTTTTTCTCATATTCTGGTAGTGCATATAATTACCTATAAAAAAGTAAGCATAGTTATATTTTTAATTTTTATTCCTTATAATTCGTGTACTTTCGCCGGTTATTTAAGTCAAAAATATGGGAATTTCATTTTTGATATTCGTATTCAGACATTGTCTTTTCTGTTAATAAATTTACAAAGAGCTTATTTATTAATTATTATAACAAATTCACCAGGGTTTTGATTTATGGATGTCTTTATTTGACGCTCTCTTTACAAGTTTACAACTGTCAAAACCTTGCTGTCTGTTGACGCTAAAATTTGACGCTGGAACTTGACGCTACAGTTTTTCAAGATGGCGTTTATGTCACGTGACCACATTTGACGCTAGACGCCAGCGTCTAGCGTCACATGAAAATGCACCTTTATAGGACACAAAAAAAAAATGGCGCCAAATTTCAAAATAGCGGCCATATCTATGTACTTTTGTAAAAATTTTCCGATCTTTTTAAAAATTGATATTTAAGAGTTTTATAGGACACAAAAAAAATGACGTCAAATTTCAAAATGGCGGCCATATCTATGTACTTTTGTAAAAATGTTCCGATCTTTTTGAAAATTAATATTTAAGAGTTTTATAGGACACAAAAAAATAAAATGGCGTCAGATTTCAAAATGGCGGCCATATGTACCTACTTAAGAAGTAAACTCCAGTCGTGCGTCGAAGCTGACACACTTTTTTTTTTAATTTTATGATAAATCAAAATTTAAATCATTTGCTCGTCAATGAAATTTACACGAAATGTTAATTTAGTAATGAAAAGTAAGGAAATAATAGTCTGGCATTTTTTTTTTACTACGATAATGGAAGGCGAATTTTCAGTTGCAAAAAAAAGAAACATTAAATTATTTGCTCGTGTCTGGCTCTGGACTGAATTGTTCTATTGTATGTTAAAACTATAAATATTACTATGTCAAACATTAGTGTCACTGATTTTCCAAAGTCAGAAGGTTTTTTACCAATTATTGCCGAAATCGTTAGTCTGTGAGCACAACACAGGTCAAACGGATCGAAACTAAATTTTGGTAGGATGTTTAATATGTAAATAGGAAGAGTCCTATAGTTTTTGGGAAAAATCGGCGCATCCGCAGAAGAGATATGTGCTATAACGTTTCCCATTAAAAAATACATAACCTTACTCCTGTACTCAAATATGAGAAAAGCTATTTAAAAACGGTTTAGGTAGCTTCATTCTGCTTGTAAAATAGTTTGAAAAACGTTTAAAACATTTTTCTCTAGCTCTACAAATGAATGATCTACGAGGCATAACAAAAATATTGAAAACTTCATTTTTTCTATATAACTTTTTACTGACACCTGGTATATCAATTATCTTCTTGCGACTGAATTCCTTATGAAAAACTGTACTGCTTTGCTATTTTAACCTATTCTCTATCATTACAAATAACGAAGTATTCCATGGGTAAGGTCGGTTTTGCGCTCAGATTAGAGATGATACAAAATACTAGGAACAGTTATTTTGGAACAGTTTCGAACGAAGAACAGATTGGAACAGTTGTCAGTTTAATAAAATACCTGTTCCGGGCTGTTCCAATGCTTCGACTGTTTCGAGTAACAGAACGGACATTCTTCTGCATTAAGAAACTGTTGCAATGAATCATATTATCATGACGTGCAAAAACTAATCAGTTAAAATAATAATCTGGAGTCATGTAATATTTTTGTTTTTAGTTATTTTTGTTTTCATTTCTTTGTTGATTTTAAATAACGCTTTTTATTTAATGGTAAAATTCATTTTTCGCTATTGATTTTCTGTAAAAGTATATTTTTAACATATTGTCGACAAATTTATTTTGTTTTTTTTTAATAATTAGGTACCTACCTTAAATTATTAAACTTGAATAATAGAATTAATTCACGAAAAAATACAAATAATATACACTTCATAATTTCAAATTTTTATACGTTGCATGTTACAAGCTATTCCGAGAATGTCAAGATTCCAACGTCGGAACTGTTAAAAAGTAACAGGTTTTTGGAACTGTTCCGTAAGCGGAACAGGAACGGAACGGAACTGTTATTAAAAAATAACAGTTTGTACCACCTCTAGCTCAGATCGATCTGTAGAGTTTGAGCGAGTTCGAGCGAGGGATAGAGATAGATATAGAGCAATGTTAAATTTACGAAATTCAGACTCTACAGATCGATCTGAGCTCAAAGCCGAACTTACCCCATATAAATAATTAAAAAATAGGGCGCCCTGTATACCGGGTGCTGATTTGCTTTGCGGGTAATAGGGAGTTTACATGTAAAATCATGTTTATGAATTTTCCTGCTTCCCTATATATTTTGGTGAAAAAAAACAAATACAAAATTTGTTCATAATTAAAAACTCTATCTGACACGTATGCTTGCAAATTACCAATATGCAGCTTTTAATTACAAAATAATTATTGAGGAACAGTGATTAAGTTTAAATTAAAAATATTTTATCCGAATAGCCATGACTTCAACAAATTGTGTTTTATCACCCCTGCCACCCTCGGAACTTAAAAAATATAGAAAAGTGTGCATTCATGACACTCAGAGGGGGCTTAAAACGCATGCAAAAAATCAGCGAGGTAGGTGATATTTCCACAATACCATAGGGAAAATCTCCCTGTCGCCTGTACTATAGTCATTCTTTCAGTTTAACTTGATTCGAGCTGGTTTGATTTTCTTGGGCTTCTTTCTTCTTTAAACGGTAGCGGCGATCTCTCTCCGCACCCGGGAGTGGTTTTGGTCGGTCGCGAATGGCATAATGCCTTTTTATTTTGCTCTTCCTTGTTTTCGGTCTCGGTATTTTATTTTTCAATCGTCGCTACAAATTTGTTTATATTACAAATTTATTTTTTTTGGTGTCAAAATATCGGCAATGCTCGTCTATGAAATACAGTTTAATTTGTCCTAAACGGACAAGTAGTTTGGTCGCTAGCTCGCTTCTTAGTGAGCGGCGACCGCGCCTCGACAATTTTTCAGAGCAATCTTCCGGAGGGTATGACGTCGTTGGTTATTAATATTATTCATTGAAGCGCATACTTTTGTGTTGTCGCCGAATTGATCGTTCAAGTTTCAGGCGATATAAGCATTATTTTTCTATCTGCTATCGTTTAGCTCTACGAAGACGACGAAAGTACATCATTTTCGTCACACGATTTTTCCGAACAAGCTCCCCGGACAAAACGTAAGACGTTAATCGAATTCACGTCAAACTTTTGTTTTTTTAATAAAAAAACTAAGGTCATCTAAAAGGAAGTTAGCAGTGTGGTTTTACCCACACACAAAACCTCTTTTTTGCTTTTTATTTCAACTGGTTATTTTAGAAAAACAGTTTCAATCCTATCACACACAGGTTTTCTGGTTAATTTTTTTTTTTGTGAGATATGTTTCAAAAGGAAATCAGTTCTACTTCTTTAGCTGTTCTATAGCAATCGGCACAACGCACAGTTGGTTTGCTTAAAACATGAACTGTCTAAAAATTAACCAAGTTAATCAACTTTGAACAAACTACTTATTTTAAAAAACAGAAAATTTATAACTTTTATACGCTTTTATTCCCTTAGATCTTATAATACGACATACGTAGTACTAACCTGCAGCTATGTAAACCATAATTTTTAATTAACTTGTAACAAGATTTTAAAACTAAATAATTTTTATAGAATCATTATTTCCAATTATTTTCTTTCTATTTTCCAACGTCATTTCTCTTTTTAATTGAGGTTATGTATCGAAAAATGAAAACAATTATCAAATATGCCAAACAAGGATATCTCAAATTGAAGCGGAAGCTATTGTGTAACTTTAGTGAATTTGTTCATTTTCACATTTTCATTTCATGTGAATGATTTCACTCGATTGTGTAACATAATATGGAATCACTCGTGAAATGTAGGACGACGAAGTAGTGATTTTACTTTTTGTTGTATATTTTCACTTTAAAACCACAATAATGTGGATATGATAATTCAACTCAATTAACAACTAATAAGAAATAGTCAGAAAGAGATGGACGTTTTCCTTGTATTCATGCCTTCTCTATCCGGCGCATTTGGATGCGCAAAGGTACACTACTACTAGTCAACTAGCACTCCATACGATCATACGATGAATAAAATGCGCTCGTAGCCTTGAAGTGATAAAAACTCGGGTCGCAGTGCCAAAACCCTGTCGACAATATAGTGTATTTGCTAATACAGGCCTTGTGGCTTTAATACGTGAACTTAAGTTTGTTTTTGGACAAAATAAAAAATTCAACCCCTTAATACATCCCTTAAAATAATATTTTTTTCTTAATTTCAATATTATTATCATTGCAACCTCTGTACCAAATTAAATACACCCTTCAGTAAGTAAATCACTATCCGCAAAACTAGTGTTTTCATAAAATTTGTAAGTCCGGTCCTATCGGGCCGATTTTATTAAAATTTTAGCAGCACATTTTGATCTTTACTAAAAGGTTAAATTTCAATTTTGAAACAATTCTGAAATTTTTTTCGGTATTTTCGGGCCCAAAAACTTTTTTCAACCCCTAAAAACTACCCTTAAAATAGTCCGATTGGGCCCATTTTAAATAGGTTCCGTGCGGTGATAGATTCCAACGTGTGTACCAAATTTCGTTCAAATCAATTAAGTCTTTCGAGAGTTATGCCGCGAACACATATATATATATATATAAATATATAAATATATATATATATACATATATATATATAAACATTTCCAAAAATGGTGCCAAAGTGTTCAGGAGGCTATGAAACGTCGAGAAATTTTGGTCCGACCCCTAGGTCCCGCCATCCGACCGACGCCAATAGTGTATGTGCCATATGGCAAATACACTAATAAATTATTATAGTTACACCTTCCTATTACATCACAGCGGCGGGGGTATCGGGACACTGAGCAGCGCTAACTATGAAATAAAAGTGAACTACAATAGTCAAGGGATAGGAATGAGCTTTCCATAATTATGTATTCTCTAAGGGTGAATTACAAACTCAAGACATCCTTTTAATTTATTCCTTAATTAAATGTAAGATCGATTTGGCGTTTTGACTTTTGACAGCTAGCAAACTGACAGTTCTAACGTCATCACAAAAAAAACAAAGTTTTATTTTGGAAATAGTTTATGCATGAGTGTGACCCTGTGGTGTGACCTGTCAAGTCACTCAAGTTTGAACTTTGCCTGAAGACTGATATCGCTGACTTATATTATTTTATAAGAAATATAATGTATCACATATTTAAATGTTTGATTTTGATTTGTGTTGTGCTACATGCATTTGCATGGAAAAACTTTCATAGAGGCCGATCAGTTGGAGGTAATTTAGGAGACCCGATATCACAAAAAAATAATACTACACCTTCTGAAGACAAGTGGTTTGTTCAGACATTGGATCATTTTAATCCATCCGATGATCGTGTGTGGAAACAGGTAATAATAATTTTTATTCTTTTAAATACATTGTACTAATTTGATAAATACATTATGTTTAAATTTACCTATTGAAAACCAAAATTTTTTTATATTATAGCGTTATTTTGTGAACAATGAATTCTACAATGGGTCAGACGAAGGACCTGTGTTTTTAATGATAGGTGGCGAAGGAGAAGCCAGTGCAAAGTGGATGATAGAAGGCCAATGGATTGAGTATGCCAAAGAGTTTGGTGCGCTTTGTTTTCAATTAGAACATCGCTATTATGGAAAAAGTCATCCTACACCGTTAGTAACCATATAGCTGATTCTATCTATCCATCCCTATAAATAAAGTTGTATTAAATGTTTCTCTGTTAAGTTTGTTGATTATTTTATTTTTTTCACTGATTTGGGGGAAGCCTCCATCTGTGCTAAATAATGAATATTTCAGCTAGGTTGTAATATATTAAAGTATTTGATAATTAATATAGTTAACATTCTTTCAGAGATTTAGGTACTAAGAATTTGCAGTACTTAAACAGTGAACAAGCATTAGCTGATATAGCGGCTTTTGTTGAAGCTATGAATGATGAATTCAGCTTTGGACCATACGTAAAATGGATTGCTTTTGGTGGTTCTTATCCTGGTTCTTTAGCTGCATGGGTTCGGGCTAAATATCCACATTTAATAACGGGTTCAATGTCTGCTAGTGGACCACTTCTAGCCAAAGCTGACTTTTTTGGTAACTTTTAGAAATAAACATGATTATAGTCAAGTTCCAAAATTTAAGATAGTAAGTCATCTTATACAGGGTGTCCAAGACTTGCGTTGTCGGCCGATATATTGATTTTGGGTGAAGATAGAAAAAAAGTTTTTATACAAAAGTTGTATAAATTTTAATGGTGTATAACCTAAAAATATTTTCAATTATACAGCCTGTCCCATTTAAGCGTGGCAGATCAAAGCTATGTTTTTTTAACCTAGCACCCTGTTTTTATTTGTTTTTTCAATTCTGCATCTAAATGTGAATAGAAATTGTAAGGGAAGCCATGCTCGAAAATTCAGTAATTTTTAAATTATTCAAGTTTTTTAGAAATTTTTGACACGTGCAAGCCTTTACCTAAAATTTGACATAGCCAAAACAGAAACCTTTATCAAACTGAAATTTTGAGGATCACTAGATAATGGACCGACAAATCAATGTCTGTCCTAAAAAAATGAATCTATTATACAGGGTGTTCAAAATAACGTACTTCTTTTACCCAACTTCAATCACGTGTAACTTTTGATTGTTAAATACAACGAGATTATTTTTTTGCTGGAATTGTATTCTTTAGGATATTTACTAACACTTTTATTAAGGGTTGTCCAAACCTAAACCTATTATTTTAATACGAAAATATTAGGTTTAGGTTTGGACAACCCTTAATAAAAGTGTTAGTAAATATCCTAAAGAATACAATTCCAGCAAAAAAATAACCTAGTTGTATTTAACAATCAAAAGTTACACGTGATTGAAGTTAGGTAAAAGAAGTACATTATTTTGAACACCCTGCATAATAAATTAATTTTTTTAGGACAGACATTGATTTGCTCGTCTATTATCTAGTGATCCTCAAAATTTCAGTTTGATAAAGGTTTCTGTTTTGGATATGTCGAATTTTAGGTAAAGGTCTGCATGTGTCAAAAATTTCTAAAAAACTTGAATAACTCAAAAATTACTGAATTTTCGAGCATGGATTCCCTTACAATTTCTATTCACATTTAGGCGCATAATTGAAAAAATAAATAAAAACAGGGTGCTAGGTTAAAAAAAAACATAACTTGGGTTTGCCACGCTTAAATGGGACAGGCTGTATAATTGAAAATATTTTTAGGTTATAGACCATTAAAATTTATACAACTTTTGTATAAAAACTTTTTTTCTATCTTCACCCAAAATCAATATATCGGCCGACAACGCAAGTCTTGGACACCCTGTATAAGCGGCAAAGCTTTTATTCATGTGATGCATTCTCCTTGTTACGAACTATGCATGACTTAAATTTTTGAACTTGACTATAGGTACTGTTAAATTATTTAAATTAAAACAGTAAAACAAAACAGAGGAACTTTCTTTTTTCAGAGTATTATAGGGTGGTTGAAGATGCTCTTAGAACGTACAGTGATGACTGTGTTAAAGCAGTTCAACAAGGAACCAATCAAATTGATATTCTTTTACGGCATATGATTGGCCAAAAAAATTTAAATAAAAAATTTAATTTATGTGATCCAATTGAAAAGTCAGTGAAGAATGAATTTGATATATCCAATTTTTATGAGACACTTGCAGGCAATTTTGCCGGTATTGTTCAGTATAATAAAGATAATCGTCAAGGAAAATCGGCAAAAACTGCTAATATAACAATTGATACTCTCTGTGATATAATGACAAACTCAACTATTGGTCCAGAAGTTGACAGACTAGCGTCAGTAAATAATTTGCTTCTAAATGCTACAGGGGAAAAGTGTTTGGATTACAAATATGACAATATGATTCTGGAATACAGAAATATCAGTCTGGATAGCGAAGTTGCAGAAGGAGGTATGCGTGGTGTATATGGGATTTAGAGAAATTAGACCGGCCAACATTTTACAAGTGATTGTTTAGATCAGATTCTTTGTTTGTTATTACAAAAAATCTTACACGCACGTTTTACCCCCTTTGGGGTTAAATTTAAAAAAAACTTGTATATCCTATAAGCTTCCTCAATAAACGGGCTATCTAACAAAAAAAAATTTTTTTTAATTGGACTTGTAGTTCCTGAGATTAGCGCGTTCAAACAAAAAAAGAGTTTATTTTTGTTTGTTTGAACGCGCTAAACTCAGAAACTACCAGTCCGATTTGAAAAAAAAATTCTTGTTAGATAGCCCGTTTATTAAGGAAGGTTATAGGCTATTCGATTTTTTTTTTTAATTCAATCCCAAAGGGGGTAAAACGTGGATGTTAGGATTTCTTGTTATTACAATAAATCCTACACTCCCGTTTTCACCCTTTGGGATTGAATTTTTAAAAAACTCGTATATGGTCTCAATGATTACTATTTTGCTTCTTTTACAGACTAGTAGTTCCTAAGATTAGCGCCTTCAAACAAAAAAGGGCAGACCTTTTTCTATACAATACATTCATTTTTGAACGTTTTTTATGGTATTTTTGCCATTTTTCTCGCTATTTCGTTGTTTTAAATTTTATATAAATAAAGTTAGGGGGGTGCATTAGAAAACTTCGCACGGGTTGTCGTGAATCATAGTTTAGGCACTAAATGACGCCTTTTTACTGTAACTGTATAACTGTAACTCCCAGTCTTTTAGAAGATGTCTTTATTTTGAACCTTTCTTCTTAACTCATATTACCTACTTTAAGAATTACTTGCCAACGTTTGATGGTCTAATTTCCAAACACGCTACAGATCATTTCATGTTACATGTAACATTATCAAGAAACATTGTAAATTATTTTGTAATGTTTATTTTAGGTCGACAGTGGATGTATCAAACATGCACCGAATTTGGTTTTTATCAAACATCGGCATATCAACCACCAATTTTCGGTAACAAATTCCCCTTGGAATTTTTCGTAAAACAGTGTGAAGATATTTTCGGTCCACGTTATAACGAAGACTTCATTGAACATTCCGTTGACCGTACTAATATGTTTTACGGTGCTCTGAATATTGAAGTATCAAATGTTGTTTTTGTGCACGGATCTATCGATCCTTGGCATGCACTTGGCATTACAAAGACTGTTGATAACAAAGCGCCAGCTATTTATATCAAAGGTATAACTATTGTTGGATACCTAAATTATTTTTTACTAGTGGACCCCGTGCAAGAACGATCTTGCAATAGCTATTAGCTAGATAGGTACAGTAACATCTCTGTAAATTGCTGTTCATTAAATCAGCTTTTCTAGCCCTTCCTCTCCTGCGCCGTATTATTTTCAGTCATTTCTCACTTTTGCTAAGAAGAAATAAAGAGGAGAGAGTTCCGTTAATAAGTCAGCATTTTTTTCCCCAACAACTTTGTAGGCGCTGGTTTAATGAAAGTCTGCAGTATTAAAAAAAGAATTCATAGAACGTTAATATTGTTAAATTTTGTGAAAATGTATAATTGGAGATCTCATTATTTTTGTGTGATATCAAGAAACCAAGCTCAGATAAGCCTGGCAGACACCAGTAAATTCCGGGTGAACCTGTACCTTATGTTGTAAAAAAAATAGATTATGGACTGGGACCAGTCAAAGAAGTTGCCCGGTAGTGAAATGAGTGCCAGTCTGAACCTGTCAGTAACATAGAGATATCATAGATAGATTATGGGAGTCGTAGGCACAACTGTATGTGACAGTGTCAGGATAGAAAACGGATAGTTTCTCTTTTCCTTGTCTTCTGACGCATTTGTGAATTTAAAAATGTATAGTAGGTATTGTTAATTTACATCTGTAACCATGGTTATGCATTTGTGATTGAAAAAGATAGAAGTACACGTCTATTCTCCATCTCTATCTTTTCCACCGATACTTTTTTGGGTGGCTTCCAACCTCTATCTATGATATCTTTATGGTCAGGAACCCTTTTATACAAATATCCAGTGATTTTGTATCTTCTAGATGCATTGTATCTTCTACATGCCATATATTAGAAGTATTTACGGACACGCCAACATGTGCAACGTACTTTTTTGTTTTCATTTCAGTCTGTCGTGAAAACTTGCATGTAGCTATCACACTTGCAATCTATGTAAAGAGTGCATGCGTCAAATGCCCGGTAACGTAGGTCTTGTCTAATGTCTTGTGCTTGTCAATCTGTCAATCACAGAACACTAAATATTCATATTTCATATATCTTCTACAAATACATAATAATATATGCTTGCAAATATGGTTCACATACATTACTGAAATAATATAATGTAAAAATTTTGGAGCATACAAGTAATTCAAGAATTACAAGGCGCGATATTCATGTAGGTACTGTGTGTAAACGGTTTTATTGAACATAGGGAAAATAACACTGAGAAGTTTTATAATTTTGTAGTAGGCTATGAGCCATAAGACCTTATATAAATATGTATTGGATTACATAGAAAAAATAGTACAGTAAATTTTTCAAACAATTTTCCATAGCAACGGTTGACTATTAAGCGTTACTCGGAACTGGCTAAATAAAAAAGTCATGATGTGTCGTAAGACACCCGCTATGCTTTTTACGCATTGTATATAAAACCGAATTTATCAAAGATATAAATAATACAATTAAAAAGTTATTATTTGATCGCCATTTTGAAATCTGACGCCATTTTATTTTTTTGTGTCTTATTAAATTCTCAAATATCAATTTTCAAAAGGATCAGATAATTTTTACAAAGAAATATATACCTATGACCGCCATTTTGAAATATGACATCATTTTATTTTTTTGTGTCCTATAAAACTCGCAAATATTAATTTTCAAAAAGATCGGATCATTTTTGCAAAAAAGTACATATGGCCGCCATTTTAAAATCTGACGTCATTTTATTTTTTTGTGTTCTATGAAACTCTCAAATATCAATTTTCAAAAGGATCGGATAATTTTTACAAAAAAGTACATACGGCCGCCATTTTTAAATCTGACATCATTTTATTTTTTTGTGTCCTATGAAACTTTCAAATACCGATTTTCAAAAGGATCGGATAATTTTTACAAAAAAGTATATATGGCCGCCATTTTGAAATCTGACGTCATTTTATTTTTTTGTGATCTATGAAACTTTTAAATATCAATTTTCAAAAGGATCGGATAATTTTTACAAAAAAGTACATACAGCCGCCATTTTGAAATCTGACATCATTTTATTTTTTTGTGTCCTATGAAACTTTCAAATACCGATTTTCAAAAGGATCGGATAATTTTTACAAAAAAGTATATATGGCCGCCATTTTGAAATCTGACATCATTTTATTTTTTTGTGACCTATGAAACTCTCAAATATCAATTTTCAAAAGGATCGGATAATTTTTACAAAAATGTCCATACGGCCGCCATTTTTAAATCTGACGTCATTTTATTCTTTTGTGTCTTATGAAACTCTCAAATATCAATTTTCAAAAGGATCGGATAATTTTTACAAAGGAGTATTACATATTTCCGCCATTTTGAAATATGACGTCATTTTATTTTTTTGTGTCCTATAAAACTCGCATATATCAATTTTCAAAGGGATCGGATAATTTTTACAAAAAAGTACATATTATGGCCGCCATTTTGAAATCTGACGTCATTTTATTTTTTTGTGTCCTATGAAACTTTCAAATACCGATTTTCAAAAGGATCGGATAATTTTTACAAATAAGTATATATGGCCGCCATTTTGAAATCTGACATCATTTTATTTTTTTGTGACCTATGAAACTCTCAAATATCAATTTTCAAAATGATCGGATAATTTTTACAAAAAAGGACATACGGCCGCCATTTTGAAATCTGACGTCATTTTATTTTTTTGTGTCCTATGAAGCTCTCAAATATCAATTTTTAAAAGGATCGTATAATTTTTAGAAAGGAGTTCTACATATTTCCGCCATTTTGAAATCTGACGTTATTTTATTTTTTTGTGTCCTGTAAAACTCGCAAATATCAATTTTCAAAAGGATCGGATAATTTTTACAAAAAAGTATATATGGCCGCCATTTTGAAATCTGACGTCATTTTATTTTTTTGTGTTCTATGAAACTCTCAAATATCAATTTTCAAAAGGATCTGATAATTCTTACAAAAAAGTACATATGGCCGCCATTTCGAAATCTGACACCATTTAATTTTTTTGTATGCTATAAAACTCTCAAATATTAATTTTCAAAAGAAATCGGATAATGTTTACAAAAAAGTACATATGGCCGCCATTTTGAAATCTGACGCCATTTTATTTTTTTGTGTCCTATAAAACTCTCAAATATTAATTTTCAAAAGGATCTAATAATTTTTAGTGTGCTTTATTTCCTGATTTTATTACATTTATCCCAAACGTTACCGGAGAAAGACCTTTTGCCTGTGAAAATTCAAAAGTACGATTTGCACCCGGACGAAACTCGGGCTGGTCAGCTGGTTACCATAATATTGTATTGTCACCGGAGCTACACATGTGTGCAAAATTTCAACTCAATCGGATCATGGGAAGTGGGTAAAAATTCAAAAGTACGATTTACACCCGGACGAAAGCCGGGCCGGTCAGTTAGTTACCATAATATTGTATTGTCACCGGAGCTACACATGTGTGCAAAATTTCAACTCAATCGGATCATAGGAAGTGGGTGAAAATTCAAAAGTACGATTTACACCCGGACGAAAGCCGGGCCGGTCAGCTAGTTACCATAATATTGTATTGTCACCGGAGCTACACATGTGTGCAAAATTTCAACTCAATCGGATCACGGGAAGTGGGTGAAAATTCAGAAGTACAAAGGGACATAGAGACAGAGAAAGTCAAATTGTTCGGGAAGGTATGATGAACGTCGAGAAATTTTGGTCCGATCCGATCGACGTCAATAATTAGTTACACGTCATTTTAACTCAGTAGGCCAGGGTTTTTAAACTTAAATTCAAACATCAGCAGTCAAAAAATTGAATAACTATATTGAAATAATGCAATATAAGACAGGGCATACGCTATCTTCCAATATCCATATCACACTGTGCAACAGACAAGGACAACCGAAACAAGTTCGCGATTTATTAGATAAAGTCGCATTTATTTAGTTTAATAATCATATAAATCTGTATAAAAAAACTGTTTTGACACAATATTATACATGAAATCTATCTAAAATTTTCTGCTCTTTCGTTTAAGACAGGTTTCGAATCGATCTGACTTAAATTGAGCAAACTATAAGCAAAAAACACCGTTTTTTCTAATTTGCTCCCCTCTGGGGCCAAAATTCAAAAATCGGGCGACGTTAGGATCAAATAGACCCCGAGAGGAACCGAACAAAAAAAAGTTTTTGAAAATTGGTTCATCCGTTTGGGCTGTACGCGTGACACAAAATAGCGTGACAGATTCACAGATTCACAGACAAAGCGAGTGTATATAGGCGCTTCTAGCTTCGCTAAGATCGCGCCTAAAAATGAGCTAACATTTCTGTATTTGATACATGGATGTTCTATTAGGTATTTATTTTGACGTTTGTAAAGTTTCCGCTATTTTCTCAAAGCACATGTCCGTTCACTCCGTATTGACCAATGAATGACAAGCAGATCCAGAAAAGATAAAATACCGCGATCCTGTACATATTGGCGCGTCGCCCGATGTCTGTGTTGGCATCTAGAAGAGTCAAAATCACTGCAAATATCGCAGATATAGATATGTAAATAATATATACTATATTGAATTATTTCATAGAAACGATTTTGTTTCTTACAGGTACAGCCCATTGTGCAAATATGTATCCAAAATCAGATCGCGATTTACCTCAATTGAATGCTGCTCGTATAATGGTTGGACAGCTAATCGACACATGGATTAGATTGGGATAAGGTGTGTTGCAATTTAAATTAATTTTTTTTATATATTCACAGCAGCTGAAACCATTTTGTGTTAAAAATAGCGGGCGGTTTTGTATCTTTGGTCAATGTGCGTTTTGTATGCTAAAACTACAGTGACTCCGGTTTGCGGGATATTTAGACAGCATTTGTTATCTTTTAAAAAAAATTGTTAAACAGTTTACAAACAAACGAGAATTAGAAAGAAAAAAATCAGACAAAATAGTTTTTTTTTTATTCTAGTTGGAATGTTTTTTTGTGTTCCAATAACTGAAGCCAGTACTGTTGATGCTAAATTCTAAATTAGCTGTTCATACATTATGGCCCATGGACCTCCAGAGGTCCACGACGTTTACGCAACTGAAAGAAACATTGGTCTTTTATTAATTCAAGTTTTGAGTTTGAGATTTTAGAAATAGCTTGGAGTTCCTCTTTTTCCTAATGAATTTGAATAAGGTTTTGTGAACGACTGACATTGAAGAATCGCTACTTTAAAGCTAATATTAAGTAAAATTAAAATTGATTATCACATTACAAAAAAATATTGTTGTTTTTCGTTATTGATTGTGGAGACTGAATTCTATATCACTGGCTGTGAATTGATTGTGTTGAGTAATTAATATGTAATAAATAAATGGTTTCATAATTTTATAATTCAATCTTTTTTAATACTGCCCTTTATACTTCTTGAGCACAAGCATAAAATATATACCTAGTGCGTCTGCAGCGTACACCCATACGCAGCAGGGTGACAAAGAGGCAGCTGCCCCTTGGAAGACAGGCTTGCTTCCTCAGATGAATTTTCTTTAGTTTGTACCACTGCATTAAAATATTAAATAAAGTTCAGTATTTATGCCCTTGCTCCCTCAGAACCACCTGAAATTTACCACAACTAGCATAATATAACAGAGTGTTAAAAAAGAGTCCAAGAACATACATCGAATAATTGATTGGAATAAACATGATCGATTAGAAATAAGTTAGTTTTCGACTTTTGTATATGGCATGAGAGAAGAGGGGCATCTCAAGATTTCATACTACCTTAGAAAACCTTTAGAGCCAGTGCTGGTCTGTAATCGTGTGAGGTACCCTCTCATTTAAAATGACCGAATTTATTTTGATTTTTTTGTTATGTTTCACATTTTCCAAACACTGATATTAATTTTATCCTAAGCAGAAAAGTAAAATAAAAAATTAAACCATAAATATTTTTTATTTTTTAAATTTACATTTTATTAAAATAAATTTTCATATTATGTTGATAAAATTAAGACATTTTTAACTTTTAAAGTAGTTTATACAAAATTTTGGGAAGCATAATTCTGATGTTTAATATGTTAACTATTTGCCCAAACTAATGGCACACTCTCTCGGATCACCTTCCCGATTAAATAAATAAATAACACGACATTGCACTAACGTCTAATAATAGTCTTAGTTTGAATTAGAAACATTCACAAGAAATTCACAAATACAACACAAATATATACCACAGACTATCGTATGTCACGTGATTTGTGTTCTATCTATGATACATTTATTTTAATTTACCGTTATAATAATAAATTCTACACCTTGTCATGATAGTTTCTAATTTCAATATCAAAATTAAACAGATTTTAATAAAAATAGTTTTAATTGCTTCTGCATAATATTATTTTTCATACCTTTCGATTTTATTATTGGTTTTGAAAAACGATTAAAAATTAGTTTTGAATGAAGTATAGTAACCATAAATCTAATTATTGTAAAAAATAGAATTTAAATAAAATTTAGTGAATCACGTCAGCCTTTCCTTCTTAAAAGACATATTAATTAATTAAAAACAAAACCCATATGGCTCTTTTTTTCATTTTAAAGTAAGGCCAAGGAATTCACAATATTAAATGCTACCAATCTGTAAAGAGTACTAAAGCGAACGGAATTTTAAAACTACACTAAAATCATAAAAACAAATTAGAATTTGTTTTGTCGTTGTGTTCAAATGTCAGTTTCTCTCTTTTACTGTTTTTTTTTCTTTTAAGTTTTTTTAATAGTCATTTAAAAATATTTTTTCATATTTGATAAAAGTTATAACAATTATAAGAAAATATGTACAACAAAAATTATGAGTTTTAAAACAATATCTATTAATTAGCTATTCTTCCAGACTCTAACTGAATCATAATAACCATTTGAGGTTGTCAATACTTTCTGTGATTGTGTTCACGGTGGGATGGTTGTGATTGTCTCGCTTCTCTCCAGTCTCTTGGTTCTTTATGACCGCGAGCCTCGTGATGGTGGTGATGATGATGGTGTCTCTTTTTTTCTCCCGATACTGCAGGAGGTTTACTCACTTCAGGTATAAGCTCACCATTACGGTAACTCAGCGGTTCATCTAATGTTTCTTTACGTCTGAGGGGCGAATGATTAACTCCGGCAGCAGCAGACGCTTTATAACCGCTCACTTTATTGCCAGCAGATTCATGTAAATTCTCCCACGCTTGGCGGTAGTAGCGGTTAAGACCGTTACGTGATTCTGAACTAGAGGAATCAAAAGATGCAACCGTATTGCAATCCGGCGAAGCGCGATGGCGATAATGTTTGGCACTATGATTTCTGAAAATTAACATATTACGTCTATTATTAATAAATTATGCAAAGCTGTGAGTTTACACTTTGTCAGATTACATCTATGTTAGGTACTTAAGATTTTTAAATGTTTGATCTGTATTAAAACCATCTAATCTTAAACCTTTCATTTAGTGTCAAAATATTAGCTACTTATTTCGACTTAAATATGTTTTGTATTAGTATTTCCTTGTGCATTATAAATCATAGGCAATATTTTTATATGCTAACTATTGGCAGATACGTGCTACATAGTGCTTGTATAATAAGTATAAGGAATTTTCATGATTTTTGCAGCGTCGTATAACTAATTATTATAGTACCTAAAGATTTTTGACGTTAAAGACCTTGTCACTTATAAACACAAGTTCTGGCTGCAGAAAAATGAATGCAAAAATAACAATTTTCTTCTATGTAGGTATTTGAAAGTTCAGAACTAAAAAAAAGTATTAGTGATGGATTTTGAGTATAGGTAAGTGTTTCTATTGATTAGCAATAAAAAAAACATGCAAATTCCTTACTGGCCCCATATGTTACGCTTAGAATGCTTCAGTCCCGTTTGTGTGTAACCTGACAACCTCTGATTGAATGGTTTAGTATTAAAGTGAATAATGTTTTATGTTTATACACTCCTCCTGGCCTGAGAAAAACTAAAGGGTGCTATGATTTGTGCACGTGGGGATACGGTGCTGTTTTGTTGTGCAGTTTGTGTCACAAAAGTACAGTACCTTCTCCAAAAACGCTATGAAAACAACAGTTAGATGGGATTTGAGAAATATCCGGCTCTGTGATGAGAGCGATAGTTGCGTGCGAACTCTCGCCTGCCAACTTGCTGGTCGGGAAAAGGCAGGGCCAGGAGGGTGTACCAGCGGGACGGCATCGGTCGCGCCTTAGGAAGCTTGTGCTTGCGCTTACGACCCACGCCACTACGACAGACAACCACCCGTTTGTTAGTCACACGTTCAACTAAACACTAACACTAAGCCAAGTAGTGCCGACACTTCATAAAATAATAGGTATACTGATTCCATCAGGACTGACTTAAGTATATGTAAAAATATTTAAATATCACACAAAAATGATATGTTTAAATTTTCTTGACAGTACTGCCTATCTATAAAGTAAAAATTATAAATATAATACTGTGCATTTATTGTATTTTAAAACGGCAATAATTTTTGCCGATATAGAAAAATAAACTAAGTACCTACTACTAGGTAGGTACATCTTGTAAAAATTATGTGGCAGAAACATTAATATTTTATAGCAGTGATAAGTCACCATATGCATAAATTATTATTTTCTTATTTTGTAGAAAAGCGGCGTTGACATAAAAGTTTGCTAGCACCATCCAGTTTGCGCTAGTTTGCTAGCCCTTGCGAAACTGTTTAGTGTTTATATAAAAAATTGGTTCCAGTACTTAAAAATAGTTTACGCTGTCATCAGCCACAAAAATGAATGAATTTGCTAAACATTGGTGCACAAAAATACACACGCTTTCAATTTCACTAGCGCAAGTAAAATAAGACGTGCAATATTAGCGCTAGTAACTGTTTCCGTTACATGTTTGTAACATTCTTTAAATGTTTGGATTTTTTTGAAGTTTTTCCCATGTTATGCTTGTTTTTGACTTTACAGTCGCTATTAAGTAACGCTGTGAAATTTTATTTGTTTTGATTTGTAAATAGAATTATATTTTGTTAATAAAATCTTTTTATCTATCTGTAACATTCTAGTCGACTATGCTAACTGGCTGGCAGTGGCGTAACTTCACTTCGCGGGGCCCAGGTGTAAAATTTTTTTTGGGGCCCTCCCTCCCCCCTTTACCCAACTAAGAAAAAATTTCAATTATTCATGACATCATCATCCCATCAACATTTGATTGTATTCTCAAAATGTTCTACGTCATATTATATGAACGACTCTAATTAAAAGAAGTTCTACTGGTATTCTTCAGACAATAATATTGCGCTCTTTTATATTTAAGGATAAATAAATCCTCCAGTCGTCTTCATCAAATCATAATTATTGACATAAACGATATAGAGTTTGCTAAGAATTTCATATTAAAAAGCAATTAATTGAAACAATAGTATTTGAATCTAGAAAGTAAATGCAATCTGCGCTTAGATCATATATAATTGGACTGAGAAAAAAATCGAGTGTAAGGATTAATCAATCAGTAGTTGACCCAAAAATTGGGGGCCGCTCGAGGTTAGGGGGCCCCGGTGATTGCCACCTGGAACACCTGTGGTAGATACGCCACTGCTGGCTGGTACTATTAAACCAGTATAATGTCAGCGCCGCTGAAGATACACACTGATGTAGCAATTCGAAACTAACCCATAAAAAAAAACTTATTGATCTGACTGGGAGTTAAATCTAGGATCTATGCTTTCCGGCCGCAAGCTCTGAGTCTGACCAGTTTGTTAAATTATTATCCTTGTTGAAAATTTATCATAAACTTATGGAGTTACTGATTTTTTTTAACTCAGCAATTATAATTTTCGGATATAATGTATGCGCTAGCATTTTACT
This sequence comes from Mongoloraphidia duomilia, assembly GCA_039654895.1. NCBI lineage: Eukaryota > Metazoa > Arthropoda > Insecta > Raphidioptera > Raphidiidae > Mongoloraphidia > Mongoloraphidia duomilia. The sequence continues at coordinate 27,409,799 of CM077518.1, read as the reverse complement.
AGTAATTGTATTCATAGCTATTTAAAATATACAGTATGTAAACAAGTAAGGTGTACATAGGACATTATTTTAGCATTGGAAAAATATGAGTCATGGCTCATTCGGATTCAATCATTTTTTATGATTCCTAAATGTCCTATGTACACCCATAGATCAAGTAACTCAATGGTTACCTGTTTACATACTGTATACCTATTATAAAGATACGATTAATTTAGAAAATATGCTAGCAATAATAAGAAGTCCTAATATTTAACATAAACTAGCTTAATCAAATATTTAACAGTTATGATTTTAATTCAGTTTTTATAGTGAACTACTCGTTTAATTACTCTAACAAGATCAGTCACCAATAATATCTTAAAAAGTTTCAGCACTAAAATATTTTATAAGAGATTAATTATTCCTGCTACTCTCCCACTTTATATAAATACAAGAAAGATCAAATATAACAGTCACATGTAACGGAAATCAGTGCCGGATATAGGGGTGGGGGGCTGTTCAAGATACCCGGGCGCCAGACTTGCAGGGGCGCTAAATAAAACACTGGCTGACGTACAGTTGCAGGCGCTCAAAATGAATGGATGTTTCGAAGATTAACCCAAAAAGAAGTGAAAAAGAGGCTTTTTTGAAACCGGTTGAGACTTGAGTTAAAAACACAAAATTTGATATGAGTTATCTTTGTTAAATCGAAAAGATACATATTATTTTCGAAAAAGTTTTATATTCGCGTTCTAAGGATGGAAACTTTCTTGAAGGTGCATGTATCTCAGAAACCACTCAAGCTAGAAACGTGAAACTTGGGAAAAACACTCTTGTTAAAAATAAACAAATGTAGGTATTTCTTTATTTTCGAGAGTTTTTCGAGAAAACTATCGGAACATGGTGGGGGTAGGTTTTTAGAGTTACTATCGCTGGCATTTTAAGCCCCACCCAGATGAAGCCGTGTACAACAGTTTGTAAAGGGGGTCGGGGGCATCAAGCTTACAGTTTACTCCGGGTGAAATTGGATTTAGATCCGGCACTGACGGAAATACAAATCATTAGAACAACATTATCAGATATAGATATTGAAAAGAATACATAATATAGGTAGGTACAATAATAGAAAAAAGGAAAGGTAGAAAAAAATGACAATTGCTTAGAACTGAAAAAAATATACGTAAGCTATATTTACGCGACAGGTATAAAGGACTGTTCAAGTATTACGTAAGCAGGTATTCTTCGATTGATAGGGGGTTGTCTGCGATTTTCTTATTTTATCTTACAGAGGGAGGCATCAGGCAAGGGGTTCAAAATCAACGAAAATGTGCTTAGATAATACTTGAACGTCCCCTAACTTGTTTGACAAGGAGGATTTATACTGAAACGAATAAATTTAAATCTAATAGATTTTACACAGGGTGTCCCAAAAGAACTTTTAAATCTAGAATGTCACGAGAAATGTGCCCTAAAAATTCTGGAACATATCCTATATACTATAATTAATAAATTAAAAAACAGTGCAATTTATAGTTCTATGTTCTACATACCTATATTTTTTATAAGGATAAGAATAGCAAATAAAATATCTGAATTCTGAATAGGAGTTATTAACTGAAACTATAGCAAAATTTAAAACATACCTGCGCACTAAAATAACAATTGTCGTGATGATGGCAGCCAAAAAGACGAAAGCACCAAATGCTCCGAGTGCAATAATTGCTCCCAGATTTAGTTTTGCACCAAATGGCTCTCTGCGTTCTCCATCTACAGATAATGGAATATTGGCGTTAGCTGTCTCATCTTGTCTGCCGCTAATTGTATTTGAATCTATTTCGTTGTCTTGAGGATGAGACGCTACAATAATGTGGGGCACATTTGCACTGCTGCTGTCTGTGCTGTCTGCGACAATAGTTGTTGGTTTGCTGGTTGTGCGTCTTCGGAATGGCTTGTCTTCACGCACTGTACCCGCTTCCACTTCGTCTGAAGCAGTCGATGAAGTAAAACCTGGTTTGCTCGGTTTTGGTCGTTGGCGTGTTGTAGATGTTGGTGGTCGTGTGGGGCGGCGGCCTGTCGTGCTTGGTACTGATGTTGAAGAATCTTCTACAACGTTTTTGTCATTTAATAATTTATGCTAATTGTTAAAAAAATGAACACGATTTACAGGCAATTTTTTGTGGAAACCGACATCTAAATATTACTTTTTTTTGTGAACATCTATACAGGGTGTTCAAAGTTAAGTGTGGAGCTAGGTTAATTGGGCATTTTTTACGTAAATTATACGATAGTGAAAATAAAAAAGCAAATTATTGAGAATCGGGTTTTTGAGTTATTCGCAAATTTAACTTTTAGCGATAGGTCAAATGGAAACAAATTATGTTTAATGCATATTTTCGGTTTTCCTCTTCTTGGGTAAACGACATTTTTGAAATTTAGATATTTAAATACAAAGTTTCAATTAATGTGGTAATAAAAACGACAATAAGCAATAATAATTAAGCGCAAACTTAATAATTAAACATGAACTATTTGTTTGCATTTTGCACTATCAAATGTTTTATGGCCTTCTTGGCCCGTCCTAAATAATATTATGTACCTACCTATTCATTTTGATGGTAAAGAAACACCGCTATTTTCAACTTAAGGATATTAATGCATTAAAACTTGTATTTTCAGAATTTTTGTCCCTTTCAAAAAATGCAAAAATAGACAAGATGTTCCATTAAAAAACTATTATTTTTGCGAATAACTTAAAAACCCGATGCTCACTTGTTTTTTTGATTTCAACAAGCGTAAAAAATACTATAAAACTATCAATTTCACCGAAGTCGTAATTAGCTCCAGTATTAGCAAAAGTTAGCAATAGTGCACAGTGCACACTTAACTTTTGACACCTTGTACACGAGAACTCAAGTCGTTTTCTTCAATCTGCTTACTCCCGCTGATTTTTGACCCACAAAGTCATCACTATTTCCATGTGCAAAAAAAAAAAATTATCAAGGAATTCTGGCGTTCGTTCTCGATTTAGTACTTGCAGAGCCATTTGCTTTTCTTTTCTGGTTGGAACTATCAGACAGCGTGTGTTCACATATCGAATAAATCTGGCATTGCAATTTTTGATGTAGAACTACGCCTTTCTCGGCGGTATATGTGGGGCGTTACAAAAATGTGTGACGCGAATTACCATATAGTTACGCCATAGTTTGTTTGGGTTTTGTATCTTGTATAATAATAATAAATATAGAAAAATGACGTGGCTAATTACGCAAATAAGCGTAGAAGCCAATTATATATATTAAAAAAAAAATCTTGTATGTCATGTTAATATTTTTTGAGAGATGTGACGTCATTATAAAACTATAGAAGTAGTTCTGTCTTCAGTTGCGGCACAATCGTAATTACTGTGCCCTTGTCATTTTTTCCATTGTTTCAATTCGCGTGTTATTAATCGGGACAGGTTTAGTGATCCACAAGAATTTTTAGTGGGCGACAGAAATGTCATTCAGTTAAATTAAAAATGCTTTAATGCAGTTTCCACACTTTCGATAGCCGTATTTAAAGAACATATTTTTTTATCCTTACCTTTACAAAGAGGGGCAATATTGTCATATTGCCCGTTAGGCTGACATACAATTTGTTTTGGGCCAACTAATTTATAACCCCTCGAGCAGTAATATTCAATAACCGTTCCAAATACAGTTTCATTGCTTGATGCTGAATACTTTCCATTTATAATTTGCGGAGGAGCTTCACACTGAATTGCTGGAAAGAAATATTATAACTCAATAATAATAGATTGTATTTCTAGTGTCATACTGAGGTATATTACTGACGAATAGTGACATATTACGAAGTATTGGAAATACCTTGTATTATGTCCGTCTTGTGACTTCTTGTGATTTAACACGACGCGTTTCGGCAACGAGTTGCCATCTTCTAGTGTGGTTAATTATTTAAAAAAAAACACATATTGAGTATTCGCAACACTATACATATAATATTATGATGCTAAGCACTGTGTATTATATCGTGGATTGTAAAGTACTCGTTGCCGAAACGCGTCGTGTTAAATCACAAGAAGTCACAAGACGGACATAATACAAGGTATTTCCAATACTTGATAATATTCATGTAGTGACTTGGAGACCCAACACTCTAAAAATGTAGCGAATAGTGATAGTATGTAAAAACGAGCGATAGCGAGTTTTCAGTCACACGAATTGTAATATCATTACGCACGAGATACAGGATGTCCCGAAATGAAACGACCTTTTTAATATACATATGTTCGGAAATGTTTCCTAAGGGAGTTACAGCCGTTAATTGAAAACAAGTTTCCGTTAACTTGTGGGCTGGTATAATAAATCAGTTAATTGGACCTTTCATACTACCAGATCGTATCAATGCAAATAATTTTGATGATAAATCACTATGAAAACTGTTTACTTTTCACATTGATGTGTGTTGAAAACACTTTCAACACACCTGCCTGTTAACTGACCTATTCAGTGCATACATACACTCATGTAAAGTAGCTATTTTATAGTGGATATGGCAAAAAATAAATAGCAACATAATAAAATACAATTACACTCTGATGGAAGTTGTAATTAAATATGCTCAGTTAGCTGAATATTTTATGGACTGCTAATGACCGTCTTTTGAAAGGACGCGTACAAATTACAATGTAATATTATTAAGAAAATATCAATATATTTTGTGTACCTTCACATTTAGGAGGTGGTCCATTCCATCTTTCGTCAATGTCACACGTTAATTGCGCTCTGCTACTCATTTCGTAGCCTTCGTCACACGTGTATATAACATGACTTAAGTATCCAACACTATTATTCACTAAATGATATCTTCCATTTGCAATGTCTGCTGGATATCCACATTGAATACCTATAAACACAATTAATTATTATAACACATCTAGCCTAAAGCTAGGCAAAAACATGCATTTTAATATCGCATTGTTAAAATTTTTCGAATCACTTTTGAGCTGCATATTTTTACCATTCCAACTCTACAGACCACAAGTGGGGAATGGTATCTACCTATTATTAATTCAGGTCAAAATTCACTTTTCACAATTTTACAATATTTTTTCATTTTGAAGTCCTCCGAGTCTAAAAAACATATTTTTGGAAAAAGTTTGTTTGTCTGTCTGAGCACGATACCGGTCAAACGGCTAAGCAGAGTGAAACTAAATTTTGCTAGGATGTTTGACATGTAAATATGAAGAGCCCTATTGCTTTTGGGGAAAATCGGCGCATGCACAGAAGAGATATGTACTATAATGTTTTTTCCTATTAGCCATTAGGTATAATGGTATACACCGTATACTTCATATTATGTAGGTAACTATGAAAACGAAAAGCAAATTTAATTCTAGCCGTTACCCCCGTCATCACACTGCATCGCACACGTTAACAGCAGTGTTTTATTTTATTTATTATACTACATCAAAATTCAAATATCAGTATTTTTTAACATATCATCCAATTAGCTGGATTTTTTTCCATAAGTATGTGAAGCACCAGTGATTCTGGTTACATTTTTGAAATTTAATATGCATCACGTAGGTAATCAATCTTAAATTTTTCAAACTAAACAATATTTTAATACGTACGTTTGCACACAGGTGGAAATTCATTGTAAAATCCAGTATCTAAACATGTTCTTGTAGTTGGGCCAACAAGGAGATGTCCTTCATCACAGGAATATTCAATATTTGCTCCTACATTAAAAGTATCGGCGACCATTGTAGAATTCGGTGGTTGTTCTGGTCTACCACAAGCTTTAGGCTCTGTAATAATATTAAATATATAGTTAATAGTTACCTAGGACTAGATATATTCAACGCAGAATTTTGCTCGGGGGGGGGGGGAGTTATAAGAGTAAACATGGACATCCGGTTATAATACTGCAATTATTTATTAGGTCACAAGCGATAATTTATTCAAACGTTCTAAGCGCAATTCGGAGAATTTTCAGGCGCCAACGTTCAAGAACGGGTAATAAAAGGGATTATTATAGTTTAAGTAAGCTTAATGAATGTTCACACTTTATTCCGCTATTCCAGGGGGGGGGGGGCAGCTACCCGCCTCCCCCACCCTTGAGTTCGCTCATGGATATACATTATAATTTTCTAAAATATGCCACCGGACAAATACTTTTACTAAAATCTACTGCGTTTGAATAAAACATAGAACTAGCACAAATCACAATGCTTGTTAAGATATTAAAATACCTACAGCAAATTATAATTATCGTTTAATATAAAATTATTGCACTTACGATGTTGGCAAATGTAATTTAATGACAGGTTACAGTTTGTATCCGACCAGAGCCATCCTTTGGAGCCGTCATATCGGGCGCAGTCTTCATTTCCTCCTGGCAAATTCCAAAAAGATACAGTTACATCTTCACCATTTAACCATCTCCAGTTAGACCTTTCTTGTTGGTCTCGAACAGCTCCCATCCAATATTGTCCACTAGTATCACTCCTGCAAGTCGCAATATTATTGAATTAGTAGATAGGTAAATATAATATATTCGTATTATAAGTTATAACATAATATAATCTTAAAAAAGGCAAAAAAAAATCACACTGGGGTGGCATTTGAGAAATACTGAATGTTACGGAAATAGAAGGAAATAGTTGTCATGTGTAGGGTAGCTCCTTGAAGATTTTCCAAATTTTTTGACACAGTTAGATAACCTATGAATAGGTCTATAACCCTCATGTGGATATTTCATATTTCTTAAACACACCTATTAGGCCTGCAACTCACCCTTATATTTTTGACTCAACTGGCAAATTCAAGATAACACGTTCTTTTGCAAAATTATCGAAAGTGTATCAAGTCAGGATACTCTGGATCAAAATTACTCAAAATAACTGCGGCGGAACCTCCCCAAATAGCGTTATCAAAGTGAAAAAAATCGTTAAAAATGTGTTTTTCCAACTCTCACTCAAATTTGTGTGAGAACCATGCTAGATAGGACAAAATTGCATACTAGTAATTTTGTAGAGTATAAAATTTCCGACAAAAAAGTCCGCGACGATATTTTGCGCAACAGTACGGATGTATATTTTTAGAATGTTGATTAGGAGCGTGTTACCTACCATTTATAACAAAAATCATTTTTGTTACAAATAGTTCCACACCAAGGTGTTTTTTCACTTATTTCTACTGCACTATAATGTATCACAAAAAATAAATCTTTCTCTCAAAAATAACCAAATATAAATTTTTTAAAATGTTAGTAGGTACCTACCTACAAAAACATAAACGAAAAAAGGCCTTAATTTCTATGAACATTAAAAAAAATCAGTTTTTGTGCACTGTTTCAAGTTTTCTCAAAAACGGTGCTTCAATTACGTTCTGTTAACAAAGAGGAATTTGCAAAATCGTCCGAAACGTATTCACGTACTCAGTGTGTCGGATATTGAAGTGCAGTGCTTGTCTGTCAATCCGTCGTTAAAACCGATATCATGTGACTAAATCAGTCATTATAACCGATTCGTCGTTATAGCCAATGTCGTAATAATTAATATATTTTCTTCATATTTGTTATGGAAATCAGACGGCATGTCGTTATAACCGATGTCGTTATATTCGATATATATGTATACTGTATAAGAAATAAAACTAAGAATAAACAAATAAAATTGTACAAACCTGTGTCGTCTCCACAATTCCCAACTAATGAAACCCTGTAACGCCGGATTACTTTCATCAACTAAAGTACCACCCCGAGCACGGCAAAAACTCAACGCTTCTCTGAATTTAAGTGGTTGCTGGTTATAAAAGATGTAACATTTGCCATTGTATGTGGCTGTACTTCCCGGTGGCTGATCTCGAAACTGTGGACATCTCTCGATTGGCAACGCCTGCACAATAAATATTTATTTACAAAACTGCTCTTTATATCTCGACTTTTATCAAAATTCGAATGCAATTATTACAGTCCAAGCTCCCATACCACAAAAGGTACCCCACAGAACACCTCAAAATGAAAAGGTGAAAATGGTTGGAAAACATGTAGAAAACATGTTACGCCCGCCAGATAAATAAACATTTGCTAATTGCTATTAGATTGGGGAGATCTCAAACTTTATTTTAAAACAAAAAAAAACTTTTTAAAAAGTTTCCTTCAAAAAAGCCACTAAAAGGAGGAAAATAAAAATTTGGGGTCGGCGCCAATTTAAAAAAATTAAAGTAGGGTATATAAAAAGTTTTAGCAATTAAATTGGCGCCGACATCAAAATTTTATTATTTTTATTTTCCTCTTTTTATGGCTTTTTTGAAAGAGGTTTTTTTTTAAAGTTTTTTATTTTTCACTTTGTAGTGGAATTAAATTTTTCATTTCGTGATTTTTGTAGTACGGGAGCCAGTGATGATTTTCATACGTCATAGTGCTGATGCACCGTTTTGGGGGAACAGATAGAGGATACCGAGCACATAATGTAACTCTGGTCAGTTGACTCTTGCGTTCCGCCCCTATCGATTTTTGAAAGTGACAGAATTTCAGGATCATTGCTGATAAAAAATTAAATGGCATATGAAAGTTGAACCTCGGCAGATCACAAAAAAAACCGTCTGCTATGCCAAAGCGGTTGCTATCGCCGTCTATCAGGGTGTCCACTGTCCATTGTCCAAGTTGCACAAATAGCTCAGTCAACGAAGATCCGAAATTGGCAAATAAATGCAATAAATCATGTAGTCTTGATTATTATTTTAAGTGGTAGGGGTGACACCCAGGTATAACATACTGAAAGTCCCCAGCCGGAGTCGCATCCCCCGGCTGGGGTCGCATCCCCCGGCTGGGAACTTTCAGTATGTTATACCTGGGGGTCACCCCTACCACTTAAAATAATAATCCAGACTACATGATGTATTGCATTTATTTGCCAATTTCGGATCTTCGTTGACTGAGCTATTTGTGCTATTTGGGCGGGAGGGGGGTGAAAAGGTTCCATTTTTTGGTCTTTCGTAAATATCTCGAAAACTAAGCGTCCTAGAAAAAAAACTCTTCATAAATAATGAAACTGATTAAATTTCCTACAAAATGGTATATTAATTTTTTTAGGAGCAATACAAAGGGATTTGAGGTATTCTATGGGGTACCTTTTTAGTTTTTGTGCTATGGGAGCTTGAACTATTAGCTTATAGTCTAAGAGACGATAACACTTTTTTATGTGTTTATATAAGACTTGGAACTTATTTTAAAAGATGACTTTTATATAATATTATCTCTACAAGAGGTAAATAGTCTGTCAGTCCGAACACGGGGCAAAACCACACAATATTTTTTTTGTTCACTCTTGCGAAAAAGTTAGACTTATGTCTATGTGTGTTTATAAGACTTGAAATTTGGACAGCTTTTTCTTTATCATTAGTAAAGTCTAGAAAAAAACTGACAGACTGTTTGGGCGTGGCTAACTCCCTGACAGACGAATATTGTAAAACATAAATAAGTAGGTACTTTTTTCACTTCGACAAGAAGTGACAAAAGCGTGCGCTAAAATCTGACTGTAACCATGATTACGTGGATTGCTACTAAAGTTTAATTTTTTCATAATATATGATATAGCTATATCTCGTACTCTCGCGCCTGCCTATTACCATCTCTGTTGGACGCACATGAAAATAAGTATTTCTTAGTTTTTTTTTATGTTAGCCCCGCCAGAATCGTCATTTCTTAAAATTAATTATTTAAATATTATTATAAAACTGTTGCTGAAATGGCAGACTTTATAAATAAAATTCAATGCATTTTTCAAAAAATTAAAAATCGTTTGTCAGGCCCATCCAAACAGTCTGTCAGTTTTTTTCTAGACTACTAATGATAGAGAAAAACCTGTACAAATGTCAAGTCTTATAAATTCACATGAGTCTATAACTTTTTCGCAAGAGTGAACAAAAAAAAAATGGGGTGTTCTTGCCCCGCGTTTGGACTGACAGACTATTTACCCCTTGTAGAGATATATAAAAGTCATCTTTTAAAAAAAGTTTCAACTCTTATATAAACACATAAAAAAGACTGTTATCAGCTCCTCAGTCTATTAAACAAACAGTTTTAAAAGAAACGCTGATCATACATATTAGGTATTATTATTAAAGCGAAACTTTATTAGTCTCGTTTTTTTCCCGTTTGGTTACGCATGTCGAGCGTTACGTTAGACCGTTAGTTCGCTGCAAAGTGCAAATAAAGCTCGGTCTCGACTTTTCGCTTGATCTTTGTCAGTAGGTGCAGGGGAAGTAGGTATATTTTACCATTCCTGAGACCACCTCCGCCTCACCGGAAGTTACGTCATCTGTTCGGTGTCTGATGACGTCAGCGACTTCAGTGAGGTGGAGGTGGTCCCAGGAATGGTAAAATATACCCACTAGGAGACCTGTTAAATTCAAATTGGAATTTGACATCGATGTTTTGTTGAGACTTTTCGCTTGCAAGCTGGAAATTCCGGAAGTAGGTCCTAGGCGCCGAACCTGACCACAGAAAACGCTTGCAAGGTATTTTTGAATTTAACAGGTCACATGACCATTGACAGCTTCCATCACTCGGAAATAGTACCCTTAGTAAGTATGAAAAGTAAGAAATAAATACCTGATCAGTGTAAACAAATGCTTCACAAATAGACAGTTGACTGGAAGTTGGTACTTCCAAATGTACACTGACAAAGGCACCCGGCATCGGAGGATTACACGGCAGGAACAAAGGCTGACCTTCTTCTAGAACGCCCGAGAACCTGTTGCAAATGGGATTTGTACCCAGATCCGGTCTGTTATTTCCAACACGAACGACTATTGTTGCTGGCTTATTATTTCCTGAAAACAGAAACAAAACATCAACTATACAATATTGTTGTTAAAACTGTATTATTGATCGAAAATTCAAATCCAGGTTTAAGAAGCGCTAAAATTAGATAGGTACATGATCAAATTAGTAACCAAACAATTACCTATATAATATTTTTTACCTGGTTACAAGGCCGAAGCCAGGAGGGGATCACAAGAGTTCACCCCTCCCCCCGAAATTTTTGCAGAGATCAGAGTATCTACTACATTTTTTTTAAACTAATGACGGAACCCCCGAAAACGACGTCGTAAGAACTCTCCCAGTTTTTGTCTGGCTATCCTAGGTTTAAACTTTAAGACAAGGTTTCAGTCAAAACGTGATCATAAGTAGTTGTATGTGTGTTTTAAAGACCACCAACAGCTAAGGTTATTTGGGCCTAGCACCAATTCATATTTTCAATTCATTATTTTTTAATAATAAATTGAAAATCCAATTGACACCTTTACCAGCTCCCGGGCTAGAACCCGGGAACTGGGGACTTGTAATAGAGGTACCATAGCAACGCCATGTAAACAACAGCATTGCTAAACGCTCGGCCATTCTCAAAAGCCCTAAAGTTTTTAATGAAAAATAACATTTAAATTACATATTATACAGGGTGTTCAAACAACATCATTGCTACACTCTCGGCTGTGATCATAAGTAAATCTGTTAATTCACGCGAGCAAAGCCGTGAGTAAAAGTTAATGTCATAATGTAAGTAGTATTAGTATTCAAATAAAATTGTGTAGGCTTTGGAGAATCATGGTGTGTAATGTGTATAAACGTTGTGAAGGGTATACCTATTAGATACCTATGCAATGACATTTAAAATTATTTGCAAGTTACATCCATTTAATGGTAATTGTGTGATAGAAAGAACTATACGTATTCGTCTAGCTAGTTGATGTTCATGTCAATAGATTCCATGTTAAACTGTACAATAAACTGTTCAATAAATTAACAATACAATAGGTATAGGTAATCATTTGTTTCATTCTAATCAAGGTAATTCTTTCACAAAGATTCGACCTGATTAAACGGTAATTCTAATTTCTAACGAATATGAGCAGATATTAATCATTCATATTTCATGTACAGGTTGTTCCTTAAAGCAAAGGCTCAGTAATAATTAGTAAATCGTCGGTGTCTTGGTAAAAGTGACCAATCACCAAGTCCACGACTTAAAATTGTTCAGGAGAGGGATTTTAAGTTAATTGATGTTATGCATAATTCAGGGGATTATTATTAAAATTCATGATCGTCTATTATGAAAGCATAATTTACCATTTTTACCTTTACCAGTAAAAATCTGGAGTAGACGCACTTTGTAAAATAATGACCAAGTCCCTCAGCTACAGGACTTTGGGTAAATTTAGCAGTAGAAATATGTAATTAACGCACTTAGTCGTAGCGGATATTTTTGTAGTGCCAACATAAATGTGAATTTGGACATGGGTGCTTTTCCCAGGCTAAATAAGTGTATTTCCTATCACTTGGTCACAATATCTCATTTTAGACAAAAATTGGGCTTGGTCACTTTTACCAAGCAACCGACGAAATACAAATTTATAGCTCCAAAAAAATTATGCAATAGGATTTGAATACTTACTAGAAATTAAAGCAATTTATTCAAAGGTTGATAAAGTACTTACGAAAAACTAATAGTATTCCCAAACACATTAATTAAAAATAACTATAGTTTTTTATTCACAAATCTATCATAATCCAGAGATAATTATTGCAATAATATATTTTTGAATATTATAGTTTTTTTCAGGAAAACGTATTCGAATTTTTACTTTCGAGCGACCATAGGAATAAAGAAAATCTTGTCATGACGAAAATATTGGAATTAGACGTTTCATGGTCCCTACATACCGAAAAAACAAGTTTTGGATGTTCGTGCGTTCGTCCGTTTGTGTGTGTAGAGACATAATTGACACACTGTTCAACGCTTCGAAACCAAATTTTAAAGTTAATAGGTACTGATGAACAAAAATAGAAAATTGCGATTTTATCGAAAACGGCTCCAACAATTTTGATCATGTTTTATAAATCGCCATTAATTTATTTCGGAAAAATTCAGAAGGGGTAATTTAATTACTGATGAACGAAAATCTAAAATTGCTATATTCTCGAAAATGGATAAAATGATTTCGATTATATTTCTTAAATCGGTATGTCATTAACTATCCTACAATATGGCGCCATTCATAAGTTGCGGAAGCATCTAGAAGGGATAGATTACTATTTACGGATGAACGAAAATCCGCGGTCGATTCGGTTCAGCGAGAAAGTCCGTTATTGATTGACATAATATATTTCAATTAACTAAAACGATGCGTCGTCCTCCAGGCTCCAGGGGATGCATTTGCGAGTTAAAAAGATTAAAAATTCACTTTGATGAACAATTTCATTCACGACGTTTGTGTAGTAAAAATGTAAGTACCTATCATACGCGTACCTATAGTATTTATTTAAAAGTAACTGATCAAAAGTCTCATTTCTTAATTCCACTAAAGAGAAAAATAGACTACTGAAGTGATCCACGTTCCATTGACGGTTAAAAGTTATTTGTAAACTTATTGTTTTGTTCTGTACACAGGTGCAGAGTTATATATCTACTTAGATTATACAGGCTGTTTAAAAATGATACGACAAACTTCGGGAGGTGATTTCTTAGTTGATTTTAAGAAAAATGTTTCTATATACGGGGCCTCGAAAATGCTTTGTTACGAAACTGTAGCCCTCAGAAAATTTCGATTTTTCATGTGTGTGCACCTCTACAATGGGGTATAGGTGGTAGAATTTTCTCTCAAACATTTAGGTATATGTTTTTATTTCTATGACAATTTGATTACATTTTGCTTAGCAATTTTGTCATAATTTTAAGAGGACACACTTTATTATTGGGCCAAATTTGATATATTACTGGATCAGACTGTCGGGTGTTCGAATCCCGCCTCCGCTCATGGATGTTTTGTGATGTCATTTAGTTTTAAGTTGATTGTTTTTTAATGTAATCAAGACGCTAATGACCTAATCTGTCGAAGCGCCTATAATTTACCATAAATAAATTGATATATTATTATATCTTCAAATTTGTCCAATAATAAGGAGTGACCTTTTACTAATTATGAAAAAATCGTTAAGCAACATCATAACATGTAATCAAATTGACATAGAAATAAAAACACAAAGTCAATTTAGACTTTCTACCACCTTCGGTGACCTTCCTCAGAGAAAATTCAAATTTTCAGATGGTTGTAACTCCGTAACAGAGTGTTTTTGGACCCGCGTCCATAGGAACATTTTTGTTTTTTAAATCAACTAAGGAATAATTTTTAAACACCCTATATAGTAATATACAGTGCAACAATTAAAATAGATGCACTGAGTTCTCGATCTAATACATATATCGCTACTAATTATCCGGTTTGCACATTCATCTCACTGGTCGTGTGAATAAGATCATCAAAAATGGGTTACTGAGATGCCATTGTGTTTGTGGCTTGTGGTACATCCATATATACCTACATAATAATATAAGTCTCTGCATTATTATTATCATCATTGCTTGCAGACCGCCGCGTTGTCTCGCGATACGCTTCGAGGGTTTAGTGTACCCGTGAACAGTCTGCACGCCGGGACGTGACGCTATTCTGTTTTCTTCCCAACAATTGCTCTCATTTAATATTAGAATGAAGTGTCTTCTTATCAAATTATAATTTTTTTTTTATTAAAAAAAAACACTAACTCTAGGCGTACGGTTGTGCGTCAAGTCCAGTTTTTGCAGCAACGCGACACGCGCACCGAGCGTTTATTGCGTTTTAAAGACCACCAACAGCTAAGGTTATTTGGGCCTAGCACCAATTCATTTTTTCAATTTATTATTATTTTTTTTTTTTAAATAAATTGAAAATCCAATTAACACTCTTGCCAGCTCTCGGGCTAGAACCCGGGAACTGGGGACTTGTAATAGAGGAACCAAAGCAACGCCATGTAAACAACAGCATTGCTACACGCTCGGCCATTCTCAAGCCATCAAGCGTTTATTAATATTATACGATTATACGAACCAACTTCAGAGCTATCCACCACGGCCGTATAACATTCCAAAATTTAAGGAGTGACGTATGCATTTATACTTCACTATTTACATGAGCGGAGCAGTTTTTTATGCATGGGACGCGTATGCTTACATTGTACAAACTGTGCCGCTTATATAAATATTGAAGTATAAGTGCATAAGTCACTCCTTAAATTTTGGAATCGTACTGCCACTAGGTACTATAGTAACTAGTAAGACTAAGTAGTAACATGATTAATAATAATTTTTTCGAAATTATTGCACTAGTTCTCTAGTTATAAGCAAACAAACATGTATACAGACAGGCAGTCAAACAGACAGACAGAGAATTTTTTTCGAAAATGCGATTTTTCTACTTGATATATTAAATTATTACAAAGACTATTCGTAAAGTAATTTTGTAAAAAAAAATTACAGGGGCTGAGAGAGTGCGGATTAAGTACCTACCTATGAGTGTATGCATTTGCATACCGTATTTAACGCACTAATAGTAGCCATAATTTTAATTCTTTTTACAAAATACCTTTACGAAATAGTTTTTATAATAATAATTATAAAGACTATTCGTCTTAGAATTCTACTGTAAAATGTTTCAGTTTAGTAATATATTTGAAACCAACATTTAGTTAATTAAAAAAAAAGTATCACTGAAAAAATGCCAAAATATATTACAAAATAAAAATTTTAAAATACATAATAATATATCAGCTATATTATATCTATACCAGGGGTGTCAAACTCGTTGGAAGTGGTGGGCCAAATTAGATATTTTACATGGAATAATAGTATTAATAATAATAATACTTCAACAAGTATTATAGTCCTACTCCTGCATAATGCGCATTTAATGACATGCTCCCAGGCTGCACTTTCCCATGGGCCGCGTGTTTGACATCCCTGATCTATACTAATATAATAAAGCTGAAGAGTTTGTTTGTTTGTGTGTATGTATGTTTGAACGCGCTAATCTTAGAAACTACCACTCCGATTTGAAAAAAAAATTAGTTAGATAGCCCGTTTATTGAGGAGGGTTATAGACTATTCGATTTTTTTTTATTCAACCCCAAAGAGGATAAAACGGGGGTGTAGGATTTTTTTACTATCTATACTAATATACTATACCTACTCATATTATGAACTGTAGGTAAGTACGCGAAGCGAGAACAACGACAGGCGATTTTGCTTCGCAGGAGGAGAATTTCTCGCGGGGAGGGGAATAGTAAATCATAATTTTTTATCTCTGAAACTACTGAACCGATTCTAAAAATTCTTTCATTAAAAAAAATACACTATCCCCGAGTGATATAGGCTATATTTTATTTTGATACATTTCTCGCGGGGTGGGGGATTATTCCTGTGGGATAGTAACAAAACGTAACTCTGAAATTCTTTTGCATTTTAGCGTATCTATAGGCGGAATCCTACTAATATTATAAACACCATCGGGCTACTTCGCTTTGCAGGAGCGAGGAGGAGAATTTCGCGAAAGGGGGGATAATAAATCATAAATTCTTAGCACCCGGGTGAAGTCGGACGGGACCGCTAGTTATAATATATTAATACTGGCCCTGATGCTACAAACAAATGTCGGAACTGTATTTTGTGCTGGTGAAGTAGCTACAAGCTAAGCAACAGTTGACATTTATTTAAAGTCAAAGTAATTACTGACGAATTATTCGTTTAGAAAGTACGTAAAATAACAACTTGACGATTTAATTTTCAATTTTATTATTACATTTTTATGTTCATTGCAAATTGTGAAACATTTTAATGTAGGTACACATTATATTCTCACGTAATAGTACAAAGAAAGTATTCATCTAATAATGATCTTCAACAAAAAAAAAAAAATACAAAGTATCCACGTGAGATGAAAAAAAGCGGATACTATTAAGGTTCTTTGATTAATACAGTAATACCTCGACTTACGCTACCCCGTCTTACGTGGTTGCGTATTAACCCCCCTCCCCCCTCACTGAGCACTCGAAGCTCTCCGTTTAACCAGATCAATTAATTATTTGTGTACGTCTATAAATGTAATTATTTAATTTTGAAATTTGTGTGGATAATTTTGCTTATATAGTTACTTTAGATGGGCTTGCAAAAAACGTTAATTGGTGTAGGTATCTAAAAAGCGAAATTTTTTTAAGATCTTTTATAAAACTAATATATTATTTAGTTCATTCTTACACTGACTTTATTAGAACAAAACCAAGTAAACATATTTTATACTTATTATGACAGTTTTATTATGCCCGTTTTAATTTTTCTGTTTAATAATGCAACTTGCACTTTTGCGTTCGAGTGAAAGGTTCATGCATATTATACGATCGTACTTTCATGTATTTATGGAATTAATGCAGATTCGTATCACAATAACTAATAAGACAGTTAATATCGCAGGCGGCTTAGGGTGCTAGCAACTAGCTGAAGAGTTTGTTTGTTTGTGTCTGTGGTTCTCGTGTTTTTGACTATCTATACTAATATTATAAACTGTAGGCAAGTACGCGCGAAGCGAGAACAACGACAGGCGACTTCGCTTCACAGGGGGAGAATTTCTCGCGGGGGGATAATAAATCATAAATTTTTATCTCTGGAACTACTGAAGCGATTCTAAAAATTCTTTCAGTAGTAGATACACATCCCTAAGTGTTATAGACTATATTTTATTTTGATGAATTTCTCGCGGAGGGGATAATTCCTGTGGGATAGTAACAAAACGTAACTCTGAAATTCTTTTGCATTTTAGCGTATAGGCGGATCCTACTAATATTATAAACACCACCTGCCCGACTTCGCTTCGCAGGGGGAGAATTTCTCGCGGCGGGAGGGGATAATAAATCACAAATTCATAGCACCCAGGCGAGGTCGGACGGAGACCGCTAGTATATTTTATACAGTCAATCTTTTCTATGTTAAATTGTCACCTTCAATCGAATTAACTCGAGAGAAAAGGACTATACTTACTTAAAAAGAGTAATTTCCAAGTATGATTGCATTTACTTGAAAACTTGTTCAATTTCAGAACGTTTAACTGCAAAATTAATCTATATATTAATACGTGAACACCGAAAGTTCTCGTACATTTTTTTACTACAGCTATTTATTATAAAAAGGATGGGAATAAAACTTGTATCATTCGAAAGGTCAAAGGCGCCCGACTTATGTAAATCTCCGGGGGAGAGGGTGACTTTTGCTCGAAAAATCTTAATTGTGTTTTGTAGGTACGCATTTTTTTAAATGGGGGAACCTCCTCAAATGGCGTCCTCAAGTTGAAAAAATTCGTTAAAAATGTGTTTTTCCAGCCCCCACTCATCATTGTGTGAAAACCATGCTAGATAGAGTAAAAAATTTTCTACGAAAGAGTCCCTCGAGCCCCCCGTAGTCGGCGTCAATGCGAAAGTTACTGTGCCGTAGATGAGCACAAAAAAAATCATGCATGTATGTTGCCGTTAAGGCAGGTAAAAATGTCATGATTTCCCCATACAAAACGCTTAACTACAAATACGTTGTATCTCTCGCTGTCTATGAACTATCAATTGTAGAGATTAGAGGGTAAAACTTTTGTCGGATTCTTTGTTACTATCGGTACAGTTATGTTGAATTTGTGTTTATAAGGTTTGACAAATAAATATGGATTTACGCAAAGATCAAATTACCTAGTTCCAAATTTGTGCCGAAAAAAAAAAGTTTATTCAATTATTACCCGCTGTGTTATTTGGAATTTTTTGTTGTAAGCTTCTACGCTAAATAAATAAATAAAAAATTGAAGTAAGTTTCCAATTTTTAATTTATTCATTTTGAATTACAGTTACGATTTCACTCATTTTTGTTTAAGTAAACGGAAAATATATTTGTGTCATGCTTCAAAGAAGAACGCTAACGGGTCGGATTGAAAGGCAAATAGATAGGGAGGAACAATTTTTGCAAAATATGAAAATCAAACCCCGAGGCGGATTTTTAAATTACCATCATTTTTATGCACCAGGAAACACTAGAAACGCAATGAAATATAATTCACCTGTGGGCAAAATTGGACCAAATCCTCTAGTAAAATAGGCAATGTCCTTTAATAGTAACAATAGCTGAAAAGTATCATTTTTACTTACTTATTAACTTCATGGAAGAACTTAAGAAGCGATATTTCTGTTCCTGAGGTGCAATGAAAAAGTTGTTAGATAGTTCCCATTAATGTTTACTTTGGGCAACATTTATACCAAAATTAGGTAATGTCCTTTAGTTTTATTTTAAATAGTTTATGAAATAGAAAAATGGAATGAGACCTGGTAAAACCGTAAAATAAGAAACTGCTGGTAGTTTGAAAATATTATGTTCTTGAGTCGGCTCTGTTCAATATGAATAATTATTAATAATGTTGATAATGAATTGAAACGCATCAAGGGACATAGTTTTTATAGAAGGCGATATTAATGCGTGAGAAAGATAGATGTCTGTAATCTTCTACGGTGGTGATTTCCCGTAACAACCTGTACGATGCTGGTGGCGCGATTCCTATCTTTAAAGTCTGTGTTTAGTACCCATTGGTATTTTTCGTTATAAACTATAACAGGTATATGAATATAGTTTAATGTAATCCAATGATTATACACTTTCTAAATACTTTTAAAAGCCTAAAATATTCTTATCGTCTGAGAGGTAACAGAGTACCTACCTAATAAAAATAAAATAACAGAAACACATGACGCGTATAAAAACCCAACAGTAATCATATTTTATTCTGATTCAGAGAATTCTAAATAATTTTCAGGGTTCTGTACCTCAGAATGAAAAAACAGAACCCTTATAGGATCACGCTCGTGTTTGTCTGTATGTCCTTCCGTCCGTCCGTCTGTCACAGCTTATTTTCTCCGAATCTACTCGTCCGTCAGTTCGTCTGTCACAGTTTATTTTCTCCGAATCTACTGGACGAAAAAAGTTGAAATTTGGTACATAGGTATATAGAGTTCACTGACGTAGGTATACAGCGTAAATAAACGAAATCTGATTTGGGGGGGAGCAAATTAGAAAATAAAAAAAAATCAAATGCATCATGTGACACCAAATGAAACGGCTCGTTATAAGAAATACAAATATATTTTCTTGTAATTTTATAATGCATAGTTTAAAAGATATTAAAGAACATATACGAAAATCGAGCATTCCCCTCCCCTTATCTCCGAAATTACTGAGCCTAAAATTTTGAAAAAAATAGGGAATATAGGGCATCACACATAGTTTACTAAGTCCTTAAATTCCCACGGGAAACGGAAAATTAGGCATAGAGCTGTACCAAGTGTATCAAATGTATACCATTCTTTGTGCCGTGGTACACGTGGAGTAGCGGTAATGCACTAGGCGTTCGCATGCCACCACGAAGAGCCGGGTTCAAATCCAACTGACGATACGTGATCGTTTTGTTTTTTTATATAATGTAAACATTTTGTAATTTTTCACTTTAAAATTTAATCTAATTAATTTTGGATCGGAAAAATGTTCAAACACTAAAAAGAACAAAGTAAAATATAATTAATAAATTTTTTTTAAAACAAGCTTAAATAATTAAATCTAGTTAAATCTGTTAATTTTTTACCCCTACCTAACTCCTTATTTTTGTACGGAACCCTCAATGCGTGAGTCTGACTCGCACTTGGCCGATTTTTTTGGTTATGATCGTGGTGTGAATATAACATGGTGTGCTACCTAGGGTACCAGTTTTCGACTGCTTTGCGCAGTGACGTCACGTAGAGAACAAATTTAAACTTAGTTTGCGAGTATTTTTGTTAAACTAACATTGATATTGGAAAATTCCTGCCTGTACGGTATACGGGTGCACTAATTATTTGCGAAAAACTAAGGGCACTAATATAAAATATTACAGTTTTCCTAAAAATGAGGATTTATTAAAGATATGGGTCCACGCTTGCCATCGTTTAGATAAGTTCAACATTCAGCAAGGTAATAAAATATCTAATTATTAAATATCATTTTCACTGGATAGTTGTACCAATGTACCCTATATAATATGTAAATATTTTTACAGCACGAATTTGCTCCAAGCACTTTACCGAACTTTGTTTTCATAGAAGTTTACAACACAAAATGTTGAACGTATTTAGAAGAAAAATTACTTTTGCATTCTGACAAAATGGCGTCTGGAGTCCGCCATATTGAATTTTCCGTGATATCATATACCCAGTGTCACTCTTGAGACTACGACGAATCTACGGACATTTTTCAAAATCCGTCAAACCGTTTAGGCTACAGAGCGTGCCAAAGAAATTTACGTACATACTACATACACTCGAATAACATTACCCTCCTTCTGGGGCAGGCGGGTAAAAACATAATTTAGTTTTATGTTTAAGCTATTTTCTATATTTTTTTACAATATTATAAACAGTAATAATAGTATAACTGTAATGTATGTATATTATATTCCTGCAATAATGTAGAATTTGTTTGCGTTTAAATACCTATTTTTAATAAACAGTTTTTTATTATTTCCTGTTTTAATTATGGATAATAATATAATAAGCCTTTAAAAACAATAAATTAACAAATTTTGTCGAAATTCCCATTATTTTTCCCCAAAAAACGCCAAAAACAACAAAATGGTACAACAACTGGTACTGGACTTACGCTTGTTCTCTACGTGACGTCACACGGCAAGAGCGAGACTGACCTATCTCTCTCACTCGCTGCGCAAGAGCACACCATGTTATATTCACACCACGGTTATGATTTTAAATATCTTTTTTTAAACCAGGAATCCAGGAATGGGTAAATTTAATTTAGAGTTGATAATTCTATTCTAAATAATTAGCGTCTTCGTAGGTAAAATATAATTTTGTAACAAATTATAACATTAAAAAACTTTTTAAAGTATGAACCTGAAACATGAGCTTTTGCCCACGGCTTTGCTCCTGTGAACATTGTTTTTGCCTGCAAATTAGCTCGCTTTAATTTCACTTTTAACGGGAACTATATGTTATCTCGAGCGTAGATGGGTAAAAAGTATCCAACACTTTAAGTTTGATTACCAATAGACAGTGTAGCAAGTTTAATCAAAGTTACTCTTGCCATTTTTCATTTTCAAGTGATGCCATCATGCCCGTGCCTATGAACAAACAGATAAAAAATCCGGAAAAGCGTTCTCCCGTTTTGGAATTGCCACCACTGAACCGATTGACACACTGAGGCAGACATTAAAAAATATATATATTATGTATACTTAGATTAAAATATGAAACAACCTCGGAAACAACATATTTCCCTCAATTTGAAATTTTGCTGGTTTGAGATTTCGATACTTATTTGAATACATATTTAATTTTTAGTAAAACTTACGATATTCAAATCCTGTATCACAAATCACAATATCAAAAGATCAGGCGTTAATAATATTATAGATAAATAATATTATATAACTAACTGTTGCTGTTCGATAAAAACAGAACATGCCATTTCCACCAAGCGAACACTGTTTTCAAAAACAAAGACACAACACAGAAACCTTTTGATCTTTCCGCCAAGCGATGGGACTTTTTCTTGTTGACAAAAACAGTCGCCGGCGACTCAAAGTCTCCGAAATGTTTCTTATTCTGGAAACTCGAGTTGCTGTTTTGTCGAACTCGACAGAGTTGCTGTTTTGTCCGTTTGGTGGAAACCCGGCATTAGGGTGCCCTCAATAAATCCTGAAGTTTTTCCCCTCGAACGAAGTGTGCTACTCCCCTGGGGGGTTGGAGAGGGGACGAAAATCAGGTCTTAACTCTGTGACAAAAATAGTTCTACACTAAATTAAAGCTAACTAATTCTCTACAAAAAAAGTTCTATACATATTTTTGTCAGATTCTTATTTCTGTCAAATTTTTAGTGTTTTGCTTATCAAATTTCTTCGTTTAGCTTAAATATTGCTTTGTACGAATGTTCGTTAAAAATAACTTCCATTTTATGATGAACAGATGTCAGATGCCACTTAGTACACAGTTAGTTGAGGCCTTAACTATAATGTTTTGAGATCTGTAGTCACAACCGGGGGTTACGGCGTCATCCCCTTTTTCAAGAAAAACCACCCCCAACTAGATTTTTGGGTATAGTTTCCAAACGAACCATAAAAAACTAGGTAAAAATATTTACCACTAAATTTCACCTAAAATTGTCCTATATATGTTTACATTTTTTTTAAGTTAGTTGCACAATGGAAGATCAAAGTTAAGCCGTTAAGGGTAGTTTGGGCAAATGGAAATTTCGGTAAGTTAGTGTCTGTTTGTGTGTATGTACCGGCTAATATTGAGAACTACCAAATGGATTTTAATGCGGTTTTTACTGTTGGATAAATTGTTTCTTGAGGAAGGTTTAAATCTATAGTGGCTCTTCGGTCCAGCTTTGCCCGGGTGCAAATACTATCATGAGACAATTGTTTTTATGTATTGCTAAATGTCCTGTCCGACTTCGCACGGGTGAAAATTAAACATACAGATATATTGAAATAAGTTATCGAATGGTAATAAATTATAATTTAAAAAAACTAAAAAACACGCTTTAATGAACTAAAAAGTAAAAAATAATTAATTTTATTGTAAAAACGCGTGGGGTAGTATGAAAATATGATCCAAAGCACCCCACGCTATTTTACAATAAAATTAATTATTTTTTTACTTTTTAGTTCATTAAAGCGTGTTTTTTAGTTTTTTTAAATTATAATTTATTTTTGCTTTTTAGTCCTGGAGATCCTGGTCAGGATAATGGGACAAACTTATGGAATGATTGTATTGTAATCGGTCCTTGATAAGTGTGCAAAGTTTCAGTTCAATCTGAAGTTTTTTACTTTTTTTTAGTCCTGGAGATCATGGTCAGGATAATGGGACAAACTTATGGAATTATTGTATTGTCATCGGTCCTTGATAAGTGTGCAAAGTTTCAGATGAATCTGAGGTTTTTTGTTCTTTTTTTTTAGTCCTGGAGATCCTGGTCAGGATAATGGGACAAACTTATTGAGTTATTGTATTGTCGTCTGTCCTTGATAAGTCGACAACGTTTAAACTAAATCTGACCGTTCAAAGTTGGTCAAAATCAAGTTCAAAGAAGTCGGTTACAAACTGACAAACAAGCAAGGAAGCAGGCAAGCAAACATACAGGTGAAGCTAATAAAAAAGCGTGTTAAAAACCGCACTTAAATATGCACTACTGTATAGCGGATGCAATCCTATTTGCACCCGGGCAAAGCCGGACCGGAGAGCCAGTATACATTAAAACCTTCCTCAAGAAACAAACTATCTAATAGTAAAAATCCCATTCAAATCTGTTTAGTAGCTCTCAAGATTAGGGACATACATACAGACACCTATCGAAATTTCAATTTGTCCAAACTGCCCTTAATTAACGGCTTAACTTTGATTTTTCAATGTGAAACTAGCTTTAAAAAAAACTTAAGCATAAATGGGACAGTTTTAGGTTAAATTTAGTGGTAAAAATTTTTACCTAGCTTTTTTTATTTTCCATTTGGAAACTATACTGAAGAATGTAGTTGGGGGTGGTTTTTCTTGAAAAAGGGGATGACGCCGTAACCCCTGATCGAGAGTACAGATCTCAAAACATTAGTTAGGGTCTCAAGTAACGGTGTACTAAGTGACATCTTTTCATCATACAAGTTATTTTCATCGAACATTGTACAACGCTATATTTAAGCTAAACGAAGAAATTTGATAAACTAAGTACCTACTGAAAATTTAGCAGAAATACAAATCTGAGAAAAATATGTATAAAACCTTTTTTGCAGAGAATTTAGTAAATTTTAATTTTGTATAGAATTATTTTTGTCGTAGAGTTAAGAGAAAGTTATGAATCCGGTAGAACTTGATTTTCGTTCCTTCCCCAACCCCCCAGGCACACTTCTTTTGAGGGGAAAAAATTCAGGATTTATTGAGGACACCCTAAGGGACCATCATGTAAAAAAAACTTGTAGGAATTTTTTCCACTCCAAAATGCTTGGCGCCTGGTCTATATAGGGGATTGTATCATTGTAATATAGGACTATACGAGTCATGGAAACGTCATATTACATATAAACCACGGCATCGTTACCATAGAGATCTCTATGATCGCTACACGCTCGGCTATTCTCAAACCCATTTATTTTGGTAAATACGGTCAAATAACGTATCTAATTAATGATTGGACTATATTTTCACAAAGTATTACATTCTTTTATTTGTACATTTCTATTAAACAATTGAAGCGAAAATTGAATTTGTCACAATAAATTTATTCACTTACATTTCCCAGTTAATTTATTTGCATGTCACGGATAAATCATTTAACTGAGACATACATCTCAACTCTACGCTTTGCTACAATTGACGTGACAAAATAACAACCGTTACAATTGAATATGCACAACTTTCACCTGAATTTTTAAAACAGATTATTGTCGTATTTAAAATGTTACCGTTTTTGATTATTAATGACTTTAGTTACATAAACTTACCCATGTACATGCATTCAACTGTTTAGAAATAATGACAATTGAAAGTGTTTTTACACATTAACATTTAAAGATGTGATTAATAATAAGTAATTACCTGCGTATAATTATAATGTATACACATAAATAGTATAATGTGGAGATAGTACGAAAAGCGAATTAGTTCTGAATATTATAAAGGTCAATAATCTTCCATCTGTTGTAAATGAAATGCATAATCTATTTATTTCGCAAGTCCAATCACTTGTCCTTTGGGCTGATAGATATTATTGCAAGTGGAGATCAGAGTATGGTAACTAGTTTATCTATTGGTTTTTTCTTTATTTTTTATGTTCACGATATAAATCGAAAAAGAAACCTTCGTTTAAATTAATTTTAATAGACTTTGGAACTTATCTTATAAATTACTCAAGAGGACCAGATAGTCTGGAAGCACGAAAATGAGGCAAAAAGAAAATGAAAGTAACATTTTTTCACAGTCTCGGTGTCAGAATATATTCTGAAAACTCTGAAGTTGTGTTCAAACCAAATGAACCTTTCAACTAAAGTGTCACACAACCTCATGTGTCGTTTAAATTTTTTGAAAAAGATGACATCCTTGGTATTATCTTTAGGAACTGTCAAGTCCCTAAATTTTCTTGTTCTATCTGCGTAACGTCGTTCAAAAGACAGCTGATAACAAACACTTTTTATTAATTATTGTAGACTAGAGTAGATTTATAAAAATTTTGAACTATTTTTTGTTATAAATTTTTTACATTTTAAAATCTTAGACAGAGCTTTAAAGTTTAATGTAAGTAGGTAATGATGTTAAGCTTGAAATATAAAACCAATAACGATAATATGGTCGAACTGTGATTATTGATCAAATTAATAATAATAATTAATTTATTTACACAATTATGTGAGTTTGCGATTATTACGATTCTAACACCAACAGGGTGGTGACCGTGACTGCTGCACGTAGGGATTTAACCCGTAAAATCAAACTTTCGCGATTTCCTGCTTCCCTAATTATTTTAGGAAAAATATCTTCGAATAAAAGTTTTAGAACATAAAATTCTGCATCTAAATCATTAAACAAAATTAATTTTGCATGCTTTGTAACGGCAGAAATTTGATATGAAAATGTCAAAATTACCTCAAAAACAGATAGCGATAGCCATGGAACTTGAACAAAATGATTAGAAATTATTCTGACTGCTAAAACGTCATCATTTTGTTCAAGTTCCATGGTTATCACTATCTGTTTTTGAGGTAATTTTGACATTTTCATATCAAACTTCTGCCGCTACAAAGCATGCAAAATTAATTTTGCTTGATTTAGATGCAGAATTTTATGTTCTAAAACTTTTATCCGAAGATATTTTTCCTAAAATAATTAGGGAAGCAGGAAATCGCGAAAGTTTGATTTTACGGGTTAAATTCCTATGTGCAGCAGTCACGGTCACCACCGTGTATATTATATGGATATAAGATACATATAAATAATAAATACAATCAACAATACACTCAATTATTAGTTTAAAACGTTCAGAATTATGCAAAATATAGAAGTAATTTCATGCTAAAACAAATACGTTTCTTCCGGAGAAAATTAAAAAAAAACAGATATGCAAAGCCGAAACAATAAGTGTACTTAAACAATAAATATAATTACTATCTATACACTTCCGAGATAATTATAAATTAATTAATGATTTGGTAATTAAACTGCAATCAGTTTCAATCAAATCGTGTGAATGACACAAAAATTACTGTTCGTTACGAATCGACTGCTCCAAAGTGTTTATTTTAGGACCAAAGAAACAAATCATTGTTGATTCATTACCATAAATCAAAAGAGTATGCCCATGTACAATACGTATCGTATTGTTGTTTGATTTGTTAAGTGCACCAAGATAGGCAATACACATTACGCATTATTGTTTTCATGATCCGTGCTTGTTTATCAGTGTGTTTCCCCATTATAGGTGCGTTTGGTATCAAGGTGTAGTGTAGTGTAGTGTAGATAATTTTTCACTGAAAAGTTTAAAAAGTTCACCAAAAGTGTAAACTAAATGTACACTTGTAACAAACGGGCTAGTGTACATTCTGACTAGATTGTACATGCGCATTACAAAATAAATTAATGACAGATTGGCTGAGTTCATTATTTCTAGTTTTTACAGTTTTTTTTGGTCGTAAAAATGTTAAACTCACTGCCATATTTATCTTATACCCTTACATTTTGAAGCTCATTCATTTTTAAGAGACAAAAACTCGGGTCGCAGTGCCAAAACCCTGCCGACAATATAGTGTATTTGCTAATACTGGCATTGTGGCTTTATTATGTAAACTTAAGTTTGTTTTTGAACAAAATAAAAAATTTAACCCCTTAATACATCCCTTAAAATAATATTTTTTTTCTTAATTTCAATATTTTTATCAATGCAACCTCGGTACCAAATTAAATACACCCTTCAGTAAGTAAAGCACTATCCGCAAACTAGTGTTTTCATAAAATTTGTAAGTCCGGTCCTGTCGGGCCGATTTTATTAAAATTTTGGCAGCACATTTTAATCGTTACTAAAAGGTTAAATTTCAATTTTGAAACGATTTTGAGAATTTTTTCGGCATTTTTGGGCCCAAAAACATTTTTCAACCCCTAAAAACTACCCTTAAAATGGTCCGATTGAGCCCATTTTAAATAGGCTTCGTGCGGTGATGGATTTCAACGTGCCTACCAAATTTCGTCAAAATCAATTAACTCTTTCGAAAGTTATTGCCCGCACACATATATATATATATATATACATATATAAATAGACATTTCCAAAAATGGTGCCAAATGTTCAGGAGGCTATGAAACGTCGAGAAATTTTGGTCCGACCCCTAGGTCCCGCCATCCGACCGACGCCAATAGTGTATGTGCCATATGGCAAATACACTAAAAAATGTAAAAAATTGAGTACGAAAAAAGTATCAAATCTGTCAAAGCGATTGTCAATTCAGACATATATCACGTGACCTACACTACACTACGTGCACCTGCTCAAAAGTCAGGACTAATAGTTGTTACACTTTTAGTCCCACACTGAAATAACAAACAGATCAGTTATTTTACACTTTTGTATAACAAACGTAATAGTGTCAAAAGTGCTTACACTTTTTACACTACACCTTGATACCAAACGCACCTTATGTGTATAATATGACACTTACGTTGGTCGGGTGGTGGAACTTAAGAGTTGTATTTAGGGGTTGAAAAAAATCAAAACTTTACCAGTTAGTAGAGATTTAAATGTTCCTTTGAAATTTTAACAAAATTGGATCGACATGGCCGAATTTACAAAATTTATGAAAACACTAATTTGCGGATAGTGAATTACTTATTGAAGGGTGTATATAATTTGGTACAGATTTTGGATCGATAAAATGCATGCTGAATATTGAAAGTGAAAAACTTTTATATGTTCTAAGAGATTTACCTACTAAGGCGGGTGGCATTTTCTGTTTTGTCCAAAAATAAATTTAACAACAATAAATTTAAGTTTAGGTATAGCTATACACAATTATACAGTATTTAAATGCATTAGCAAATGCACTATTTCGTCAGCAGGGTTCTGCACTGCGACCCGAGTTTTTATTTTTAATATACTCGTTCAGATTAATAAAAATTCCAAAAATTTTTCGAAATGATTTCAACAATTCAGGACTATAATATCCGACACGGACTAAGTACTGAAAATAATATTTTATTAAAAAATTGAAGCATAACGCATCTGGGGTTTTCCGGCAATTTTTCAGTTCCTGCAGTCAATTTCCAAACAGAAACTTAAAATTGTCGTAAGGTTTCTTGACTTTTCATATCTGCTTGGTGGAATTACGACAGCAATTTGTACTAAAAGCATTTGTTGTATAAATTTGTATATGATGCTTGTCATAAATAAGTTATTACGGAAACCAATGTTCAGATAATAATTGCTGGTGAAATAAATAGCTTACTATTTTTTGTGTGAAGCATTAACATTCTAAATGTGTTAATGACACCAAATTACTAAGAAGAAAAGTGGTGAATTTTACATTTGTGTTTACAGTTTAGCTCGCAGTTTAGTGTCTTTTAGTGAGATGCAAATATTCATTTTACATAGCCGTTACTCGTGGCTTCGCCCACGTATATTTCGATTTATGATTTATTATCCCCACTCGGCGAGAAATTCTCCTCCTGCGAGCCGGACTGCTGGTGTTTATTCGCTTGAATTTTATTAAAACATTACTCACTCGCTTCGCTCGTTCGGTCGAATTTTATTATTTCTTATTGCTCACCTACATTATATAAGGAACCTCGGGAACTCCTGTGCAAAATTGCATGCTTCTAACTTCAAAAATGACGAACTTTCATACAAACTTTCATCACCTTTTTAACCTCCATGGGGGATGAAAAAAGGGTATGGGCCTCACCCACGGCCACATAAGAACAAGTTTGAAGTGAAACTTCTTTCGGCTTCGTCAACCATGCGAATTTAAATAAATTAATTAATAATTTAGTACGCTTAATAATTATTTGACAGCGAGTGTGTTCGTTCGTTTCTTATTTTTGAAGATTTCCATCAAACTGATGGGTGCCGCATGCGCACAGTCTATTTTTAGTCTGAATGTGCAACTGCAGTGCGGGTGTAACTCCCATCATTTTGATGGAAATTTTCAAAAGGACAAGCCAACGAACACATCCATTGTCAACTGAAATATGAATATACTGTACTTACCACAACACGCCTTGCCGAAATCAAGGCGCACCAGCTGCACCATGTAGGGTTCCAGCAGATTGACGTACCACCATGGCATACGTTCAGGCCGCGTTAGCGTGCACGTTTCGGGGCTGAAGAAGGCGCTGGTGCTGCCGTCTATCGCCTTCTGCGGGATGCCACCGCCTTCCGTACTGATCTGCATCGGCGCTTTGCCCGCAGCCACATTCAGCACTGTAAGTAAAAATTAACTATTGAAATATTCGAAACAATTACATTTACATTTATTTACAGTAAATGAGTCTATTACACAGTCAAGTTTAAAAATTACTAATTAGGTAAAAAATATAATATAAAGTATCATTTAAAAATTTATCCACAGAATAAAAACAATCGTCAATTAAAATTTGCTTTACACTTTTTTTGAATTTTTCAGTATCTAGGCACTTCATGCACTCTGATAAAATATTAAAATAGCGAGTGCCAGCGTCCATGGGATCTTCAAAAGCAAGTTTGGTTCTACAGAAAGGCTGTAATAAATCATCATTATGACACGTTGCGTAGTTATGAATACTAATTCGTTTTAAAACTAGACTAGAATGAGTAAAAATTAAAATATGGTATAAAACTTCACAATAAAAAGATAGAATTTTGGTCTCTCTAAAATATCTCCGCGTTGAGCATTATTGTAAGGTGTATTAAAAATATCGCGGATAATTATTTTCTGCAGTCTGCAGTCTGAAATCTGAATATAGAATTGCTATTTGTCGCAAGCCCCAAAAAATGATGCCATATATACGTAAATAAAAGTAACCGTAATATATTTATTGCAATTATACATTTCTTGATATTACAATGTTTTTTAGTTTGTGAACCACAGTGAAAAATTGTTTTTTTTTTAAATATATTCTGATTTAGTTTCAATGATAGATGCGAATTAAACGCGCTTTGAAACCACGACCGATTAAGTATAATATTATGTACCTATAATTTATAAGATGATACAAAAATGTTTTAACCCTGATGTTATATTAGATTAGCATACTAGGGGAGAATGGGGGAATGGCGGTCACTTATAGTGGAATTAAGGAGACGGACGGATACCGAACATTTTGCTAGAGTTACAAGAGCACCTACCTCCCCGTTTTTGAGGGTGCTAAACGCGGTAAAAATAGTGAAAAAAGTTTTTAGCCATTCGCTACCCCTAAAACGGCCAAAAATCACCATTTTTTGCAGTATTTCTGCACAGACGCCCGGCAGCGCGGGTTATTCTTTTACTTTTCGTCATTTTGAGGTGAATAGTGAAGGTTAGCACCGGGTACGATACCGTGATTACCCTCAAGGGTTGATTTTACCCTCCCAGGGGGTTGACATTTTAACTTTCCCCTCTCGCGCTAAAAGTTATGCAGTCCCCCGTTAACGAGGATGCTGATCACGAAAAAATACTTTTAGCCGGGTTTAACCTTTCCTACCCCCTCAAACGGACAAAAAAAACCCTATTCCCCCACCCTGCAAGTAATTCCGGTCAGTCCATTTTTAATGCTTTTTAAATAGGAAAATAAGAAATAAAGCACATACATATTTTATAATATAGTAATATATTATTAAGGCTAAAGTTTTTATAAATGTTTATAAGATCTTATTAAAAAAAGCTCATTTTCAAGTACGTATGTTAATTCTAGGCATCTGTAATAAATAAGCATAATCAGCTTTGTTAAAATCAAACGTGAAATCAATTATTAATAAAAAAATGTAACTACTATATGTCTGTCGGATAATATCGGTGAATATTGGTATTGCCCCAAATGTTTTGATCGGTAATACCCAAAAGCTACTTGCAACAAAAAAATCGAGCCCTAAAATTAATCTTCGTGATTTTGACATCTACAAACGCAGGAATCATTAGACCAATTACTCCTGAGAAATATAAGGGCATGCAAAAAAATAACTTATTTTGGTATTTGCGTTCGTCTCAATTCGCCATGAAGTTATACAAACGAGAGCAATAACGTTGCGGGTCAATTACGGCCACTACAATGGATCACAGTGAAACCACGTGCATTTAATTTTGACTGTTAATTATTAGATGGGAGCACGATGCTGAAAAAGCTGAGTACGTTTAAACAGTAGAATTTCATGTAACCGGAATTACCCACCTCACTATGGGATTCCTCCACTTCTCCCTATATACATATTATAATATAGCATTGTTCACTAAAATTGTAATTTTTTACAATTATTAAGGAAATTTTATATAAAATTATAATGTAGGTACTTATAGGTGAAATACTTCATTTATTTCTTTGATTTCACAAAAAAAATCAAACAAAGAAGATACGGGCCGGCAAACAAAATAAGACGTATTGTCGAGTATACCTACATTTACAAAATATAAAAGAATGATACATAATATTTACTATTTATTTATATATTTATTTCTATTTGTATTTCGCACGCCTACAACTAGACTGTCCAATTTAAACTAGGTAGATTTTAAAAATAAGGTTAATTACAGGTTTCCGTCTTGACTGAGCATTTATATCTTCAAATAAGTTTTACTTATTGAAGACGAAATTCAGTTTCATTTATTTTCATTTTCACGTATTTCTAGATTACCAATGACAAAAAAATCTGAACATGTAAAACTACTTCATGAAAATATAATATGAGTCATCCACAGTACTATACAGAGTGTCCAAAGTTAAGTGGGCACTTTTTCTAATATTGAATCTATACGACTTAAATTGGCATTTTATTTAAACTAAGTTCCTATAATGGATATAGGTACCTACATAATATTGTTTAAGCCGGGCCAAGAATATTTTTGTTTTCACCATCGTAATTTGTGTAAAAAATACTATAAAATGTCCTTTTAACCGAAATCGTAACTCCAATATTAACAAAATTAGCAATAGGTCCAGTAGTTTAAGATTTTCACTGCAGAATAATTCCCAGTAAGCTGATTTTTTTTATTTACCTTCGTTATGGTGTTTTAAAAAACGTGTAAAAAGTCCCCATCGATATCGTGCCGGCGTTGCCAGATATTCGAGGTTCAAGTTCACGATAGACGGTTTTTTGTGAATTTCTCGGTTCCGTTCCATTTTTTGTAAAAAATGGTTATTATCAATCTTGTAGAGGACAAAATTATTCTACTTTCGTATAAACATTTTTTGTCTACGATTTATAGTTTTACTTATTTAAGTACCCGTGGCTTCCTCCCCCTCGATTTTTCATAACGGTATTATTCTGCTTCCCGAGGACCTAACATAATGATTTGTATCATTATTTTAAGTTGAACTTAAAGTTAACGATTAAATATAATTTTATCGAAATTAATACAGTAGCTCTCTAGTTGTAAGCAACCAAACATACAAATCGACAGCAGTGAAAAAGACAGACAGACAGACAGACAATTTTTTTTTGGAAAATACGATATTTATACTTGACATTAATTATAAAGGTTATTCGTAAAGTAATTTTGTAAAAAAAATTTACAAGGATTGAGAGAGTGCGGTTTAAGTATGGATAAGCATTCGCATACCTTAAAACGCACTCTACTAAGAATAGCCCGAAGTAGCCATACTTTAAATTTTTTTTCAAAATTCCTTTATGAATACTCATTATAATTGTCATAAAGACTATTCGTAAACGAATTTTTTAAAAAAAATTAAAAATGTGGCTACTATCACTAGAGTGCGTTATAAAGTATGCAAATGCATACTCGTACTTAATCCGCACTCTCTCAGCCCTTGTAAATTTTTTTTACAAAATTACTTTACGAATGGTCTTTATATAATTGATGTCAAGTATAAATATCGTATTTTCGAAAAAAAATTGTCTGTCTGTTTGTTTGAGCGCTGTCGATTTGTATGTTTGGTTGCTTATAACTAGAGAACTACTGCATCAATTGCGATAAAAATTATAGTTAATCGTTAGCTTAAAGTTCAACTTAAAATAAAGCTACAAATCATTTTGTTAGGCCCTCGAGAAGCAATAAAATCCCGTTATGTAAAATCGTGGGGGAGGAAGCCGCGGGTTATTAAATAAGAAAAACTATAAATCGTAGACAAAAAATGTTTAGACAAAAGTTGTATATAATTTCGTTATCTACAAGATTGATAATCATCATATTTTACAAAAAGTGGAACGGAACCGAGAAATTCTCAAAAAACCGTCTATCGTGAACTTGAACCTCGAATATTTGGCAACGCCGACACGATATCGATGGGGACTTTTTACACGTTTTTTAAAACACCATAATGAAGGTAAATAAAAAAAAATCAGCTAACTGGGAATTTTTCTGCAGGTGGGTCATTTTAATATCTAAAATTACTGGAGTAATAATCTAAACTTTGGACAGCTGTGTAATTTATAGTTTACGCTATTTGAGAAAGTCAATAATATAAAATGTCTGTACTCTGTATACCTTACTACAGAATAACTTCTTTGCTATCTCTATGTACCTGCGTCATTTACTAATACAAAGCAAAATAATGTCATCTTTCTATTCTCATAATTTATTGTTACCAAAATTAATTTGGAAAAGTAAATTACGATGTTGGCACAAAAATAAATATTTATTTTTTCACAATAATAAACAAGTCACACATGATTTTTGGTAATTTACTAATAATTATTAATAAAATTGCACTTTCGTATTCATAATAGTAAACGATCCGTGCCCTCTGAAGCAGCACCGTTTTCATGATGGTGAGTAAATTTCGTCTGATGCATCGCTCACGACATTTATGCCCTTGAAGGTATTTAATAGCATTTGACCAACAGTGCTGTCTCTTTTATTTATAGCGAAAATAAACAATTGGAAAGTTAAATCGAATTGCTATATTTTAAATCAGTTGAATCAAAGGCAGTTTTCATTATGTGTAGAAATCGAGCGCCTGTAATAACTATAATCAAATTCACAATTTCTGCGATATTGCAGATTTTGTTTTAAGATGTTTTGTGACCACAATATTTGTTGAAAAAATTTCACTTTTCACAACGGTTTTTTTATTTATAGTTTATCTTATCATCAGTGTAATTTATTTTGCCACACTTTGTCAACTTATTATTTTCTATACATAGGTACAGTTTTAAATCTTTTTTATAAATATTGACAATTTATTATCGATCAATTTTTCGTTCTCGCGGCAACAGTAGGCTCCATGGACCATGGGCGTACTAAAAAGGGGGCAGGGGCTGCAGTTGGAATCATAGAAAAAAGTGTGAAAACTCATACTATTGATTTCAATAGAATTATCGCTAGGCACTTGGTAGAACATTATTGAATAAAATAAATACACAAACACTTGAAAAATTCTACAAATTTACTGGTCTCTACGGTCGTTTCGGGTTTTTAGTCCATCATCAGGTAGAGTTCACGGCGAACTCTCCTGATGATGGGCTAAAAACCCGAAATGATCTTAGAGACTAATAAATTTGTAGAATTTTTCAAGTTTTGGTATATTTATTTTATTCATACTAATCCCTTTTATTTCCCGTTATCGAACTTTGGTGCCTGAAAATTCCCCGAATCGCACTTAGAACATTTGGACTGTCGTTTATGACCTAATTGCAGTATGATAACAGAATGTTCATGTTTACTCTCATAAGTCCTGCCCCCCCCCCCCCTTCCACCTGAATAAAATTCTGCGTACGCCCTTGATAGGATCGATATCAGATTCTTCAATAAATTGATAACACCGGTACATGACGTTTTGGTACGGCCGTTTTGGTCCCGCCGTTTTGGTACCGGACGTTTTGGTCCCGGCCGTTTTGGTCCCAGTTATTAGATCATGACAAATAAAATTACCAATTTTTCAGACAATATATTGACAAAAATTAAATAATATATTTCAAACAATTAACGTTTCGATCCGGATTTGGAATTTCTTCGGAATTGAGCTAAAAATAAAAGTATAAAAAATAAATTAGTAATTAGTTTATACAATAATAAATGTATGCTGTGTATTTTATCAATATGAAATATGCGTGCAGCCCAAACGGCTCAACCGATTTTGAAAAAATTTTTTTTGTTCGATTCGTCTCCAGGTAACTTCTTAAATTTTAGGGAAAATCGGCGCATGCGCAGAAGAGATATCTGCTATAACGGTGTTTTTTTTACATAATAAATGGTATACTTTTCATAACGGTTCATTATTTTTTGGAGAAAATCTGCGCACTTTTTTACAAAACTTTCTTGTAAAATGGAATAGAAAACCATTATAAAAAGTACACCATTATTATATAAAAAGCAACGATGGTATATATCTTTTTTACGCATGCGCCGATTTTCCTTCAAAAAACATTATAAAACTCTTGTAAAAATAGATTGAAAAATAAACCGTTATGAAAAGTATACCAATATTATATAAAAACTTCTGCGCATGCGCCAACTTTCCAACTTTATTGATATTTGTCATAATCTAATAACTGGGACCAAAACGGCCGGGACTAAAACGGCCGGGACCAAAACGTCCGGTACCAAAACGGCGGGACCAAAACGGCGGGACCAAAACGGCCGTACCAAAACGTCCTGCTTCGGATAACACTACCTATAATATGCATAATGTATTTATCAATATTGCATAAAAATACTAAAGTACCTATACTACTTGTTTTGTTAAAAAAAATTGGACTACCAACAAAAGAATATTGAAAAATATTGCACACAAACATTTTAAAAACTATATTTTTATCTTTAGGATCTAGAATATATTAGCATCTAATTTTTTATAACACTGTTCAATATATTTTGACGTCAAATAATAAAAAATTAAAAATAGACGTAGGTAACAAATTAAAACAAAAAACAGCTTGTTTTTGCGAAATTTAATAGTCTTTTGAAAACAATTTTTTTTATATTGTTATTGATTAACAACAAAGTCAGTGAATTGCTTTTCTTCTGGTCTACACATTATTAGCAGTAGGTCAAAAAAATTTCTCAATTAGAAGTCTACGACACTTGTTGGATGTAGAAAACGTTATAGAAATGGTTTTATAACTATGTAATTACACACATATGGGAAAGTGATTAAATGTTCGTTATTCTGCACGATCAATTATTGTTGTTTTATAGAAGTGTATGGATTACTCGAATATCTCTATACCTTCATCTCAGATCTATTCCTGTTATTTAACTGTGCGAAACATAATAGTAGATTGTATATCAAGATGCGTAATGGCGTATATTACTGGCGAGTTAGTGACATTATGTTAAAACGAGCACAGCGAGTTTTAACGCAGTCATACGAGTCATAATATCATTATGCACGAGATATAAGTATATTATGGTATTTTTTGCCATTCTTACTATAAAATAGCTGCCTTTCACTTCATTTTCTGTATTTTCAAAAAAATTTAGTTCATTTGCGTCGCCAACTTCACTTCTATGGTAGGCCGAGGCACGCACAGGAGTATGTAATAGCAGGCGGATCATGAGGCGAATAAACATAAATCACTATGGAAATGGCTTGCTTTCCCACACTAGTATGGTAAAGATACGTTCCCGTACACCGGCCTGTCAAAAGTAACTTTACATGCAGCTATTTCATAGTGGGTATGGCAAAAAAATACATACAGCCTTTTTTTACATTATTGTACCTACTGTTTTTATTTTCTTAAAATACTTCTTGAGCGCTAGGATGAACTTTTTTCTTAAATAGTTTTTATAAGTTTCTTAGCGTCAAAAACGATTGGTAACGGCGAATATTTTCATTTTTAATATATGAAGACGAAAGATGTTATTATATTAATTATTAATTTAAATTTCTAGCCACTTAAAGATCTTCGCTGTACTTTTTGATGTGTAAACATCTTAGCACTCACTCCGCGGTACGGGCTAAATAAGGAATTCGACTGCCAGACGCGTCAGATCCGTCAGACGTAGTTAAACCAGCCAGACGCGTGAGGTGTCCATTATTCAGTCATATTATCATGGTCATATCTTGCTCATGTAACCGCGCATTACTAAGGGTTAAGTCATGTGAGTTTTGTTTATCTGATAGTTATGGAAAACATTAATGCATTTTAAGTGAAACGATTTTCTCAAATGCATTCATGTTTTCCACAACTAGGTACCAAGTAAACAAATTAAGTAAAATTCACAGTCACCTAAACATTTTTACTAAAACCAGTGCACGTCCATAATTTATCCAAATGAATCCAATTCCAATATGAGCTCACGTGTTTACACGTCATCACCTCTCGTGAGTATTGCGTCACTCACACCTTTTATTGCTGTTTTTGACTTCTGAATAAAAAATACTCTCAGGTCGCTATGCCATCGCCCATCATATAGGACTACAACACAACCGCGTTTATTTGAGGTCCTATAACTGTTTTAAATAGAACTTCTCATAAGATAATATTATATCGAAACGAAAAGTCGGATGTTTACTCACTTTCGAATATCGCTGTGAAAGGGTCGAAATTGCGTAAATATCTATATTATGATTTAAACTATGAGAAAACACCCTTAAATTAAAGTGCGTTTTCTAAGCATTTGTCATCATTACTGTATGCAGTGCACATGTGGTCGACTTTGCGCGACACTGATGGTGAGTTATTGTTAAATAACAGTATAGGTATCCATTGTACAGTAGCTGGGATAATGAGATTCAATCCATTACGCAATGCTGGTAGTAAGGTAATTAGTGTCCAATGTTGACGTGCCAAACAAATTCATAGGTCATAGATATGCATCAAAACAGCTAATCGGTCACAATAATGAGTTATTTATTTTTAACAATCAACACAAATTAACACGCAATAATAAGGTGTTTTCTAAATGTTTCGTAATAACCGAACGGGATTACTGAATACAATCGATAACTAGTTAACTAATTTCCTTTAATTATTTGTTAAAATTGCATGTAAACGTCGAGGTTAGGTAATAGTGCCGCATAGGACTGGTGCATTCTGACACGCGCGATTCATCATGGGTGGATTGCACAAAAATATAAAGGTGATTTATGGGTACCTATAGTTTCAACTAGGGAATGCAATCTCGCGTGATTTTGAGTAAGTCGAGATCTCAAGAGATTAAGAAGTCAGTCTCGCGTAATATATTTTTGAATAACTGAAAATTATAGTGACATTACCATTATTTCTAACTTTTTGGTATCTACCTATATAAGTTACATATTATTATTATTTTTTTAAGTAATATAATTAACGTTTCAACTGCAGGAGTTTAATTAGCTGTAGGTACCTATACGTCTTTTGTGATTTTTTTTGGTTAAAATATGTCCTGCTCTGCCTTCTAAGTTCTGCTAAGCACATCACGGGAACGTCAATACAAAACGCAAAAAGTTTCATCCAAATCGGTGCATCCATTCAACAGTTTATATCCGGATTTTTTAGCCCAATTTTGGGCATTTTTCTTGTTGTAAATTTGTTTCTTGTGTGAACCCACTTCCCAGCGCCGCACGAGCATAGCCGCGCACCCGATTAAATTCCGGGAAGAACAGAAGTTATATAGTATATATTATTATATATACATATTTACGTGTACGGGCTATATAACTTTCGAAAGAGTTAATTGATTTTGATGAAATTTGGAATTCATCACCGCACGAAGCTTATTTAAAATAGGACCGATCGGACCATTCTAAGGATGGTTTTTATAGGGGTTGAAAAATGTTTTTGGGCCCAAAAATACCGAAATTTTTTTATGAAAACATTAGTTTGCGGATACGGATTTCCTCACTGAAAGGTGTATTTAATTTGTTGCAGAAGCTGTATTGATAACAATATTGCAATTAAGAAAAAAAATTATTATTGTAAGGGATGTATTAAGGGATAAAAATTTTTATTTTGTGCAAAAACAAACTTAAGTTCACATAATAAAGCCACAATGCAGCTTGTATTAACAAATACACTATATTGTCGGCAGAGTTTGGCACTGCGACCCGAGTTTTTTTTAA
Source organism: Mongoloraphidia duomilia (assembly GCA_039654895.1). NCBI lineage: Eukaryota > Metazoa > Arthropoda > Insecta > Raphidioptera > Raphidiidae > Mongoloraphidia > Mongoloraphidia duomilia. The sequence goes on along the minus strand of CM077518.1, from coordinate 27,369,734 downwards.
TTTGAAATCGATTAAAATTGCAATTACTTATTCTGACCTTATTTGTCTGTTATTTATTTATTTTTGTATTTTTTGTAATGAATTATTACAACCATATGCTAACTATCTATAAAATAAAGATGTAAAATAGCTAGACATTAATTCGTCGATGCAACACTAATAATTTAGCTTTCTATAGTTCACAATTACGGTAATTAATATTTGTTGTGTCAACGTATCAATCAAAATATTGCCTAAATGATAAGTTTATTAATGTCATCAGAGTAGCTACCTATAAAACGAAGTAACACTATTATTTCTTGTTTTGGCATCATTGTTTGTTATTCAAGTGACAGGTAGTACTGTACGGAGACGTATATAACTTTTTATTGTTTAATAGACAAGGTCCAATGGCATCATGCAATTATATTTTTATAAATAAAATGTAGGCAGACTTATTTTTCCTGGTTTAAAAATTATTTAAGCATAATACAATTTCTAAAATATTTCTTACAAAACACTGAATAAATTTATACTAAATATTAGGGGTTTGTGGAAAATTACGAACAGTGATCGGATTTCACTGCAGTTAAATGGTGGATGGTTTTTAATTTTTATTAGATTTATGCACTACAAGTTTTCACATATCTACTGTTTTATAATTATTAACCCTTAGTACGAAAGGTTCACGTATAATACGTAATTTAAAACATCCGGTCTGTATTTTTCATCGCATTTTTCCGGGGATTTATCCGATTTGGTATATTCAATTTGTTACTATATGAAGTTTTTTTTAGGTTTTTTGGTAATAAGTGATGAAGCGTGCTAAAATAAATAAAAAGATTGCCGTCAAAACTATGAATAGTACACAATACGAAACATCCGGTCTCATAGACTTGTATAAATATTTACGTATTGAATATATTATAGGTACTAGAGGGATACAACATGTAATTTGAAACACTTGGTCCGTGAGACGTTTTCAAAAATACATACCTCATAAGTCATAACACATGCGGTGTGTATATAGGTTAATAGTAAATAGGAAAGTATGTACTATGAATGGGAAAGACGTATTTTGAACAGTGCAAGTGTACCGTACTATGAAGTAACACCGAAGGTCCCACAGACATCGTGTTTGGTACTTTTAAGGGTTAATTCCAAAATTGCAAATTCTCAACACTATCAAGTGAAACCGTATTATATAGAAAAGCAGACTTTACCTAGAAGCATATGGTGCGTAGCACAGTATTTGAGTGTAATAATTATCTACTAATAATAATAAAATAATTTCTTTCTTGTTCGAGTTTATGGCATTAACAGTGCACTGTACGTATATATTTTTTTTATTTTTAGAATGAACTACTGAGTATCAGTAATGTTTACAAGTGCTCTTACTTATTAGTTATTACTAGTTTTATTACCGTTTTCATAAGTATATAATATAGTTAATGGCATCTTTACTACATCGTAGTGCAGATACATATGGTCGGCATAAATAATTGGTTAATTGTTAACATTTTCCAAAACTACAAATAATGGTTATCTCACTTCGCTACATACGAGAAGATTAGTCAGATATCTAGCTTATAAGTATAAAACTTATTAATTTTAATGGTGCCCTTCTAAATTCTAATAGCTAACTTTAATTATTGAAGAAAGATACCGAGATATTTATGTACAATGTACTGAAACAAATATTTTGATTCAAATCTCGAATTTAATGTCAACACTATATTATAATTTTAAGTTTTGTGCACATTATACGTCACAGATAGGGCTTCCATACCGGAATTTCGAGATTTCGTAAATCCGGAATTAAGGACAAAATTTTTATCAATTCCGTAACTTAATATTCTTCTCACGAATGTTTAAGATCTAAAGGCCCGTTAATCATGTTAATGGCGAATCGTTTAATATAGGTACATATATAAATATTATATTATTATAGAATATTTTAATGTAAGCTTATCGGCGTTGGTAAGTAGTATCTTATAAGCAATAAGTAGTATGCATAATACTATCCGACCATCGACCAAATTTACTTCACAAAATGCACCGATAGACTTTTTTTAACAAAATTTACTCTACTACTGAGTGATCAATAAATAAAAGTTCAATAACAGATAATCGACGCGACACCAGAACTTTGTATTAAAATAGTGTGATTTCAATGACGAGAGCACGGTATCAGGTATGCAGGCAGAAGTCGTCATCAGATTAAACCGATGCGATGCGCTGCGCTAGTGAGTTTTATTTAGATTTTAGATCTATCTAAAGAATGCGACATTCTACATTCCTTAAAAGCGTTGAACTATGTAAACGTGTTACGTGTTGTTTTTAATATATTAGGCATGTTTTTCAAGGTAGGTGTCATTACCTACATTTTATACGGCGCGAACATAGGCGTAATTGTAAGTTGAAATTTGGGAGTCTAACAGATCATCAGGTTAATTAAGATAATGATTACAGGGCGAAGCTAACCGACGAATGTCTGTAATCTGTTTACATAATATGTAATATAAACTTTATAGTAGGTAAAAGGACTTAAAAATTTGTAGAACTTTTTATTAGTTTACGTTAAACGTTTCGTCTTTGTAAAAAGACTTCTTCAGTAACTACAATTCAAATACATATATAAATCATTACTAAAAGTTATTTTTACCTATAACTATAAAGTTTATATTATATCATAGAAAAAATAGACACGAAAAGCGATTTTATAATATGTAACGTTTCCCATCCAAGTTTTGTTTTACATGGTCAACAATAATTACTGATTTTTTTTGTTAATGAAAACATATTTTCAGATTATAAAGAATGAATAAAAATTAGGGGTCAGTGGAAGCTTAAAGAAAGAAGAAGATAATTTTGAAAAACCGTTCGTGCATGCGTTTCATCTGTGGTGTAAAATACAGTGTTTGTAGTGATTATTTTCGAAATAAACACACAAAATATAGGTTATAACCCATTTTTTAATAAATAATTTTATAATTTAAGCGTCAACACAAATTTAAAAGAGAGTTAAAGACTCTACTAATTAAATCATGTTATTCAGTTAATGAATTTTATTCAATTAATTATATTATAATTATTAAATATTTTTGTATGACGAATCCTGCTCACTGCTATCTACATATATTGCACAACTAATATAATCTATTCTATTCTATACCAAATTTCATGAAAATCCGTTCTGCCGTTTTTATGATTTATTATCCCCTCCCCGCGAGAAATCCTCCCTCTGTGAAGCAAAGCCGAGCTGGTGGTATTTATAATATTAGTAGGATTCCGCCAATATGCTAAAATGCAAAAAAATTACAGATTTACGTGTTGTTATTATCCCACAGGAGCTACAATGTATTTTTCCGGGATGAAAAGTACCATATATATGTCCTATTCTAGGACCTAAAGTAACTATATTTACCAAATTTCATGAAAATCCGTTCAACCGTTACGGAGCTGGGTGGTAACAAACATGCGCGCGGGAGCTCACACACTTATACACACACGCACACACACACACATACAAACACACACAAACTTTGGCATTTATAATATTAATTATAGATATAAATTTTAAAAGACTCGAGACACGTTTTTTTACCATTAATACCGTCACTTCCACCACACGCATTTTTCCATTTTTAGGGTTCGTATCAGAAAGGAACCCTATTGTTGTGCCAACGATGTCTGTCTGTCTGTTACAGGCCTCTAACATCGAAACGAAATGAGATAGGGACTTGGAATTCACACATAATATGTATTAGCGCGGCCCAAAGACGGAGAGAATAACAAAAGTTTAAAAAGGTTTTAAGGTTTAATCAAGGAATCAAGGGGGCGCCCATGCATGTAACAAAATTTTTTTAACCTATTCTTGTGGAGTATCGTTGAAAAGGGTCTTTTGAGTAGATTATGAATGTGTTTTTATTTATTTTATCAAAACTGTAGATTTTAGAGACCGTCAAAGTTGCAATTTTTAGACTTATCCTGTAACCAGGTCTATCTTAACAACGTCATTACCTATAAAGCTGTAATTCACGTCAAGTATCACTCATATCCTCTGGCTAATCAACAAATACTAAAAACAGAAAAAAGAAAGCGCCCATATACCTGCAAACGGGAAGCAAAAACAATTTTTTTTTGTACCTATTCTTGTGGGATATCGTTGAAAAGGGCCTTTTGAGTAGATTATGAATGTGCTTTTATTTTATTTAATGTATCAAAATTGTAGGTTTAGCTTAACTTATATTACGGTCGGAACCCTACTCTTTGAGTGGCTCGCCATACACTGAGCCATTTATTTAAACTTGTTAATAAATAATATGTAAATATTATTATAGCCAAAATATCAGAATATTGTATTGTCATCAAAACTACATACTACTGCAAAGTTTCACGTCAATGGACATTGCAAGACGATGAAAATCGAATTGCAAGATTTTTTGAATGCAATATACATTCAACAACGCATACAAGTGAAGCTATTATAGCAAATATAAGCGTGTTTAAAAAAACTTTATATAGGTATAATCTATAGATAGTAACCTATAATTGTTACTTTCGAAATTGCATTACAAGGGTCGAAACATAGCGTTTGCAAACGCTGTTTCGTTTCGAGTAATTGCATGAAATTTTTCACAACAACTCTATTGACAATTCGATTTGAGGTATCTGCAATTTGGGCGCGTAAAAAGCAGCAAAAATATTAGATCTATCAGATCCATGTGAAATTTATGTGGGGTAATATCTGTCATTTTGACGTTTACGAAAATTATATGCGAATTGAAGTTGGCGCAACTCATTCACTCTATCTCCCTCTTGACAATCTTAAAAAACAGAGAAAACCTACAACTGAAAATGTTCATCCCTCCGGGTTGAAACTGTCAGTTTCAACCCGCTAACCAGATACCGAAAACCGAATTTTCAATAGCGGCGTTGTGAAAAACACATTTTCTTTATAATCCTCACAAAATTATGTATAATGTACCAAACAAACAGGGAAAAAGTGTAAAAATGTCATGTTTTTGAAATTGTATAAAAGCAAAAATAAAAAATAGTGAAAAGTTGTTCTGATGTATTCAGCAGTACGCCTCTGTCCCTGCAGAGTATCAAACGTCAGCCATGCCCCCGGCTAGGTTTGAAGAAGTATACCTACTACAAATGAATATAGCTACAGGTTAGGTATAATTGCATATGTGATCGTTTTACATAATATAAAATATTAAATAACTGTATACCGAATATTAAAATACATGCATATAATAATAAAATGTATTCTCGTAGATATAATATAGATATAATAAAAGCCCGTCGACGGTGCACTATGGCATTGTACAGCAGGCGTAACATTAACCCATTTATTGGCAAGTTGGAAAGTGGGCCTTAACTGTATTAGTCTATTAGATGACTCAATACTTATTATTTTTGACACCTACATTGATTATAAAAAAATAGGATCAAAATACAAACGTTTCCTTTGTCACCTTGAACTATTTTTAAAATTAGAAAAAGCTGACCAAACGATTAGTAATTAGTATACTCTGCACTCTTCATCTCAAATCCTTTTCCCTCGCCTGAAAACGGTTACAATTCTCCCGACGCTATTTTTAAAGCTAAAGAGTTCGGGTAAACGCCAAGTGAAGGACCAAGAATCATACTCCAGATCTTTCAGGCAAAAAATTGAAAAACAATTCCTGGAAAAATTTACAACTTTTTAAGAATTATGTAATCTTTCACACGTAGCCAAAACTTTTTAAAAAGATTTGCCTGTAGATTCTGTTTTATGGTTCTTGGTCCTTCATTTAGCGGGTACTCGAACCTTTTAGCTTTAAAAACAGCGTCGAGAGAGCTGTAACCATTTTTAATCGAGGGGAGAGGATTTGAGATGAAGACTACAGGGGATAACTTTTGATATTGAATACTCTTAATTCCTGAATTCTGAAGTCACGATTAATAAATCGACTGATTAAAGTTTTTTAAAATTGTTTATTGGATAAAAGGAATTGCCAAACCGATAAATTAATTTTAAATTTGTTAAACTGTTAAAGGCGTTGATCGGAGAAGTATATGTTTTATAAAGTTCTTAAAATGTTGAGCAAGTGTAAGAATGTTAGACTGTGTGGGGTAATAAAGATTTTGAATTTATTTTACATATTCCTAAAATACAGATTATATATTCATAGGATATATTTTTAGCAGAAACACTGATGTTTTTAATGTTTTTTCCATAATATAATTGGAAACTTAAACGTTTAGTTGAGACAGACAACATGCATTTTTTATAGTATATAGGTATCAGGAAAAATATTCTTCTAGAAATATATTATTTAGAATCTAAAATTTACTATTCTTGCATGTTAGCTTATAAAGGCTGAATATTTTGACATTTATTACATTTTTGCTTAAAAAATACAAAATCTTACAAATTCTTAGGTATTTCATAGAAGCAATGGTAAAGTGTTTTTCTAATGAGAAGGCGATAACATTATTTACTACGAATGAACGTCCTTCTTTAAACATACGAACTTACAAACAAAACTTATAATAAAATTATCAAAAACGACTATTATGTTCTAGACTCTAGAGTCTAGACGTCACAAGTTAATCTTGAAATGCTAAAGACTTGAATGCTCCATTAAAAAGGCGTACTTTATAGCTACATTTATGGGTAAAGATAAGGGCTCTTGTTTAAACCGATATGTGAAGCCGTAGATACTAGCTAGTAGCTAGTATATGCATCTCTACATAGTATAAATTGAAGTCGGTTTTCGCGTCTGTGTGTCTGTCTGTCTGTTTAACCGCTAACTCCTCCTAAACACGCAACGGATTTTGATGTGGTTTTCACCATCAGTTAGATAATTTTTCACGGAAGGTTTATAATATATATAAGTATAGCATAATTAATAAATAATAATAATTAATAATTAATTAACTAAATTCGTAACCCGACCGTAAGAATTCGCAACATACTTATATATCATAAAAACGACCGTACTCAACTGTTCCACTCGTAGCGCAGAGGTTATATCGCAGCGCTCTATGCACAGGGACCCGGGTTCGGAACTAATTGCATCGTAGAATTTTTGGCTTTTTTTTTCTAAATGCTACATGATATTTATTTATATATTTTTATTTTTGTTATATTCTTTCTTTGACAATAATTATAATTTTTTCAGTTTAGTTTGCGCTCATAGTTTTACAGAACTCCGTCCGATGTCACTATCCCTGTAGTAATCCGTCTATCTATCTTCTTTATCTTTACATAGGAAACCACTCAACGGATTTTGATGCGGTTTTCACCATCAGTTAGATAATTTTTCACGGAAGGTTTACATATATAGTAAACGAGCGAAGCAAGTGAGTAGACATGTATTGCACCCGGGCTTTCTTAACACCCGGACGAAGCCGGACAGGGCCGCTAGTGTAGATATAAATATAAAATAATTGCAATCAAAATGAGTTGAGTGTAGACGACGCGTTCTAAAATAGTTGATTTAAAAATTAAAACAATACACTTTAAATATGTGCTCGGTGACTTCAATGCTCAATCAAGACACATGCGTTTACATTTTGGTTAATTAAATATTTCGCTGTTACATTAGCTTTGTAAAGAATGTATTCTCATTATTAGTAATTTCTAAGGACAGAAACTTAAATGTTTTCAATATTTCTTTGGGGCACGACACGAGATAATAGACTTCGTCGTTCAAACAACAGAGGCACTTTCACGAGATTCCAGAAGACTCGCGTCAGAATGTTTTTAACGTGAAATTTCTTGCTATTTTCAATTAAAAATTGAATAAGTATCTAAATAAGTATTAATTAGACGTAATAAATAATATCATGTTTTGATTGTTGATAAAAAGATATAGGTACCTAAGTTCACAAGCATATTCCGTGTATAACTGTTCTATGACAGTTGAATGTGCATGATAAATATGTAAACATAATATTTTACTACACGGAGTGTCACAGAAAATTAGTAATATATCCAGAGGGTAGACTCGAGCTGTTTAAATGTATTAGCTCCACAATGAGTCATGGGATTTAGGTAATTTTTTTTTCTTATTGTACACAAAGTTTATTTTCCATTTGAAAACCTTAATTATGCCAATTTTTCTATTTTTTTTTCATCTATACCAATGGCATTAGAATCATGCGACTCAAAACACAATATAACACCCTTTTTATGTGGGTCGAGGGCAGCGTTGTTAGACAATTATTATTTTATAAAATCGGGAATTTAAGCATATGAAATGAGAAAAAATCGGGAATTAGACGCAAAAATATCTATAAATACCGGCTAGGAGCCATTTCACAGAGAGAAATCCGCTGTCCGTATAGTCCGTTAAAATTCCTTTCGTTTCTTTTGAAAATTCATAAATCTTTGCTTATTTTTTTTTGTCATTTATAAATCTTTGCTTTTTATCACTTTAAAATCAAATCTCATTATTGAGTTTAAAAAAATCCTTTAGAATTTTTTTTGCATAAGTACCTATTTATTTTTGTGCAATTTTCATTTCTATTCTTGTTAAACTTATTGTAAGTGTTTTAATATTAAATACAGTTTGATTATTAAACTACCTTAATTCTGCTTTCTTTTAAATATATAAATACTAGCGGACCCGTCCCGGCTTCGCTCGGGTGGTATGAAATTATGATTTAATAGTGGTCACCCATTACTCCGCTCACGTATATTTAGTATAGCTGATCCGGCAAACGTTGTTAATAATTTCTAGGAATAATTACATTACTCACTCGCTTCGCTCGTTCGTTTGAATTTTATTAATACAGTACTCACTCGCTTCGCTCGTTCGCTTGAATATTATATATACACTACTCACTCGCTTCACTCGTTCGCTTGAATATTTTCGCCTACTCACTCGCTTCGCTCGTTCGCTTGAATATTTTCGCCTACTCACTCGCTTCGCTCGTTCGCCATATATGTATATATATGTATATATATGCATATATATATGCATATATATATGCTTAATATAAAAATTGCGATTAAAAATCAGGGGTTGATCGTATAAGGGTGAAAATTTAGAGTTGTATGTATTTTTCAATGCTCAATCATGAAAAAATTAAAACAAAAAATTTTGTCAAAAAAATAAAAAAAAAAATTTTGGGGTGGACCACCCTTAACATTTAGGGGGATGAAAAATAGATGTTGTCCGATTCTCCACCCTACCCGATAAGCACACAAAATTTCATCAAAATCGGTCCAGCCGTTTCGGAGGAGTTCAATAACAAAAACCTGACAATTTTATATATTAGATAAAAATCAGGGGTTGATCGTATAAGGGTGAAAATTTAGAGTTGTATGTATTTTTCAATGCTGAATCATGAAAAAATTAAAACAAAAAATTTTGTCAAAAAAATAAAAAAAAAAATTTTGAGGTGGACCACCCTTAACATTTAGGGGGATGAAAAATAGATGTTGTCCGTGTCTCCACCCTACCCGATAAGCACACAAAATTTCTTTAAAATCGGTCCAGCCGTTTCGGAGGAGTTCAGTAACATACACCGTGACAAAAATAGGGGTTGATCGTAGAGGGGTGAAAATTTAGGCTTGTATGTATTTGTGTATGCTGTATCATAAAAAATTAAAAACAAAAAATTTTGTCTAAAAACTTTAAAAAAAAATGTTGGGGTGGACCACCCTTAACATTTAGGGGGATGAAAAATAGATGTTGTCCGTGTCTCCACCCTACCCGATAAGCACACAAAATTTCATCAAAATCGGTCCAGCCGTTTCGGAGGAGTTCAATAACATACACCGTGACATGAGAATTTTTTATATTAGACAGGGGTTGATCGTATAAGGGTGAAAATTTAGAGTTGTATGTATTTTTCAATGCTGAATCATGAAAAAATTAAAACAAAAAATTTTGTCCAAAAAATAAAAAAAAAAAATTTGGGGTGGACCACCCTTAACATTTAGGGGGATGAAAAATAGACGTTGTCCGATTCTCCACCCTACCCGATAAGCACACAAAATTTCATCAAAATCGGTCCAGCCGTTTCGGAGGAATTCAATAACGTACACCGTGACACGAGAATTTTATATATATGATTGGAAATTATTGGAGTATAATCTCCATATTAAAAGATCTAGCCAGTATTTCACTGGTTTTGTGACAGTGTGCGTTTCTTTGAATCTATTTGGAAAACTCTGTGTCACCACCATTTTCCTCAAGAAACCACACTACGTTACAATCTATATTGTCACTGCTTATTTTGGAACTGGACTTGAGGTATTTATTTTTCGAGAAACTTGTCTATGTTTTTGTTCTTGCTAATTGGCCAAAGATTTTACCTCTTGGAAAATTTCTTTCTTCTTTTTAATGTGTTGAAAAATGTTTTTTAAAAATATTGATATTAGCTGTCCCGCGCGGGAGGGGTTATTCAATTTTAGCAAAAAATCGAGACGTCCCACAAAAATTGGGACGTTTGGCAACGCTGGTCGAGTGAGAGAAGGGCAGTAATGCCTTACGCCCCATGTAAAATCTATCGATCTCCTAACGCTGGTCGAGGTTTAAAAATGGTTTATATTATGTATTTTTAATTTTGTTAGTAGTAATTGAATTTCTAGTAATGTTACTGCTTTCAAATGCAAATGTTGTAGCAAACATACCTATACTGAAATTCCTACATATTATAAGACAACGTCTGCTGTCTATACCTAAACGCGATATATAAACTCGGAAATTATTCAATACTGATATGTTTTCAATCAAGATAGTTAGTATTTGATAATTATTATATTTAATTGTAGATATTATAATAATGTAACATTTATAATACAAAGGTGTTGAAACTATTTTAAAAGATGTGGTGGTGTAGCTGCCTGGCTCATGACTGACTGTCTCAATTAATAGGTTTTATTTATTGCAACGATATCTTCGATATCTTATATAAGAGGTACATTGAATACATAACAAATACCTACGCAATTAATTTGCATGCAGTTTTCACAAGCAGACAGCGAAAACAATGTAAAGGTTTAGGGTTATATCTCATATTTCGTTTTATCGTAATAGCCGCGGTTGAGAAATGACCACTGAACGAATTCGGGCGACGTGCTCCATGTAAATATGAATTAGTAACCGGATTAGTAGGTAACTCCATATATCCACGATCCCTATGGCCTAAAGCAAGGGTGCCCAACTTACAAATTAAGTGGGCCATATTTTTAAAAATAGTCTGTTTGCGGGTCATAAATATAGACGACTCTATGTCTGTGGTAAATACCTAACAATGTCGTGTCACTGAGGCAGCGGTGGTGTGGCGGACAAATTCAAATGTGGCGGCGGACCGTTTCATGGCCCGCAGGCCTTGGCTTGGGCACCCTTGGCCTAAAGCATCTATAGAATTATACACAATGTGTATTTTATTTATTATAGATTATAGATGCTCGGTATTTAGCGTTTTAATTAACAAATTCCGCCAAGAACGACATCACAAAACATCTATGAGCAAGAGGGAACCCACAACAATCTAAATTATTCAAAGGCCAGCACGCTAACCATTACACCAGGCTGTCCCTATACATAATGTGTATAATGTTTGTTTTTTTCGTTTATTCGTTGTGTTACATTCTGTATAAATCAGAATGCAGGTGCATAACAAGCAATATACTTCCCACAGATAGGTAGTCCTTGACCAAGAAAATGACCAATCGACCCGCGTTTTCCAGGACAGGGCTGTATTATGTAGTGTAATTTTCTATCAGTTTCAGTAAGAAAACTGTGTACTTCAAAGATTCGTAGAAAATTTAAAAGAGCGCACTGCACAACCAACCTGCCCTTTTACCTTTCATTAATAATAATATTTGAGGGCAGTATAGCCTAGATGGTAGCGTACTTGGCGCTGCAACCTCTAGACTGGACTGCCGTGGGTTCGAATCCCACCTGCGCTCATGGATGTTTTGTGATGTTATTTAGTTTTAAGTTAGTTGTTATTTAGTGTAGTTGAAAGACGCTAATGACCTTAGATGTCGACGCGTCTATAATCTACAATAAATAAATAAATAATAATATTTCATGAGCGATGGGGAATTTTGTAAAATTTATTATTGAAGAAAGTTTACCGAGAATTTAAGACTTCGGAGAATTTTATAGAATGAATGATAAATGCAGTGTTATAAGTGAGAGCATGTTTGTTTTTCTGACTGTTATTTATATTACGATATTTCCATGTTAACATGAACTTCCTTCTTCATTTCAATTTTTTCTATACTCCAAGTGGAAGTATTATCACACACAGTAGCCTATTTTGCAGCTATTCATTTTCGTTTAAAAATACATTAACAGTTAATTACTAACGTACAGGTTTATAGAATAAGTGCAGCATCAAGAAAAATAGCCAATGAAACTTAAATAGTGTAAACTTCAAAAGAAACCATTTTTTAAAAGTCTGAGAATGTTCGCAGAAATTTATCATTATCCGAGAACTTTCTCATATAATAACAAAATTCTAAATCAGAAGCTGGATCAGTCCCAGTGCTTTGCAATTTCAACTATAGCGATGGGTAGGTATAAGAAGAGTCAATGTCTGTGATTGGTTGATTTCCCGCATGTACATAAGAAATCTGTACTGCTGATAGATCAAAAATCGTGAAGCCAACATACGTGCGGGTATATATTTCTGTCTTTTTTTATGGGAACCCAGCTGGAAGGTTCCTGATTGGCTACTTCCATAGACAAAGACAGAATTTTTAAAAGAGAGAAGGTTACTATTGACCACTGGGGCAGTGAGGTTTTACGTCAATGGCATCCATGACATATTTCTTTGTCTTTATATATTACGTTTCAAGTGGTGTTTATATTTCAGTTCATGGAATACTTCAGTTGATAGTGATATTATTATGCCCAAAAAGATCCGAAACCTGTGTTTACTTCTTATATAACTATGAATTTCAAGGAATATAAGTAAAAAACTGTTTTTAACAAAATTAAACTAGGTTACGTTATAATGACAACAGCTGTCAAGCGTTTTGTTTACATTTTGTTCAGATGGAACGTCCGTACATCGACCAATGATATCATCGGAATAAATGCGGAATAACTTCGTCAAAAGAGACACAGATATATTTTTGCTCTCTTTGTGGACTTCACTCACCGCACATTGAGTAAATGGACAATCCGCGGTATATTATTAAAGTATATGATTTCCCGTCAATTTGGCAGAACACAGTTCCGCGTAACAATATTTGTCACATAACTACATCCGTTTGCTAGAAAGTAACACACTAAGGCTGACATAATGTAAGTTTGTGACGTATTGGCGAAGACACGAGCTACAAAATAAACAAAACTATTTCAAAGGAGGCAAGTGTCAAATATGCAATGTCAGTATTCAGACGTGTTTACAAAAGAATCACGTGCAACCTGTTGTATAGTACCTATAGTTGTATTTTTCGCCATCCTCAGGTATGTCAGCGTTGAGTTGGTAGTATGTTCACTGACTTGTCTGGTTTATTTAAACACCTTACCGCACGTGTTATATCCATTTTTAGTGTATTTGCCATAATATGGCACATACACTATTGGCGTCGGTCGGATGGCGGGACCTAGGGGTCGGACCAAAATTTCTCGACGTTTCATACCCCCCTGAACACTTTGGCACCATTTTTGGAAATGTCTATATATATATATATATATATATATATGTATGTGTGTGTGTGTGTGTGTGTGTGTGCGGGCAATAACTTTCGAAAGAGTTAATTGATTTTGACGAAATTTGGTAGGCACGTTGAAATCCATCACCGCACGAAGTCTATTTAAAATGGGCCCAATCGGACCATTTTAAGGGTGGTTTTTAGGGGTTGAAAAATGTTTTTGAGCCCAAAAATGCCGAAAAAATTCTCAGAATCGTTTCAAAATTGAAATTTAACCCTTTAGTAACGATTAAAATGTGCTGCTAAAATTTAAATAAAATCGGTCCGACAGGACCGGACTTACAAATTTTATGAAAACACTAGTTTGCGGATAGCGCTTTACTTGCTGACGGATGTATTTAATTTGGTACCGAGGTTGCATTGATCAAAATATTTAAATTAAGAAAAAAAATATTATTTTAAGGGATGTATTAAGGGGTTAAATTTTTTATTTTGTTCAAAAACAAACTTAAGTTCACATAATAAAGCCACAATGCCAGTATTAGCAAATACACTATATTGTCGGCAGGGTTTTGGCACTGCGACCCGAGTTTTTTATAAATGTAGGTACCTATTGCAAGAAAGTTACTAAACAGACGGATTTTAAAGTTTTTAATTATTGTGTTTTAAAGACCACAGCTAAGGTTATTTGGGCCTAGTACCAATTCATATTTTCAAGTCATTTTTTTTTATAATAAATTGAAAATTCATTTGACATTTTTACCAGCTCTCGGGCTAGAACCCGGGAACTGGGGACTTGTAATAGAGGAACCATAGCAGCGCCATGTAAACAACAGCATTGCTAAACGCTTGGTCATTCTCAAACCCTAAAGTTTTTAATAAAAAAATAACATTTAAATTACATATTATACAGGGTGTTCAAAGTTAAGTCTATACTATTGTTATCTTTGTTATTATTGGAGCGACGAGTTCGGTTAAATGGGCATTTTTATGTTAGTATTTTTTACATAGATTACGATGGTGAAAACTAAAAATAATTGAGCATCGAGTTTTTGAGTTATTCGCAAAATTAACTTTTTTTCATATTGGAAATTACTTTTTTTTAATTGGCTGTAGTCACTGAGCTTAAAAGGTAATAGAGGCACTACAAGCATTTAAAAGTGAAGCCAGTCGCCGTATTTATTGAGACTTATTCTTTTTATATGTAAGAAGAAGAAGAGAAACATATTCTTTTCCATCCTCTGTTTGGCCGCCATGTTTGTTGTGACTTGTGACGTCAGATCTGGCTTCAACTTTGTATAAGCAGTTGTATTATATACGGTATAGCATCTCTATTACCTTTTAAGCTCAGTGACTGTTGTAAAATGTTTTGATTTTTTTTTTAAATACCTAACTCTTTATTTTTCGTTTTCAATTTTTCTGTCATCATTGTGATATCAAGTTTTTGTAAATGCGGGAAAATTTTTATAACGTAAACATAAAAAAGTTGTGCGTGAGTAAAATTCACCGATTTTGATTATTTTTTGTGAATAAGATACAATTCTTATAACACACAAAGAGATCATGTCGAGGGTTGTTTGGATAACTTGTTTCAATTTTCGTATTTAAGTGAGTTCCTTTATATGATTTCAGATGAACCACAACGGACAACCATTTTTGTACCAGTCTGGTGACATACGTACCACAACACTGTAAATAGACTACATTTTTAGAGTGTTGGGTCTCCAAGTCACTATATGAATATTATGAAGTATTGGAAATACCTTGTATTATGTCCGCCTTGTGTTGCCGAAACGCGTCGTGTTAAATCACAAGAAGTCACAAGATGGACATAATACAAGGTATTTCCAATACTTCATAATAATGTAAATATACTGTTTTTTTGTTGTGTTTTACGTCTATTTTTGGTAGAAATAGCCGCCTACTTGTACGTTAGTAATTGTAGATTATAGACGCTCGACAACTTAAGTCATTAGCGTCTAATTGACAATTGTACGTTTGTTGCAGGAATTCTAACAATAATAATTGCTAAACCAGATAGTATTTTGATAATGCGTTCTGTCACCCAGCATTAGTGTTTTTAATGAATTCAAACAAATCAATGAACGAACTTTAGACACATAATAATATGTATGCAAATGTGTGGTGTGTGTGTCACGTCACTACTATCCTAAGGTCGTTGGCGTGACACACATTAGCTTATGACGTGTGCAGGTGAAACACACCGGCCGGCCCCGGGCTTCCATCCAGCTTCGGTTCAGAACAGCGTTGTGTTTTGTGCCTGACTTATTTCGCGTGTTAAACTTCATTAACATTCTTACAAAGTTATATGCCATAGGCATTCAGCTTCAGCTCGACTTTACAAAGCTAAGACAAAATCATATTATTATGTGATATAAGTCCAAGTACTTTATCATAACCTTGAGCCTTGTGGAACTCGGATGATAATATTTTTTTAAACTTCTGCAGGGCCAACCAACATGCATGGTAAATCGATTAACGATTAACTTGACTTGGACATTACGAATGCAATGGAATATTGTGTACCATAAGTAATATTATTGCTGCTGGTTATAGTAAAAATAAAACAATGAACTCATTTGAAACGTTCGAAGCAAATTGCATCTTCTTCAAGTATCGTAAACTGACTAAATAAACACAATATATTAACCCTTTGCGTGCGCAGTCTGGTAAAAACACAAAAATATTCAGTTATATGCCAATATAATATTCTGACTTTTGTCAGTTGATAGAACTGTTAAAACTATCTGATATTATGTAGTTGAAGAAGACATGTAGTAATATATTGGAATTTAAACTGAAATTTGAATACATAAAAAACAAGCGGCCTGGTCTGGCTACGCCCGGGTACTATAAATTTATGATTTATTAATATATTACTCACTTGCTTCACTCGTTCGCTCCAATTATAAAAGGCTATGTCCTAAAGCAACAGTAATATCTGAGATTACCTACCCACGATTTTCACCCGAGTGAAGTCGGGGCAGCCAGTTTTAATTATACATCTAAATTCTAAACCTTCTTTGTGAATCAATCTATCTAATCATGAAAACCGGAACAAAATCCGTTCAGTAGTTACGTAGAAAATTGGGGACAGACAGACAGACGTGACGGGGAACTTTGTTTTGATTATACGTTTTAAAGAATCACTTTTATAACGACAACGGTTTTATTGTACAATCGATGATATAATAAAAGCTAGAAAATAATTATGGGTCACCAATCTGGGGCTTTTAGTAGAAAAGTTTCTTTGGTCTGGGTTTGAACTTTCGACTGTCTTCTTTGACGGTTTGACCTTAATATCGTAGTCAAATCGTTTGTTATAGTAAATGCGCTTCATGATTTTATTTTAGTCTGGTCAAAGTGCAGATTGGTGACCCATAATTATTTTCTAGCTTTTAGTACATCCGCGATTGTACAATAAAACCGAGAATAAAACCATTTAACTTAAAAAGTTTTTTTGCCTTTTTTATTTTCAACGTTTTAGTGTGCTTTATCATAATATTGCATTGTCATCGGAACTACACATGTGTGCAAAATTTCAACTCAATCAGATAACGGGAAGTGGGTGAAAATTCACAAGTGGGATTTACACCCGGACGAAAATCGGGTCGGTCAGCTAGTTACCATAATATTGTATTGTCATCGGAACTACACATGTGTGCAAAATTTCAACTCAATTGGGTAACGGGATGTGGGTGAAAAATCGATCGCAAGATTTAAAACACAATATACGAAACGTGAAGTTAAATAAAACCGTTTAATAAAAATGTAAAAAGAAAACTACTGGGTTCGTGGGCTTGGCTTTAGTCTCACACTATTTGCAGCGCTAAGTAATAATAATAATAATAATAATAATTTTATTGCTTCAAAGACATAATATACATGTATAGAAGTCAGTACAGCGTCAGGTGTATCATATTATTATTCTAGATATTTTTTCAAGTTATAACTTGTTTCTTTGACTAAGAGTTCTTTTAATTTCTTTTTCAGATTAAACCCTGCTTTTATATTTTCAGGTACTTTATTATGAATCCGAATCATATCGTTGCGGACACCTCTCTGAACTACAGCTAGCCAAGATGCTACCGTTTTAAAATTATTTTTGTTTCTTGTCGAGTAGTTATGATCAAAATTATTCTCGTTAAAAAGAGATGAATTGTTTTCTACAAAAAGTACGCATTCTAAAATAAAAATGTCGTAAACGGTGAGAATTTTGAATTTTTTAAATAACTCTCGACAGCTTTGCTTTGAAGCTTTACGCACCCAAATTTTAAATTAGGGTGTTTGTTATTTAAGTATTTGAGAACATCATCTTCTGTCGTTGATTCATGTACGCGGCCTATGTACATTGTACACCCATAACTTTTTTTCAGCACCCTTCAATATGTCGTTGCCGCTAGCGTTGCCTACTATAGCTTTTTGTTGTCGTTTTCTTTTATGTTGCACCTCAATGAATTCACCTTCATCGGCTTCATCACAGGCAGGAAGATTTTCTTCTGTATCTGATGGTACCTTGTTTTCTGTTACTTTTACGTTATTGTCTTCCATATGATTGTTTATTTCAGTTATTTTTTGGACTTTCTTTTCAGGTTTATTATTTTTATTGCTACTCTGACTATTCTTTATAGTTTTATTTAAGTTCTGCTCATTGTTTGGCCAGCCCTGACTTTTTAATATGAGCGCTGCCATGTCATTTTTGTATTTTTCATTTGATTCCTTTAAGTAGGAAGGTACAAGCCCACGGACCCATTGGTAGGTAGAAGATAACAAGATTGCCACTAGCAATATTAATTGTGGGTATATTTAATTATTATTTTTTATCACACATCATTATTTGTTTTATAGATTATCTATTTATGTAATCAGACGGTTCATATTTAAGGAGCTTTTCTTAACAGACTGTACATACTGATCAAATTACGTTGGCATATTTTATGTAACACACATATTATCATTATCTCACACTGTATATAATATGCAGGAAATACCATCTTAAAATATGTTACCGGCTAAGAAAAAAAGGCGATTGAAAGAAGCAAAATAATATAATATTAAAAATGATATACAGGGTGTCCAAGATAAGCGCGAAATGCATGGGGATTTCCTAAACGGTAAGAGATACTTGGTTAAATAAGAGAAAATGTGCAGAATCTGAGAATCTCCCATACTACTACCCTGCGCAGTCAAACTTTCCATATTTTCTTTGACTTGCGATAAACAGTTGAAAAACCAGATTTCTACATTTTCGTTTTTTATTTATAACTAGCTTAAGTTTTAGAGATATTTGTATTAACTTCGTTTTTTTAAATACAGGTTAAAGTGAAGATTACGCCATTTGAAAGAGATTTTTTTTATCTTAAATTTGATATGAGAGTTGAAGGACTTATTTTCAAAAAAACAGAGTTATACGTAAAACAAAGATTTTTAATAGTAGGCTATGCTAAATTAATTGATAAAACAATAGAAGGCTTAGCAAACAGTTGGAATTGCATGTAACCATGTCAAACTTTTCACTATTACTGTAATGATCCATCGCTTAGAACCTGATAGGAATGACAGCTGTATGTTGCAACTCCAACTGTTTGCTAAGCCTTCTATTGTTTTATCAATTAATTTAGCATAGCCTACTATTAAAAATCTGTGTTTTACGTATAACTCTGTTATTTTTGAAAGTAAGTCCATCAACTCTGAAATTAAAATAAAAAGAAAAAAAATCTCTTTCGAATGGCGTCATGGCCATCTTTAACCTGTATTTAAAAAAACAAAGTTAATACAAATATCACTAAAACTATACAAGTAAACAAAAATATGAAAAGAGATTTGAAATCTTCATAAAAAATTGCCTTAATAAAGTGAAAATATTTTTTTCAAACTTACTTAAGACGCGAGATATAAATAAAAATAACAAAAATGGGAAAATCTGTTTTTTTAACTGTTTGTCGCAAGCCAAGCAAAATATATGCAAAGTTTGACTGCGCAAGGTAGTAGTACTGGAGATTCTGCACATTTTCTCTCATTTAACTAAATCTCTATCTCTTACCGTTTAGGAAATTCCCATGCATTTCACGCTTATCTTGGACACCATGTATATAATAATAATTACAGAGTACGCAGAAAAAGATTTTTTGATTATAACTGGAATAGAAATGATAATTTTTATTTACTATATTATCGGTTTAATAATTATTGTGACGTTGTAATTAACAGTTATTACATTCCTATATCCTATTATACAGTGTGTCTCAGAATAGACAAGAGGTGTAAAAAACAACAAAATGTCGATTCTCGCAATGGTATTTGGGGATCGAGTCCTGCTTGATGTAAGTTTTACATCAAACAGGACTCGATCCCCAAATACCATTCCGAAATTCGAAAATTGTGTGTTCATTACACCTCTTGTTATATATCTATCCTGGGACACACTGTATAATCTTATTTTTTTAATAAATAATAATTATAATTTTATAGCGGGACATTTATCAACCAAACATATTCACAGATACCGATAATTATTTTTCACTATATTAGTAACAAATTTTTCTTTTAATATAGGTACCTATTACCTATAAGTATTATGTCGTTGCCATTTTGTAAAAATAAAACAGGAAACATTTTTGCGCTTATTATTATCATATAACATGCGATATTGATCGATGTAGAATCTGACTGAAGAATTTGTAATTTTATTGCAATTTGTGCCAGCTTTTTCAGAATAAAAAAGAACCCTTATAGAATCACTTTGTTTTTGGTCTGTCTGTCTCTGTCTGTATGTCCTTTAATAGTCAAAATCCTTTTTCCCAGGAACGGCTAGAGCTATCAAGTTAAAATTAATATCAAATACTATAAGGTCTACAACCCTATAGCCCTGTTGAAATTCAAACTTCTAACGCAATGCAATAAAAAATACGGCCTTTCAAAAATCACTTATTTTGATACTGACTTACTTATCAAAACCTAAGGGTATTTCCCGTTGACCTAGAATATTGAAATTTGGCACGAAGGCAGGTCTCATAGCGCAAGTAAAGAAAAAAAAAATCGAAAAGCATTAATTTCTAATTCAACTAGGTATCAAAAAAAATTTTAAACACATTTAAATGAATAATACATAGCTATGCTTTTGCTGTTTGCATTTCTCGAGGTCATTAATTCAAAGGAAAATAATATGGTTGATGGTACGGAACCCTCGGCGCGCCAGCCTAACTTGCACTTGTCCGGTTTTTTCTTTATTTTTTTTGAGAAAAATTTATTTTATTCTTTAAACAAGTTCTCACATACTTTTTTACTATGTTGTTCCTAATATTAAATGAGCATTTATGTAATTGTGTAATACAAACACAAGTTAAATATGTGTGCATTTTGAAAAGTTTTTTATCAGGCATTTGCACTGGACTATAACAGCTCCGTGATCCACCGTGCTATACAGTTAAGCGCGGCTGTGAAACATCTAATTATCGGGTGACAACAATGACAATTATGACCGTAAGTAGAGAGTGTAGTAACAAACAATACGCTCCCGCTGCACAGACACCGGTTTACCTGCATTAATAACAGCATTGTTTAACCAATCACCACCAAGTGATCAAAATTTTATTTGCCGTTATTTTAACTCCACTAAGAATACAAATTCACACTGCACTGAAATGCTTTTTTTTTCGATTTAGATACAAAAATTGTTGCTTAATTTTTTATAATTTGAATATTTTATTTGTATTTCCATGAGCGCATTTTCCAAATGTCTCTGTTACCAGGACAGCACGGTAGTGCACCGCCAAGTTCTACACTACCTACCGGACATACTTTATCCGAAGCAACTCAGCCGACTTATGAGTTATAACACTGCAAAGTCTGAATCAGGCCAATTGTTTTCCTAGTAGAGGTTTAAGAGTTCACTACAATCCCCGAGTTTCAATTCGGTATCACTTTCGGTTTCGGAGATATTCGGATTCTAAAATACCTAATCTGGTCACATCTCACTCACCGATCATCAAAACTTTTAGGGCACTTCCGGTAGTGCTAGAAGAATGAAAATTGGCATGCAGGTAGGGTTTAACACACATATAAAGAAAAAAATCCAATATTAAACTTTTCTCTCGCAGAGCCGCCTCCCACCCTCAAAAATGTACATCATGAAACAATTCTTAAATGCTAAAGAATAAATAACAGAATATACCAGCTATACCCCCCAAAAAAAGGAGAAATCCCAAAAACATCTCTGTTAAAAGTTCTTCCTGTAAATGTCTGGCCGTTAAAAGTACTCACTACTCAGATCTAAAGTACGGCCAAGTTCGGTAACTATAAATGCATCGGCCATCAAAAATAGTAAAATCTGAAACTTAGCCAAGTTCAAAGTTTACTAACAGAATTGAAGTTTTTTTACTTTTGCTGCAAGACCCAGAGCTTTAGTCATTGGTCTTTTATTCTCTTGGCGAGCTTTAAACTTTGCCAAGTTTTAGATTTCACTATACTATATATGGCCGATACATTTTGTTATTACTGAACTCGGCAATACTTTAGATCTGAGCACTTTTAACGGCCAAACAGAGCCGTTCCTAGGAGGCAATGGACCCCCCCAGCCCAGGTAACTTCTATTTTATAGTAAATTAAGTGTACCTAACTATGCACCTTATGTGAAAGTAAGGTACAATGAAGAGTACAAATGTTTTATTACAAACTCTTTTTACATTACAGTCGACGTTTCGACAATTATATTGTCTTTTTCGTGTACAAAAAATCTAGTATCGTTGAAATCAGAAAATAAGTAATGACAAGCATAGCTTTTAATGTACGTATGCCACATGGAAACTACGAAAATTTCAACATTAAATTCAGCATTATTTAGTCCATCATCACATGAAATTTGTATACCTAAATGGAATCTATAACAATAATACATATTAATAAACTAAGACTGGACAATTACAATCCGCAATTATGTAAAGTCATGAAAAAGACAATATAATTGTCGAAACGTCGACTGTAATGTAAGAAGAGTTTGTAATAAAACATTTGTACTGTGACCTACTACATTATTCTACATTATAATATAGTACATAACCGTAAGCATTGTAACTTACTTTCACATAAGGTACACAACTGGGTACACTATATTGTTGAAATGTTCCACTATTGTACTGGAGGTTGGAGCACCATTTCGTAATAGTGCCTAACTTAGCCTAACTGGCAATCAGAATTTTTTAAATAGGTACCTATCTATTAGAATATATTATAATTTTTGATAAACGGCTTTCCTCCACATAATACATATTTTAAAAATTAGGTTTATGAATTTTAAGTTATCTTTCACATTAAATTTTTATTACTTATTTTTTCTCTATGCCTATTTGGCGCCCTTTCCTGTACACCCGGCACGGAACGATCCTGCAGCCAGACATTAACAGAAAAGTTTGTGTTGGGATAGAATAGAACTTTACTATTTTTGCATTATTTACTGTCGTGTATTGTCCATTCCAACATATTTCATAAATGCACACTATAGTTACTTTATTGTAGGATTAAACCTTCTATAAGAAGTTTTAAATTGTACAGGGTACTATAATCAGTGTTGCACTGAGCATGTGAAAATAATGGTGATTAGTATTCTAATTTCCTTTATATCCGCATAACGTTATATCGAATTATAAACCCGAGGGAGTAATTTTCGAAGAATTCCCGAGACTTTTGAAGAATTCCCGAGACTTTTGAAGAATTCCTAGGTGACCAAAAATTTAAAAAAAATTAAAAATATACGCGTTGAATTGATAACCTCCTTTTTGTCGGTTAAAAATTAGTAACAGTCATTGCAATTCGATCAGCGATTTCAAATAATATTCTTATTCGAAGCGAATTTTATTTAATAATTTAAATTGAGACGAATTTTCACTTCTCGATAACATTTAATAACATGTTTCAGAGTGTAAAGGTATATTATAAAAAAAACTGTTCCGAGCTTACCAACTTTCATTTAATTCTAATTTTAACTGATTAAACCAGATCGTTTATGTCAAATTAATGATATTAAAGTTACCTGTCGGCTACAGACTACAGTAATAAAATCTGTTAAAAAAGTTTCTAAACAGTGTAGGTATAGAGAAATTGCATATAGTCTATACAATTTCAAATCCATTGTAAATTGTATACCAATTAAAAAGGTCAACTTATTACTAAGACAGTATGGACTCAACGATAAATTATAATAGGAAAATATTTTACGGATAAACAGCTAATTATATATTAATTATTTATTTGCAATAATGCAGTTGATGCTTCGTAGGCTTTTTGACTCTTGAGGATGTACGTAGTCAAAAGCCTTTACGAATCGTCAACTTACTGTATTACCTAATGCAGATAAATAATTAATAGTATTTAATATTGGCTTTTTACCTGTAAAATATTTTTCTATTCAAGATTTAGCCGTTATTATATCAATATGAATAAATTATAATTTTGATATTAAAAACTTATAGAAACTTTAGATGCCTCTGAAAAAAATTTAGAATAAGTTTTCATACGATTTTTAATAATATAAATTTGCATTAGAGAATCTATGTCGCAGGTCTTTGATGTAACTGAACTTATAATACACCCGATTATCGTTTAATGAAATGGCCGAAGCATAATTAAAGAATATAAATAATATTATTAAGATAGTTTTGAAGTTCACTGCAGTTTTGAGGGTTCCCTAACCAAATGGCAAAAACGGAACCTATATATAATTTCGTCCTTTCCGTCCGTCCGTATGTCACAGTCATTTTAATCGGAGACTATTGGCACTGTATAGATGAAATTTGGAAGGTAGGTGCTTTCTATGAACCGCTAAACAATGATGAAGTGAAATTACAAAAAAAATTAGGGGTGGTGCTCCATACAATATGTAAATGATGGATGAAAAATTTTTTTTTCCAGTGCACATAAGCGTCTGGGGTATCGTTAGATAAGTCTTCAAAAATGATGAAGAAGATTCAAAATGACTTTTATTTATGTCAATAGTTAGTGAGATATGCGCTTCTAAAGTCGTAAAAAGTGTGTCCCCCCCTTTAACTTAAT